>JAFEMH010000466.1:0-600000 GCA_022495995.1 Adenophora triphylla var. japonica
TGCAGTGGTGGCCGTCATGTCAAAACCTCACCGGTGCCCACACATAGCCACCACTGGGAATATATGTGTGTACTGCCCCGGCGCAGGTGGCCTGATTCGGATTTCGAGTACAGTACGCAGTCGTACACTGGATACGAGCCCACCAGTATAGCAGGAAGCTATTCGGGCTAGGTAAGGGACTTTTCAGTTTACTGCGAATTTATCAGATTAAATTATTAATTGTCACTCTCTGTACATGATTAACACTTGTTTTGCATTGTACCCAAATGGAAACATGTGCCAACAAACTGGTACCATGAGCCATGAGGTCATGAAGCTTATCTGTGAGAGCCCATCAACATTAACAGTAGAATTTTACCATGGAAACTACCATAGTCGGATTGCCAAGACAAACTTAACAAATATAGAATCAATTAAGCTCTCTTCCATTAAAAGAAATGGGCCATACAGCAATTTCATTGCACGAGAATTCTTGCGAAGAGAAAGTTGATGGCTTGAGACTTACTATTTTCTATGAGGATTTGGGACTTTTGGTCCCAATAACGGTAATTTGGAGTTATTATTTTGGATGCAAACAAACAGGAAGCTTCAAGCTCTTTTTTCTCTCTATTGGTACTTATAGCTATATTTGACAATGTGGAATTCTGTATGGTAGTATTGATGTGTGTTAATAAGTATCCTCATTGTTCCAGATATAATCCATATGTTCAAGCTAGGAGCAGGATCAGATCAGTTGAAGCAGTTGGGTCACAGTGTTGATTAAGGTTTGAGCTTACTCTTTTCATCCTAAATTGTTTGTTTCATTAATAAAATTTCATAAGTTGCAGATAAAAAGGTGTATCATTGATTTGCATGCTCTTGATCCAGGTGGAATTCATCTTTGATGGGCGGCACTTTCATGTCCTTACCGAGGCGGAATACCGGGATTACTTCATAAGGAATCTTCCACGGACGGCTCTATCAGGGCACACTTCTGCTAATGTTGAAGAGGCAGTTTCATACTCTGGAACATAGTGCAACAAAAGTGTATTGGGATGACTATTGAAAGCGTGAAGTAACAATTTCTAAGTTTCCACTCTATCAGAAATCTCATACTCATACCTTGTAGTAAGTACCGTGGCATCTTAGTCATAGAGAACGTTGTTTATGGAACCTTCACTAAGTGTTGTTTTTGAAAGTAGTGAATGGATGGATTAGTTTTTTTCTCTTTTCTGGTGGGGCTATGTGGGCACTCACGTTATACTTTGATGAACATCCAGCCTCCTCATTTCCTCTTTCTTATCACGGTCTTAGCATTTCCAGCCCCCCTTAAAAGCATTTCTAATTCATTTATTGCACTCGATGGTACTGGTTGGTTTTTCTTGATGATTTAGAATTACGTGACTGCATTGTGCACAAACTCAATAGCCACATTAGTCGTTTCCCTTTTTGTATTCTTTTTGTTTCTTCACTTTCGTAACTTACTGCCATCCCTGATGGTTGGAGTTTCAAATTATGAACAAGTTTCACCGGCAAAAATATCGTGCTATGATGGATTCCCACTTGAGGACTTGTAATTTGTATCGGTCATCTACATGTCAGCAATTAGGTGCGTTAGTAAGCTATATTTGGATTTCATAAAATTGTTTCTCTGGATATGTAATTGATGTTTGATGGGTATTTTAAGTCATTTGTCTGCTCTGTCCATCTTTCAGGAGGCCAGATTACTGTCTTGGACCTCATCTGCGGCAGATGCTTTCCTATGGTTGTACACGACTAGAGATCGGAGTTCAGAGTACTTACGAGGATGTCGCCCGTGACACGAATAGAGGGCACACAGTCGCTGCTGTTGCCTGATTGCTTTTGCTTGGCAAAGGATGCTGGATTCAAGGTGCTTTTATCTGCTATTAGTGATCAAAATATCATATTAGTTTCAAACTAAGTTTTTGTGATAGAATCACACTTCTTACACACATTATCTGATTCTTTGAACATATAAGACCCGTATGCTTAGGTTTGTGGCAGCTAAGTACCTGACATTGTAGTTTTGTAGGCCCCGTTTGAATTAGGACTAAATGCCAACCTCCTTCCATCACCATCAAAAGAAGAAGAAAGAATAATCTATCTGGAACCCAAAGAAGTCTCCACTTAACAATTTAATTGGAAAAATCTGAAAGAACTGAGTCTAAAGTGACTCCAGTTTCGTGGGTTTTGGACGATGCTGTACTCATGGGCCATCATATTCATTCCAACTTTTAAGCTAGAACATCTACCTCCTTTAGATTCACTGTCATTTTTTATTCTTGCACTCTTCCAGATTCACATTATTCTTTGTTTTACTGATTCTGGGCTTGTTCTAGGTTGTTGCTCATATGATGCCTGATCTTCCAAATGTTGGGGTTGAAAGAGACATGGAAAGTTTTAAGGAGTTCTTTGAAAGCCCGTCATTCAGAGCTGACGGACTTAAAATCTATCCTACACTTGTGATTCGTGGAACTGGTCTTTACGAGCTTTGGAAAACGGGCAGGTCTTACTCCTCTTTTGTTTTGCTTCAAAAATTGTGCAGTATTTCCAACTATGGCAATTATTTTGAATCGGTATGCAAATATCCGTCTTTTCTGGTGCCCATATACAGGTATAGAAATTACCCGCCTGAGCAGCTTGTGGACATTGTCGCCCGAATCCTAGCCATGGTACCCCCTTGGACACGTGTTTACCGAGTTCAGCGAGATATTCCTATGCCACTAGTCACCTCTGGGGTTGAGAAAGGAAATCTCTCCGGGAGCTAGCGCTAGCTAGGATGGATGATCCTAGGCTTAAAATGCCGTGACGTTCGGACACGTGAAGCTGGAATCCAAGTAATAAGATATTTTTGATTGAATTTGTCATTTGTTGCTTAAATCAGAGTAAGCAAGTAATTTTTAAAATCCTTTTTATGAAACCAGGACATTCACCATAAAATAAAACCGGAAGAAGTGGAGCTTGTTCGCCGTGATTACACAGCGAATGAGGGTTGGGAAACTTTTCTTTCTTATGAAGACACAAGGCAGGTAAGTAAAAGTTACACCCAAAGTGTAGAACAGTTCTGACGTACTCTGTTTATAAATTTTACTTACCTGATAGCAACCCATATACAATAACTATGAATCGAGTCATAAGACTTGTTCTTTTCTGGCATTTCTCCCCTTTCCTGGGAGCAAACTGGTATTGAACAATGTCGTTGGGATGCAGGATATTCTGGTTGGATTATTGCGCTTGCGTAAATGTGGTCGAAACACAACTTGCCCAGAACTAACTGGGAAATGTTCCATTGTTCGTGAACTCCATGTTTATGGGACTGCAGTTCCAGTACATGGAAGGGATGCTGATAAGCTGCAACATCAGGTGTGGCTTTTTTTTTCCTACTGTATTCACTTTCTTCAATCAGTGATGTTGATTAAAGGAAAGAAAAAAGTCAGAATATTATGGTTTTATCATTAACCCATTAAATGCATAAACAAAAAATAAACAGTTTGGGATGAGGATCAAGTTGGCCCTTGCGAACAGCTTGATGCACTATCTCCCTTCAACCCTTTGAACAAAATGCGGCAAAAGGAAGGAAAATCCATCATTCATTCCCCTACATGTAGTTTTATCTAGCTGTTGTAGTTAACTTAAGTGTTAGGGTTTCTTACTGCTTGTCTCATTACAGGGCTATGGTACGCTGCTTATGGAAGAGGCAGAGAGGATTGCTCGAAGGGAGCATAGATCAACGAAGATGGCTGTTATTTCTGGCGTCGGAACCCGCCACTATTATAGGAAATTAGAGTATGAATTAGAAGGCCCTTACATGGTAAAGTATCTTTTATGAGAAAAGACTTGGGAGGTAAAACACACAGTTTTATAACTTATGTTTTGGCAAATACTAAATACAGAGACTTAATTTCCAGGGAAGTAAGTAAATTACCAAAATAGTCTTTTATATACCTAATTTTTTTTTATTCACTCATTCAATTTTCCCTCTTTCCAGTCTCTCTCTTACGACGATTGACGACGACAACGAAAATGGCTAGAGTAAAAATTTCGAAGGTCCCTATGGCCGCGCCGCCGCTCGCCATTTGCCATCGCCGTCGGAGCTTCTTCTAGCAGGTGCACTGTAAAGAAGGTAATTTAAACTTAATTTTAACCTATCGTATGAATTGGGTTTAGAGGCGAAAGCATCTCGTATGAACTTCCACACGAGACACGTCTCGTGTGAACTCATACTGAGGCTCACGGTCACGTACCGATGGCATACTGGTAGGACGGTATTAGAGCATCTGGTGCGATATCGCCCGCACTCTTGACACGACGTGCGTGTTGGCACCTCAGATTGTTATGTACACTTTGGCTAACAAAGTTTACTGCACAAAGTTATTTGGACTCCTTATAGTGCCGGAGCGGACGCGATTCCCCAGTTCCTTTCATACTTCGGGGGGTTATACGCTTTTGTGACATCACCGAGGCGTACATGCCTCGATCGTGTTACTAGGCGGTCGGGGTACAGTGAGAGAGATCCCAGCACAACCCCAAGTAGCTCCCCACAGACGGATGCATTTTGTCGAAAGGGTCGAAGGGGTACCGGAAGGAGTATGGTGACAGATCATGTTTGGGACTCGTGGGTGGAGTATGGCATGGAGGAGTTCCCCGTTGGGGGCCACTACTGGGGGAGGTGGAATGTCAACGGGGGGGTCGTGTATCGGATTAGATATCCGAATATGACTCCTAGCCAGAAACCACTCCATGCCGTACTCCACCCACGAGTCCCAAACATGATCTTGATCACCATACTCCTTCTGGTACCCCTTCTGACCCTTTGACAAAATGCATCTCGTGGGAGCTACGGGAGGCTGTCTGGGGATCCTCTGCTGGTACCCGAACTGCCTAGTAACACGATCAGGTATGTACGCCTCAGTGATGTCACAAAAGCGTACAACCCCCTAAAGTATGAAACCGGCAGAATTGCGTCCGCTCCGGTACCATAAGGAGTCCAAATAACCCGTGAGTAGACTTTGTTAGCCAAAGTCTACATAATAACGGAGGGAGTGTAACAATTTGAAACAGTTTTAATATGAATAACTCATCCTGTCAACATGCATCGTGTCAAGAGTGCGGCGATACTGCACTAGATGCTCTAATACCCTCTCAGCTGTATCAGTACTTGACCAGTCTCGTATGAGTTCACACGAGATGTGTGAGTTCATACGAGATGCTTTCTGCCTCTAAACCCAGTTCCGACGGCGATGGCGCCAGCTCCGGCAGGGACCTTCGAAATTTTTACTCTAGCCATTTTCGTCGTCGTAAGAGAGAGACTGGAAAGAGGAAAAATTGAATGAGTGAATAAAAAAAATTAGGTATATAAAAGACTATTTTGATAATTTACTCGGGAAATTGAGTCTCTATATTATGTTTTAGATAAGAAATAGCTTGACCTGTATCCTGTAATGTAAACCAGGCCTAGTTGTGTCTTACTGTATATTGCAAAATTATTATGCTTCACACCACCTTTTTTTTTTTTTACATGCTCTGGTCTAGATAAGAATTGTACAAGTGTAATTTAATGGCCTGATTTTGGTATTGTAATTTAATGGCCTGATTTTGGTATTGTACAATTAATGCAGAGAAGAAATCAGCATCATGCAAGTTTTCCTATGTTTTTTTTTTTAATACATACTCCCTCCGTCGTGAGTGGAGACTTAGGCTCCGTTTGTTTTTCGTAAAACATTTTTCGGAAAATATTTTCATGTAAAATGATTTCATGTAAAAAGGTTTCCTTGTAAAATGTTTTCATGTAAAAAGATTTCCATGTAAAATGTTTTCTTGTAAAATATCATGGTCTTGTTTTCAGTTGTTTGGCAAATTTGACGAAAATATTTTTCGGAAATGTCACTTTTTTTTTATTAATTTAAATCAACTTTGGAAACCGCCCCACCCACCCCCTGCCTACCCCACCCCCCTACCCACCCACCCCCCAAATTTTTTTTTTTAATAAAAATTAAAAAAAATAAAATTTGGGGGGTGGGTAGGGGTGTAAATAAAAAATTGGGGGTGGATAGAGGTGGGGCGGTTTCCAAAAAAAAAAAAATTTTTTGGGGGGTGGGGGTGGGGTAGGCGGGGGTGGGTGGGGCGGTTTCCAAAAAAAAAAAATTTTTGGAGGGGGTGGGTGGGCGGTTTCCAAAAAAAAAAATTTTTTTTTGGGTGGGGGGTGGGGGTGGGTAGGGGGTGGGGTAGGCGGGGGTGGGTGGGGCGGTTTCCAAAAAAAAAAAAAAAAAAAATTGGGGGGTGGGTGGGGTAGGCGGGGGGGTGGGTGGGGCGGTTTCCAAAAAAAAAAAAATTTTTTTTTTTGGGGGGTAGGGGTGGGGTAGGCGGGGGTGGGTGGGGCGGTTTCCAAAAAAAAATAAAAAAATTTTTTTTTTTTTTGGGGGGGGAGGGTGGGGTGGGGTAGGCGGGGTGGGTGGGAGCGGTTTCCAAAAAAATAATTTTTTTTTTTTTTGGGGGAGTGAGTAAGGGGGTGGGATAGGCGGGGGGGTGGGATAGGCGAGGGGTGGGTGGGGCGGTTTCCAAAAAAATAAAAAAAAAAAAAAAAAAATTTGGGGGAGGGTGGGGGTGGGGGGTGGGGTAGGCGGGGTGGGTGGGGCGGTTTCCAAAAAAAAAAAAAAAAAATTTTTTTTTTTGGGGGGTGGGGGTAGGGGCGGGTGGGGCGGTTTCAAAAAAAAAAAAAAAAAAAATTTGGGGGAGGGTGGGGGGTGGGGTAGGCAGGGGTGGGTGGGGCGGTTACCAAAAAAAAATAAAAAAATTTTTTTTTTTGGGGGGTGGGTGGGCGGTTTCCAAAAAAAAATTTTTTTTTTTTTTTTGGGAAAGGTGGGGTGGGGTGGGTGGGGGCGGTTAAAATTTTTTTAATTATTATTATTATTATGTTGTACCGAGCGTAATATGAGTTGTACATTAAGGCCAAGAACAAGAGTTGTAAAATGATTTACGAATTTGAAATTGGTAAATCACTTTACAAAGAAAACCTCCTTTTTTTTCATCCTTGTAAAATGTATTACATTTGACTTTCTTTTACAAGTGGTTACCAAACACTCGAAAGTAGGTAAAATATTTTTCGGAAAACATTTTACTTGAAACAAACACCCGAAAACAAGGAAAACATTTTCCGGAAAATGTTTTACATGAAACAAACGGAGCCTTATCCACTTGAGTAAGAGTGGAGACTTGTCACTTGAGTAAGTAAGACTGTCCAAAATGACAAAGTTTTTATACTATTCATATCACTCATTTTTTCTCCTACTTTAGTTTTATACTCACAACACTATGTCAACTTACTATTTAACGATTTAGCTAATGTCATAAGATTTGAGAATCCATATTGATTCAAACATGATTTTCATTTCAATTATGAGTTTAAAAAGATAAAATTTATCTATCTTAAGCAATTATAAAAATAAATATTCAAATAATAATACCATTGATATTAATAAAATTGTAGAACTAACAAAGTAATAATTTCAATAGTAATTATAAAAATAAGAATGATAGTCATAACTTTTGGATTTTTAATAATCGTTTTATTTATTATGAAATATAACAATTACATTATAAAAGCACAACGCAATTGCATTTCTAAAAATTATTAGACATGGAATCATAAATTTATCTTATTATTATAATAATAATAATAATAATTATTATTATTATTATTATTATCCTACAATAAAAACAATATATTGCATTATTATTTATCATTATCAATATATGATATACATTATACGTTCGCAACATCTCATTACTTAAGGAAAAAAATCATATATATAAAATATATAAAAGCTTCGAACTTAACGAAAAATAATTAAATCGTTAAATTTTGGACTTTTTGGTATTAAATATCTAATTTTATTTTAGGATTTTTTTTTTTATAGGAGAATTATTTGTTGAGTTTTTTGGTTATGAATTTTTTTATAAGGACTTTCTGGTATTTTTCCCAAAGATTAATACCCGTATCATCAAAGAGACTTAATAATGATTCATCCATTAATCTGGTTTCTAGTACATTTTGGGTTTTCGTCCTTAACTAAAATAAAAATTAATAATATTTACTCTAAGTGAATTAGTTAATGTGAATAAGATATGAATCTCATTAATTTAAAAATATTTTAAAAATTTATAAATATTTTGAAATTGCAAAAATTCTAATCGGACGACTAAAATAAATTAATTTTTTTTTTATCCGAAATGAAATGAGATGAGACGGAGGGAGTATATTTTTATTTATCATGGATATGCTAGTATTTTTCTCAAATTCGGATAAGCACTTCACCTGCGCGCCCATTTTCTTCATTGTTATCACCTGAGGAAGGGCTTCTAGTCTCTCAGTCACCGCCGGGAATCATGCTCAAATCGACCTTCACTCCCATCTTATCCAGCATTCACATCAAACCCAGACCTTCAAATCTATTCCTTCTCAATTCTCGTTTCCTCTCCAATGCCCCGTCTCCGTGCCCACCAACTGTTCGACAAAATGCTTCACTCAACCAAACCCCCACAATCCCCATCCACCACCTCCCTCCAACTTCTGCCTACGTCCACCTCCCTTTCTGCCGTAAACGCTGCCACTACTGCGACTTTCCAATTCTCGCTCTGGGATCTTCTTCAGCTCAGAACCATGACGACGACCCACGAATCTCTAACTACGTTCAACTCCTCATTCGTGAAATTAAAGCCACTAAACCAGATTTCGACCACTACCCACCTCTTGAAACAGTCTTTTTTGGAGGTGGCACACCTTCACTAGTGCCGCCGAGGCTCGTTGGTTCGCTCCTTGATGCATTGAGGTCGCAATATGGGTTGTGCTTGGATGCTGAGATATCCATGGAAATGGATCCTGGGACATTTGATGCCACAAAAATGAAGGCGTTATTGGAGTTGGGAGTCAACAGAGTTTCTTTGGGAGTTCAGGCTTTTCAGGAGGAACTGTTGAAGGTTTGTGGGAGAGCTCATGGCCTGAAGGAGGTACATGAAGCTATTGAAATTGTCCGATCGTGTGGGGTTGAGAATTGGAGTATGGACCTCATATCCTCTCTCCCTCATCAAACACCTGAAATGTGGGAAGAGAGTTTACGGCTCGCTCTTCAAGCAAGCCCTAACCATGTCTCAGTATATGACTTGCAGGTAGAGCAAGGCACCAAATTCGGGTCACTGTAAGTCAACATTCCTATTTAGAGAAAGCATTTCAAATTTTGTTTTTCTTATTTTACTATTTTCTTCAAAAACTTGTTTTCAAGGGGAATAGGGTTTAGAATAAGGCAATGTTAGAATTGACACGAACATTGGATTATCTACAGGTACACACCAGGAGAGTTCCCTTTACCCTCTGACACTCAGTCTGCCACTTACTACAGAATGGCTTCCAAAATGCTTTCGGAAGCTGATTACAACCATTATGAAGTCAGTAGTTACAGCAAAAATGATTTCGTGTGCAAGCACAACATTACTTACTGGAAGAACAAACCATTCTACGGTTTTGGCCTAGGTTCTGCTAGTTATATTAGTGGAGAAAGGTTCTCTAGGCCAAAGAAGCTGAAAGATTACACAACCTTTGTTCATGATTTGGAGGATGATGACGAGGATGAGGATGAGGTTGAGGATAATGATGAGGAGGTGGATGGGTTTGAGGAAGATTCCGATGATGTCAATGAGATAGCAATGGATACAATAATGCTTGCTCTACGAACCTCAAGAGGCTTAGAATTGAAGTCTTTTAGAGAAGTGTTTGGTAGTCCAATGATACTCTCGTTGTGTAAGGTCTACGAGCCTTACATGAAAAGCGGGCATGTGCTCTTTTTGGATGAGCAGAGGCGAGAGATAAAAGAGGAAGAAGTCAGTTCCTTGATTTCTGATGAGCAAAAGTTGCAGGACGTGTTAGGTTTCATTCGATTAAGTGACCCAGATGGTTTTCTACTATCTAATGAATTAATATCTCTTGCATTTGCAGTGTTAGATCCATAAAAAGATTATGACCTGACCTTGAATTGCATTGAGATCAATGTTCAAAGCTCTTTATGGTCACCTGGAGAAGATGAGGTTATACTGATTACTGAATTAGTCGAAAACAGAGATGGAAGAATATAGCAAGCAAGCTTGGTTATAAAAGATACGGCGGATAATTTAGCATTTGACAACTGTGTAAAATTTATATTGTTGTAAAGTATCAGCACAATGTAATGTTTCATTGATCAAGCATGATTTCTTAATGTACAAAACATAATGCTACAATTGCCAAAAGATGGCATCCACACCAGGAACTGATATTTTTTTTTTTTTTTGTCTGCAATGCCTCAAATACCTTCTGCCGATTACTGCAGTTATCAAGGAATCCATTGGGACTTGGGAGAGATACTTGGATCAATTCGAACAGATCTTCATCATCAATCATGACTTGGTAGTGTGCACAACAGCAAAATTCCAAGAACTTGACCTACGAGAATGACTAAACAATGGAATAGTGAGCTCAGATGAAAAGATGAGATTTCACCGGAAAATGTCAATCATCAAAACAAGATCAAATATAATGCAAGAGATCTGACATTTGCCTTCACAGCTAATTGTTCATTTAACATCAGAACTACTTCTCAAAAAGTTACAAACAATGCTGACATTTGCATATTAACAAACACTCAAGTATTGTATTCTAGTCCTAGAACAGATTAAGATTTGGTGGGCCACTATACAGTAACACACTGCCAAGCCTGCATATTTCTGTATTTTCACAAGTAAAGAACTGATTTTCATTTGCTCTGCCCATGTCTTAAAGTTTATAGGATTTTACAATATATACATATACGGAGTACTCCCTCCGTCCCAGCCCAATTGATACCAAATTTTTGGGCACACAGATTAAGGAAAAGTAAGAGAAAGAAAAAGTGAAAGAAAATATTGTGAGTATGAAAAATTAAATAGGAGAGAGAATGAGTGAAAGGAATAGTGATTTGATTGGTGTTGTGAGTGTAAAAGTAAAATAGGAGAGAGAATGAGTGGGGAAAATAGTAAAGATTCCCTTCCATTTTGTTGAGCTGGGACGGACCAAAAAGGAAATAAGTCTCAATTGGGCTGGGACGGAGGGAGTATATTTTTATTTTTTTGAGATGTGCTTAAATATCTGGGTACTATTCATTTGATCAAACCATACTTTATTTTTGAATTTAGAAATGGAAAACGAGAACTAACTATAAATCTGAACCGAAAACAAAAGCAAGAAGAAAAGAAACCAATTTGCATTTCTATCCTAACGGTAGCTAAAGAACCGAAACATTTTTACAAGCTCGTGAGTTTCAAACAAAAAAAAGGGCCATTCTCTATGCCAACTACTGGTTGGTTCACTTGGGCATTCATTTTATTAGATTTTGCCAAGGATGAAGCTAACTTACCAATTAAGATGGCTTTGATTTTCGTCCCTGTTTTGAGATTCGCTTAAATGCCTGGGTACCCTTCTTCAGTTCTCTGCGACATTTTAAAAATTCCATCAATTTACTGTGAAGTGTGTATGAAACAAAAACGAGATGACTGTAATGCTGAGGCACCTCTGGTACAAAAAAACTATTAGATAGAAGATGGGAAGCATCATCAAAATCAATATCGAACAAGACAAGTAGAAAACGCTTGTATGTTTCTGCACAAAATAGGAACACAAGAGGCATCAGCTTAAACCACAACAATAAAAAAGCAACAAATGAAAAACAAAACCTTACCTTGCCTCCCCTAGAAAAAGGTTTGGCCCCTCCAGAACAAGTGTGAGCATCACAGAATTGACGCAAAAACAGCTCTGCCAGGAAGAACATAAAAATATTTCCATAAGCATCAAGTGTAAGAAAGAGCATATGATTGTCTATAGCAAACATTTAATAGTACCATGTAGTCGATTTGCTGATGAGCCCTGATTAACAGGGAAACAACTATCGGCGAGACTCTGCATTAAAAAAGTATTGGTTTAAGATATGAAACACTTTAACTATGATGGGAGAAATCAATTAGCAAAAACAACCTCACATAAATGGCGATTCCTTGCAGCAGCTGCAGGTTTGCATTTGGTTTTTGGATATATAGATTCTATTACAAGGTCACAATGCAACGCTCCACATAAATCTGCCAAGCACTTGCTTTCACTCTGAGTTCAGCATAATTATAACGTTAGCATTATTTACAAAAAAAAATGATGAGAACAGAGGCACCTAGAAAGTTAACATAAACTATTGAAAAGGTTCCCCAAGTCCCAATGAAAACTTGAAAACATGAACATGAAGGTGAAACAATTATATAACACAATCTATTGTAGAAGAAGGGGAAGAGGGAAGGACTTTCAAATCATTCTCTAGCACGAAGTAGCACCTATCTTGTAAGGCTTCTGAAAGAGGAGAGACAATTAATAAAGCCTTTTCAGTTTCTAAAATTACAATAACATGAAATATTATTTTAATTACACCCTCCATTTAAAAACAAGTGAAAGTAATCCTTTTTTATCTCCCCAAAATATGTCCACTTTGCAAACTTGTCTCTTCTAGAGAGACACTTTCTCCATTTTAGCCTTAATTGACTGCTACTTCGATTTATGAGTACCCCCCCCCCCCAAAAAAAAAAAAAAATGGGCAACATTGGAAAATCCATCATATAATTCTGTTTGCCCACGCAGTAGTATTGCTTAATCAGCCAAGAGGAATAAATAAATAAAAACAATTTAGCACAAAAATTTATGAGAACAAAAGAGCTTTAAGGATTATTGCCTTAGGTTGAACCTCCCCCTCCCAAGAAAGTTCCAGAAAATAAAAACATATTAGGAGCCTCCCTCCTCCTCTTTCTCTCCGAGAAATATGATAACACAAGTGTAACAACAGAGAATCTACGGGCATATAAAAATATGGTGCATTGAACTTAAGAAACAACGGTAAAAACTATGAGAACCCATAGATTGAGCTTAGAATATAAATGTAAGATGAAAAGTGGTAACAGATCTAACATACAACATTCAGAAGATTGTAATGCCTGTTGTCAAAATGTTGATCAAGAAACTTCTCTGCACGAAAGCTTTTCTTACAGTATCCACATCGCCATTCATTTACATCCACATGAAGCTTGTGCTCCTCTTGATCTCTAAAGAGATCAAAGTCAGGATGAAGCTTACAATTATGCGATAATTGATATCTTTCTCGCTCCACAAATGGCATCAAATACTGCATAACATGCATTTAATATTTTGGAATTATAATTAAAAATCAGTTGCATACTAGTGTCACCTAAATTTGCGGAACAACGATTGCAAATACCTCCTCAATAATTTTTCGAGCTGCCCTACATCTCTCTCTGGAACAATGAACTTCATGCGCATGCCCTTGTTCTTGTTTAAGGGTTCTGAGAAAGGAAACGGGATTATAAATGACCAGTGGTTTTCGAAATTTAAGAGGTGCTTCTCGATGGACAGATTAAAACTGAGGAACCTACACGTTAGTAACTTAGTATATTAAATCCAAAGCAACGGACATGGACCATCAAGTAAACTTAAATCTAAAGAGTATATATTTCATCATAAAAAGGGAATAGGGATTGAGAATGCACAAGTACGGTGTCAAATAATAGGAACAGTTGGTTAAAAGGGTTGTTTACCAAATTATTCGAGAATCAAAATGGGTTATCACACCAATTAAAACACCAAGGAATCGATAAAATCATTTCTTAGTAACACATACGTACTTTGAAGCAGCATGCTCTTTCAAATCCTGGAGAGTAAACAAAAATTGAACCAGTTATGATAAAGAAATCAGTAGGCATTTAAGGAGAAATATGATCTAGATACATCTAACAAGAAACATTTGCATGCATGCATGCAGCAACAAGAACCCTGTTGGGAAAGAGACAAGCATAGTCTCTTCCTACGGTCCCACAACTCCATCCCGCCTCACCAATTACCCACCCCCAACAACAACCCTCCACAAGCTTCCTTTATTAAGACAATACAGAAGTAAAAGAATGATATATTAAGGCAAACATACGTTCCAAGCATCATACGAGAAAAACAAGAAACGAAGCTTGGTCACTGAGAATGCCAAACTTGGGAAATAACACCCATGCAGCATCACACAAGGGATATACACTTGGCTAAAGAAAAACGCAATTCAAAACTGGTAGTATAAAGATTATTAAAAAAACCACTATAGGTGAATCAGAGGAATTCATAGAAGCTTGATTCTATCCAGGGACAAGTCTCTGAAATAATAAAAATAGCAGGTCGTGAAGATTTGTTATTCACATTTCACACTTGCAAAGTTCTGAACAAAATAATAATATTTCACAATCTAAATCAATATTTATCGCATTTGGCCCTAGACTTTGAAATGACCTAGTTCTAATAGTTGTGTTCATGAATGAAAAAAGGAGTAATAAAAGATTTCATAAGTAGGATTGAAAAGGGATGCAAATCAAGGTGATATAATTACTTCAACGTATCATGCCCAATTGCACATGGTCTCCAACAACAATTCAATTGACTATTAACAACGAATCTATCTTCTTCGAGGCTGAAATCGATGAAACAAACAAATAAAAACTGAACTCAATTGGAAATCATGAATAGTTGAATTCAGACCTAAGGATTGAAATCTAGAATCAGACATATAAATAGTAGAATTCATGCCCAATTGTCCATGGTCTCTTATAACTATCGAATTCACTATTTAACAATCTATCTTCCACGAGGCTGAAATCGATGAAAAAACAAATATAAAATGAAAATCATAAATAGCATACAGACCTAAGAAATGAAATCTAAAATCATATGATTAGAGAGAAATGATGAACCTGGTGGTTTTGTTGGGTGGGAGGCGAAGGAATTGAGGAGGAAGAGGCTGGAACAAGTGGTTGCACGCATAAGAGCAGGAGGATCAGGAATCCATTTTTTGAAAGGCTCGCCTCACCCATCCCTCTGATCCTGGCTGCGATTTTCGTCCCCTCTCTCTCTCTCTCTCTCTCTCAAGTCTAACCTGTTTCAACTCTCAACTTGCCGATGGAATGCGATTTCATAGGCTTTTTTGGATACGGGGAAATAGCTGAATTAAAAAGTGAGACACCAATTGGAGTTTTTGAACAAATGTACTAATAATCGCTCAATTTTTTTGTAAGCTAAAAAAAAAATTGTACTCCCTTCCCTCCGCCTCGGGATAATGCACACTTTTTGGCTTGGCGCAAAAATTAAGGTAAAAGGTGAAAAAGGTGATGTATTGTGAGTGCAGATGGTTGGGTAGGAGAGAGAAAGTGGAGTAAGTGGGTAATGGTTGTGAGTAGAGAGAAGTGGGTCCCATTTCCATTTTAGGAAAATGCAGATTATTGTGGGACGTCCAAAATGTGTCTTTTTGCAGATTATCGTGAGACGGAGAGAGTATTTTGTTTCTGTAGCTAGTGTCAGTTGTTAGTGTAAAATAATGATTGTTAGTGTAAAATAATATACCTATAGTGTTCTGATGCGTGTGTGTGGGCTGGGCATGTGTGGGTGTTGCTGCCGTGTGTGGCAGCAAGTGTGCGTGTGTTCTTGGTGTGGGCAGTGTGTGTTCTGTCGTGTGTGTGTATTTCGTGTGTGCTGTGTGTTTGCTGAGAGTGTGTGGGTGTGCGTACTGCTGTATGGGCAGCAGTGTGTGTGCGTGTGTTCTTGTGTGTGCCGAGCGTGTGCATGTGCATGTGTATGTGTTTTAGTATGTGTTCTAGTAAGAGAAAGAAGTAAGAAAAGAAAAGAAAAGAAAGAAAAGAAAGAAGTATCTGGAGAGAAAGAAAGAGAAGGAAATAGAAAATAAAGAAAAGAGAGAGAATTACAGAATAGTCTTAAAGATTTCTGAATTCTGTAAATCAGTTCTTGAGTTAAAAGTTAACAGTTTCTGTTAAAAAGTTAACGGAATCCAATAGAAACTTAACATAAAAGGTTAGGAAGTTAATCCTAGAGTTAATTAGAAGGATTTAGTGCATTAATATAGCATTGTACTCTACCCTAAGACGCATTTACATGATTGTAGATTCGTGCGCGTGGAGTTTTGAAGATACTAAGCATCACTAAGGCAAGGGATTACGCTCCTTAGCATTTGATTGTTTCATATCCTTTGTGTTAGGATTCTAAAAGTTTCATAAAGTATATGCTACCAAGTGGCCGGTAGTGATTTGTATTCCCTCGTTATGAACGTTCTTGAAATATCTTACCATTGATGCGTTTTGTTCAATGTGTATCTATGTAAATTGAAATTGACTTATGTGTTCTCGTACCATGAACACTAGATGTATATGATGTTAAATTTGTCCAATTGATAAGGACTTTTTATGTTTGAGGTCGTTACATTGAAATGACCTAAGGCCTAAACAGATTGAAATGGCCTCAAAGTTAAATAAATTGGTCTAAACAGATTGAAATGACCTCACTATAGAAGGAAATGATCTAAATTCTATAGATGTGATTATCATGATGCATCAGAATAAGGGGGCGCTTTGATAATAGCGTAAGAGAACCTTATTCAACGATTGCCTGAGAAGGTGTATCGGAGTCACCTATATGAAAGGTGCAAAAGTACTTGGAATTGACAGACAAGTGTGTGTAAAGTTCTATCTGTTATTTGTAAAAGTGCCACTACTTGTTATTTGAAAAAGTATCTTTCTTTGACATTCTCGGTACCTAAACTATTTATTGTACATGTTATCCTTTCATTTATATATTGTTAAACTCCGTTCGTTCCGGTCGTCTCTTCTTAGAAACCGAAGAGACCCCGTATGAACTTACTGAGCTTTGTTCGCTCACCCTTTCATATTCTTTCCCCTCCCAGGTAATAAATGATTGGAGTGGATTGGCTGCGTGTTTGATGTATTAGCGGCTTTTGGAGTTCATATAATTACCTTAGAACATTAAGTATTTTTGAGCTAGTGGTTCGTACTAGCCGTAGAGATTGTTACCGTTTTCAGCATTTAAGTTTATTTCAAATAGTGGTTAGTATTTTTGAATTATAGTTTTAGTAGCCGTTGGAAGCTATTCTATTATTAAATTAAGTATAATTATTATGTATGGATTTTGGGGTCGTTACAATAAAAGCAGCATGAGTTTTGGAGAACCAACTTTGCTGCCTGATTATGGAGAACTAACATTGATGTCAGATTAGGTCAAATTTGTTATCTTGTTTCATTAAATGTTACCCTGTTTTATTAACATCTGTTGCACTCATTACTTGCAGCACAAATGTGAGCATCAGTTATGGAGAACCAACATTGTTGCCAGATTATGACCACTTGGTTAAGCTTGTAAATGATGTTGTAACTTGAGTTCCAAAATTCTCTGTTTGGATTGCTGGATATGCTTTTCTTTCTGGTCTTTTATCATAATAGGACTTGGTTGCTTATTTTCATGTGGTCAATAAGGACTGAGTGGTATTTGTTAGCATCACCAGCAATACCGGACCTGTATCGACCCTGTGAGTGCACCTGGTGTTAGCACTTCAAGTATAATATGAATTGGTTTATATGCTCCTCCTGCTATGGCTGCTGGAGCTCATGCTTTAGTTGAACTTCCTACTGAAGGGCTTTAATGTATATGATCAGCCATCTTCCAATTTGGGGGATTTTAATGCTGGCTGTCGTTTAATTTTCTACTATTAAACTGTTTGTCTACTTCAGAACTTGCTTTTTATAGGATATATGCTTTGTCTTTAAATAACACAGATACTTAGCTAAAATAATTGGTCTACGCGTGGGCCAACAACTGATGGCGATCTTTGTGTCTCTGTTAGTGCTCCTGGTGGGGCTGTGGCTCCTGTCCCTATGTGGACTTTGGATTTGAAAGGTAAAAGAAAGGAAAGGGGAAACGGTATGGTGTCTGGATTTGTAATACTTTTGTTATCCATAGTAATCTTCAATACAAATTTGAAACATCCTTTTTAGGATGAGAACTAAGATGGACTGATTGGTTCTTGCAGAGTACTCGTTGGCTGACATAACTACCCTGATCAATTATCATGCAGTTTTGTTTTCAAGAGATTAAGTCAATGCTGTTTTAATGTACAGTACTGTTTCCTTTAACTGAAATATTGCAGATTATAAAATAGCAAAGGAGTAACTGTCTCTTGTTATTTTTCTTTTCTTATACACAGGGAGAAAATGACGTAGATTATCGTATCGACACTGATGAACTAGCAAGATATTTTACCTTCAAAAGTGATCCAGAAGATGGGGAATTAGAGGTTCATGTTTACTGTACTATGTTTCTAATTTGCTTCTCATCTAATGATCTGGTCCAATTCAAAATTAATGGTATACTGACTTCTTAATGAATGATTTTTTTTTTAATTTTTTTTTACTGTCTGATTTCCACTTAACTATGACTTGAAGAATATTATCTATTTGGCAGTGAAGGGGTATGCAATTTTATTTGTCCTTTTGCTTCTTATTGGATTGACATTTTTTTTCTTGATTATAGACTGGAAAGAAGAAGATGGAGTTAAACAGTAGTCAACTAGCGGTAGGACCAGATAGGATCAGCTTTGCAGAGCTAGAATCTCTAAAGGTATTATCTGAAGGGGTATGCAATTTTATTTGTCCTTTTGCTTCTTATTGGATTGACATTTTTTTCTTGATTATAGACTGTAAAGAAGAAGATGGAGTCAAACAGTAGTCAACTAGCGGTAGGACCAGATAGAATCAATCAGCTTTGCAGAGCTAGAATCTTTCAAGGTATTATCTACTGAATGATGTTGTGGGTCTGTTTACTCTTAAAAGTATCATTCAATAGTTCAAAAATTATACAAGGTGTGGAGGGAGTTAAATTCATGATCTGTTTTGTGTAGGACAACTTTGTCAATAAAATATGAAGGTCATCCTCTTCGTGGTATATGAAAAGAAGAAAACCGAAAAGGGAGTAGCCAAAATATGTTAGTATTCTGTTGCACTCTTTACTTGCAGCACAAATATGATCTTATCAACATGAGTTATGGATAACCAACATTGCTGCCAGACTATGGCCGCTTCGTTAAACTCGTAGATGTTGTAATTTTCCTTCCAAAATTCTCTTCTTGGATTGCTGGATATGCTTTTCCGTTTTTGACTTTTATCTAATAGAACATGGTTGCTTATTTTTATATAGGAAATAAGCTTTTTGTTTAAATAGAACATATACTCGGCTAAAAGGAGCTAAAAGGAATGCTGGTCTACGCATGAGCGAACAGTTGATGATCTTGTGTCTCTGTTAGTGCTCCTGGTGGAGCTGTGGCTCCTGTCCTTACATGGACTCTGCAACAACACATGCTTATGAATGGAACATCAATGTCTTCGCCATCAGCGCGATGTAGGTTACTAGAATATGTTTTCCTTCCGTTTCCCCTTTCTAACAAAGATTCGCCGCCACTCTTTTCTTATATCAGTCACTAGCAAATTATGTTTGTGTAAGCTGAGGGAATTACTGTGAGCCCGTACAAAGTATGGAATACTCTTTAGAATATGTGTATTCTTATTGGTTGTTTGCCTAAAGATAAGCCGTCTACCGGAGAAGGCCTTATACATGTTGACAAGTCCGATACCCTAGCTTTCTTCATTTAGCTGTAGAAATATTGGTATTGTTATGTTTATTAAACATTTTAATAGTTATATTTTGTCACAGGGTGCATGAATGCATACAAAGTCTCATTTGAAGAGTGCATTGGGTTACATTCAAGTGGAGAGGATGCAGTGAGAGCTCCTGAGTCCTGAGTATCTTCTACTCACCCATAATGGAGGTAGCTTCAAGTTGGTCTGCTTCTATTTGCTTTAATTTCTCATGTATGTCAGGCCATGAGAACTGAGTCTTTTTCTTTGTTAGGGGTGATGTGTATAAAGAAGAAAAGATAATCATTATCCAATGTATTTGCCAAAAATTGTGAACCTGAAAATGTATTTATTAACCCAAAGTGCCTCGTCTTAAGAACTAAAGATGGCTGTTTACTATCAAAAGATGAGTAAGTTTTGGGAGAAATCAGTTTCTCCATAAATTATAAAAAGTCCAATTTTTTTCAACTTGCAAATATTTAACGAACATAAGAGCAGTTTAAAAAAACAGGACTTTTTATAACTTAGAGAGAAACTAGTTTCCCCCAAAATATTGTGTCAAAAGATTTGCTCTCTTAACTTAGATGCCATATTGTACCTAATATACCAAACATCAAATTAACTGGGAAAGGTTTTGATCTTCACGGTGGATCAAATGAAGCATTTGGTTCAGGCTTGTTTTATGATTTTCATTATCAATTACTAAATAACTTGAACTTTACCTGCATATTGATATTGTGGAATATTGTTTGTTGATTGGTTGCAATGAATGGATAAGTTTCACTGGAAAATGCATGATTTACCAGATTCACAATCCCCCCAAGTGTTTTTTTCAGTTTACCATATGTTAGGATGATATTTTCGTCTTAACTTTTCAGCAGTGGCGAAGCCACTTTCATACAATGGGGGTCAGTTGACCCCATTCAATTTTGGAATGTGTTAATTTTTTACCCCTTCAATTTTTTTTTTAAATTTATTTTTAACTACTAAATATGGTGAATTTATACATTTTGACCCCCTTAATTTTGAGAAAAAATTGAACTAAATTATTATTTTGACCCCCTTGTACACTAAATTTGGATACCTCAATTATAATAGCTATTCCTAAAGCAATCTTGACCCCATTTCCAAAAATTTCTGGCTTCGCCACTGCTTTTCAGCATAGTTGTAGATCCTACAAGTCTTAGTGATGGTTTACACTATTTTGAAGTCTGCAGGATAGATTGCAAAGCTCGATGGCGTGGCCCTCTTTTCTGTATTCCAGTCACCTTTACAAAGCCTAAAGCTGTGAAGAATTGACATTCTCTCTTTTTCGTTTTCTGAGTTATCGTTTTTACCAGGTATTTTGATGAACATTAATTATAAGTATTTGTTACAGTATTTACATTTTTTTTTTTTTTTGTTGTATAACCTTACTGGGCTGTTAACAGAAAAGGTTGGATCCACCAATGGTCTCCTGGTCTAATGGTATCTTGGGTGACTTTCCGTAGGGGAGGTCATCAGTTCGATTCCCCTCAAGGGGAATCCTGTGGTTTAATTATTTTTTTGGGTTTCAGGAGCCTCGAGTCTCGAGCACATCCGCGTTAGCTAGCGAAGCATTGCCGGCTTGTACCCTCAGTGTGGGAGTTCAAATCTTGACAGCTTCTTGGTGATGTGGAGCACCAATCTATTGGTGTTGTGGAGCTGCTTGGTGATGTGGAGCAAACAATTCATTGGTGTTGTGGAGCCAGCCAAGTAATTGTCTTGTAGGAGGGCTCCCTTGGGGCCTGGAGTATAAGGCGCGTCACACAGCCGCATAAGACATCCCGCGATTTACCTCCGCCCTCATACTGAGGGGTCGGTACCTGGTGGTCCAGGATTAACCGGCGAAGCTGGGAACCTGGGTAATCAAAAAAAAAAAAAGAAAAGGTTGGATCCACTAGCGTGGTTTACACCATTTTGTGGTAAAAATATTTTTTGCATTGAATGTTGAGAAATAACTGCTGCAACTCCATTCATGTGCTCTTTAAAAAAAGGGGAAAGGGAAAAAAAAAAAAAAAAGGGAGGACATCTAAAATAACTAGTAGGTAACCCGTGCTTCGCACGGGAAGCTAATTTGCTAATATCGTGATTTATTTTTTATAATATAAGTATATTATAAATGAATCAAAACATTAGCATTTATAAAGTTAGAAAAATTGTGATCAATTTTAATAACTTTGTTGCACATAAGTTTAATAGGAATTGCATTGTGACTAACAATGTAGCAATTTTTGCTATTTTATTTTTGATGTTCATACTTTATGTCATTTATTTTTTATGTCATAATTTATATCAGTATGCAACATTTTTTATGGACGTTAACAAAGTGAATGAAAAAACTAACGACCTATTTCTTTTCAAATTACAACATTTTAAATACAATGTAGGGGGTTCCAACCCTTAACCTTCCCGAGAAAAGTACGTCTTTAAGCTAAATGCTCATTGGCATTATTAACGATCTACTTTGATGTATATATATATATATATAGTAACTATTATGATTAACTAATATTATTAATAGTAATAGTTAACATATATTGTAAATATAATACTATTACTTAACATATATAGTAAATTAATACTATTTATAATAATAGTTAGCATATATAGTAACTATTATAGTTAACTAATACTATTAATAGTAATAGTTAACATATATAGTAACTATTATAGTTAACTAATACTATTAATAGTAATAGTTAACTTATATAGTAACTATTATAGTTAACTAATACTATTAATAGTAATAGTTAACATATATAGTAACTATTATAGTTAACTAATACAATTAATAGTAATAGTTAACTTATAAAGTAACTATTATAGTTAACTAATACTATTAATAGTAATAGTTAACATATATAGTAACTATTATAGTTAACTAATACTATTAATAGTAATAGTTAACTTATATAGTAACTATTATAGTTAACTAATACAATTAATAGTAATAGTTAACATATATAGTAACTATTATAGTTAATTAATACAATTAATAGTAATAGTTAACTTATAAAGTAACTATTATAGTTAACTAATACTATTAATAGTAATAGTTAACCTATATAATAACTATTATTATTAATTAATAGTATTAGCTAATAAGGAGAATATCAAAAGTCGTATAGATTTTGGGATAGTGATGACGTGGCTTCTCCAAAATCAAGTGGTGGAGACTTCAAGGGGAAAATCAACCGAAATTTGTAGCTAAGATGGTCGATACCGGTATTTAGGCGGATAATATGGAGGATATGGATATAGATTCGACTTGGACTAAGATGGTACATACCATAAAGGAGGTGGCGAAAGAAGTCCTTGGAGAATCTAGAGGAAATGGGCCACCAAGTAAGGACACATCATGGTGGAACGAGGAAGTAAAACAAGCAATAAAGGGCAAGCGAGAATGCTACAAATTATTGGGAAAATGTAGGAGCGACGAGAACTATGAGAAGTATAAGGAAGCTAGAAGAGATGCTAAGAAAGCAGTAAGAGAAGCAAGAGCAAAGGTGAATCAGAAACTTTATGATAAGTTGGATACAAAAGAAGGGGAAAAGGACATCTGCTGCACTCGCTCGTATGAGGGATAAAGAGGACACGAGATATCGGGACTAAGGTTAAATGTGCGAAGGATGTAGACCAAAGAGTTTTAGTCTGTGGATAAAGAGATAAAAGATAGATGGAGTTCGTACTTTGATAACTTGTTCAATGGCGGTCAAGAGCAGGATGTTGGAGATTTAAATATCTCTTCGAGTATGGTTAATCGAGATTTTATGCGGAGAATTCGAAAGAGTGAAGTGGAAATGGCAATGAAAAAGATGAGATTGAAGAAAGCCGTTGGATCGGATGGTATACCAATTGAGGTTTGGAGATGTTTCGGGGAGAGGGGAGTATATTGGTTAACAACGCTATTTAACAAGATATGGAGAGTTAACACAATGCCATTGGAGTGGCGGAAGAGTACTCTGATCCCTTTCAGATAAGAATAAAGGTGATGTCCAAGATTGTGCCAACTATCTGGGATCAAACTAATGAGCCATACTATGAAACTTTGGGGAAAGAGTGATTGCACAAAGGCCGAGAAAAATTGTGGATATTTCGGATAACCAATTTGGATTTATGCCAGGAAGATCGACTATGGAGGCAATATATCTTATGAGACAAACCATGGAGAAATATCGGGATCAAAAGAAAGATTTGCATATGGTTTTCATTGATTTGGAGAAGGCATATGATAAAGTGCCAAGAGAGTTTCTTTGGTGGGCATTAGCAAAGAAGGGTGTTTCAAAGAAATATATTGATATTATCAAGGACATGTATAATGGAGTTAGTACTTGTGTACGTACTAGTGTTGGAAAGATCGAAGAGTTCCCTATAAAGATTGGAGCAGCATCAAGGTTCCGCACTTAGCCCCTTTCTTTTTGCTTTCGATAATGGACGAATTGACGAGGTCACCCAAGATGATATACCAAAGTGTATGTTGTTCGCAGATGATATTGTGCCGATTGATGAGACAAGAGAGGTGTTGAAAGTAAATTGGAGTCGTGGAGACACACTTTGGAATCTCGAGGTTTTCGATTGCTGTAAGCAAGACTCGAATATTTGAAGTGTAAGTTTAGCAGAGTTGGAAGTAGGGAGGCGGCGGTCACATTTGATGGAAATATTATCCAAGCTTCGAGTTTTTTCGCTATCTTGGATCCATTATTCAAAAGGATGGAGAATTAGACGGAGATGTGGCTCATAGGATTAAAGCAGTCAAGTTGAAGTGGAAGAGTGCTACAGGTTTCTATGTGATCGCGCATATGCCCAATAGATTAAAGGGGAAAATTCTACCGCACGGCAATTAGGCCTGCATTGCTTTTACGCACAGAAATGTCGGGCCGTGAAACGTGTCACGTGCATAAGATGAATGTGGCGGAGATGCGTATGCTTCGATGGATGTACGGCCATACAAGAAAGGATCGGTTTGGGAATGAAAGTGATCGTGAGGTAAAGTAGGAGTTGCGCCATCGAGGATAAAATGAGGGAAAATCGTCTACGGTGGTTTGGACATGTGAGAAGGAGACCGAGTGATGCACCTGCTAAGAGGCCTAACAGTGGAGAAATGATAAAATGGCGAGGGTAGGAAGACCCAAACAAACTTGGATTAGAGTAATTGAAAATGATATGAATTTACTTGGAGTGGATGAAAGTATGGTGTTCAAGAGGCCGGAGTGGAGGGCAAAATCCATGCTGGGGGGTTGATTTTTTATTTTTTTATTTTTATTTTTTATTTTTTATTTTTTATTTTATTTTATTTTTATTTTTATTTTTATTTATTATTATTTTATTTATTTATTTATTTATTTATTTATTTATTTTTTATTTTATTTTATTATTTTATTTTTTTTCCAACAACCTTTTCACACAATGACATATGAGGATTCATGTTAGCCACCCCAAATTATTTTCGGGGACTAAGGCTTTATTGTTGTTGTTGTTGTTAGAGACCCCAAATTATGTGACTCGCTTTGAAGCGGTTTTTGATTGCCAAATTAAAGCGACGAAATTTCAATTATGAGACTACTTCATACTCTATGACATTCCACTCCTAAGTGCATCCTTCTATAGAAACATAAAGGGACAATATGGTGTGCAAGAAGAGCTCCCACTATGAGAGGTCCAGGGAAACGCCTTAAAACCTTGAGCAAATCATTTTCGATTACTTGTCCATATCAATTAAAATTCAAAGAGAAATACTATCATAATTTGCAGGATTTACCGGCAAACTACTTTGCCCTTTGCTTGACTTTCATCGCAGATTAATATATCCAGCTTTCACATGTTAAACTCCGCAAAGTAACAAGACACAACAAATGTACCCCCTCCGCCTGCAAATTATCCCAACAAGCGTAAATCCATCCCCGATCCATTTCATTTCAATCAAAAGTGATCAATTGTAGACAAAAACGAGTACTCCATAATATATTTCAAGGTTTCACAAAACTCTTCTCGAAAGTGACAATTACAATTGGATGATAACAACAATTTGTTGGAAATTAATTAATGAAGACCATCGTATTAAACAAGAAATTTAATCAACAAAAGGGGAATTTATTAATCAAGTCAAGATCGTACTCAATTAATAAGCCAATAGCAAAACGAAAAGAAGGAAACGGGATCAGTGAAAACAAACAAGTAAAAACAAGAAAACAAACGATTAGAAAACTTATCGTGATTTGATCGAGTCGCCTTAGTGAAGACTGCTAAGAGAAAATACGCCCCCAATTGGTGCAACTCGTGCATGTGCAAATTTCTCTCGGGAGGATAAAACAATCACGGATTACGTACCAAGAAAGATGAGCACACAGTAGGTAATCGCTCGCGGCCCTATCTCACCGCCTTGAATCTCAATGCACGTATCTCTACGAACAGGAGTAATTTAGCAATGAAGTAAAACAAGAGAATTGATTTTCTTCAATATCTCATTGTAAATTCGGATGGAGGAAGTATTGTATTTATGCATATGGTAAATTAGGGTTTTAGAGTCTTAATGAGACTTAAAAACTGCTATAATTCGGCCCATGAAAATCACCAACCCGACACGAGCGGCCGCCTCGAGGCCGGCATGACCGCGCTACACATCAGCACCACGCCGAGCCCTTCTCGTACACCGCTGCCGCCCTGGCCTTGGCGCGCGTCGCCTCCAAAGACGTAACTTCGACGTGATTTTTCCTTAGCCCGCCTCAGCTCAAGCCAACGACGCTCTCCATGGTCATGCAGGGGAGATTAGCGAACTTTCATACCACCACATATATCAAATATTCCAACAATCCCCCACAAGTTCATAGAAATATGACGTGTACAGATTGTCCATTGTAATGCTTTCGCAATGGTACCTTCCTAGCTTGAACCACTACCTATGTTATCCAACGCTAATCTCCACAGACTGACTGCATGCCTAAACGGCGTGTCTTTGAATCCGATGCCTGGATGTGTAGGCCTTTGGGCTCGGTAACAAACATGACATAAGCTATGATAGGCCCTCTATCGAACACTTGACGCTTATAAGCCATACGTCCCGATCCTCTATCATGAGTGCTTTCAAGGAATAACCCGAATTCCTCTAGTTGCATGCCAACAACAACACTCACTTAGCCGGGCAAGCATCCGTAAGAGACGCATCGTACCGCTCGCAACATCTTGTCTAAAAGACTTGATCCCATTCAAAGTTCCAAACTTTTACTTTATTAGCAACCCACGAGCACCTCTAGGCTATTCAGGGATAGACTCGTACATGTAAAATGTCAATCTAACTTTAGGTGCTCCGACTCACCCCACAAATTGTTGTGCTACTCACATCTGAATCTCCTTTCAGTGGGGATCTCTACTCAGTAGATTGGGTTGCTACCGCGTTTGAATCAGACAGGTGCAGTACCCATCCCCAACCTAGATTTTTGAACCGTGAGCAAAATCTAGCTCCTTTGGTTAAAGGATCACCGTGTTATCCTTAGTACCAACATAATCAACAAACTATCACCTTCCGAGACACAAGATCCCTTATAGATTTTAACCTAATTTGGATGTGTTCCCCTGGTTTACGCTCAGCTGTACTTCCTGACACTTTTTAGTTTCTCAATCAGGCGTTGTTGTCACAATGTACGAGATTACAGTGCATGGGCAACTCCTGACATAAGTCCGAAGCCATTCAGCCTTCCAATCCAAAGAGTGTCAAGGGCAACTAGTTCGGTCTCAAATGTAGACCTAGACAAGAGTTTGTTTGGTCGACCTCCGTGCGACCGCAGCTCCGCCTAAGGTGAAAAACATACCCCTGCATTACCATAACTTCCGGATGAGTTAGGCAATCCAAATTTGCATCACTATATCCTTCAAGAACAAGTATGATATCTTCCTCGTAATGCACCCTCAAGGGAAATCGCTCCTTCAAGTACTTAAGAACTCTATCAAGAGCTTCCTAATGTGCTTTGCTTTTGGACATTGAGTATATCTAGCAAACCTAGTAACCGAGCAGGATATATCCGGTCTAGTACAATTGGCTAGATACATCAAACTTCCAATAATTTGAGAATATCTCAACTGAGCCATCGGTATCTAATTTCATTCTTAGTAAGTGCAAACCAAGGATCATATGAGTCTTAGCTACTTTGCAATTCTTATAACCAAATTTCTCAATTACACTTTCAAAGATAATGAGATTGCGATATGGTTATGCCACTAGTTGAACGAGTCAACTTAAGGCCAAGAATCACACTAGCTACTCCCATATCCTTCATCTCAAACTTACTTTTTCAAGAATTCCTTAGTAGTATTAATTATCCTCATATTCGTTCCAAACAACAAAGTGATATCATCGACAAATGCATATAAGACAATACTACTATCACCAATACTTTTGCTATAAACACACTTATCAAACTCATTAGTAATGAAGCCAAACGATGAGACAATTTTATCAAATTTCTCATACGCCATCGCTTAGGGGCTTTGCTTGAGTCCATATAAGGACTTAACAAGTTTACAAACCTTTCTCTCATTGCCGCGAGGCCTCAAAACCTTCAGTTGATCCGATCCATATAAATTTCTTCCTCTAGATCGTCATGCAAGAAAGCGGTCTTAACATCCATCCGATGGATAGGAAGATCATATACAGAGGCCAATGCTATAAGCATTCGGATTGTAGTCATTCTAGCAACAGCGAATAGGTATCGAAATAGTCTATTCCCTCCATTTGCTTGAATCCCGTAGCCACTAACCTAGCCTTAAACTTGTCAATCTGCTCCATCCGATTTCAATTTCCTTTGAAAACCCACTTACATCCTATCGTGCTACATAACTGTGAGTGGAGATCGACCAATTCCCTACGTCCCATTAGAGACAATAGAATTCATCTCACTCTTAACAAGATCCTTCCACTACTTGGCATCGTAAGTGTCCATAGCAGGCTTTGAAAGGTTAGAGGATCACCTCGACATTGTAAGTGATGAACTCACTTCCATAGTCCTTGGTGGTCCTTGCCCGTTTACTCCTTCTTGGTTCAATCTCATCGTCGAGTAATGAGTTGCACCCAAATCAACTCCCCACATTTGTCACTCTCCTCTACTTGAAAGCGGGGAAATGGAATTAGGGGTGGGGTTAGATTCCTTAGGAAGTCCGTCCTTCATAGGAAACACATCTTCAAAGAATGTTGCATCACGTAACTCAACTATAGAGTTCACATCTATGCCAGAAATTTCAGATTTGATAATCAGAAATCTCGCATGCATAGCTTGTTTCAGAATAACCTATAAAGATAGCATCAACAGTTTTAGGTCCAAGCTTTTTCCTTTTGTGTGCGGGTACAAGTACCTTTGCAAGGCACCCCCACACTTTTAAGTGTTTCGTGCTTGCCTCGTCGACCTCTCCAAAGTTCAAACGGACTTTCCTTTCTATGTTTAGAGGTACTCTATTCGAATATGGCAAGTCGTATTCAAAGCCTCTCCCCACATATATTTGGGCGATTCCGTAACTTATGAGTAAACTGTTAATCATATCAAGAAAGGTTCTATTCTTACGTTCACTACACCATTAGATTGAGGAGTGTAGGGAGGAGTCTCTTCATGTACTATTCCAGTTTACTTGACAATAATACATTGAATGGGTTAGACTCATATTCACCTCCTCTATCGACCTTATATGATTTAAGTTTCTTGCCGGTTTGTGTTTCGCTTCGTTCTTAAATATAATGAATTTATCTAATGCTTCGTCCTTAGAATTAAAGCGAGATAGACATACGGTATTTACTAGCATCGTCAATAAAGGTGAGAAAGTATTTCTTTTTGTCTTTGAGTCAAACACGCCATTAAATTCACAAATATCGGTATTGAACTAAATCTAGAATTTCAGACAATTTCTCACAACCAGAGCTTAAACGGTCCTTTTGTAGATTTAGCTTCAACACATACATTACACTTAGAATTTTTATCAATAGCATGTTTAGGAATAATATCTAAATTCATCATTCTTTTCACATAATCATAATTAATATGTCACAGACGACCCATGTACCAAAACATTTGAAGATTCAATGGAATAAGAAACAGGATAATCAATAGAACTAAAATTATTGTGCGAACAAACATCGCTTTCAACTCTAATTTTAAATAAACCATCGTAGGAATAACCTTTTTCCCACAAAACTACCGTAATCCAAAATTATGACCTTATTACATTTAAATGAAATCTCAAATCCTTCCCTAACTAAACTAGAACCACTAATAATGTTGCGACGAATATCAGAACGTGATACACTCGATGCAAGGTAAGAATGCGCCCATTAGGAAACTTCTGTGTCCACGCGTCCGTCCCAAGCACCTTTGCAAAGACTAGAGTTTCCCATCGTCATCGATCTACCACGCTCAGCCGGTAAGACACAAATAGCAATTTATTAGCACAAACGTGCACATTTGCCCCAAAGTGTCAACTAGCCACTCGTTGGGTTCATGTACGCAAAGATTTCAGGATAAGAGGTTACATACTTTGTAATATTGCAGGTCAGAGCGTCAACTCCAGGTGCGTCAGAGTCAGGATCATCATAATCCTTCGGACCCAACACCATGTTAACAGCAGGATGGTCATCAGCAGAGCCTTGTGGTCCTTTTCCTTTCTTGGACGGACAGTCCCTAGAAAAGTGTCCACCTTCTCCACAATTCCAGCAGTTCAATTTTGCTTTTGGCTTCTTAAAGTTATTTTTCTTAACTTTAATCTTATCATGGTTTTCTTTATCCTTAGAGTGAGTTTTCACACCTTTTCCTTTAAACTTGCTTTTACCAGTCACCATATTAGCAACAGCCTCCACAGGTACGCTCGGTTGGTTACCATTATGCACCTCCTGAATCGCAATTGCATTCATCAGCTCATTGAGTTTCAAGCTTCCAGTGCGATGCTTGAGGGTTATACCGAATTCCCCCCAAGATCGAGGAAACTTCTCAATAATAGCCATGACAGCGAACTTCTCTGGAAGTCCTATGTCAGCATCCTTGAGCAATTGCAAAATGATTTGGAGTTCGTGCACTTGATCGGTAATCGACTTTCCCTCACTCATGCGATAATTCAGGAACTTACCCACTTGGTACTTTTCCACACCGGAGTCATCGGTGCTGTACTTCGTGGAAAGCTATTCCCACAGTGATGCAGCAGTGGGAGGAGCAGGGCAATAAACATCAAAGAGTGCATTCGACAAAGCTGACAGAATGCATCCTCGAACAACATCGTCCTGCTCCTTCCACTATTTAACAGCAGCCACACTAGCGACATCATCGGCTTTCAAAGCGGGACATTGAGATGTCAGCATACCAGACATACCCTTAATTGACAAATGATCTTCATGCTGCTCGTACCAACACTTGAAGTTCTTTTCAGCGAACTTCTCCGGAAGATATGAGGTGTCAACTAGGGACTTAAAGGGAGAACTAGAGGTACCAGCAGACATGATTCAACAAACTATTTTCTCTTAGATTGTTGGAAATTAATTTAACAGCACCACAGATTAAACAGATAATTTAATCAACAGTAGGGGATTTATCGATCAAGTCAAGAGCGTACCAATAATAAGCCAATAGCAAAACGACAGCAAGGAAACAGGATCAGGAAAACAAACAGAAACAAGTAAACAAACGATTAGAAAAATTATCGTGATTTGATCGAGTCGCCTTAGGAAGACTGTCCTAAGAGAAAATATTGCCCCCAATTGGTGCAACTCAGGTACAGGCAAATTTCTCCGAGGATAAAACGATCACGGATTACGTACCACAAATCAGCACACAGGTAGGTAATCACCGGCGGTCCTATCTCAGTCACCTTGAATCTCACGAACGAATCTCTATGAACCAGGAGTAATTGAACAATGAAATAAAACAAGAGAATGGTTTTTCTCTTTGATATCTCATAAGCAAAAACGGCTGGAGGAAGAATATTATTTATATCTATGGTAAACTAGGGTTTTAAATCTTAATAAGACTTAAAAAACTGTTCAAATTCGGCCCAGGAAAATCGCAAACCCGTCATGAGCGCGGCCGCCCTTGAGGCATGCGCGATCGCGCTAGGCAATAGGCAATGGTTGTTGAACCCTCGGCACAACAGCGCGGCCGCCCTTGGCCATGGCGCGGCCACCCTCTTTGGCAGTAACTCCGACGTGATTTCCCTTGGCCAAATTCAGTCCAGACCCACAACACAACAAGGTCATAGAGCTATGGACTTCCATACCACATACTCCCTCCGTCCCACTATAGTTAACACCCAAGGGGTGGGTTCAAAAACTAAGAAAAAGGAATAAAATAAAAAAAATGTGTGGTAAAAAATGAAGAGAGAGAATGAGTGGGGTAAATAGTAGTGTTGGTTGAATAAATTGAGTGGTGGAAAATGAAGAGAGAGAATGAGTGGTGGGGTAGAGTGAATATAAAAATATAAAAACTTGGTTATTTTTGGAAGGTGTCAAGTATAGTGGGACGACCCAAAATGGAAAGAAGTGTCAAGTATAGTGGGACGGAGGGAGTATATATCAAATATTCCAACATAATCTACACTTTTTCATAATGGAAATGGGACCCACTTCTCTCTACTCACAACACTTTTTAAATTTACTATTCTCTCAACTCATTCTCTCTCCTATTTTACTTTTACACTCACAACACATTACCTTTATCACTTTTTCCCTATTCTCCGTGTCGGGCCAAAAAGTTTATACAATTGTGAGACGGAGTAGGATTGACCAAAACTGGTTCCGGTTCGGCAAAAATAGGACCCTTAACCGGCCCAGATGACTCACGGATCCGATTTCGATTCAATTCAGCGGTTCCTTTTTTTTTTTTTTTTCTGATTGTGAGTAATTGTCTAAAAAAAATGATTGGGAAATTTGAAGTTGAAAAGTGAAAACCACTCAAAAAATAAAAAATGAATTTGAAATGAAAAGAGAAGAAAGGCTGGGGGGGGGGGGGAGTATCGCATAGGGAGGGAGGGAGGGAGTAGGGACTAGGGAGTACTAAGTAGAGTAGGGGGAGTGGGGGACATGTCAGGAGGGTCACACCACACCACTCACGTCACTCACACAGTCACACTCACACCACACAGTGTCACACGACACAGTCACACACACATTGGCCGGTTCTTCACTGGTCCGGTTCATGGTTCACGGTTTTGGTTCAAAGAATCGGCGGTTCACCGGTTTTCACACCTTCGACCCTGAACCGGACCGCCTGGTTCAGGGTTCCGGTTAGACCGGTTCCGGTTTTTTCCCCGATTTACTCCGATTCCGGGCTTTTTCGGTTCGATTTCGATCCGATTTTCCGATTCTGGTCCGGTCTGATCATCCCGGAGGAGTATGTATTTCCGCCCATGCCCTCAGTTCGTTTGGGCAGCGCCGTGCTCTGTGTCTGTGTGTCAAAGCAGCAGGAGGCGGCCGAAAATGGGGAATAAGACTAAGAAGCCAGGAAATGGCAAAGAGAAGACGAAGAGGAAAACAAACAAAGCCAGAAGAAATCTTGTCGGGAGTCCAAGAAAGTGTAGCCGGAAGACGACATCAATGCTATTTTGGTACACCAATTTCCTCTACTACTTGTATTTCTTATACCCTTCTCAGTTAAGAATGCAAATTAACTTTTAGGTTAATCTATTTAGTACCCATTATACTTGACAACCTCCTAGTGAGCAGGATCAGAAATTATGAAAGTGCAATTATGGAGATTAAATTTTCACATGTTAGCCAAACCCTTTTGATAAAACACTTCCCTTCACTGCCAAACACAAGTAAAAGCAACAATTAAGAACTAGGTAGTGATCTTTTTGTTTTCTTCGATTGGGCAGTTGAGTACACAGAAAGAGGAAGCAAAGAAGAAGGAAGTTCACGTTGAAGAAAATGTTCCCTCGCTCCTCGGTCAAATTGTTCTGTATGCATTAAAACTTAACTGTTAACTTAAGCAGTAAATTGTTTGAGAATGTGTGATCAAGTTGTTAATTTCCATAAATGGCTGTGTACTTGGAACATTAATCCGTTGAAGGTAAGCGAGTTAATTCTATATGGCGGAATCTTACAATGGCTCCAAGGTTTGGTCTTGTGACCTTGATTTGTGTGTATTATGCTGATGATGTTGTATGCTTAGTTGCGTGAAGCCTGTGATGATTGGAGTTATGCAGACATTTGTATATGGAGATCTTTAACGCTAGGATGTGGAAAAACAGGATTGGAAGTCAAGTTCTAGCCCAAATAGACTCCCCTCCTCGTAGTGCTCATCAGGCAGTTAATGCAATTCTTTTTTAACTAAACATGTTTAAAAAAAGAATTTGAATGATTGGATTGCCCTTTTATCACTAGGTGGTGAATTGACGTCGCCGGGATCTTGTGGCACGGGACTTCTTGTGGTTGGACCTACGAACAAATCAATGGCAACAAATAAATTTTGAAGGGTGTCCTAGTCTTCGATCAGATCATCAAATGGTAAGTTTAGGTCTATTTGAATTAAAAGATTTATATAGAACAATCATAGATTACATGCTATTTTTCCAAATGTCCTTTTAATTTAGCCTTATGCAATAATCAGCTCAAAGCGCTAAGCTCTTTCCACCTTCTTCGGGGCATGAGACACTTTAGGATGGTAGAAGTATTACTAAATTATAATGTATTCATGCTTGTACATATTCAGAAAGAGTTCTGGCCATATTCCTTGTGTTTTATACTACTTCATTGGCGCCACAAGCTATAGAGAGCAAAATAAAGCTGTGGGGGTTAGTACAGAGTCTTGATTATCAATTTTATCCCTTCCTTGGACCCTACTGCTGGTATTCTGTTATATGATTTGGGTTTATTAAGAGCCACAGTTGCTATACTGGATAGTTTATCATTCAGATTGACTGTTCCCTACTTGTGACTTGTTGTGAGATATATGGACTGGATATCTGCTACTCAGTTTTAGTCTCTTGAAATTGATTGAATTTTACTTCTTGATGCTTTTATAGCTGCTCGTTCCTGTAATAATTCTTCTTTATTTATGCTGTTATGTTTGCATCGTTGAGTTAATTGCTCCGATATTTCTGAGCTACAAATCTCAGAATATATGCCATGCAAATGCATGGGATATTAGCATGCTATCATTTTATTGTTGAAAGGTACACTGGAACTATACTCTATACGTCTGTTTATTTGATGTATTGCAGGTTTTGTATGAACACAAGATTATTGGAGGCTTCTATGACATCCTTCGAGAAGTGAAGTTGCTAAGTGCTCTTTTACTACTCACTTTTTTAATGCTTTAGAAAAAGTTTTGGGAAAACATTATTTTCATAGTTGATTATTCATGAATGTTGTCTTTGCCACATCTGCAGGTATTTTAATGATTTATACGTATTTGACCTGGACCAGTTTCAGGTAAAATATGAACATATGCGATCCATACAGTTGACATTGTGAGATACTATTTGTTGAATCTAATTGTCTTATTCGCAGATGAAAAAGAATAGAAATGAAGAACATATTAATATTTCGCTTGACCATAGTACATCTAGCTTTGAAGTAGTCAAATGTGCAGCAAATGACAAAGATGAGATTATGGACAAATCTATGATGAAGCAGTTGATATGGAATGCGACATCGATTATGTCTTTTCTAATATGGAAAAAATGTGACAGTTGATAGTTCTGAGGTGGCTGATTGATCTGATGTGAAGATTCGCTGAATCTAGTTCCAAATCATCCATGTCTCTGTTTCTTCAGAGGTTTGTGCAGTTTTAAAAAAAAAATCATGCACTTATTCACTTTCGGCATTACCTTTACGCTCCAATGTAATCTTCCCTTGCTCAGGTTGTGAAGCCTTGTGGACGCATTAATTCCAGCGTGATTGTGGGAAGAGATACCTGGTATTTATGGGGGTTTGCTGGAAGCTAAAGATCAAGAAATTACGCTTGATGAATGGAAATGCCTAATACTGGTTTGTGACCTTCTCTTCCTTTTTGCTGTTTTACTTGTGTTTCTGTTGTGGTTTTGTTATTTGCACTATGTTTATTTTTTTCACCCTTTAGCTATTTCATAAATAAAATAAAATAAAAAAATACTTCATCCGTCCAAAAAAAAGTGTGTCCTTACAACAATTTCCATTATAGGCATAGGAAATTCACATTCTTTCAACTTTTGGGGGTGTTCCAAAAAAAGCGTCTCCTTGCAACAATTTCCATTATAGGCATAGGAAATTCACATTTTTATCATTTGATGGACACTTTCATTCAGAGTGGTGCCTTTTAGGCATAGGTTTTTACCCTTGATTTATACTCCTCCATAGTAGTTCCAAGCTTTTAGTAAATAGTCAAATGTTTTACCTAAAATTGTGTGCCCGATTAAAGGGTACTCTTTATTGGAACAAAGGGATTAATATTAAAGGGAGATTGCTAAGTTGTACAGAATTGCTGAAGCATAAACAAAGAGCAGCATGTATTCATTAAGGAGAGATTCAGATGAGGACACTAGAACATTTCTTGTGTGGTTTGATTATATAAAGACTGTCTGCGCTTCTTTGTTATGAAGCAGAGGTCAGTCCATACAATTTTCGACGCAATTTTCATCCTGAGTCATCCGGAAACTGCCTCTCTGTGCTTTAATACAGGGGCAAGACTTCGTACATCCGACCCCCCCTTACCTCACCGTAGGTGGGAGAGCCTTTGCGGCACTGGGGTAATGTTGTTGTTGTATTACAGGGTTGACGTCCTTCTTTGGTCATAAGGATAATCGTTCTTATTAGGTCAGGGGTGGCCGGACCGGGGCCGCGATTGGTAATGGCACAACCAGAAATATGACCCATGGATGAGTATTGACATGACTTGAACTGGGGTCCTATAAAGTAAAATGGAGTTATATTCATATTCATATTCATATTCATATTCATATGCATATAAAATACTCCCTCCGTCCCAATAAGAGCTGCCCAAATTTTTCTGTGCACGTAAATTAATAAAATGAGGGGGAAGTAAAAATGTTGTGAGTGTAATTTGAAAATAGGAGAATGAGTGGAGGGAATAGTAAATTATAATAGTGTTGTGAGTATTAAAATAATGTAGGAGAGAGAATGAGTGGAGGGAATAATAAAGATTCCTTTGCCAAAAAAGGAAAGTGGAAGCTATTAACGGGACACCCAAAATGGCAAAATGGGAAGCTACTATTGGGACGGAGGGAGTATATTATTATCATTATTTGAACGTGAAGGACATTATGTATTATCTTGTATGTCGAGTTGTTTTTGTATCATTATTTTGGTGATTTTGCTTTACTTCTTTTAAACAGGCCTCGCGGGACCAGAATGGATTGAAGCCTCGAACCAGAATGTAAAATTTAAGGAATTTCTGGTTCTTTTTTTTTTTTTTTTGCTTTGCATGTTATCTCTTACCCGTTTCAGTAGTGTCACTCCCTTTTATACATTATCTAAGCTAAATCAAATTGGATGCTCTAAATCACAATCATATATAGAGATGTTTCTTTTATATGGATATCTTGTGCTATTAGTATTCTAAAATAAGAGAAACCCGCAAAATTGAGGAAGGATATTTTCATTGTAGCTCGCTAAATTTAAGCACCCTTTGGCTTGTTCTTCTACAAGGAGTTGCCCATAACTGATCCAATTGTTTGTGATGTTTGCCATGCAGGAGCTTCGCAAGGACGGTTTTGATCTTTCTGCAGCTCGTTATAAGGAGCTTAATGAGGTAACCACTTTGCTCAATCATTTCTTCCTTGGCTTATGGTCATATTGGTCAACATGTTTGAGCCTTCCTAACATGCTCTCAAAGTCAATGCTTTTGTTGAACCAGCAAGAAACTTTCCAAGAGCTGGATAGTAGCTGCCTAGAATATACACCCCTTATTGTGTGTCAAAGTCAAATGTAGTATTCCTTCCGTCTCTAGTTTCATTTTAGGCCAATGGACCCTAGAGCCCCTCTAGGGAGATTCAATCCCATTTTAAGAAATGACCTTTTACTAATTCCTCACACACCCCTCGTTGTTAAAAGACGAAAATACCTTTAAAATAAAGACGTATGTTGCTTCAGATTTCGCCACATGCCTCGTCTACCTCTCACTTTCACCGCTTCAACTTAGGCGACACAAAACCCTCATTTTCAAAAATCATTTTCTCTCTCTAAAATCAGTCGAAATTAAGCGATTTACTATGAAACCGAAGAAATTTTCGGTGAAACTCATGCGAAACTCCGTCGCATCGCAGTGAAGAACGCAATGAATTAAACTCATAAAAGGTAAATTTCTGAAAAATTTCATCGAGATCAACATATATAATGAATTTTTACTTTATTTCGTTGTTTTTATAGGTTTTTTATTCGTTTATGATTTAAACAATATTTTTTGAAACATTATATAGAGATAAACAATTTTTGAAAACATTTAATACTAGTTTTTCAACATTTTGGTTCTGATAAACATTTCTTCATCATTTTCTTAAAACTATGTTGTTTGATGATTGTTGATCTCTCACACAGTTACATCCAAAATTACACGTAATCCACCTACCGATGATGATATAGGCTCCTAGAACTTGGAGCCTACTCAAACTAACCATAAAATCAGTCATGAGATAAAATCCACCTTTTTAGCTCCACTTTCCTTGTTTGTTGAAGACTAAGTCATCCTAGGCTTCACCACTTGTACCGCTAAGCTGTAACAGTCTTGTACGCCTTATCTTCAGCTTCTCCTGAGTAGATAACAATCTAACAACAATTACTTGGTCTCCACAATTACACATTAATAAAGATTTTATGTGTAACTTTCGATTCTCCCTCGTAAGTCACGCCTAGAGCCTTGTCTTTGACATGTTCAACCTTAAACCAAACAAACTAAAAGCAGATATATAATAATTAATTATCACTTTGTAATTTATGAATAATATGTATTAACTATCCATATTTTAAACTGCCAACACAATGACAACACATGAGGCAACACCAATGACAACACTGGTGTAGCAACACAGGAGATAACACCAGTGGCAACACTGGTGTAACACTAACACACACATTCAAATCACTGTGATTCTTACTCTAAAAATTATTCCCTCTATTTCTTTTTATTTGTCTTTTTAGGAAAAAAAAAATTTGTTTATAAATATTTGTCACTTTAGCTCTGTTTTGTTTAAATGGTCAAAATTGTCCTCGTCATTAATGTCCACGTTTATTTACTTATGAAGAATATAAAGTATCTAAGATGAAAGAAAAAAAGGTTAAAATGGAAGTTGGAAGAGGATTAATGACTTTCTTTGATTTATGAGATTTTTGTCTAAAAAACAAATAAAAAGGAATGGAGAGTATGATATACTCTTAAAAGAACCAATTATGCTTTCTACTACATTAACAAAGATTATTAACAAATGCTTAAACTTTGTTCTTAACCATTGTTATTTATTTATTTTTCATTTTTAATCATTATACTTTAGATACATATTGATTATCCCCAAAAGTAGTGAAAATTTTAAGTCGGTTTTTTTTAGCAAATTTAACTATCGTAATTTTGGCTTTTGGGAAAAATGAGTGCGTATCTAAAATATAATGGTTAAAACTAATTAAAAACGACTAGGTATTTTTTAAAAATTATGTTTTTGATTAATTTTCTGTTATATTTATTGCAATTGAGAGTTAATTTTCATATGAAATATATGTTGATTTTGTGTGGTTGATTGTTAAATAGGTGCAAATTGGTTCACATTCTTTCACTTTTGATTATGTGTTCGGAAGTACTGGATATCCATCTTCCCGAATTTTTGATGAATGTGTTGCGCCTCTAGTTGAGGCACTCTTTCATGGCTACAATGCTACTGTTCTCGCGTATGGTCAGGTAGATTCTTTTTTATCTTTTTTTTTTTTTTTTATAAAGTTTGTTTAGTAACTTACATTCTTGAATAATTTGCTAGCTCATTCCTTAGTAACATACATTCTTGAATAATTTGTTTTATGTTTGTTGGAAAGACCGGGTCGGGAAAGACATACACTGTGGGAACAAACTATAATGGAGACGAGCAACAAAATGGAGTCATTCCGAAAGTGATAGAAACAATATTCTCAAGAGTTGAAGCAATGAAAGACTCCACAGAATTCTTAATAAGAGTCTCATTCATTGAGGTAAGATAATGGACATATTTTGTTGTCATTCATATTTTTAAGTCAAATTTCAATATATCTATTTGTACTGGTAGCGAAACTTATGGTTATACACAATAACACAATAATTATGTTTATTTCAGATATTTAAGGAGGAGGTATTTGACCTGTTGGAACCAAATTCAACAGTCCTTACTAAAGCTGATGGGATGCCTACAAAACCTACTGGACCTTCAAGGGTTCCTATCCATATTAGAGAAACCGCAAATGGGGGAATTTCACTTGCTGGTGTGACCGAGGCAGAAGTCAGGACGAAAGATGAAATGGCTTCATATCTGCTGCGTGGTTCATTGATTGACTATTCATATTTGTGCTCCCAGTAGCACAAGCTAATGAACCACGCAGCAGATATGAAGCCATTTCATCTTTCGTCCCGATTTCGCCCCTGGCCACACCAAAGAAGTGAAATCCCCCCATTTGCGGTTTCCTCTAATATGGATAGAACCCTCAAGGTCCGAAAGAGGTTTTGTAGACATCCCATCAGCTTTAGTAAGGACTGTTGAATTTGGTTCCAACAGGTCAAATACCTCCTCCTTAAATATCTTAAATAATAAACATAATTATTGTGTTATTGTGTATAACCATAAGTTTCGCTACCAGTACAAATAGATATATTGAAATTTGACTTAAAATATGAATGACAACAAAATATGTCCATTATCTTACCTCAATGAATGAGACTCTTATTAAGAATTCTGTGGAGTCTTTCATTGCTTCAACTCTTGAGAATATTGTTTCTATCACTTTCGGAATGACTCCATTTTGTTGCTCGTCTCCATTATAGTTTGTTCCCGTAGTGTATGTGTTTCTCGACCCAGTCTTTCCAACAAACATAAAACAAATTATTCAAGAATGTAAGTTATTAAGGAATGAGCTAGCAAATTATTCAAGAATGTAAGTTACTAAACAAACTTAAAAAAAATAATAATAATAAAAAAAAAGATAAAGAATTTACCTGACCATACGCGAGAACAATAGCATTGTAGCCATGAAAGAGTGCCTCAACTAGAGGTGCAACACATTCATCAAAAATCCGGGAAGATAAATATCCAGTACTTCCGAACACATAATCAAAAGTGAAAGAATGTGAACCAATTTGCACCTATTTAACCATCAACCACACAAAATCAGCATATATTTCATATGAAAATTAACTCTCAATTGCAATAAATATAACAGAAAATTAATCAAATACATAATTTTTAAATTACCTGAGGTTCACCAGGGGTGACACTAATACAATCAGTGCATCCAACAGAAGGAACCAATTATGCTTTCTACTGCATTAACAAAGACTAGGTATTTTTAAACCCTAGTATTTTGCTTAAACTTTGTTCTTAACCATTGTTATTGATTTATTTTTCATTTTTAACCATTATACTTTAGATACATATTGATTATCCCCGAAAGTAGTGAAAATTTTAAGTCGTTTTTTTAGCAAATTTAACTATCGTAATTTAGGCTTTTGAGAAAAATGAATGCGTATCTAAAGTATAATGGTTAAAACTGCTTAAAAAACGATGGTTAAAATCGAAGTAAAAAACGATGGTTAAAATCGAAGTTTAAACAAATACTACGATTGAAAATGTAGATTGTCCCAAAGATTATGATAATCTTTGCGCATGTCTTGACCAACTTTTTTTTCTCCTGTTATTTGCCTTGTGAAGTAGCCTCTCTAAGGATATAGATTTAGCTTTAACATTTTCCCTTTTAATATTAATCCGAGGCTACTAATTAAATTCCATTTAAAAAAAATACTCCCTCCGTCTCAGTCGAAGTGTCCCAACTTTCCTTTTTGGGTGTCCCATTTAAAATGTTCCAACCCAAAAAAGGAAAGTTTTTTATTACTTTTTTATTTGTGAAACGCACTTGTCATACTCACAATAAATATCCACTAACTATTCCTTATCCCACTTTCTCTTTCCTACATCACTTTTCATACTCACAACATTTATTTCACTATACTATACTCCCTCCGTCCCGGTAAAAATTGCACACTTACTGTTTCATTATACTTTTTCAATCCCATTATCTATATTTTGAATTGTATATATTTATTTCTTAATTTTCGTGCATGATGAATGATTTTGGGATACTTCGGCTGTAACAGTAAAATAAAACAACTTTATTTAGGACAGGTGCATGTCCCCATAAAGTTTAAAGTTATGACAGTTACCTCTAAGCCTAATCACAAGCCATTAGCACGTCTTCTTCCATTTCCTTAATTTATTTCCAACTTTTTATTATTTCTAAAAAAAGCTAAATGTAAAGTAGAGATTATTTAATCAAATTTTGTAATTCCAACGTTAAAATAGAATCTTTACGCAGTTAACGATAATCAACCAAAGTTTTTGAATGTTTTAAGATGAAGTGCGTACCATGTTCTTCCATTGAAATAATTACTCTTCCTCTTTATGAAAATATATTTAAGCAAGTCAATTACTGACATTATTGACTGATTGACCATGGTTAATTAAGTCATAATTATTTGAATATATTCCCTCCCAGTCCCGACATATAGTAACTATTTACTTATTTTTTGATTCATTTCAAAATATATGTTGTATTTATAACTTAAAAAATAGTGTTGATATAATTTTACTATGATATGATGCTAGCAGTAAAAATTTAGAAATATTAATAAGTTAACAGATACCCCATCCATCCCGGTATGATATTGTTCTTAGATCGACTTGGTGCGGGGATTAAAAAAAAATGTTGTGGGTATGGAAAGTAAAGTAGAAGAGAGAAAGTGGTTTAGAAATTTTTGTTGTGAGGGTAATAAGTGGGTCTCATTGTTCATTTTAAATAATAAAGCAACTAAGGATCTTAAAACCGAGATTAACCATAACTAAACCGAGACAAATTATAACTAAGGATCTTAAACCGAGACGGATTAAAAGAGACGGAAAAGTAAGTATGTTGGACTAGTGGGTTTGGCTTAAAAATTACAAAGGGGACAAATGTTTGGTGACGGGAAGCTTCAGTTGAATCAGAGAATGGCAAAGATTCAAGAAATTCAAATGAAAGAAATGACTTTGTACCAAATCCATATTCATGTGATGAGCCTCCGATCGGATCCCATTCATTTTGTCTGATTTTTTAATTATTTTTTTATTTTTTATTTTTAACAACGGGAGACCAAAAAGCTTGTGTGGATTGAAAAGCGAAACAATAGTGAGATTTATATCCACCAAAATGATTGAACATACATATGCTAGACTAAGGTGGCGTTTGTTTTTTGTTTTTGCCTCTTATTTGCCTCTGAATGCTTATTCATTCAGAGGTGTAGTAATTAAGTCTGTTTGTTTTTTTTTTTTCGATTAAGACTTAACTGTCTCTTATTTGTCTCTTATTTTTAAGTGATAGATTTGCCTTTTATTACCGCTTATATATATATATATATATATATATATATATATATATATATATATATATATATATATATATATATATATATATATATATATATAATACAATACAATACAATACAATACAGTATAGTACAGTTCAATACAATATAATATCTATAGTATAAATGAGGGTGGTCTTCTACTGTTCAATGAACAGTTTCAATGACGGAAATTCCCATTTTGCCCTCACTATTTTGTCCATTTTCCATTTTGCCCTTAAAAAAAAAAATTTAAGCTGCAGTGCGGCATTTATCATCAATCTTCAGCAACATCGCTTCCCCGAATGCACAAATCATCCAATTGAGATTTAAATTGAAGCATGAACAAAGATCATGAGAAAGCATAATCAAAATTGAACTTCAGAGAGAGAGAGAGAGAGAAGCATACGGGCAGTAGGATTTGGAGAAGATGACGATGGAATGAGAAGAGATGATTTTCTTGACAAACGCGACGGAAGATGAAGCTTCGGCATTCAACGGAGACGCGAGTAGAAGGACGGCGGCGGCGGCAAAGATTGTTAGGAGGAATAAAATGGAGGAGATCTTACAAAAGGTCGCCATTTTTGTTTATGAGCCTTCGTCGGCGTCAAGATAAAAAAAAAAAACGTAATTAAAAAAAAAAAAAAAGTGTCCTCGGACACGGGCTTGATTAAAAAAAAATTAATTAAAAAAAAATTAAAATAAAAAATAAAATAAACCCGTGTCCTTGGACACGGGCATGTACTAGTAATGTAATATAATACTATAATGTAATGTAATGTAATGTAATGTAATGTAATGTAATAATGCAATATAATGTAATGTAATAATATAATATAATATAATATAATGTAATGTAATGTAATGTAATGTAATGTAATGTAATGTAATGTAATATAATGTAATGTAATATAATGTAATAATATAATATAATGTAATATAATGTAATGTAATAATATAATGTAATGTAATGTAATGTAATGTAATGTAATTTAATGTAATGTAATGTAATGTAATAATGTAATCTAATGTAATGTAATCTAATAATGTAATATAATGTAATAATGTAATACAATACAATACAATATACTCCCTCCGTCCCACGTGAATGCAAACTTATTTCTATTTTGGTCTGTCCCACGTAAATGCAAACTTCCCAAAATGGCAAAGAATATTTACTATTCCACCCACTCATTCTCTCTCCTACTTCACTTTTACACTCACAACATTCTCTCTCCTCACTATTTCTCCCACTCATTCTCTCTCCTATTTAATTTTTCATACTCACAACATTTAACTTCTCTCTTTCTTACATCACTTTTCCTTAATTCCCACATCCAAAAAGTTAGTCCACATTCACGTGGGACGGAGGGAGTATATATATAGTTATATATATAAATATATATAAATATAATATATATATATATAATATAATATATATATATATAGTTATATATATAAATATATATATATATATATATATATATATATATATATATATATATATATATATATATATATATATATATATATATATATATATATATATATATATATATATATAATACACACATTTCAGAAAACAAATTCAGATGGAAAATCAAACAGCTTATCTAATTCAGAATTCAGTCTTCAGACGCTGCCTCTTAACACTTAATCAGATTTCGGCACTTAACGCTTAAAAAAAAACAAAAGCCACCTAAAAGAAGAACTATGCGCAAATTAATATCAAAACCGGTTTCTGGCAGTTAGTAATGTCTTCAAGTATAGATTATCAAAATCGGTGGCGTCGGTGACCGAATCCCAGCGATCGGATTCTTGCCGCTTTCCGACTATTGGTGATCGGATTTTGGCAGGCGACGGCGGTGGGCGACAGACAGCAGGTGGTGGTGGTGGCGGGATTGAGAATGTTATATTATAATTTTTAATTACTTCATATAGAATACAGTATAATATAATATTGTATAAAAATTTATAAAGCATTTAAAGTAATGAAGAATTGAGGAAAAGTTATTTGTCCAAGTTAAAATTCTCATCTTTGTTTGGTTTGTATATAATTTAGTCTATAGACTAATTAGTTTTTAATTATTTTTCTCAACAATTAGTTTTTTAATGATTTCATTTAACAGACTATCATTAATTGGTATATAGTATTTGTCTTTCAATATTTTTTTCTACATATAATTTATTATCAAATTTAGATATGGCAGTTAAAAAAAAGGATAAAAAATAGTTTGATTAAATTTTAAAAGAAAAAATAATTTATAATTGTTATATCATATTGTTAAATAAAAAAAATATCTATTAGCATGTTAATAAAACATAAAATGATAGGCACAAACTTGGGAATGTAAATATTAACTTCTCATCATTTTCGGATTTCAAATGTCAAGATACTGTAAACCCATACCCACACACATTTTCGTGCACCAAACGAGGTCGTAGCGTGTTCATTATAATATTAGGTACGAGAGTATTGTGGTAACCAACAAGTCCTCATCAGTCAATTATTCCTAACACCACCTTAAAAGGTAAATTATTAAAGAAAAAAAAAGTTCTCTCTCTCTTATACTCTCTCCGTTCTCGCTTAAGCTTCACCAATTACTCAAAAGGGCGTTTCGTTGCTTCACATTTTCTAAAATGAAAAAGATTTATTAATATTTTATTATACCCACTAACTTTTCTCTCTCACACATTTAAATTATAGGTCTCACTTGTAATATATCCACTCATTTTTTTTCTCTCACAACCCTTCTCCCACTTTCATTATTTTTGAATATATATATTGCTTTCTTAATTTGCGTATTTCACCAAACCAAAATAGTAAAGTTTAACCCCGGGATGGAGGGAGTATATAACACCTAGAAACTCGGTCAATCAGTCAGCATAAGTCAAATTTGTCCATTATAACAAAGTGTTTAATTTAAAAACAAATCTTTCACAAAATTCAAAACCCCTTTAAACTAGCACTCAAGTTCACCTATAAACCTCACAACAAACACACACATAAACACACAGAAAAGATGGGAGGAGATCTATGTCCAAGAATGGTACATGGGCTATTCAAGTCATGGCAAAACATGGAGATGGGTTTGAATGAAGCCATTTCCAATAGCAAACTTGGCAAATACTTCAAGTTAGAAGCTAGAAACACTTGTTTCACTAGGGAACTCCGAGCCGCCACCGCCACATTTCTCACAATGGCATATATCATCACCGTAAACGCCACCATCCTTGCCGACTCCGGTGGGACCTGCTCGATTTCCGATTGTTCGGTCCCGGTGAACCAAACTATTGGGCCGGAATGCATGTTAAAGCCCAATGAGGGTTACCAATGTTGTCTCTCAAAAACAAAAAGTGATCTCATTGTTGCTACTATATTGTCATCTATGATTGGGTCATTGGCTATGGGGTTGTTGGCTAATCTTCCTTTGGGCTTGGCACCAGGTATGGGCCCAAATGCTTACTTGGCTTACAACTTAGTGGGCTTCCATGGATCTGGGCCCATTTCATACCAAACTGCAATGGCCATTGTGTTGGTTGAGGCCTGCGTTTTTCTAGCTATAGCGGCTTTTGGGCTTCGTGCAAAGCTGGCCCGGCTCATACCTCCACCAGTAAGGCTGGCTTGTGCTGCAGGTATCGGTCTTTTTATTGCATTTGTGGGCCTACAAGCCCACCAAGGTGTGGGTCTAGTGGGCCCTGATTCGGCAACGTTGGTGACCATCACGGCTTGCACGAGCACAAATACGGCCACCGGTGAGTGCACCGGAGGCAAGATGCAGAACCCAACATTCTGGCTGGGCTCGGTTGGGTTCATAATCATGTGTTATGGGCTAATGAAGAATGTCAAGGGTAGCATGATATATGGCATTGTTTTTGTGACACTAATATCATGGATTAGAGGCACTTCTGTAACATATTTCCCAAACACCCCTCTAGGTGACTCAAATTATCAATATTTCATAAAATTGGTTGACTTTCATAAGATAAAGTCAACTGCAGGGGCTATTAACTTCACAAATTTCAACAGAAGTGAAGTCTGGGTAGCCTTAGTAACCTTGCTCTACGTTGATGTGCTAGCAACCACAGGAACATTATACACCATGGCCGAAATCGCAGGATTCGTCAACGACAAAGGAAGCTTCGAAGGCGAATATGTAGCCTACATGGTCGACGCGGGCGCTTCCATTGTGGGGTCCACGCTCGGGGTATCTCCTATTGCCACATACATAGAATCCTCAGCAGGGATCAGAGAAGGGGGTAGAACAGGATTAACGGCTGTGATCATCGGGTTATATTTCTTTCTATCTCTATTTTTCATACCCTTATTGAGTAGCGTACCACCGTGGGCCATAGGACCATCGCTAGTAATGGTGGGGGTGATGATGATGAAAGTAGTCAAGGATATAGATTGGAACAATGTCAAGGAAGCAGCGCCTGCGTTTATCACTATACTTCTAATGCCACTGACATATTCCATATCGAATGGGATTATAGGCGGGATTGGGTTGTACATTGCCCTCAGTTTAGTTGATTACGTTGTCGGAGGGTACAAGTGGTTGATCAAGATGAAGAAGATGGTGGTCAAAGAGCAAAATCAAGTATCGGCTACGCTTGGTGGGGATAAAACTATCGAAATACTATGATTTTATCGCTCGTTAGTTCGTGTTTTTGATGATTTTAGAGTTTATGTACTGGGTTTAGGTGCAATAGCATTAATAGATGCAGAAGCTACCATGAGAGTGCAGTTATGGTTATAGAAATCTTTCATGGCCGCTTCTGCATCTTCTAATCATGTATCAGAAATATCACTTCTAATGATGTTACTTTTTCATTCCTATTTTTTCTCCAAATTTAAGCAAAAGTTTGTACATTACCTGACCTGATATATTTTACACAGCTCTAACAAAATTACTATGCAGGTTCAGAAAATTTTGGAAGAAACTCCACAAGTCACGAAAAATCTTGTTTTTAAATATATCGACTTGGTGTTTTAAAGTCTAAACTCATTGTTTAAAGGCCTAAACTCGCTATTTTATTTTCTAGCTTAAACTCACTGTTTTAACGCCTAAACTTACTATTTTATTTTCTAGGTATTTTAATGCCTAAACTCAATGTTTTAAGGTCTAAACTCGATATATTTAAGGATGGAAGTGGGCTTTTTATAACTTATAGCGAAACAGGCTTCCCCTAAAACTTACTCGCAAAATTTTTTGGGGGAAACCTGTTTCTCCACAAGTCATAAAAAATCCTGTTTTTTAATATATCGACTTGGTGTTTTAAAGTCTAAACTAACTGTTTTGTTTTAAGGCCTAAACTCGCTAATTTATTTTCTAGCTTAAACTCACTGTTTTAACGCCTAAACTCACTATTTTATTTTCTAGGTATTTTAAGGCCTAAACTCAATGTTTTAAGGTCTAAACTCGATATTTTTAAGGATGAAAGTAGGTTTTTTATAACTTATGGAGAAACAGGTTTACCCTAAAACTTACTCATGCATGCAGGTTAGGCATATAAGATTCCATACTCCCACAATAATACTCGCTGCGTTTTTTTGGTCCGTTCCAAAAAATAAGTGTCCTGCTTCTAAAAATATAAATAAATTTAGTGCATTAATGATACAAATAAGGCTCCGTTTGTTTGGGGGAAAATGTTTTTCGGAAAACATTTTCCCCATTTTTCGGTGTTTGTTTCGCACCGGAAAATGGAGAAAATATTTTACGCTAAACATGTTTATCTCATTTTTCGGAAAACATTTTCATTTTTCGGAAAACATTTTGCAGGAAACCATTTTCCGGAAAATGTTTTACGCTAAACAAACGGAGCCTAAGTAAAGCACAAGTTTGACAAGTCATGACAATTATTTTGGGACAGGAAGTTTGGCAATTCAAGAACACCCTTTACGGAACTAGAAGGAAAATTCAGCAACGGCATTTACTGGAAACATGAGTCTGAAACTATTATGCAGCATTACTCGTAAATAGTAGCACTTTGCAACTCAGGAAAGTGTTAAAAGGTACTTTGGTACCACAACTGAATTAAGATGTTGTAAATTAGGCATCCGAATAATTAAGCCGATTTATTGAGATTAGATCTTAATCCCCTCACTAATTATACTGATCTCAGAGAAGTATTATTAATCTCTTCCATAATAATCCCCTCATTAATAATATTACTAATTCTTATCCGGCAACCAAACGAGCCAAGAGTTATGTGAATTCAGACACTTAATTACCGTTAACTTGTCTGTTGACAATACTGAGTCTGAATATGCACTCCTGCTGATCGTCTTGGCGCTGAAAAAGACATTCATCTCCTGGCTGAATCCCATTTGCTTTGCTGAATGTTTCCCATCCAGCATTCAGAATACTGATACCGAACTTGCGCATATACATGACGGGCATGGCACTTTTATCTGGCCCTCGCAGAAGTACAACCCTCTTATCAACTTTTCCCCTTGAAGGTATAATTGATGGAAACTCCGTTGGCAGCTCCTGCACAAGTATTAAGAGGACGGAGTAGATGGTCAATGAAGTCAAAATATATGACAATGAGCCAAGAGTAAAGCTAAAGACTATTGCAACAGAAGCATTGCACAATTCACAGCTTCAAGTACAGAAGGAAGTTAATTAAATACTCCTTCCGTCCATAAATGAATGTCCAAATTTCATTTTAAGGGACACACCGACAATGTGTGCTTTTATACATTTAACAGAAAAGATGCATATATATATTTTTGTTAACCACTTTCTAAACATTTAGTTTTACGGTAATAAAATGAAGAGGAAATTACCGCTGGTTCCTTCACCCCAAGTGAAAAGATCAATTTAGACAAGGATTTTCAAATTTAACCAACTACTCGGACATCATAATCAAAATTCCACCTAGTCTTTTGCTACCCTAACTACCCCTTACCCAAAAATAAAAAAACATCCTCTCTCTCTCTCTCTCTCTCTACCATCCCTTCCGGCGACCCTTCCCTCCCCTCCGGCGACCTCCCCGCCGTCTCTCCCTTCACCTTCTTCACTGAAAAAGCACAGTACTGTTCCAACACCATATGGATGTCGCAAGAGCTGGTTGTAAAATGTACGTGTCACTTAAATAAAATTGCGATGAAATGAGATTTATTTCTTCTTCCTCTATGGTAACGCAGTTTAAGATATCGGGCCCGGATGGAGGGAATTACTGGAGTCATGAAACACATATTGGTGGAAGTGATGTTGATGATATTTGAAGATTATTATTAACTTGTTTCTCATCAAACTGTACATTCTTTTGTTACCCCCCCCCCTTTAATATCCATAAACTGGATTCTGGAATTGTTGGTTTTCTTTGTAGGGCAGGTTGCCATATAAACCCATCTGAATCTTCATTGTGCATATTATTGATTGTGAATTATAATGTGGCTGTATAAATACTACTCCCTCCATCCCAAAATGAATGTGCAAAAATTTTGGACATTCATTTTGGGACGGAAGGAGTAGTCGTTCAGCTTCACATGTTCTTAATCTTGTGTTTCTAACGTGTGACCTTGACATCATGAATTCTAATCAAGACAGTCGGATTTTGAATTTACGGAATTTTCTGGTACAGTTTTTTTTTTTTTTTTCTTTGGAAATAAGTTTACACCCATTATTGGAGAAACAAGCTATGGATTGTGCAAGTCTTTGAAGAAACAAAGAAGTTATCTGTCCCAAAGAAAGTCTTAGTTGACAGCTCAAGTTTTATAATTTTGTAGCTCTGCAGTCTGCATGCTTGTATCATCTTGAAATTATACTAGAATTACTAAAAGTTTTAAAAATTAGATTATTTTCTTGACAAACCAAAAGGAAGAATAGGTTTTCATTTTATTGTTTTGATACAAACGAAAGCATTAAATTCGTAACCCCTTTTGAATTCTTGATGAAGCACATAAAGCTTCATTTCAACTCTTGTGATCAGATGTAATCTTCAAATGTTAACAATCAAATGAAGAAGAGAAGAACAATAAGAAGAACAAAACATTTTCTTGCTTGGTAAGTCCAACAAATTAAGACACAAAAACCCCCCTATCGATTTGATTTCTAGGACAGAAGTGTATGAGTTGACTATATATTTTCAATTTTGATTCATCATTCGAGGTTTTCATAAAAAAACAAAAATAGAGGCCATAAAACACTAAAAACAACTGTGAACCTAAGTAAAAACAACTGTGAACATAACAAATATGTCAAATAATCTCATAAAATTGCAAAATAGAGGTCATAAAGGACTAAAACAACAGTTAACAAAAAAACAACAGTGAACTTAAGTAAAAACAGCTGTGAACATAACAAATATGTCAAATAATCTCATAAAATTGCAAAAATAGAGGCCATAAAGGACTAAAACAACTGTAAACTCAACAAAAAACAATAGTGAACTCAAGTAAAAACAACTGTTAACATAACAAATATGTCAAATAATCTCATAAAATTGCAAAAATAGAGGTCATAAAAGACTAAAACAACTGTGAACTTAACAAATAGGTCAAATAATCTCATAAAATTGCAAAAATAAAGGCTATAAAAGACTAAAACTAACTGTGAACTTAACTAAAAACAAATGTGAATTAAGTAAATGGTAGTCATTTTCATGCAGAAATTATGAATTTAGCTAAAATAACTGTGAACTTATGTTAGTTGTTTTTGGAACAAATGTTAAAAAAACTGTGAACTTCTCAAAAAAAAATGTGAACTTGAAACAACTGTGAACTTCTCAAATTTGCTCCAGATTATATGTTGATGCTATTAGTTTGATTCATATTGACGATACGAAAAAAACGGTGGTTTCATATTTTTTTTTGACTTCTACATTTTAAGATATTTCATTTTAAAGTTTTGAGGGAAAAAAAAAAAGAAAGAGAGAGAAAGAAAGAGGGAGAAAATGCAGACATGGAGCTGAAATTCCTTCACGCACGTCCGTCCATATCATTTAATTGAGTGGCACAAGCGTAATTTTCATCAATTTACCAAGGACACGCGTGTCCATCAATAACTACAGGACCTGGTGGTCAATTTGCAAATTATGCGCCCTTAGAGGTCGTTTTTGTTAGGGTGAGGGATGATTTGGTAACTGCCCCTAAAATGAATAGTGAAGAAAATATGGTAAAAAAAATGTTCAGGGACAGTTCTATACGAAATACGAAAAAGACGTTCATTTTTGGGACAAAAATTTCTTGAATTTGGACATTCATTTAGGGACAGAGGGAGGGAGTTAAAAAAAAGCTTTTAATGAAAAAAATAATCTCAAGGCTGTTTAAATTTCAATATTATGGTAAAAGATGCATAATAAGTTTTTTTGAGTAAATAAAAAGCAAACATACAAGATAGTTTTTGTTGCCTATAACCACCAAACAGGAAGAAGCAGCCGCAGCATCGTGTGAGGGATTATAATCCAAGTCAACCGGCTCTTCTTTCACTACCCCATATGTTAGATCTTCGTCTTTGATAGGCTGACTAAAAGTATGACTACCCTCTTTGGTGCCTTTTCCCTCTGTTCCTGCATTTTAATCATGCACTTAAATTATTATTATTATTATCGGGACTTGAAATGCAACTCAGCAACATAAATGAGGAAAGGAAACATATGGAATACCATGCAACATGCCCTTCAAAACATGCATGTTGCCCATCTTAGTTGTCTCAGTCTCGGTTGTTTCAGCTGCATAATATAACAAGTAATCTAGATTGATCAGAGCAAATAATTTAAACAACATCCATATACACAGAAACATTCATGATGTACTCCCTCCGTCCCAAAATGAATGTCTAAAATTGAAATTTGCTCTTGCTCAAGAGCAAATTCCAATTTTGGACATTGATTTTGGGACGTAGGTATGGAGATAGAATCTGGCTGCTTCAACAGAAGAGGAAAACTAAGAAAACTGGAATGAAAATAAACATATTTAGGATGCGATAGAAGGTAATAAAACACTTTTGCCCTTGGCCTTGCAATGTAACCATGAAAAGATATTAAAACACTGAACTCAATATAGACGAAAGACAACCCTTGGGGTGTACACCTGGGGGTTTTACAAAGCATGATGTCTCAAGTTTGACTTCAATTCTTCCATTACCACTTAGGGTTAAATATAAACACACAAACACATAGCGGTCAAAAAGGGACTGACCCAGATAGACGGTGCTCCTCTCCTTGGCGTTCTGGGTTTCCTTCTTAAGCATCTCCAAGATTTTCTTCCTACTTTCTGGTGTTTGGGAAGCAAATGTTTTCAAGACATTCCAGGAGTCATTGACCGAATCATTGTCAGACTTTCCTGCTTTGGTTGGAGATTTCGGGACTGTTTTTTCATGATAAAAAGAGTTCCCACTTCCCGCTGAATCTTGATGGGAAGATTTCTCTCTTCCAACTGAAATCCCATTGTTTCATCAGGCTTCTTGAAGATATATGACAATATGAATGATGATAGAACATAACAGAAACACGGGACCCTTTTTAATCCAGAAAAATAATTTGGAAAAACACACAGAACTGAAACCGGACTCAATAAAAAGAACAGAGAAGCCACTAACTTGGATGGGTAGTGCTTGGCTTCTCAGCTTTCTGACAAACGATTTTTTTGGGAACTGCCACACTTTTTCCCCCATTTTCTGCAGGTTTCTCAATGCATGTAATTAAGAAATCTCCACAGGGATTGACTGAATCGTTAACGTGCATGTCTGCTCCAGAAGGAAATTTATATTACTACTCCCTCTGTCCCAAAATCAATGTCCAAAAAAATCAAATTTGCTCTATATTAAGAGCAAATTTGTAGACATTCATTTTGGGACGAAGGGATTACCACATTATAAATGCAGAAGTGCAGCCTGACTCAATCTAAAGAACAGAAAAAGAGCAACTAACTTGGACGGTTAGTTCTTGGCTTCTCAGATTTCCGCCAAACAGCTTCATCTTCAGGCATTGCCCCACTTTTTTCCCCGTTTTCTACTGGTTTCTCAAAGCATATTTTTAAAAGATCTCCAGAGAGATTAACTGAATCATTAATGAGTATACCTGCTCCAGTTGGAGGTTCCAGTATAGCACTACCACAATGAGACAATTTTTCAGCTCCAACAGATAATTCATAATTTGACAAATCATATAAATAACTTCTATTTTCTCCTTGTATGTATCCATCATCTTTGTTAATCATACAAAATGGCTCTTCATAGTGTCTGGTTTCAGGAACAACTGGGACTCTTTGAATGGCACTATCAAAGTCAACAGTGTTTCTTGTGCTTCTTGGCTGACGTTCATGAATATCGAATGTACCGGACCCCACCGGACTTTTCGAACCAAGTTCATTGCCAGTCATGTGAAAGTCTTCGTTTTTGTCTCCAGAATCTCCCTCAGTCCTAGCTCTTTTGTTCAAACTTCCATTGCCTTCATCGCGTCTGTACTTCGGACACCCACTTGCTCCATAGATTTGTACAAAGAAAAGGCGGGACGGATAAATGTAATGGAAAACTAAAAGCTCTCCCACCTTCAGCCTATGATCTTTGGAAAAGAAACTCCAACCCTCTGCAAAGGCCAATGAGTCCTCAATGTTAGACAACTTTACAGTCCACCGCTCCCCATATGAATCCTCAAGTTGAGCTTCCTGACCAATCAAATTTGGCACACTGGATGCAAATGTTGGAGGCAAGAACTGCAAAGGCATAGCACGATTCAAACGTTTATGACATAAACTTACATGCTACCTCCATTATATAAACTAAATTTATATGGTGGAGGATAAAATATACACATTTTCACCTAAACAAGCTGTAAGAATTAATGTAAATATCCACACAAAATAACTTTGAAGGAAGAGGTAAGAACGGTAGGTATGCCATACCATTGCATGAACGTAGTTTCTTTTTAATATTCATATATTAGACTTTATACACCAATAAATATAACAAACTATAGGAACACATTAAGTTACAGCTCCCAGCCAATACAGACTGTCATGTGCATTTGAAATTATTTTCAAAATTGACTTTATATGCAGCACCTCCATATATCTTTTTCCTATTCCTACGTAGAATGTTTTACAATTGACTCATTTTCTTAAAAACATCAAATCCGGAAAATGTTTTCTGGAAGTCATTCTTGGCAAATCAGAGTTCCACTATTAAATTTAACTCATTTACTGGAAATTTGAAAGTAACAGTTTCTAGAGCAAAGATGCAAAATGGACCATAACTGATCAGGGGCGGATCCAGGGGGGGGCAGGTGGGGGCACTCGCCCCCCCCAGCGGCGGAAATGCAGTGGAAATTTTTTTTTTTTGCCCCCACCATATTTTTGTTATATATGTATATATATAATTAACTTCAAGATTAACACCAGTGAGTGGTGTGGTTCAGCGGTAGAAGGGGAGAAAAAAGCCTTTGGTGTTTTCATTCAAATCCATGTTCGAACCCTGCTACCTACATTTTCAATTAATTTTGTCTTCCATCTTTGCTATTCTTTCTCTTAACAGTTTTGTTTTTCTCTTTCTCCTAATTTCCTCACATTTTTTCAATCTTAATTAATTCATTAGGCTTTTCCCATTTTTTTTGTTTTTGGTCTTTCTTCCTATTATCCCAAGTTTAATTAGCAAATTTGAATTTTTTTTTTGTACGAGTAATATATTTTAATAAATTGTTTGCGTTAAATACTTCAACATTATTTCAATCGTTCTTTGAATTATTTACTTTTATCATTTTTGTTAACTAAAATACATTGTATTTCATGGATCCGACCCATTTTTTACTTGTCCGACCCGAAATTTTTTTTTCGGGGGCGCTGCCCCCGAACCCCCGTGTAATCTTGCCCCCCCCTCAGCCAATTCCTGGCTCCGCCCCTGTAACTGATGAATATCTTTTCACGTCTTTCATAAGAATACTTTATATGAAAAGAGAGAAAATTCAGTAATTCATTCCATAGCCATACCAGAAAGTCATTGTAATCAGCACCAAACAAGATTTTGAAAAAGGACGTAGAAGTAGATGATGGGTCACGATTCCTTTGATGCATCACATGACACATTCGGGAGCACTCGGCACATGCCTCAAGTTTGCCAGGCATGGTTGGCTGTTTCTTCTCTTATGCTTTCAAGTCATTCGCTGTTCAAACTACATGCAAATATGGCAACAAAATCATTAATCAACTGAAATGAGTAACTATAAACTTGAACAAATTTACAGACAATGAAATTAATGCCAAGCAAGAAAAAAAAATTAGTGCTCCCTCCGTCCCTAAATGAATTTCGAAAAAATAAATAAATCAAATTTGCTCTTGCTCAAGAGCAAATTTGAAACTTTTTTCGACATTCATTTAGGGACGGAGGGAGTAATGTTGGGTTTCGAGGGTCCATGCGCAGCGGAATAATGCAAATAACTCGAATACCCAAAACCCTAGAATCCGTTCTAGATGAATAATTAAGAAGTATGAATTAGGGTTACCAACCTCGAGTGCCTTTGTCGTTGATATACGTGCTCTAACTCCAGATTGAAGAATTAGCAAATCTTCAATCAACAATGCTTGAACCACGAACGAGAGATCTTGATTTGCGAAGATCCTCTACGAGTATCCACGCGATGAACGAACCCTAGAACTCTTTCTAGGAGGATTGCTAGACCCCTTGATTGAAACCTTTTCAATCTATATGTATTATGGAATTGGTGAGATGATTTTCAATTCACAATTGAAAAACCTCTCTATTTTGTCTTTCTCAGCTTCAAAACGTGATGGGTTGCTAGGGTTGAAGAGGGATTCTATTTATACTCAATAAATATTATGCCCTATTAAAACCCTTGGGAAAAAACGGTTTCGGCATTCGGCGGACATGGGCGGTCGCCCGTCGGGACATGGGCGGTCGCCCGTGTGTCCCGAGCTTAATCCCGTCCTCAGAAAACCCGTATGGGCGGTCGCTCGTAAGGTCGTAGGCGGTCGCTCGTGTGTCCCGAGCTTAATCCCTTATTCGAAAACCAACGTGGGCGGTCGCCCGCATGGGACAAGGCGGTCGCCCATCTAGACGATCTCCAATGCCCAGTTTTCAAATAACATGGGCGGTCGCCCATAGCACCTTGGGCGGTCGCCCAACACACCAGAATCCATAATTCCATTTTTGACAATTCGTTCGATGCGTGTGACCCCATAGGACTATATTATGTTGGCAATGAGTTCGATCACATCGATCCTCATAAGACATGAGCGGACTCTAGCAAGCCATCACGCCTACCCAAATAATATAATATCAAGTTCGTTTTTCCTACATAGAACATATCACAATCCCATTGTCACATGATGTTATATTGAACATGAGTCATGGTCCACGTCAACTCATATTGTTCAATGCTTTCTCGTTACTAAGTAAATTGATCAATCGAATGACATTAATCACATTAATTCATTCGGGTATGGCCATGCACTACATCAATCTTACTTACGAGTGGCCAAGCAAACATCTCTCTTTACGAGGGACAATTTCCATCTTGACTTATCATTCTTCCCAACAAGAATCATACCATGCCAATGATAGCCCTTATTGTCATCCGGTTAAAGACAACGTTAAACTATATCAAACATGATATTCATCAAGCGGAAGACAATGATAATCTCAGGTCAAAGGATATCAATGATATGACTATATGAGATTTAATTATGACAAATGACCATGACATAAATCTCATAATGGGTCAAGTCCAGTACCTTGTTCTCTAACAGATACCCATGAATCTAATGTGCATCTCCATGCATATAATCATCACATGATTATCCATTAGACTTCATACTAGTGCTTCATAAGTACTAGGGACACGATTATTATAACTAAACATGCAAACACATATAATAATCAAATAAACAATCTCATATATAAATGAACAATGACATTACATAAAGGTCTATCTCTATAGGCCTAGGGCACTAACACCTACAGTCTCCCACTTGCACTAGGCCCAGTCACTCATGTATCTTATACCCATGGACCTAACATGACCATCATGTTTAGCTTGTGGCAAAGGCTTGGTGAGAGGGTCCGAAATATTGTCATCCGTTGGTACCTTGCATATCTTGACGTCCTCCCTTTCACAGATTTCTCGAATGAGGTGAAAGCGTCTCAAATGTGTTTGGATCGGCGATGTGACCTTGGTTCTTTTGCTTGGGCGATAGCACCATTATTGTCATGAAACGGCTCTATCGGGTTAGTGATACTCGGAACGAATTCTAAGTCGCTAACGAACTTCTTGATCCAAACCGCCTCCTTGGCGCATCCGATGCTTTGCTATGTATTCGGCTTGTTGTAGAATTAGCAACGGTGCTCGCTTGGAACTCTTCCAACAAACGAGCGCCTCCATTTAGCATAAAAACAAAACCAGACTGCGATCTATAGTCATCTTTGTCGGTTTGGAAGCTTGGATCTGTGTAACCCTTTACAACTAGATCATCTTCCATTCCTCCAAATACCAAGAATACATCCTTAGTCCTTCTCAAGTACTTAAGGATATTCTTGGCGACTATCCGATGGTTCTCGCGGGATCAGACTGGTATCTACTCGTTGCGCTTAGAGCGTACGAGACATCGGGTCTAGTACATAACATGGCATACATGATAGACCCAATTGCCGAAGCATATGGTATATCACTCATCCTCTTTCGCTCATCATTTGTCTTAGGACAATGAGTCTTGCTAAGAGTAATGCCGTGTCCCATTGGCAAGTTCCCTCTCTTAGAATTTTTCATGCGGAATCTTCTAAGGACCTTGTCAATATATGTACTCTGACTCAAACCAATCATCCTTCTTGATCTATCACTATAGATCTTGATACCAAGGATATAAGCCGCCTCACCCATATCTTTCATTGAAAAACATTTTCCTAACCAGACTTTACGGTCTCAAGTGCGGGAACATTGTTTCCAATGAGTAAGATGTCATCGACATACAACACCGTAAATAGCACTATGCTCCCACTTATTTTCTTGTATACACAAGGTTCATCTTCGTTTTGATGAAGCCAAACTCTTTGATCGATTCATCAAAACGTAGATTCCAGCTCAGGAAGCTTGCTTCAATCCATAAATAGATCTCTGCAACTTACACACTTTGTTAGAACCCTTTGGATCGACAGACCCTTGAGTGTATCATGTATACATCCTCAAGTAGGTTTAGTTAAGAAACTGTTTTTGACGTCCATTTGCCATATCTCATAGTCGTAATATGCGGCTATGGCAATTAGGATTCTAATAGACTTAAGCCTTGCTACGGGCGAAAAGGTTTCATCATAGTCACGCCACGAATGCCTATACCCCTTGGCAACTAGCCTAGCCTTATAAGTATGTACCTTCCCATCCATGTCGGTTTTCCTTTTGAAAACCCACTTACACCCTATGGTTTTTACACTTTCGGGTGGATCAATCAAGTTCCAAACTTGATTATCGTACATGGATTTGATTTCGGATTCCATGGCTCCTAGCCACTTGTCCGAATCAGGAGTGGACATCGCCTCTTGATAGGAAGTAGGTTCATCATTCTCAATGATTTCTACTTCATTACTTTCCGTCATGAGAAATCCATATCTCTCAGGTTCGGATCGTATCCTATCCGATCTGCGAAGAACTTGTGTATCTTGAACCGGTTCCACAACAGCTTGTGAATTTGGTTCCGTCTCTACTATTGGCTCTATGTCATTTTCAGGTTCTTGAATTTCTTCAAGATCAATTTTACTCCCACTAGTTTCTTTAGAGAGAAACTCTTTCTCTAGAAAGACACCATTTCGAGCAACAAACACTTTGTTCTCGGATTGGTTGTAAAATAGGTATCCTTTCGTTTCCTTAGGATAACCAACGAAAATACATTTATCAGATCTAGGTGCAAGTTTATGTTCAGAAACCAATTTCTTTACATAAGCCTCACATCCCCAAATCTTCATGAAAGATAAGCCTCACATCCCCAAATCTTCATGAAAGATAAGCTAGCATGTTCATCTCCAAGAAACTAAAACAAAGATAAGTACTATGATGATCCTAATGAGTAATTGCATTTTGTTGGTTCATGGAATCACCTCGGAGTTCCAAAATTGTTTCTGATAGAACATCCCTTTGTCGGAATTATGAGACATTCCTTTAACAAATTAAATCAACAAAACATAAATACTACAAGTAAAACAGAATGCGAAAGCAAGAAAAGAAACCCTAAATCAGCAAACATTAAAAGGGTTTGTTGAAATTGGGGTTTACTAGTAATTCAAGCAGAATAGGTAAAAATCGAAGCTTTGTTGAAGAAAAAAAAAACATACCTTCAAGAAAAAACCCTAACAGAGATTGCGATAAGGGTATAGAGTACTTTTTTTTAGCATTGAAATCAAGAAGCCCTCTTTTTCTTCTTCCTCTGTTTTTAATTTAATTTTTTGCGAGTACTTCCGTTCCTTGTCACTTTTTCAGCTATACTACATTAGTCTGTCCTTCTGACTTCTGGGTTCTGATACACCGTACGTAGTACAAAGAGTTAAGAATTTGTACAGTGGATTTATGGCTAAGATGTCACCCTTCTGGCCTTTTGTTTTATAAAGAAAACTAGCAGTAAACCCTGCGATCCTCCTATAAAAAATAGCATAATTTACCTTAAATCAAAATTAATATAATAATATACTCTCTTCGTCTTATTCGAAAGGTCACAAATTTTCTTTTTGGGCGTCTCATTTAAAAGTGCACAATCCTAAAAAGGAAAGTTTTTATTATTTTTATACTCTTTCTATCCCAATCATCCCCTCTCCTACTTTACTTTTACACTCACAACATTCTCTCTTCTAACTATTCCTCCCATTCATTCTCTCTCCTATTTAATTTTTCATACTCACAACATTTAACTTTTTTCTCTTTCTTACATCACTTTCCTTATTCATTTCTTAATTTCCGTGCTAGGAAGCGAAATTGCCCTTTCGGGCGGGACGGAGTGAGTATATAGTCAAATACTAATTAAAATAAAAAAATATAATATGAAATAGTGATATTTAATGTAAATATAGAAAAGTAAATAACAAAAAAACAACAACAAATACGATTATGTAAACAATTTTCCTAACCAAAATTAGTACAACAATATTTCTAATTAAATACCGATTAAAGTTAAATAATATAAGATGAGGTAGTGAGATTTAACGTAAATAGAGGAAAAATAACACGGAGAACAACAAAGAATACGATTATGTAAACAATTTCCCTTAACCAAATAACATCTTGAATCGAAAATATTTAAAGGCATTAAATGCATACTCCCTCCGTCCCATTAATAAGTTCATCATTTTGGAATTGGCACGCAAATTAAGGAAAATAAGAGAGAGGAGAAAGTGTTGTGAGTATAAAAGTAAAATAGGAGAGAGAATGAGTGAAGGGAATAGTAAATTTGAAAAGTGTTGTGAGTGTAAAAGTAAAGTAGGAGAGAGAATTAGTGGGTGAAATAGTAAAGATTCTTTGTCATTTTAGAAAAGGTGAAACTTTTAACGGGACACCTGTTTTGGCAAAAAGTGAAGTTATTAATGGGACGGAGGGAGTATATATTAAACCAATCCGTATTAGTTTAGAAATAATAAACGGAAAAAGAAATTCAATTTTTCCATCCCCAGTAAACATCAAATTTTATTTCGTAAATTAAAAGTTTTAATTTCTTTGTAACATATTCAAAATATTACAACTTTATCCCTATGTGAAAAAGTAATTATGGCTAAATCTAATAATGACTTATATAATTAAATAAATAAAGTTTTCTTTTAATGATTGCAACTCTATATATGGAGAGATGTTAATAAAAAGAAGGTGAAAATATTAAATTGTTAACTTCACATCTCTTTCCCTCCCATACCCCACTCCCATCCACCTATCACAAATTCATCTATCTCCCTAAAATTTGCAAATGCGTCTCTCATCTCACATATATTACAGAAAAATTATATCCACTTTTTGTTAATAATTTTTTTATCAAACGACAAATCAACTGCATTCACAATAATATAATAGACGACCTTACACAAACGTCGAAAGTTCAACTCAAACTTCAATAGTAGTTTTATTTTTTAACTTACAACAAAGATTATTACAATCATTTAAAGGAAAAAAAAAAAAACATCACCTAATAGACTTTATCTTCTTAATATATGTACACAGTAATCTCATTTCACCCCTAAAATATTTCATATCTCTTCCCCACTTAATTAATTATACATACATAATTATCTTAATCATTTGAAAAGAAAAATATATTATGTATAAATCTAATAGTGACTTAAATAAATAAATAAGTAATTTTTTTTTCGAATAATTAAAACTCTATATATGTAGAGATATTTAATTTCAACTCTATATATATATGTCACAATTCAGAAAAACATCCTTCCATCAATGTAACAACCAAATAATTAATTTTGTAAACAAAGTTTATTACAATCAATTAAAGGAAAAAAAAACATCACCTAATAGACTTTATCTTCATAATATATGTACAGAGTAATCTCATTTCACCCCTAAAATATTTCATATCTCTTCCCCATTTAATCAATTATACATACATAATTATCTTAATTATTTGAAAAGAAAAATATATTATGTATAAATCTAATAGTGACTTAAATAAATAAATAAGCAAATATTTTTTTATTTCGAATGATTGAAACTCTATATATGTAGAGATATTTAATTTCAACTCTATATATATATATATATATATATATATATATATATATATATATATATATATATGTCACAATTCAGAAAAACATCATTCCATTAATGTAACAATCAAATAATTAATTTTGTAAACAAAAAAATAAATATCATTTATTAGTATACGAACAATAGTAATAATAAATAAATATCATATTTGTTTACATTAACTCATCATGAACATAATTATAATATTCATTTCCAATTTAACTTATTTAATTTTGAGAAGAAAAATCAAAATCTTAAAAAAACTAACAATTGTGTTAAATGAAATTTTTTTCCCCAAACAATCCACTCTCTCATCAAACCCAACCCACTTCTTTCTCTCCTTCTTTCAAAATATCAATTCATACTATCTTTATTTTTTAGAATATTGACATGCACTTCAAAGAAGAGAATTTCTTTTTTGTGTCCAAATTGAATGAAAGTAGTCTCTATTTTCGAAGAATTTTTTTTATGATTTTTGGTGAAAAAAAATTAAAAAAAATTAATTTATTATAAAATATTTGATTAATATTCAAAAAAAAGGATTTTTTAAAATAAATATCATATTTGTTTATATTAACTCATCATGAACAAACTTATAGTATTCTTTTTAAATTTAATTTATTTAATTTTGAGAAGAAAAATCAAAATCTAAAAATAACTAACAATGTATTAAATGAAATTTTTTCCCAAACACTATACTCTCTCATCAAACCAATCCCACTTCTTCCTCTCCCTCTTTCAAACTACCTATATATACTGCATTTATTTTTTAGAATATTAACATGCACTTCAAAGAAGAGAATTTTTTTTTGTCCGAATCAAATGAAAGTAGTATCTATTTTTTAAGGAAGTTTTTTAATGATTTTACGTGGAAAAATAATTTATTATAAAATATTTGATTTATATTCAAGAAAGAGGATTTTTTTTTTGTGTCCGAATCAAATGAAATTAGTCTCTATTTGTAGAGGAAAAAAATTATGAATTTTGGTGTAATTTTTTTTAATTAATTTATTATAAAATAATTGAGGTCAAATAATTTAGGGGAAAAAATTCGTAAATTCATGCATCCAATCAAAAGCACTTAATGTTAATTTCAATGTCTAATATCTACATTTATGCCATGAACATAAATGACTAAAATACCCTTAACGGATTTCCAAATTTAACCACTTGATGTTGACGTTTTTTAGCACCAAATTTCCATTTTGGTCACTTTCTTGTTTTTAATATAGTATAGATTACCTTTTCACCCGCTGTGAAAAATCAATGAAAAATTTATAATACAATACAACCGCTAAAATAAAAGCCGCCGCCTGAGATTGAATCAAGAAAATTAATTTGATGGTCTGGATTAATCCAAATATTTCACCTTCCCACTCTCAATTTTATAACTCCCCACCTTCTCATTTCAAATCTGTATTTTAACTTTCCCCAAAATTTTTATTTACTACAATTTTTTTTTATTAATTTGTTTTTTTTATTATTATTTATTTATCGATCTCTTAACCATCAATAGAGTTTGGATTTTATTTTTTTATTATTTATTGTTCATGATTTTTTCCTTTTTTATTATAATAATAAATAAAAACTTAATTTAAATTACTTTTTTGAAACGTTATATTTTTTTTACTAGCAATACAATTTCGATTAAAAAAAAATTAATTTAATAGAAATCGCGAGTATACAGGCGTAAGCGTCACTTCCATGCCCGCAGGATCGGGAGGACTAGTTAACTACTCCCTCCGTCCCGGTCGAAATGTCCCAAAATCAATCATGCACGGGAATAAAGAAATGAATATATATAATGCAAAAAGTGTATAGCGAAATAAATGTTGTGAGTATGAAAAGTGATATAGGAAAGAGAAAGTGGGATAGGAAATAGTTAGTGGAATTTATTGTGAGTATGACAAGTGGGTCCCACAAATAAAAAAAATAATAAAAAACTTTCCTTTTTTTGATTGAGACATTTTAAATGAAATACCAAAAAAAAAAAAAATTGGGACACTTCGAGCAAAACGAAGGTAGTACAAAAGGTTATGCACGGCTCCTAACTTTATTTTTATTTTATTGTTGAGATTTTACCTTCTTTTTTTTTTTTTTCCTTTTGTAATTTAAGTTTGTACATCCACAATCACAAGAAAGCTTTTAGACTAAAACCGTTACCTGTAATTTAAGTGTAATTTAAGTTTGTACATCCACAACCACAAGAATGCTTTTAGACTAAAATCGTTATCGAACAAAAAGTATTCGGTTTCTAATTTTAACAAATCGCCACCACTCGGTTCGGTGTAGTCAATTTTCGGCTTCGATAAGTGTCGGTTTGGTAATATTCGATCTTGACACCTTTATTTTATATGGTCGCTGAGCTCATGCCAAACTTGAGCCGAATTGTAATCTATCAAACCCAATTAATCACTTTTCGCAAATCAAGTCCAAGCAATCAAATCCATGAATTAAATAGACTAGCCACGCATATTAAACACTAATTGCAAAAGAAAATTAATTAAAGACATGAATAGAAAATACCCAATTGAAGAAAATTCACTAATTGAAGAAATCCCTAATTGTAGAAAAGTAGCATCCACACTTTTATTACAATAATGAATAACTCACTCTAAAAATTACATAAGTCTCTATTTATACTAAGTGTGCTATGTTAAGAAAAATGATGAATTTTGGGCTCCAAATACATAAAGAAAGCCCAAAAACAACCTACTTAGGCTCTGATCAAAACGGGATCAACGAAAGTCAACAAAAGTCAAAACAGTCAACATGTGGGAGAAGGGAGTTGGTGTTCCCACACCAACTCTTGGTGCGACCGCCCCAACTTCACGGCCTAAGTTGGTGCGGTCGCCCCAAGGGTTGGTGCGGCCGCCCCAAATCTTTCTCCGCTTCTCCTTCTTTCTTTTCATTTTGGTCCCTGCACTTTGGCCACTCCCTTTTCTTTTTCTTCTTTTCTTCTCTTTCTAAGTCCTTCACTTCGCTCCGTCCCGGATTTCTTACTTTCTTGGGTCCAAAAGCCACCAAATCACTACCTAATTTCGTGCACTAGAGAAAACACTAAACACACAAATTAAAAAAAATATTTTACTCGGAATTTGCACTATAATAGATCCAAAATGAGATATCTTTTGGATGTAAAACTACATCCATCACATAACATCATAATACCCTTTTTTACTTTCTTCAAAAGTTTATAAAATTTGGCTGCTACAAAAAAAATGATGAATAAAAAGAGATTTAGTATTAGTAAGAATGATGATAAAGTAGCAAGCAAAACATCAAATACATGTAAAGCATCAATTAACAGAAAATTGAAAAAATAATAGCAAAACTAACATCAAAATATTATAAACTTTTTATGTTTCACATGATTTATTTTGACTAGAGATAAACTAAAGAAAGGATAATCGAATAAGGGAGACAGATTACCTGCAGAGGATCGTCGACTACAGACTTTGTTTGAACGTGAAAGACGATTGAAGTCGCGTAATTGGGATTAGGGTTACGTAAATAAGGAGAGGAGTGGGAACGTGGGGTATATGGAAACTGAATAGATGAAAACTATAGTAAATATTAGGAATATTTATTATTTAGAAGAATATCGGTACAGTTCGGTGTGATAATCGGCATGAAATCATTTATCCCAAACCGAGCCGCTAGATTCGATTTTCCAATATTTCATAAACCGTTCCTACCCAATTAATCGTTGATACGGTTTATCGACGTCAATTTTTTCGATTTTTCTGCTCACCCCTAATTAGGATGCCAACGGACGAGTTTTGATTGGATTTGACATTTTTCAAATCCGATATTTCTAAAACCCGAACTTGCCCCATCCCGATTATGTCGAAACCCTAACTGTACCACTCCGCCCCGTTTAATTTAAAACATTTAAGAAATTACCATTTTATTATGTAATTTATTTATTTTTCATTTTTTATCTTAATGAAATAGAGACTAATAATATTTTATATACATATACAGTAAAATAAAGTATATTATATTATATTATCAAACATAAATAAATTAAAGTTTTATATAAATATTGTCACTATTTAAAATATTACTCCCTCCGTCCCTAAAAAATTGTCCTGTTGTACATTTTGCAATTATTAAGGAAGAGCTTCACCTTCTTATACTTTAGTAGATTTGTACTAACATTCGTGCCTAAGTTTAGAAATGAGACATACTTTTTGGGACAAGTCAAAATGACAAATGGGACAATCTTTCAGGGACGGAGGGAGTATATAAATAAAGTTAGTACGTCATTCGGTTTCAGGTTAAACGGGAAGAGTTTATGAGAATCTTAAATCCGTCTCAAACTTATCAGGTTTTGAAAAACTATCTCATTCCTTCCCGTTATTAGGAGTTGATCTTTTCGTGTTATGGACAAATTCAGAATTTTTGCTATTCCTATGCTCCTATGCTCAATGGTATACATCTTTCACCTTTCTGAAAAATTGTAATCAATATTTAATTAAAAATGATAGCTTTTTATTTTAGTTAAAAAATTGTGGAGAAATTTTTTCAACTGTGGAGAATTTTAAAATCCTCTTTATTAAAGAGTAGCTTTTGTAGAAAAAATTGCATTTTTTTATGAGATTCATTAATTTTGATATTTATTCGTTGAAAGGACTTTCATCAAAAAAAAAAAAAAAAACAAATTATTTAATTAATGATTAGATAATTTGTGAAAATTAACGGCAAAAGTGGGAAGATTGGACCAATTCTCCCTCTCTGCTCTTTCTTCCTTGTTCAAAATCAAAACCCTCCAAAGGAAAGGGAAGGGTTTTCTAGTTAAATAGTAGTTTTAGGTTAATTTAAATATATTAATGAACATCTAAAAATGATATTGATAGTTTTTATTACGATATATCAATAGCAAATTTTAAATTTTCATTAGGATAATCAAATTAAACTAATATTATTACTCAAACTACCTTCTTACTATTGATGATTCCGTACGGAGATGCTAATCATGTCAACCAGATTTCTTTTTGGTGGTCAACAGGTAGTCAAACGGAGGCTGACTAAACTTTCCGTCAAGAAACGACTCAGCAACCAGCTTATACATAGCTTCAGTAAGATGAACACCGTCCCAGTTTATATACTGAGAAGGGTCATTGCACGAGCTGGAAGAAGGGGACCCACAAGTGCCGAAGATATCAAAGTTGTAGGTCCCACCGCCAGCTCCACAGCAGACTTTGTAAAGCTCCTTGAACCCATACTTGTCTGCATTCTTTACAATGGATTTGTAGGCGTTCCAGTAATCAGCATAGACAATGACTGCTTCCGGAAACTTCTGTCGAAGTTCTTGTATATTGGATTGGAGGATTGTGTTGTGGATGTAGCTTTGCTTGTTTAAGGTACCTACGCAGCCCATGTCGTCTCGGTCATTTGGGGAAGATAGTGCCATGGAAAGTGTTAGGCAGCCTGTTGTGGGAAGGCCTTGTACAACCATGTATTTAGCTCCCTTGCTCAACAATGCCTGCGAGTGAATAAAATAGAAAAGCAAAGGGATCATTTTCGTGAAACGAAAATACCAAATCTGAAGGTTGGGATCCGGGGGCAGTGCAGCCGAACTACATATAGTAACATGAATTACATCTTACAGTCCGACTGAACAGATCCTGAATTCCCATTTGAAAAAGGTTATATACTTACTTCCAAAAACCCCGTAACGCTCCGTAAGGAAAGTTGTTGAATTGTCTTGGTGGACACTGAAGATCCAACTGTGTACGCATAATCATTGGCTCCGATCTCCCCGACCCAAATTAATGCATCCCCAAACACGGCCTTACACTCCGTTGGAGTCACCTTAGCTTCTTTACATCCTCCACTCTCCACCACCGTCTTATTAAACCAATTCAGCTGAGTCAGCAGCGACTGAGGTGTAATGTCCATGGTGACATTGTTCTTGACAAAGAAACTGTGTCGTATCGCGGTGGACCCCGCCACGGCAAAGTTGATGCCGTACGACGTGTTGGCGTCTTTTTTAAGGTAGGGTGGCAAGAAGGGCATGGAGAGTGATTGTGCCACAAAGTCGATGACTAGGCGGCCGTCAGAGTATCGGTTTGTGGGGTGGTGGAAGAATGTGCGGCCATAAGGGAGGTTGGACACGTAGGTGAAGGCGTTGGGGCCAGTGGCGGAGATTGTGTTTCCGGTATCGGTGAAGGAGTCTCCGAAGGCGTAGATTTTCTTGAAAGGGTTCTGTTTGGTTTGATCTGGAGTTGCAGAGATGGAGAGTGACAAGATGAGGAAGATGGTGAGGGTAATAAGGGTAGACATTATTTGGTTTTTTTAATTTTATATGCAGCTATGGGCAGGAGGCTCTTTGGAGTTGTCATGTTGGTTGGAGGTTTATATAGGAGCTATGGATCTGGTAGGTTTGGAAAATGACAAAAAACGTCCTTAAAATTAATGAATTCAGTTAAAAGAGTAGGACCCCAAAAGTTTTGTTCTGACGTGAGTGTCAACTGAAGGCTTAAATTTAGTTATCTTTAACGGTCACTAATGGCTTTACTTTATAAACCCTTTCAATGGCATATTCAGTAGACAACTCCAAATTATTTTTTAAAAATTTAAATTGAAAATAAAATTAAAGGACGTACCCAAAAAGAAAACATAAATTATTCTCATATATATATGTGGACTGTCAAAAGTGGTGAAAAGTAAGGCTCCGTTTGTTTAGCGTAAAACATTTTTCGAAAAATGATTTTCGGGAAAATGTTTTCCGAAAAATGAAAATGTTTTCCGGAAAATAAGATAAAAATAAAGTTTTCCCCATTTTCTGGTGCGAAACAAACACCGGAAAATGAGAAAAATGTTTTCCGGAAAACATTTCCCCCCAAACAAACGGAGCCTAAGAGCACTTTATAGTACTTCATGTGAGAAGAAGGAAGAGAGGCGAGGTAAGTAAGTAATTAATGTGAAGTCTACAAAACATGGGCTGAGTAGTTGCAAGTATTGCATTAACTCCAACTGTTTCCTCGGTGCTAATTTAAACTCAAGTCAATATACAAAAAATTAAATTAAAAAGGAACCGGACAAGCCAAACATGCCACTGGCCACAGAAGAGCCAGGCTTACGGGTTGGTGGACACGGCCGTGCCACAAACCCAACAGCCCACTCATCCACCAAGGCATCAAAAACTATGCTACTTTTAAGACTTCCCATAGACCATACTATTTTAACGCCAATGTCTAGATGAATATATTCGCAAGTACCTTCATAGTACCAAATAATTTTCCAGAAATGACGAGCTACATAATTAAAACAACGATAAAACTAACTAGACACAGCCTTGATTCTTGAACTGGTACCGGCTTGATAAAATCTTTCATAAATCACGCAATATTATTAAAAAATAAATCTCAATACACATCATGAGTGATTGATGGCAGAGGTTCATATATCTGCAATCACAACCCTGATCTAAAGCATGGAAGATGCTAGTTACACTAAAACAAGAAGAAAAGACAATAATATATGAACTAAGGTCACAACTCTATAGCCCTACAGTGCCAAATAAATGACAGAACTTACTGACCATTACTCCCCCTTTGTGCACGAGACTCCAGGAAGAGTCTCACAGTTGAGAAGATGAGAGAAGGTTCAGCCATTGCACCATTTCCATAATCCCCACAAGCAAGCCTCTTTGGTACTGGTGGTATAAGCGAGATTCCCAGTTCGTCAACTGTCATAAGATGCCTTTCTGTGAAAGGATTGGTCCACATGAAGGTGTTCATAGCTGGTGCTACAAAGAGTGGTTTGTCATAGTCCCATGCTCGTACAATGCAGGTCAGTAAGTTGTCACATAATCCACCAGCGATCTATAATAAAAGAAATGAAAAGGGTCAATGCATTTGTAGCAAGCAAATACTGAAAAGAAGATAAATAAATGGTCGCCGGAAACCAACAATCATGTTTCGTGAAATCGCTCATGGTAACACTGGTGACTGAACACCTAAATAGGCAACGTGAGGGTCTTGAACTTAATTAGGGCTGTAAACGAGCCGAGCCGAGCTTTGAGGTGTCGAGCTCGACTAAAAATTAACGAACCGAGCTTTTTTCGAGCTCGAGCTCGAGCCTGAAAAATTCGTTCGAGCTCAGCTCGAAACGAGTTTCGAGCTGTTCGCGAGCTTTTTTGCGAGCTTCTCGAATTCGAGCTTTAACGAGCCGAGCTCGAGCTTAACTCAAATTTTTTAAAAAATCTGAACTCAAACGATCTTTAGTTCGAGCTTTTATTTGAATTCTCGAGCCTAAACGAGCCGAGCCGAGCTCGAGCTTTGTCTTTGTCTCTACATAATTTTTTTTCAATTTTGATTTTTCATAATTCTTTATATTCTTTCAAAAAACATAAAAAAATTGAAAATAACTAAGAAAAATATTTATTATTTATTTTATACTTTTCAAATGACATTTTAAAATGTCATATATTTTGAGACATATTTTCAAATTTATTTTGAAACGAATAGAGGAATAATTTTAAAATGTTCAATAATAAGGGGTAAAAATGGGTTTAGGATTTAGGGGTTTAGGGTTTAGGGGTTTAGGGGTTTAGAGATGACACTCAACAAACTAAATAATATAACGACTCTCAACAAACGGAGAAAGTATAAAAAGGAAATGAGAGACGGGTAAAACCCTTTAATTTTTATGTATAAATGTATTATGTATAGTATATAATAAAGAAATCAGGGACAGGTAAAATTCTTTTATTTTTATGTATAAATGTATAGTTTTTTTATTTTTTATGAATAGAAATAATCATTTTGAACTTTTTTTAGTATTGAAGTTTTTTCCAAAAAGTTATATAAAAAAGTTAGAAAAAAACTAAACAAATGAAAGTATAATAAAGAAATCAGGGACGGGTAAAACCTTTAATTTTTATGTATAAATGTATAGTTTTTTTATTTTTTATGAATAGAATAATCATTTTGGACTTTTTTTTGTATTGAAGTTTTTTCCAAAAAGTTATATAAAAAAAGTTAGAAAAAAAACTAAACATATGAAAGTATAATAAAGAAATCAGGGACGGGTAAAACCCTTTAATTTTTATGTATAAATGTATAGTTTTTTTTTATTTTTTATGAATAGAAATAATCATTTTAGACTTTTTTTAGTATTGAAGTTTTTTCCAAAAAATTATATAAAAAAATTTAGAAAAAAACTAAACAAATGAAAATATAATAAAGAAATCAGGGACGGGTAAAACCCTTTAATTTTTATGTATAAATGTATGTTTTTTTTATTTTTTATGAATAGAAATAATCATTTTGGACTTTTTTTAGCATTGAAGTTTTTTCCAAAAAGTTATATAAAAAAGTTAGAAAAAAACTAAACAAATGAAAGTATAATAAAGAAATCAGGGACGGGTAAACCCTTAAATTTTATGTATAAATGTATAATTTTTTTATTTTTTATGAATAGAAATAAACATTTTGGATTTTTTTTAGTATTGAAGTTTTTTTCAAAAAGTTATATAAAAAATGTTAGAAAAAAACTAAACAAATGAAAGTAAAATAAAGAAATCAGAGTCGAGCTTATTGAGCCGAGCTCGGTCTCGAGCTCGAGCTCGAATCGTTTGCGAAAATTTTTATTCGAGCTTTTAACGAGCCGATCCCGATCCGAGCTTAAACGAGTCGATCCCGATCAAAGCTCGCCGAACAAACGAGCCGAGCTCGAAAAAAATTCGAGCCTGAAAATCGGGTCGAGCTCGAGCTCGAGCTTTTACTAGCCGAGCCCGAGCCTGTTCGGTTCGCGTAACAGCCCTAAACTTAATCTATAAGGCCATGTGCAAACTATATGGTGGCTGTATAAATGCTTTCAAGCTCAATTTAAGATCATATTCCAGATAGCCACAGCCTCTTAGAAGAAATAAATGACACGACACGAGAGTAGGCTGAGTAGCTCAGCGCATTGGGACATGGGGTGGTTCTAGCATCTATCAGGCGTTGAAATAATGGTTCATTAAAACAAATTCATACTTTCTCGCCTAAATAAAAGAATGTCATTATTATAAGGGGAGGATATAAAAAGGGATGGAATCAGGCGTTGAAATAATGTTAACAAAATCTGGGACTAAGTCCTGCATTGTTCAATCAGCGACTCTCAATTCATTCATTTTCCTTCTCTATACTCTGTTGAGGGTATGGTTAACTGCAGGATGAAATCCCTACCACTTTAAAACAAGATTTCAAGTTTGTAACCCTTGCAGTTTGTCATTTGCAGTGTGGAACATCGGAATACGATTATGACTGCAAGGAACTAAATTACTCCCTCCCTCCCAAAAATTAAAAATAAAATCCCACTTGACATGTCAACGTTTTTTATGGATTGTGCTTTACTTGCTTGTACCTTTTTAAGATAACACTATAAAATTATTGTTATTTTTAAAATTCGGATTACATTTATGAGGATAAACCAAAAATTAAAGTATGACTTTATTTTTACTTTTTTTTTTTTTTTTTTTGGGGGGGTGCGAAGGAGTATTTTTCATATTTTCCACACATCAGTATTATCCTCCAGTCTATGCCTGCTATTAACTTCCAAAATTTATGTCTATATCAGCACAGCAAGTGCTCATAAACAGGGAGTAGAAAATTCCTTGTTTTACAGCATACTAGGTCATCTATATGATGGGAAAAGCCCACTTGTGAGATTAATGGAATAATATCTTGATAAATTTGTAAGCATGCCCAATGAATTTGAAGTGAATCATTTTTCTTAGTCGACATCAGTCCTATCGGACCTACCCAGAGAGAGGCGAAAAAAATAAAGCAGTCTGGCCAGTGACCCCCATCTTTGTATCCAACCCCCAGATAAAACATTATGAATTCCAATAAATGTTGGTGCAAAATTAATGAAATAAACATTACCTTCCCAAGTGTGTTTGCAGACAATGGGGCAATGACCATTATATCAGCCCATCGACGTAGCTCGATGTGAAGTACACCATCCCCTAGCCTTGTCCAAGTGGACCACTCATCCTCATCAGTATAAAGAATCACATCCTTGGGAAGTGATGCTCTATCAATGAAATGTAAAGAAGCCTTCGTGACAACTGCTCTTACTTCCGCCCAGTCTGTAAAACAACTGCAGAGATTCCCAAACTTCATAGAAGCTACACTTCCACTAGCAGCAAGCAGAATTCGAGGTTTTCTTGGAGCAGTGGGAGCTTGCGCCATTCCTGCATTTAATGATTTCGGGTATCGTCATAAGCTGTTTAGAGAACTTCAACAATCTCAATAAACCAAACAAGGAACTAGATGAAATAGTTGAACTAAAGGCTAGTTTGGTAGCAAGATCGAATTAGCATGTATTAATAATGAAGGGATTATTACTCCAACAATCAACAATCGGGGTTCCTAATAATCCATACTAAATATAACAAATTTATGTTTGGTATGAACAATACAAAACCTGATAATTATTGAGTAAAGACTAAACTAACCACTAGCGGATCTATGATTTATGGTGAGTGTTTTTACATAACTAAAAATATTGAAATCACACTATTAAAAATAATAAAATTAAAGCAAACATATAAAGCCAATTTTTCATTGTCATGGGGGCATTGCTGAATTTGGAGCCAGAAGTAACCGAGTTCGTGATCTTTTCAATTCTCAGAAGGATCCCTCTTGATTAACAAGACCTGCCAAACTTAGAATTCCAACTGAACAATAACCTTATAGAATAATCCCTATTAGGAATATAATATAATTATATTATATTATATTCAAGTATATATTATTATATATTAGATTAGAAAACACAATCCTTGTATTAGATTAGGAAACACAATCTTTGAATTAGAGTAGAAACCTTCTCCTTCTAGGAATTAGAAACATTCTCCTTCTAGAAGATTACCTCCTCATTGTATTCCTATAAATATGTATCACTAACATTATAATCAATGGAGTCATTCAATACAATTCTTCTCTTCCATGTTTTGATTGACTTCGTCTAAACCTCCCTATTTTAAGATGGTATCAGAGCAGGTCCTTACTCGTGCAGGCCAAACGGCCCACGATGTTACTCCGCGCCACTCGGTTGATAAGTCCACGTTGTAAGCTTTGGCAAAGCCCGCTACACGAGGGGGCGTGTTAGAGATATTATCCCACATTGGGAATTAACAAACCTTGCCTATAATATATAAAGATTCTGGGCTACTCCCCTTATCACCAATTGGTTTTAAGGTGAAACCTCAGACTTTAAGATGGTATCAGAGCATTAAGATCCATAGAAGAACTTCTCCGCCATTGCTTCAGCCACCAAAAATCAAAAACCCTCCTCAAAACTCTCCTTTATTCTAATCTAATTGTTATTTATTCTTGAAATTGCCATTGAATTTGCCTTCTTTTGTAAACAAATTTTTCTTCAACCGTGTCTTATTTTTAGCTTTATGGGAATGATGGTGCCGTCAATTTCTTCTCCAAATTACCGAACTTGAAGAATCTCACTCTATTGCAATATCAATAGCTTGGAAGTTTTCTACATAAATTCAACCCTCGGCTCAAAAATTCTTTTGATCGAAACCCTAAATTTTTTTTGCAATTCAACCCCCTCGGCTGAAAAATCCTTTTGACCGAAACCCTAAACCTTTTTTTAAATCAACCCCCTCGGCTCAAAAATTCTTTTGACCGAAACCTTAAACTTTTTTAAATCAACCCCCTCGGCTCAAAAATCTTTTTGACCGAAACCTTAAACTTTTTTAAATCAACCCCCTCGGCCGTCATACGTAAGCCCGAACCTTTTCTCGGCAGTCATACGTAAGCCCGAATCTTTTCTCGGCCATCATACGTAAGCCCGAACTTTTTCTCGACAGTCATACGTAAGCCCGAATCTTTTCTCGGCCGTCAAATGTAAGCCCGAATCTTTTCTCGACCGTCATATGCAAGCCCGAACCTATCACCACAACCCCATCATCTCCGAAATGGTCATGCACCAACATATCACAACCTCGGATGCGAGAAACCATGCCTCATCAGAAACGACACACATGTCCGGGAACACATCTTCAACTCATCATCAAACCCGGTTCATCTCATCAATCTCCAAAATTGGACTTATCCAAAGACCGTCCATCTTGCGGGGGCATATTAGGAATATAATATAATTATATTATATTATATTCAAGTATATATTATTATATACTCCCTCCGTCCCACCCGAATTTGGACAAAGTTACTTTACACGGAGATTAAGAAATAACAATAAGATAATAAAAATGTGTGGTAGAAAATGAAGAGAGAGAATGAGTGGAGTTAATAGTGGTTGGTTGAATAAATTGTATGGTGGAGAATGAGTGGAGTTAATGAGTGAGTGGGGTATATCCATTTTTTTATTATTATAAACTTTCCTTTTTGGGTTGTCCAAATTCGGATGGGACGCCCAAAAAGGAAATTTGTCCAAATTCGGGTGGGACGGAGGGAGTATTAGATTAGGAAACACAATCCTTGTATTAGATTAGGAAACACAATCTTTGTATTAGAGTAGAAACCTTCTCCTTCTAGGAATTAGAAACATTCTCCTTCTAGAAGATTACCTCCTCATTGTATTCCTATAAATATGTATCTCTAACATTATAATCAATGGAGTCATTCAATACAATTCTTCTCTTCCAGGTTTTGATTGACTTCGTCTAAACTTCCCTATTCTAATAATCCCTGCAATCAATAAAAAAAAAATTGAAGCTATTGTATTATATGTCAGCATCTTTTTACGGGATTTGGCAGTGCCGAAGAGAACCACCGGAACAGTAACCTTAAATTTATGTTCAAATTCACAAATTTCAATTGCAATTGGTACAGTTAGAAAGAGGGTTTCGATCTAAATTAGGGTTTAGAAATATAGGACTTTGAGATTTAAGCAGGGGGTGAGGGACAGACGATGAGGGGAAAGAAAAACGAACCTATTCCGACGCGGCGATGGCAGTTGCGTGGTGCAATGCGGCGGCGATGGCAGTTGAGGTGGCGTGGTGCAATGCGGCACCTTGGCTTTGCCTCCCGATTTTGATTCCTGACCGTGTAAAGAATAACGCAAGCTTGAAAATTGTCGCTCCTTAAAAAAGTTACGAAGGCCAAAACCACTACACTTTGTTCACTTAACTAGCGGTACTTATCGTATTTAACAATTAAAATTTACTGTATTGAAGATTATTTTTCTTAAAATCATGTTATTGTATTTAATATGTAAAAAATTATTTTTTTCACTTATTTTTCTTACAATATTTTCTCATTCAAAATATTTAAAAAAAAAATTATATTAAGAAATAATGACAATAAACTAAACATGAAATATTCAATTTAAAGACCAATATTACAAAACAATACTATTAAATAAAATTCAAATTTCAATAATCATGTATTACATTTATACATTATGAAAAACTTCCTTAAAGATAACATTTTCTGTAGATGACTTAGATTCTCCAAGATTATCATCATCACAAATCAAAATTTTAAGTTCATCGGGACTTTTGACTCGCGATAGTGCAACATATAAACTGTCCATGAGAAAATACAAGTATTTTCAAAATAACATCAACAAAGGATAAAGATTGACCTTGGCTTTTGTTAACCGTCATTGCATATGAAATTATTAAGGGGAACGGCCTCCTTTCAAAATGAAAAGGAATCCTTGTGTCTGATGGTGTTAAAGACATTCTGGGTATCAATATTTTTTTACCAACATTTTCAGACGATATCACTTCACCTTCTAAAACATGAATTCCAAGCCTAGTTATAACCAATCGCGTACCATTGCAAAGACCAATTGAAGAATCAATGTTACGAAACAACAAAACCGTTGTTCCAACTTTTAAAGTTGACATGTGATTGGGAAGTCCAGAAATAGAAATACTATTCATGAACTCAGGGGTATGAAGATCAGATAAAGACTCAATATTTCGATCAGTATAGGAAGCCACATCCAAACTTAAATAAGTTCTAGAATCAAGATCATTCATAGACACCATATAGCCATTAACTGCATTAACAACATCCAGTGTAGGTGCCAGGATTGCTCTTTCTTCAAATATGATAAATCGTGATGACAACTACTAAACCCAGGATATATACTCTCAGACATTGAAATAATAGGATCATCAAATTTCTCAATCAAAAACTGACGTGGGATTTCAATATCAACTATTCCATCATTTGGCTCATTAACTTTTCTGTCTCCAATTCTTGCTATCCAATCAACAAATTGCCTCAAAGTCTCAAAATTTGCGCATGAATCTAAACCTTGCAATCTCATATTCTTCGTCAACCTCAATACAACACAATTATTCCAAAGATAAGATGAATTGATAGAAGCATGAACAATATCTTGTCGACTGCCTTTTAGAATTACGGGAAGTATTTGCCTAAAATCACCACAAAAAAAACAATTATCTTCCCACCGAAAACATAATCATTTCTCTTAGGATCAACAACTCTCATTATATCCCTCATATTCCTATCCAAAGCCTCAAAATAATGTTTATGCATCATCGGTGCTTCATCCCAAATAATCAAATGACATTTCGTAATTAGTTCAGCTAAAGGGCTGCCTTGAGAAATATTGCAAACAGAATCTTCATTAAGATTAAAGGGAATGGCAAACCTGGAATGAGTTGTTCTTCCGCCGGATAACAATAAAGATGCTATACCACTGGAAGCAACATTTAGGACAATATGGCGTTCTGAACGTAATCGAGCTAATAGAGTTTTCGAAATATATGTTTTCCCAGTACCTCCATATCCATAAACAAAGAATATATTTCCAATCTCTTCAAAACATGCATCAAGAATTATATTATAGACTTTTTGTTGATCATCATTCAAATGAAGCAAAAGTTGTTGAAGTTGTAATTTTAATTCCTGTCGATCATAACATGTTTCATCATGAATTAAACGATTCGCCTTCGTTTGAAAATACTCAGCATCAGGATATGGCAACATTGGGAACTCAAGTAGACTTCTTCCTTGATGCCTTAAATTTTTTTCAATTGCAGCAAGTCCAAAATGACGAAGTTGAACTTCAGTTAATATCAAACCTAAATATATAATAAGAAATAAATTATGCGTTTAATAAAGGAATATTTTAATAATATAATATTATTTTAAAAACAATTAAGTTGAAATATAAAGTTCAACAAACTAACTTGGGTGATTGAGAAGAGATCGTTGCTTATATAATATAGCATCACATAAATGACTCCAAGATTTATCCCACACATACTCTGATCTACTCATAGAACCAAAAATAAGGACCACACATACTCTGGTCTATTGTTTTCTTGTTTTTTTTCTTGTTTTTTTTTAAAATATGTGTAAGGTCAACTTGGTTTTTCTTTGTCATGCTAGTCTCAGCAAAATAAAAGGAAGTAAACAATGTTCCTGTAGCCAACTTATGGGTTAATAATCACTATACCATGACCGAGTGCTACCCCGTGGCCGAGTAAAATAGGTAAAGCTAATTAATTGGTCATTTTGGAAAATAGTATCAAATGTGGGTTATTTTGAGATTTATAATTTTAAAATGAAATTATTTCAGAAAAAAATCGTAACTATCTTTCATAATAGATTTTATTCTCAAATAATTTCATTTTAAAAATCTATTTCCCAAAATAACTAACATTTGAAACTATTTCCCACCAATGTGGTACATTTTAAAATGAAATTATTTGAGAAAAAAAAAATTTCATAATATATGTACACATACGAAATTCACAAACCGATATTTCATTTCATTACTTAGAATATTTACAACCAATATTCTCCATCACTATATGGAGAATATCACAATAGTCAACACTTCCAAATACAACTTACATACCAAGTTTGCCTATGACCAAGACAACTTAAAATCAAAAGACTCCAATAATGCAAGGAGTTTTACTAAAGGGGAATATAAGCAAAATATCCCCTTAACAACTGCATATAGTTGTTAATATCCAACACTGACTACAAAACATCAACCACCGTTAATTTTCAGCTTCTACAAACATCCCACAAACGCACAAAATATCATTAGAAAGAGGTACCCAAACAAACTATACATCATCAGTTTTAGCAGCTTTAGACTTAGACTGCTCTTCATCTTCACTTCCAGAGTATTCTCCCAACAAAAACAGAGTACGCTTGGCGCCCACCCGAACAACATTAGGAACTGAACTGACTGTGATTGGCCTAGGTGGAGCAAACAATAGCTTTGGATTTTCTTCCGGCTGAGCATCAACAGTAGCAGACAAAGAAGCCATGTTACAATATTCAGAAATCACAGCAACATCAGTGGTCATCTTCATAATAGGGAATGGACCAAGGTTTACAGCATAAGGGCAACTCTTGACATTAACCTGGAACAATGCTTTCACTCCCACAAGCCCGGTTACAGCTCTTGAAAGTCCCTAGAAAATGTAAATTAAATAAAACAATCAGTAGTTTACATATATTATGTTATTATTGCATATAGTTGAATGTGTTTATAAGAAGTAAGAGTAAAATTATATTTGTTAAGAAGAAACAAATTGTTATATTACATGTCCACTTGAAGTTGACTGCAGCTCAAGAGCGATTTTACCAAAGAGTTGAACACACTCTTTGTCCCAGAGAATAAAGCACGCTACACCCCAATTATCGGTTACACGAAGTAAGACCTTATACCTTATGTCACCAACAAGATCACCCCAATTGTGATGTTAGCGATCATGTTGGTGACCTAAGGTATAAGGTCTTACTTCGTGTCGCCGATAATTGATAATTGGGGTGTAGCGTGCTTTATTCTCTCGGACAAAGAGTGTATTCAACTCACTGGTAAAACCGCTCTTGAGCTGCAGTCAACTTCAAGTGGACAGGTAATATAACAATTTATTTCTTCTTAACAAATATAATTTTACTCTTACTTCTTATAAACACATTCAACTATATGCAATAATAACGTAATATATGTAATTGTTCTATTTAATTTACATATAGGGGAGCTTGCGCCATTCCTGCATTTAATGATTTCGGGTATGTCATAAGCTGTTTAGAGAACTTCAACAATCTCAATAAACCAAACAAGGAACTAGATGAAATAGTTGAACTAAAGGCTAGTTTGGTAGCAAGATCGAATTAGCATGTATTAATAATGAAGGGATTATTACTCCAACAATCAACAATCGGGGTTCCAACTGAACAATAACCTTACAGAATAATCCCTGCAATCAATAAAAAAAAAATTGAAGCTATTGTATTATATGTCAGCATCTTTTTACGGGATTTGGCAGTGCCGAAGAGAACCACCGGAACAGTAACCTTAAATTTATGTTCAAATTCACAAATTTCAATTGCAATTGGTACAGTTAGAAAGAGGGTTTCGATCTAAATTAGGGTTTAGAAATATAGGGCTTTGAGATTTAAGCAGGGGGTGAGGGACAGTCGATGAGGGGAAAGAAAAACGAACTTGTTCCGACGCGGCGATGGCAGTTGCGTGGTGCAATGCGGCGGCGATGGCAGTTGAGGTGGCGTGGTGCAATGCGGCACCTTGGCTTTGCCTCCCGATTTTGCTTCCTGACCGTGTAAAGAATTACGCAAGCTTGACAATTGACGCTCCTTAAAAAGTTATGAAGGCCAAACCACTACTTTTTTCACTTAATTATATGCGTTTTTCAAATGTACTCACTTAAGTAATGTTTTTTGCAATTTAAGTACATAATTTTTACAATGTTCTCACTTTTATGACGGAACCGTTAAATGAATTTTGGTCTTGTAGTAACAATTGACTAACACCTGTTAAGAACTTAACTTATCCATCAAAATGGTTAGCACAATCGATCGAGCGTTTGTGGACTGGAAAAACCCCACCTAAATTTCATACGCGAGCTGTATATGCCTTATTCATTAATCATTATACAACTAATTAATTTAAAATGTTAATTATGCTAAAATTAAACAAAGAAGACATGAAATTCAGGGGAATCAATCCCCATCCATGTTACAGTAGAAAAGGAAATACAACTAAAATTAAACAAAGAAGAAAACAAAGAAAACTAAGCTATAGAAAATCAACCCATTAAAAAGAAAAATAAAAGACAAACGAGCACCTGACTCTATCCATTCACAAGGACTCATATCGTCGAGTAGAATATAATGCTCTAAAAAAAAAAGTTTGGAGCTTGAAATCAATAAATAAATTCATGTGAATCATGACATTTCCCCTACGCTAGTGGAAAAATCAGGCTTAAAAAAAAAAAGGGGGAAAATCAAGCTAGTTAATGGAGAGGGATGAAGATTTAGCGGGTTCCCCTCAGTCAATAAACCCGGCTAAACACCTTCTCGTTCCCCCAAAATAGTACGACCAAACAATACACTCCTACTCCATCAACCAAGCCAATCTGCGACCGCCCCTCCTATTTAATTTAGTGGCGGAGTGAAGATTTTATTTCGAAACGGGGAAAATTTATAATTGATGTTGCCAGGATCTTCCTCAACAGCAACTTCACCGTTGTAGTCTAACCTCGATATCTCCGGCTCCTTCTTCTCCGACTGATCTGCACACACTCAAATGTTAACTAAGCCGGGGGCGGCTCCGGCGTAAGCCCCTCCGACGTGAGGATAAGTGTTTGCTTGATAAAAGGGTAAACTAACAATATTGAAAGTGGCTGTGTGTGTATCAATGGACGTACCTTGGAATGAAGCTTTCCCATCTTATTTATACCCCTTACCCTCGTGCCTTGCATGTGACATCCTCATATTTCATGCCTCCTGCCATGTGTCACCACATTATTGGTCCTTTATAAAGTAAACCCTCAACACGTGATCATCAATCCCAATGCATAACCGTCTAATGGGTCCCACTTGGTAGATATTTATATGTCGCCTCTGGTGAACATCAACTGGGATCCCTTTCTCGCCGGATAAGGTCACTTACTATCATGTCTCGCCTCGCCCTCATGTCTTGCCTTACCATCATGTCTCGCCTTAAGTCTTTATCGCCGGCTTTCCTCATAATATGTCGCTATTTACTATCTTGGTTTTCCCCCTTCTTAATGATATTAGCGGGATATTTTCTGTCTCGCATTCCTATGATCCTCTTTGGGTCACCTGTAATCTCATCTCCTTCTTGGGTCGTATCCCACTTTTGGGCCCACTGGTTACTTTCTCGCTAATAGATTTGGGCCAGCCCAACCGTTATTACCGGACAGATCGAAGCCCCTAAGTTTATGGCGAGATTCATTTATGGTCTCGCCAAAACTTTATGTTTATCGCCTCCTTATTCTCGCGACACATAAATCCTTCTTCAAGAAGCTACCATTGAAATCTCCATCCCTACACGTGTCCCTTTCAGGGTATCCTTTTAGATTTTAACGGGCCGTCATTTGGGAATTGTGCCAAATTGTGAGGGAAAATTTAAAAATTTTCCCAAACGTCACATCAATCATTTCCTTGAGACCCTCTCTCATATAAATACCAAATTACTTCCGCCATTCCCCTTTTTACTCTTCTTCATCCTCACTTGAACTCTTACAAACTCCGACGAACCCCAACCTTGATTCCGACTGTTCTTCTTCATTTTCACCGTTCATTCAACGATTTTCTCCCCAAAATTGTTTCTTGACCTTTATTCTGTTCATTTCTAACCATCTGGGCAGTGATTTGGTGCATTATTTCTCGATCCTCAGGATTCTACCTTCTTTTCCGGCGCCTATTCATCTTTTCCGGTGACTCTTCATCTTTCCCGACCCAGATTTTACTCATCATCAGGTAATTTTTTCAAAACCCTTCATATTCTTTAAACCCTTAGTTTTGATTTCCATTTTTTTGTCCCAATTATTTGAATCTTGTTAATTCCTTCATCCCATAAAATTTTTCCCAAACTACCCTTCATGGCTAGATATAAAACTTGTGCTAGGCGGGTTAGATACGGTATATGCCAGGGTTTCAAAGTGCCTATATAGACGCCTGCGAACCACTTGGGCGAGATTGCCCAAGGCCGACATAATTAGGCTACTTGTTGAGAATTGGGTGGATCCTTCGATAATCGACTCTCTCGAAATCCAAGGCCGCTTCTTTCTTTCACCTTCAGCCCCTATGTCCCGTATTTTTACTTCACACACAGAATTAGTTCGATTTATCAAGGACAAGTATGAACCCAATTTAAGCGACTCATCTGAATCCCATTGTGTCGCTAATCCTTTTTCCAAGCGTAGGATGCATTATAAATCAGTCCTTTCTTCTTCTTCTTCCAGTGAATCCTGCGAGATGACTGATCAAACGGCTTCTTCTCCCGCGGCGGCTTCCAGCAATCCCTCTTCTTCAAGAGTTCAAAATCTCCGCTTGACTGAAGGTACCCTCTTTACCAATCCCGCCCATGCCGAGGCGGGATCATCACTCGCACCAGATAGCAGTTCCCTCATTCCCAATCCCATTACAGATTGGCACAGATCATACCACATAGATAGTTCCATTTACCAAATTTCTGAATATCAAGGCGACCTATCTCTCGCCCATTTAAGAGAAATGCGTGATGGTATAGTAGTTTTCCCTTCCCAGCTCAAAGCAGGACTTAGAATTCCTCTTGATCCTTTCCTTTGCGAAATCTTATTCAAAGCCCAAGCCCTGATCACCGAAATTCATCCCAATGCCCTTAGAATCATTACTGCCTTTATTGTCATTTGTCGCTCCCTTCGCAAAGAACCCTCTATTACTGTCTTACTTACTTTATTCAAAGGCTATAAATAAACCAGCCAACTTGAAGATGATGTAGTTAAAACCCGTCTTTCTCTACAATACCAAAGAGGTCCCAAGGTCCTTACTCCCCTTCCTACAAAAGTTCATGACTGGATGGACGATCCTCTTTTCATTGTTTCTCGTGTGGGGTGGTCTCATCCCGCCGACCTTTACCCTATAAATCCTCAGATTGAGTCAAAATCTGCGCCCGTGGTTGGAGACAATGCCCTTATTGCCGCCATTCGCGCCTTAGCCACTCGTCCTGAAAATTCTCCTGTTAGTACTCCCCAACCTCTCATCTCTTGGAGAGGCATTTTACGAGATAGAGGATTGCTCAACCAAGTGGGCATTGCTGACAACTTGCCCCGCGTTCAACCGCGAGTTCCCATAAGCCATGTTCACTTTGATGGGTGGGAGCGACATACAGAAAATAAGTATGCTTATGAGTGTCAGTCATGCAAGGGTACTCGTCACTATTCCGCCATGAATATGGTTCTTTGTATGTTCCTTCTTGAATTTGGCTCTTTCTCACATTTAATTCATATTGTCATTTTTCTAACTCTTATCCTCCTTTTTCTTTTTTCTAGATCACAGAGCGAAATCAATGGAAAGTCGTCAAGCTGCCAACCTTGAAACTGACAATAGACGGAAAAGTCTTGCAAGTGCTCGCGACGCTGCTCTTGCCGCCCTTCCCGCAAATCTTCCTTTGCCCATATCTCGCGATGGCAAAGACACGTAAGAAATAGCCTTAGAAAAGTCCTGCAACACGGCCCAAAAGCGAGCTAGGCCTACTAATCTTCTTCTTTCGAGCCAAGCGACAAAAAAGAATTGCTTCCGTATCAACAAGCATCGCCCCACCTCCACAAGAAGTCATCCCGCCTAATCCTGCCATTGTTTCAACTTCTCCATCTACTGAAGCTATTATCCCGCCAATCTCTACCTCACTGACTTCTAATATCAATATCGCTCCCAATGTCATTCCGCTCACTAATACCGCCCCTTTGCCAGAAAATGTCGAGATTTCCCCATCTGAATCTGTCCCAATTAATTCTCCTTCTTTGGAAGTCAACAACGACGAGCCCAATCAAACTGTGATTCCTCCTTCCCGCGAGACAGAAGTTTGCGACCTTACCAACATTTCCAGCTCTCCTCCCACTCCTCGCGACCCAAACACTTCGTCCACTCTTCCTCAACCCAGCTGGCTTCAAGAAAACTTTTCAAAACCTACTGATTTCGCCGGGCTTTTTGAGCTAAGTAAGGAGATTGCTAAAGTCCCCCATATAAAGGGACTTATTGAAGAAACTCGCAGCGCGGAGGATTGCATGTTGGGTAGCTCTGCTTTGGTCCGAGCTAGCGACCAACTTCAAGTTCAACGTGTCGCCCACATGGATCCCGATCACGCCGCTTGTCAGGCTGGACTCTATTTTTCATTGGTACGTTGCTCTTTTTCCCTTTATTAACATTTCCTTTATTTTCAGTTACTTTTTAACTTTCCTTTGTTACCTTTTTCAGCTTGGATCTTCTATCATGGGTATGAGCGAGCAAAATACTCGTCTCGATAATGAATCTACGAGCTTAAAGGCTACAAACCAAATCTTGAAGCGCGACAAAGACATTCTCAAGGGCAGGGTCACTCGGCGAGAAACCACCATCAAAAACTTGGAGGAAGAGCGCGACAAATTAAAGTCCGACCTAGCTACTTCCCAAGATCAACTTGATCGTACCTTGACTGATCTTAATACCACCAAGTCTGATCTCACCACCGCCACCAATGAACTCAACTCTGCTAAGGAGAATACCGCCAAATTGAGGAGCGAGAATGAAGCTTTAAAGGAAAATCATGCAGCCGACACTCAATCTTTACATGACGAGATTGCCCGGCTTAAAGAAGAGCTGACTGGGAAAGCCGCAGAAATTACTGCTCTTAATGCTGACGTGGCTCAACTAACCGATGACATTTCTGATATTGGAAACCAGACTTCCCTTCAAGTTATGCGGGCCGCAGCAGCTGATGTTGATGAAATTCCGGCCATTACTATTGAAAAGCTTGCCCATTGGGGCTCAGAGCCCATTTTCAGCGAGGTATGTCGCCGCGGTCACTCCTTGATTCCTTTCACTCCTGAAGAGCTTAAAGATCTTGCTGATGAAGATGCTTTATTGGGTAAATCGCCTTGGACTGCTCCTTCTGTTAAGAACCCAAATGCCCTTGCTTTGTGGGGCGACTTACTCGATCATAAACACAAGCTTTTAGATGACGCTAAAGCTCTTGCCCTCGCGACTTCAAGTTCAACTCAAGCCGCACCAACTGATGATCCCAATGCCTCAGCTTAATTTCTCTTTAACATTTAGCTTTCTTCAAACGACTTTTGTAACTTGCCATGGTGTCTAAACAATTTACTTTCTTTTCTTTTGGGGCCTGCGAGCCTATAAACAATGTATATTCGCGGCCTTTGTGCTTGCCCCTTTACTTTCATGCTTCACTTATTTCGTCATTCATTGTTTTGATAGTTTATCAAAAAATCTCTTTTGTTTTGATAGTTTATCAAAAAATCTCTTTTTGCATGACAGGTACCCTACACATATACTCCCATCGAAAAAGTGAAGTCGTCTTTAGGCGACTTTACTTATAATGCATATTGTGCGACTCATCTTGTCGCTGGCTCTAACCCTTTCTTGATCTTCTTTTGCTTCATACTTAAAATAATTTCCTTCTTTTTGCCTCATCTTTCCTTTGTTATTCCAGCGAGAGAATGATATCTTTCATAGCGACTTATGTTCATGCCCTTAATGCGAGATAAACCTTTTCCTCATTCATAGTTCAGAGACTTTCATTTTTATAGTCCATAGACTCTTACATTTTTCATCATCCATAAATTGACTCGCATCATTTATCACGACTTACATTGACTCGCAACATTTATAGTCCGTCGACTTTCAACATTTATAGTCCGTCGACTTTCAACATTTATAGTCCGTCGACTTTCAACATTTATAGTCCGTCGACTTTCAACATTTATAGTCCGTCGACTTTCAACATTTATAGTCCGTCGACTTTCAACATTTATACATTTGTTTCAATAATTCATCAAATATTGTTTTGATAATTCATCAAAAACTCTTTGCCTTCTTACCTTTAGCGAGATATCACCATACACATATACTCCCATCGAAAAAGTGAAGTTGTCTTTAGGCAACTTTACTCTTAAGCGATTTATCTATCATGTTATTGGCGACTAATCATACATAACTATAAAATTTAATCCATGTAAGACACATACGAGGCATAAAATTTCATGCTTTCATTGTATTAAAACAAGTTCAACGTATATATCTTCTATTAGAATCATAAAACATATGGCTTTCCTTTATGATTAAAAAGTTCATAGATTCATCAAAATGAATATGAAAAGACTTTAATAAGAATAAAATAAGTAAATTACCCTCATCACTTCAATGGTAATATTTCTTTAAATGATCAACACTCCATGCGTTCGGGACATCTTTGCCGCCTTCTTCTTTCAAGTGATAAGTCCCTTCTCGCACAATCTTAGCAATCTGGAAGGGACCTTCCCATTTTGGATCTAGCTTGGCAAATCCCGCTGCCGCGCCTTTAACTTCACGGCTTCTCAACACCCACTCTCCTACACTGAATGACCTCTTCTTTACTCGCTTGTCGTGTTGTGCCTTCATCCCCTGCTTGTAATTAATCATCCTCATTCTCGCTCTAAGCCTCTTCTCATCACTCAGGTCTAGCTCGAAGCACCTTCTGTCGCCATTCATTATCTCATCATAATAAGTTACTCTATGGGTAGGCAAACCCATCTCAGCAGGAGCCATTGCTTCTGAGCCGTAAGTTAATGCGAAGGCGGTCTCGCCAGTTGATCCCTTCACTGTCGTTCTAACATACCATAAAGCTGTGGACAACTCTTCCAACCAAGCTCCTCCTCTCTTCTCTAAGTTCTTGCACAAAATCTCCAGAACTTGTTTGTTAGCGGCCTCCACTTGTCCGTTGCATTGCGGCCTATACACTGCGGACTGCCAATGTTTGATATTCAAATTCTCGCAAAAAACGTGAAACTTTTTTCTAAATTGCGGCCCGTGATCAGAAATGATTGCCCGCGGCATTCCATGGCGACATAGGATTTCCTCCGTTACAAATCTGATAATCTGGTCTTCGGTGGTAGAAGTTAATGCTCTTGCCTCTGTCCATTTAGTGAAATAATCAACAGCTACCACTACCATCTGCGCTCCTCCTTTGGCCTTGGGGAAAGGTCCTATAAGGTCTATCCCCCACATATCAAAGGGCCAAGCTGCTATAATTGGGGTGCTGCTCGCCGTCATTGTTTGCCTAGGAATGTTAGCATGTCGCTGGCACTGATCACATCTCCTCACATACTCCTCCGCATCTTTCTTCAATGTTGGCCAGTAATACCCATGGAACATGATTTTATTAGCCAAAGTTCTTGCTCCTGGATGGCCTCCGCAAACGCCCTCGTGTACTTCGAACAAAACATTATCCACCTTTCCTGGCTCTACGCATCTCATCAACGGTCGCGAAAAAGACTTGCGGTATAATATCCCATCCTGTACAGTAAACCTTGGCGACATTTTTCTAACAATCTTCGCCCTATCTTCTTCTTGAGGCAGCTCTTCCTTTTCCAAATAGTCTTTCATTTCGCATACCCAATCTTTTTCGCCCACTTCAATCTCCATTATCAGCGGCCTGTCAAATGCCGGCTCTTCAATAAATTCCACTACCACCTTCTTAGGCAACTCCTCTATTTTGTCACAAGCGGCCTTGCTCAACATGTCGGCTCGCTCATTTTTCTCTCTATCAATCTGCACCAGCTCCCAATAATCAAAGCTCTGCAAAATCTGTCTTACCATTTCACAATATTTTGCCAAAATTGTACTTACTACCCCGTAACTACCCTTTACTTGGTTGACAATCAACTGAGAATCAGAATGAGCAACTATTTGCTTTACTCCAATATCTCGGCATAGCTCCAATCCCGCCACCAACGCCTCATATTCTGCCTGGTTGTTTGTCATATTAAACTTAAACCTCAGGGCCTTCTCGTACATGCAGTCCTTTTCTGGCGAACTCAATGAGATCCCAGCTCCTCCTTTATCTTTAGCTGAGGATCCATCAACAAACAGTTCCCAACACCCTTCTGGTCTTTCTCACTCCTCGTCTATCTCAGGGTCCTGCGACTTAGCCTTCCTTTTCCTGGCCCCCTGAGTCTCTATCTCCTCCCTTTCATACGTAAATGAAGTTTCGAGAATAAAGTCCGCCAAAGCCTGAGCCTTAATCGCCTTTCTCGCCTCAAACTGAATATCAAACTCCGTTAATTCAATCGACCATTTTAAAAGCCTTCCCGCTGAATCAGGCTGTTGTAAAATCTTCCTCAAGGGCGCATTGGTCAACACAGTAACAGGATGAGATAAGAAATAGGCCCTTAACTTCCGCGTTGCAATCACCAAAGCATAAGCCAACTTTTCAGCATTAAAGTATCTCGCCTCTACTTCACTTAATGCCTTGGAAACATAATACACCGGCTTTTGCATGCCACCATCCTCTTTTATCAATACCGCTGCCACTGCTAAATCAGAAGCCGCCAAATAGACATATAAATGGTCTCCTTCTTCTGGGCTACATAGGATGGGCGGCTTTCCCAAATACTCCTTTACCTTCTGAAACGCTTCTTCACACTTTGCATCCCAAGAAAACTTTTGATCTCCTTTCAATACTTTGAAGAACGGCAAACATTTCTCGGTAGCCAGCGACCGCGACACAAATCGTCCCAGAGCTATCACCCTACCGTTTAACCTCTGAATTTCTTGAATGGTCTTGGGTGACTTCATATCAATTAACGCCTGGATCTTCTCCGGATTTGCCTCTATCCCGCGGCGATTTACTAGAAATCCCAAAAACTTTCCCGCCGTTACTCCAAAGGTGCACTTACTTGGATTAAGCTTCATGGAATTCCTTCTCAAATTCCCAAAAGTCTCGATCGGATCCGCCAAATGGTCCTCCCCTTGGTTTTGATTACCATATCGTCAATATAAGCTTCGACATTCCTTCCAATCTGCGATTTAAAAATCTTGTTGACCATCCTTTGGTATGTCGCCCCAAGATTCTTCAAGCCAAAAGGCATCATTCTATAGCAAAAATTTCCAAGGGAGTTCTCAAAGCTGTTTTAGCCTTGTCTTCTTCAAGCATCTTGATCTGATGATACCCTGAGTAAGCATCAATAAAACTAAACACCTTATGTCCCGCAATAGAGTCCACCAATCTATCAATCTTTGGCAAAGGATAACAATCCTTGGGACATGCCGTATTCAAATCTGTGAATTCTATGCACATCCTCCACTTCTTGTTTGCCTTCAACACCATGACTGGGCAAGCTAGCCAGACTGGATAAGTGATCTCTTCAATGATTCCCGCCTTTAATAACTTTTCCACTTCTCCAATCACCGCTTTCTCCTTTTCCGCCGACAGGTATCTCACCTTCTGCTTAAAAGGCTCTACATTTGGATCAGCATTTAAACAGTGTAAGGCGACCTTCTCATCAACTCACTTTTATATCTTCAGGTTTCCAAGCAAATACGTCAATGTTATCTCGCAAAAAATCAATCAGCATATCTCGCTCATCCTTTTTCAATTGTTTCCCAATTTTAACTTTCTGCTCTGGGTATTCGTCATTCACAATCACTTCTTCCAATTCTTCTGCCGCCTGAATATCAGGCTCATCCCGTATTTGCAATGTATCTATTTCCATTTCAGCCGCCTTCCTCCGATCGACACATTTCTTTATCCTCTTACCGCTACTTTCCCCCTTTTCTCTCCCGGCAAGCGACATGCTCTCAGGGGTGTCCATCATGATCTCTTCATCACATTCTTCACTATCCGAATCCACTATCTCTTCAATACGGGGCTCTTTCATTTTGACAAATTCTGTGGATCTAGACCAGGCCATCTCTGCTTGCATCACCATCAAAGCCATCAAATTCTTTTCTGACTTTTCTTGCATCATTTCTGTCTCTACATCTCGCTCATCACTTCTTTCCTGCATAACTTCATCCCCTGCTCTTTCCTCAATAATTATGATTGCCGACTTATTTTTCATACTTTCTGTCTCCTCCCAACTCTCACATCCCCCTAAGTCGGTGATCATATTTATTCTCGCATCCCGCACAGTCAAGGCAGTAGAAAGTGAACTTGTACTTGCTCTAGCCGCTGTTTGCATTTCAATCTTCTTCTGAATAACTTCCTTCACCTCACTTTTCAAACATGCTATCCCCTTTGCCGTAGGAAACTTGACCCGCTGATGCGGGATAGATACCACCATCTCAAAGCTTTGCATAAAGGGAATGCCCACAATAGCATTATAAGGTGACACCAAGTCAATAACCATAAACTCCACGGTGCGAGTTCTCACCTTCTCATCTTCTCCTATCTCTACCGCCAAAGAAATCGTCCCCTTAACCCGCACAGTGTGGTTTGTAAATCCTTCCAAAAAACCTTTATACGGCACCAAATTGGCCTCTGTATATCGCATCTTTTTAAAAGCATCATAATAGAGAATATTTCGGCTTGCTCCAGAATCTACTAAAACCCGATGCAAAATCTTTTGTTCCCTGGGGCGATTGAGATTACAATCGGTTGGCATCCATGACTTGGCGTTAAAGCCAACTCTCGCCTTGAAAAACTGATCATCCTTTCTTCACTGGGTGGATAGGCGGGAATGTGACAAGTATGGGATAGCGACATAATCTGATTACTTAAGCAAGTAATGCTTGTGGGCTCGTGAATCACCAAAATTTCATTCCTGTTACCATTTCCTCCTTGAGCCACCCCATTTGGCTCTTGCCATACATACTCTTGCAGCTCACCCCTTTCAACCTTCTTTTGAATTACTCTTTTCAAATTATAACAATTGTCAGTCTCATGACCCCTGTCCCGATGATAATTACAATATTGATTCATGTTAATCCTCCCGAGATCATTCATTTCAAAAGGTGGTGGCAAATCAACAGCCCGCAGAATTTCACTTGGTGTAGCAGTCAACCTTGTAAACCTTACAATCCTCCTAATTCCACGACCTCCATTTTGCCCTCCATTGCGACCTCCAATGCGACCTCCCCCTCTACCGCCAGCGGGATTCCCTCGACCTCCTTGTTGAGCGGCATTCCCTTCCTTTACATACTCAATCCTATCCTTAACACTTTTCTTTCCAGTGTTAGAAGCTCCTTCATCAATATCCTCGCCACCACAATACGCTTTGACTCTCTCATGTAACTCGCTCAAAGTCGCAGGTAATCTCATCCTTAACTCCCTCCTGAATGACTCGGATAACAGACCCGACATATACATCATTATAACATATTTGGGATCAATCTCAGCAATTTGATTGGCAATTAACAAAAATCTGTTGGTGTAAGTAACAAGGCCTTCTCCCGTCTTCTCTCGTTTAATCCCAATCAACTCTGCAGGTACTCTTGGTTGAGCTCCCACTGATCCAAATCTCGCCAAAAACTTTCTCTTGAAGTCTTGGTACCCCAATATGGAATTAACAGGCTGCTGCACAAACCAATCCAAAGCCTGAAGTTCCAAGGTGCTAGCAAAAGTCTTACATAATAAAGCATCATCCTTAGTCAAAATCGCCATTGTGACCTCAAATCCCGCTACATGAGTTCTGGCGGTGGTGACTCCTGCATATTTGGATAGAGCGGGCAAACGAAAATGCGGCCGGCTCGGCTTCCTGGATATATCTAGCAAACGGAGCGACAAAGTAGTCCTTCTCATTATCACCTACACCACCCCTTTCCAGCTCTGCCGATCTCCTTGCCATCTCGGCCATCTGCTTCCTGAAACCGTCTTCTTCTCCAAAACGACTAACTCCTATACCCTTCCCTTTTTCTACCGCCTTGGGTTTCTCGAAATCTTTGAAACTTCTCACCTCTTTCTCGCCATCTTCTGTATCATTCGACGCAGTATCACCATCTTCTTCTTCACAATAGAGGGACGACACTTGGGAAGTGTGTGGCCAATGATAAACTTTAATCTTTCTTCCATTTTCCATGTACTCTCCCGCCTTTCTTTTTTGTGACCCTTCTATTCGCTTTTGCGACCCTTCTATTCTCGCTTCGCTTCTTTTGGCTTCTCAGGCTCTACTTCCTTTTTTGCTCATCATTCACTACAATTACCTCCTTATTTGCTCCCTTATCTCCCTCTCTGTCGCTGCTAAAAATCCCTGCGGGATTGGAGTAGGCTTCTTCTTCATCGCCCTTAGCCGCTTGTTGTTTTCAATCAATTGCAAGATCAAAGTATTATGGATCCTCAAACTTTCTTCTTCATTTTCTACTTCCTCCTCTTGTGATGGCGGCATCACATTTCTCTCTCTCTCGTCGCCAGTATCTCGCTCCATCTCTTCCGGGATTACTTGCTGCGAGGAAGAAGTATCTCTCGCTTCACCCATACCTATATTCCCAAACCCAGAAATTGGAGTGACAATGTTCCTTCCCGCTATAGTCTTCTGGCCCACTACCATATTCTTCTCTGGTGTTGACATTCTTTCCACTTACGTAATCAAATTTATGAACTTCAACCACGAAAATCTGCAAATCTTATGAAGATTTGAAGATCTTGCTCAGAAACCCAGAAACAACAATAAAAAACCCAACAATAAAACCTTACTTCAACACCAAAGCTTTCCAAAAATCTTTAACAAAGACTTCAACTACACCTTACCACCAAAAACACCCAAATCAAAGCTATTCGAAACAAAACAAATTCACAAATTCCAGCTTCAAACCTCCACAACCAAACCCAAACAATTTTGAATTCAACGCAACTCCTACAAATACTCTAGAAAACAGGAATCTATGCCAACCCAGTTAAACAAAATTATCCTCTCCAACTATTCAAACCAAAAACACCAATTGATTCTAACAACAAAACAAACGCCCATCGCTTCCACCAACAATAAGAACAACAAAATTCCTCTTAAAAATTGCCAGTAACGTCAACTCAACCGGTAAATTCAATACGCCACTTGAATCGTCCACAACACGACCCACCTTCACAATCTCAGAACAGAGCTCCCTCGATCTCAAGCCACCGCCGACGAAACTTCAATCCTTGAAGAGAAAACAGGTCCCGGCAACGGAACCAATTGATGTTGCCAGGATCTTCCTCAACAGCAACTTCACCGTTGTAGTCTAACCTCGATATCTCCGGCTCCTTCTTCTCCGACTGATCTGCACACACTCAAATGTTAACTAAGCCGGGGGCGGCTCCGGCGTAAGCCCCTCCGGCGTGAGGATAAGTGTTTGCTTGATAAAAGGGTAAACTAACAATATTGAAAGTGGCTGTGTGTGTATCAATGGACGTACCTTGGAATGAAGCTTTCCCATCTTATTTATACCCCTTACCCTCGTGCCTTGCATGTGACATCCTCATATTTCATGCCTCCTGCCATGTGTCACCACATCATTGGTCATTTATAAAGTAAACCCTCAACACGTGATCATCAATCCCAATGCATAACCGTCTAATGGGTCCCACTTGGTAGATATTTATATGTCGCTCCTGTGAACATCAATCGGGATCCCTTCTCGCCTGGGATAAGGTCATTTCACTTACTATCATGTCTCGCCTCGCCCTCATGTCTTGCCTTACCATCATGTCTCGCCTTAAGTCTTTATCGCCGGCTTTCCTCATAATATGTCGCTATTTACTATCTTGGTTTTCCCCCTTCTTAATGATATTAGCGGGATATTTCCTGTCTCGCATTCCTGACGATCCTCTTTCAGTCCACTGTAATCTCATCTCCTTCTTGGGTCGTATCCCACTTTTGGGCCCACTGGTTACTTTCTCGCTAATAGATTTGGGCCAGACCCAACCGTTATTACTGGACAGCATCAATAATATAGTGTTAATTTTACTTGATCAATAATAGGGGGAACAAAGCACAATTTTTAATGATAAAAATATATATACAAAAATTATTAGTACTAATTTGACAAATTTTCAAAAGTGAATGGGGGCACTTGCCCCCTTAAGTGAAAGGGTAGGTTTTCCCCTGCTCTCATCAACACCTACAATCGAAAATTGGGAGGAAAAATTAGGGCCCAGTTACAATAGTAAACAAATAGGTCGGAAAATCGATTGCCAATTAGACATTCGGTGGTGTCAGTGAAGGCAACGTCAGAAGGGGTTTTGATTTTGGTTAAGTGAGATAGGTTAGGGAATTCATGTGGGTTTCTAAGAAGTTTCATGGTCGATGGTGGGTGGCATTTTGAAGGTTGAAGAAGAGGTCAGAGGATACAGGGCCATGAACTTTTTTTCGCCCATGGGCGACATAACAAACTAATAAATATCCATGCGCGGTATATAATTCTACAGAAACTCACACTCAACATTATCTAAATCCGTCCGCTCTTATATCCAAAGGTGGGTATAAGACTAAAATTACTTTTATAACTAGGTATAAGAGTGTTTTTTTTTTTTTTTCACAATTTTTCATATTTTCTTGAAAATAATAAAAAGTCGCATAATTTATTAAACAGTTTGCTCCTATACCTGAAGGTATAAGACTAGCATTAAGCTTATACATATACCTAGGTATAAGAGTATTTTTTTCACAATTTTTAAAAAATAATAAAATTTGTTCATATACCTAAAGATATAAAACTAGAATTACTCTTATACCTAAATATAATAGTAATTTTTTCCCTTCAATTTGTGAAAAATACTCATAAATTTGGGTATAAGCCCTATTATTAGTCATATACCATAGTAATAAGACCTATTATTAGCCGTATATCACAATCACAAACAAATAAAATCTGGAAAAAAAATCCCAAGCCAAGATTTAAATGTACTCCGGTGATGACATATTGGTCTTTATAAAGGATTAAAGCTACTTTGTTCTAAATTAGAGGGGCAAAAGTGGAAATCTCAAAAGGTAAAGTGCTCTGAAATTTTGGGGCTATTACGACACAATGAGTCCAAATTGGAAAATTAAACTCAATTACTATCGATAGGAACTGTTACTTTCGGCCATTCCTAAAGATTCACCGCCATTCATGACAGACACCAGTTTCATTATCGGCGCACAACCTCATGAAAGTTCGAGTAGCGGGATTTTGAGTTTTAAGGGAATTTTGATATGCACCTAAATAGTGTTTGAGATTCTGAAAATAGATAGGATTTTTATGGAATATGGTTCGAGGTGAGGGGGCCTCGTGAAATTAATCTGGGGATACATGGGGAAGTATAAATTTATTTTCACTATCAAACAAACAATTAGATTTAGGTTAATTTTTATGATATAGACGTTAATTAATTAATTTACGTTAGTTGTATGTTGGCACTTGGCATCAACCAAAATTCATTACAAACTTAACGGTTCTGTCGTAGGAGTGAGAACGTCGCCAAAATTATGTAGTTAAATGAGGACATTGCATAAAAAATTACTTGGGTAAGCATATCTGTAAAACACATATAGTTAATGAGCAAAGTAAAGTTACGAATTTTGTTTATATAGGGAGCAGTTCACAATAAAATCGAGGGATCGATTGTTTTTATATAGGGATCAGCTGTTTTTTAGGGGTTCAAGGTATGAATTCCAAAAATTATTCAAGGGTGAAAGTGAAACAACGCAAACGTCGGGGGTCAGTTGACCCCTTCCCTCCCAACGTACATCCGCCTCGTGGTGAAGTATTGATTTAAAGAGTATCAATTTAAAAGTTAAAATATGCCAGTTTGAAAATTAAATAATATCGGCATGAAAGTTAAAAAAATGCCTATTAAGTCATTTTGGGGGTTAAAATGTGCTAGATTAGAGATTAAAATGTGCAAGTTGAATGTTAAAGAGTGTTAGTATCAATATTAAAAAGTGTCAATTTTGGATGTTAAGTAGTGTTGATTGAAGATTTAAAAAGTGTCGGTTTCGATTTTAAAGAGTGTGTATGTTTGAGTGACATAATATTTTTTTTAAAAAAAATTATGTTATAGTACTTATAGGGATAGGGATGGCCAAATCGGATCGGAATCGAATCGAAAAAGTCCGAAATCGTCATGAACCGTCACGAAAATCGGAATCGGGATAATCGGATCCGGTTTGAAGCCCGGCCGGTTAAGGGTCACCAAAATGGTGAACCGGACCGGAAAAAGCTCGGAACCGGACGAAAATTCATTGTTTTTCAATAGAACCGGACCGGAACCGGACCGAAAAAAGCCCGGAACCGGACGAACCGGGGAGAAAACCGGAATCGAATTAACCGGAACCGTGAGCAATCCGGGCCGGTTAAGGGTCATACATTTTCTGAACCGAAATCGGGCCCGAAACCGATTTTGGTCATCCCTAACTACTTACATGCTGTAATATTAATTATGACAGTTTATTGTTGGGGTGTAAATCTAAATCCAACATCAATCGAATAAGTTGCCCATTTATTAGTTTCACGGTAAATAGTTATGCCCCTGTAATTAGGTCAAGAATGTAGATATCCACTTATACAAGTTAATTGTTATATTAGCCCCCTTACTTAGAAAAAATGTGTGGATATTTGGACAGCGTCATCTTTCCGTTCAAATCCTAACGAAATTGTTGACTGGACGTCTTAGTTGGCATTTAAAATTGACTACGTGGAAAAATATTGTCAAAGTGGAATTTGCCGAGTATGTAGGGATCAAAACTACGTCGTTTTGATACATAAAATAGAAGGAAACATTTGTTAAATAGTTAACAGATCTGTTCAATAATTGATGAAAATATCATTTTTTACCAATTCAGTTAACAAGTCCGTTAAAAATAAATTTCTTAATCATCTCATCATCTCCAACACCATACCACCGTCATCCACCCACCACTCACAACCATTGTCCACCATAACCTCCAAAATCAACACCTCCATCACTACCAAAATCAACGCCATAACAACCACAACCAAAATCACAACACAAAATTGAATAAACTGATCGATTAAGATGGATCAGAAGCAACACAGATTTGAAAAACCCCAATCTCAATCAATCAGAGATTTCGCCAAGTCTTCTTGTCGTCGACGCCAGAGAAGACGAAGGAACTAAAATGACACGGAGACTACGCGACTTGGAGTTGATGCAATTAGATCTGGGCAGATTCTGATGGCTGACGTCAAGGGATAAGGGAAGAAGGATGGTAAGGTAGGAGCGCCGGAGAGGATGGGCGGAGGAGAGAGTATGGCGGAGGGGAGAAGTATAGAGAGAAAATATGTCTCTGTGTGAAAGAGACCGTGTGAGGACCCCGACCCGGAACCTACACGTATCCCGAGCTGGAGCGTCCTCAAACTAACCCAAATTTCAATTAAATTTTAAACCTTTTATTTAACTTCCAAACATAACATAACCATTTTCAAAATAAGTCTACACCTTTTCACAATGGAGAAATAGTTGACTAACTTAGAAAGTACGAAACTGTTTAGTTACAAAAAGACATCGGTTATAACAATAATTGAAGATTTAATAATACAAATCCCGTAAATGATTTATACTAAAGTACACTTCCTATACCAATCTAATCAAACCCAACAATTCCCAAAATATAACCTCCAAACTCCTCACCGCCCTTACTTGGCCGGTCCACCTGTCTCGGAATCTAAAACAGTAAAGGGAGAGGGGTGAGAATAAATCTCACAAGCTATTATGAATGCAAAGAATATGCCATATAAGATGCAACACATAACAAGTTGCACATAACACGTTGGAAAAGTCAGAACACTTTACATTACCTTGGTTTACCTTTTCCCGTCTCGGAACTGAAGAGTCGTACAACATTGGGTATAATAATACTCCAATCTTACAGCTGAGGCTTAAGCAATACTCACGTCTTATAAGACCCGCTTTTCAGTGGAACCAAATAAGACAGAGCAACTCTGTAAGGCTTTTGGCTCACTACGGATGCTATACCCCAAACCGTGGCCACGTAAGGGGACGGTCACAGTATAACATAATCCGATCACATTAGGTCACACTTCCATAATTGATCGTATTATGTTATACCCCAAATGTCACCGACTCACACATAATCAAGCACATAATAGATACTTGAATAAATCCACAAAGGGGATAAACAACATAGCAACATGGTAAAATATACTCATGCTCAATCAACATCATAGTGTAACATTTCTGTAACACACTATGCATAAATAAGCAATATAGCCACATGGTAAAATATACTCAAGTACAACAATAATCGAGTGCAAAGATTTATATAATACACTAAGCATAATCCAATCCATAAATAGGTACTCAAGTAAGATAATGAGATATCATCAACCTATCTTACTTAGTCATTATATGACAATATATGATCTCTATAAGGATCCAAGTTCCATTTACCAATTTAGAATCATTTACGTTAAGTTACCAAACTAGGTTAACTAGCGCTTTCCAAGCAACATTTAAAGTACTTCCCCAATTCCATTTTAATCGCTTAGATGTCAATGTGTAGCCAAAGTATTCTACTTTAATCTAGGTTAAAGAGATTTCTTTTTGGTTCGAGTTTGATTAGGTTTGAATAGCTCTAAACTTGATGTGAAAAACTGTGCCGTGGCACGACTCGTCCCCGTGGCACGACTCGTGCCCATCGCACCTTCCTTCGAATCCGTCGTCCCCACAAGGCACGACTTCCTTATAACCCTAGTCACGACTCGCCCCACACCTCGGTGCACGACTCGTGCCACTGTGCACGACTCGTGACTCCGAGCCTTAATCAACATAAATGCGAATTACTCATACCCATTTGTCCCAACCAAAGTTTTCCCTTGTCTTGAACACCTAGAAAAGCATACCCACTTCATGGATCTCATAATACATACTTTAAACTCCCAAATTGATATACCTACATCATTTAACACTAGATTTCCAACCCATTTCATTTACACATTCCAAGTTAATCCCTTTAAATCTACTCATTCCATTTTCTTACACCTTTTTGACACTTCATGAATAACAACATTTTTCTAGGACATTAACCACTTTCTCAACCCAAGAAGATTTTACAAGCATCAAATAACCATTATACCCAATAACAACCTTAGACAATTCATGAACATTAAAGGAAAGGAAAGGTCATCATAACTCATATACTAACCCATGTAACCAAAAATGATTAAATCTTATATCTTTTACCCTTTTGAATCACTACCCATTTCAAGTTTCATTCTCCAATTCTAACTCCCTCCATCTCTTTCCTTCTTTAACACTTCCAAAAAAAACAACAATATTCTCTTATTAACTTAACCAATTTCTTTAGTTCAAGAAAGTTCCCAAAGTCTCCAATAAACATTATAACAACAATAATAACCATAGTATCTCATGAACATTAGAGAAAAGAAGGGTCATAATAACTTACTTTAAAATGGGAGATGGATTTAAGACTTTCTTAGCTTGATGAACTCCTCTTGGTCTCCCGATTCCAAAAGTGCTCTCGGATCTAGAAATGGTGAGGATTGCTCTTGGGGAGGCTTGGAATGTGAAGCTTCAACAAAGGTCTTCCATGGCAAATAGAGAGAGAGAAAGTGAAGAGGTAGAAGATGAAGAGGGAGGGGAGGTGGAGTATGAAGATGGTAAAAGGGGAGGGGGCCGGATCAAGGAGGAGATTTGGGGAGGGTTTTAGGGAGTTTGTCCCCCACTCACAAACTCCCTACACACTTCTTTCACAATTTAAATAAATTCTCCCCACCCATAACATTTTATTTGTCCATTTTATTACCACTCCAATCTATTACTTTATTTATTCCTAATTATTACTTTTCCTTTAGAACACTATTTATTTCCTTATCATTTTATCCTAATATAAGAAATCAAGTATATAAAAATTGAACACAATATTAATAATAATATTTAAAAGCACACAAAATGATGCCAAATGAGTGCCTAGGGTTAGGGTCGTTACACTCATCTCCTTAAAGAAAATTCGTCCCGAATTTGACCGTCACTTACCTAACAGATCAACCCGCCTGCGGTTACATGTATACCTCGGACTTCAATTCCCAACTAATCTCTTCAATGTTGTAATTCTTCCCCAAAATTTTCTAATTCCAATAATAATATGATATTACCCTATAAGCTTCTCCAAACTCACCCCAACAAATTAGAGATCGATGTTTTCTTCCCAACTATGCCTCATACGGTTTTATCTCAATGCTAGAATGATAATTGCTATTATACGCACCCAACCACCGGTAATCGTAGGACCTATCGACTACTAAAATCCATTGTACATGCCCGTAGCATATCATCAACAACAAGTAATGATTCCTCAACTTTTCACAAGGTTAAACTTAATAGCATTCCTACCTTCCCAAAAGGACTTTCCCGGACGATGTCTATCCGATCCATTTAACACTATGAGTTTTATACAATCGAACTATCCCCTAACATAAGTGAGGACTTTATTAATAACATCTCGAACCCTCTCTTCAAGATAAACCTCGGCATAACCACGCCCATCGCCTTTCTCATAACTAACATCTCGTCAAGCTATATATATAACGAGTAGAAAATACAATTCAACTTTCTATAACAGACCAACATACCCTTCTTTACTTTCAATGTAACTCAATCACAATATCTATAGTGATAATACTCTCAAGTTCAACCTAGAACTCTAAATATTTTAATAATCCTTCTAACGTCAACATTCTATTATCACCATTCAAGGTTCCAATTATGTTCGTGTCTAGTGATAAATCAATATTCAAATCAAATGGTTGGCCGCCCACAACGGAGCCGATCCAACTCCAATACAAAACCAAGTCTACCGCGACTTCCACATTAATAATTCCACAATTTATCAATTATTTCTCGGATCAAAACTTCTAATACAATTAATCACTATAGGGAACTAGGTTGCTTTTCTACTTGCTTACGTACGAACTATAACTTTAAAGTAACATGTCTTTCGAAAATTTACAACATTTTTCAGAATTTCAAATGATAATATAAGAAGAGATCCAAAGAGACCCGAATGGTTTACTTAATTAAAACCGGCCCATACCAGTTTTAATTAACTAAACCACTCAGAAATTTCAAAGGATTGATAAGCTAACAAAATAACTCGAGTGATTTAATTATCTACAACCGTCCCATACCAAATGGTAGATAGTCAAATTACTCACATTTTAATTTACACAAAAACGGTTTACCGACCTTATTAAATCAACTACCCCGAAGGGCACAATTGCTTTCATCTTAGAAGTTCGATATACAATCCAAAGTTTTAAAGCACATTTAAAACAATTCTAACATAATATTTGTACTTAGTTGAATTCCTTATAAGAAAACACAATCTCGTAATACTTACTACTATCTTGGATAAATAACACTAAACATTCATTAAGATTATAAACTTGGCAAAGCATCCCCAATTCAATAATTCTTCAAGTTGAATATTCAACGCCTTTACTTAATTTGAGTCATCTACTCCCTACCTTTGATACTGGTATTGTACTTAGCAACAACATATTGTAAACATCTAGTTCCCAATCAAATACCATAATTTCTAAATAAGAAAATATAATTGGAACTCTCATAGATCAATCATTCTCAAATTTCAATTAAACATTACAAGATAATCTAACTTAACTCTCAATAACCATCAACAACTCAAAATCCGTATAACGTCAATATCTTTCAAGCATCACACTAATCCTTCATATGATTCACGTAACTAAGTCGAACTATAGTATATAATCATCCTAAAGTATCCTGTCTTCCAATAAGATTCATCCTCATTTTCTCAACTAATGATAATCAATTTTCAAAACGAACCATATACATATATTACCAATTTCAAGTTGATCCTTTAAGTCACCAATAACTGTATCTATTATACTTCTTCGCATTTACCCTATTTACCTCTCCATAACTAATACACAATCCACAAATCAAAACGGTCATACTATATATAAATGTTGTCTTAAGTATATCTTTAAAGCAAATTTTTCGCTGTAATTGTAACACTCCGAAAATTTCATCTAATAACCATCGAGTATCCTACTAGTTTCTAAAATCGATCATACAAATCGTCAAAGAAGTGCTAACGAATACTTATTCTTCACAGCTACCTATTTAAGATCTCTATAACCTTATAATTAACCACCAAGTATCATCTTTCCTCAATATAGTACTAATTTACCTTACTGAGGGTCGCTAAGCTAATTATCTCGCTTTATCAAATACTTTCTCAAGATGAGTCATCAAGTCCATCATCCCAATTAGTGTCCTCTATCTAGGAATCCGAATACCAAATTAGTACCTTATAAAGCAACTCAAAATCTCAATATCCTGGTATGATACCTGATGAAAACCCATTTTGAAACTCACGTAGAAAACACCACTTAGTCCACTAATAACACATAAGGCAAAGTTATATTATTTCTATAAGGTCTCGTACTCGCGATATTTTATAACTCATATAATCTCACTTAGACTATCACTTCCAATACTAGTCTCATATACCTAGTTTCTACCACGCGACACCAATGTATAAATACTCACGCACGTTATACAACTATAAACTACTCTTAATTAGGTCATATACCTAACCTCAACTAAGAGTTCGCAAATTCATTTACCACCGTACATGAGATAACTTAAGTGTATTTTAAATCAAACATATCGCACAACCCAAATAACCTTCACATTCCTTAGGTCGGACCTTCGACATTTACGCATATGTGACATAATATCAATTAATAGTTTATCCGACTCAATTACACTCGTAGGTAAATCAAACGTAGATAAGGAGACTCGCTTCTTGCGACACCCTCCTCAAACACAACAACTACTCAAATAATTCAAAGTTAATATAACGATGATTCACGGATTGGTAATTCGACCAAATCCACCGGCAATACATGCCCACTTAATCACAACTACTAAGATAATTAAGGATGATTCGAGGTACGACCCCATAGGAGTAGAACCTCCAAAGACATAAAACAACTTTTAGGCCAATTATGCACATAAAGATGAAATGTAATGCCACATGAGAACGAATGCACGAGGATTTATAAAAGTATGAACCCTAATTCCCGAGACAGGTAAAATACCTCAAATGATGGTGGGGAAATCTATCTTTCCATAACTCACCCTTCCTTGATTCCTCGGTTGGTCAATATCATTTTCTCGTCTTTGAACAAATTCCCGCATAATACTCTCGACGTAAGTTACCACACACTCTCACTCGCCTAGACTCTACCCCGAGAATTCTAACCGAGCTCGATATTAACCGTGAGGACCCCGACCCTAACCTACACGTATCCCGAGCCTGAGCGTCCTCAAACTAACCCAAATTTCAATTAAATTTTAAACCTTTTATTTAACTTCCAAACATAACATAACCATTTTCAAAATAAGTCTACACCTTTTCACAATGGAGAAATAGTTGACTAACTTAGAAAGTACGAAACTGTTTAGTTACAAAAAGACATCGGTTATAACAATAATTGAAGATTTAATAATACAAATCCCGTAAATGATTTATACTAAAGTACACTTCCTATACCAATCTAATCAAACCCAACAATTCCCAAAATATAACCTCCAAACTCCTCACCGCCCTTACTTGGCCGGTCCACCGTCTCGGAATCTAAAACAAGAAAGGGAGAGGGTGAGAATAAATCTCAGAAGCTATTATGAATGCAAAGAATATGCCATATAAGATGCAACACATAACAAGTTGCACATAACACGTTGGAAAAGCCGTAAACACTTTACATTACCTTGGTTTACCTTTTCCCGTCTCGAACGAGAGTCGTACAACATTGGGTATAATAATACTCCAATCTTACAAATAGCCGCTTAAGCAATACTCACGTCTTATAAGACCCGTTTTTCGGGAACCAAATAAGACAAGAGCAACTCGTAAGGCTTTTGGCTCACTACAGATGCTATACCCCAAACCGTGGCCACAGTAAGGGGACGGTCACAGTATAACATAATCCGATCACATTAGGTCACACTTCCATAATTGATCGTATTATGTTATACCCCCAAATGTCAGCTGACTCACACATAATCAAGCACATAATAGATACTTGAATAAATCCACAAAGGGGATAAACAACATAGCAACATGGTAAAATATACTCATGCTCAATCAACATCATAGTGTAACATTTCTGTAACACACTATGCATAAATAAGCAATATAGCCACATGGTAAAATATACTCATGTACAACAATAATCAGAGTGCAGCATTTATATAATACACTAAGCATAATCCAATCCATAAATAGGTACTCAAGTAAGATAATGAGATATCATCAACCTATCTTACTTAGTCATTATATGACAATATATGATCTCTATAAGGATCCAAGTTCCATTTACCAATTTAGAATCATTTCGTTAAGTTACCAAACTAGGTTAACTAGCGCTTTCCAAGCAACATTTAAAGTACTTCCCCAATTCCATTTTAATCGCTTAGGATGTCAATGTGTAGCCAAAGTATTCTACTTTAATCTAGGTTAAAGAGATTTCTTTTTGGTTCGAGTTTGATTAGGTTTGAATAGCTCTAAACTTGATGTGAAAAACCGTGCCAGGGCACGACTCGTCCCCTGTGGCACGACTCGTGCCCATCGCACCTTCCTTCGAATCTGTCGTCCCCCACAAGGCACGACTTCCTTATAACCCTAGTCACGACTCGCCCCACACCTCGGGCATGACTCGTGCCACCAGCACGACTCGTGACTGAGCCCGTAATCAACATAAATGCGTAAATTACTCATACCCATTTGTCCCAACCAAAGTTTTCCCTTGTCTTGAACACCTAGAAAAGCATACCCACTTCATGGATCTCATAATACATACTTTAAACTCCCAAATTGATATACCTACATCATTTAACACTAGATTTCCAACCCATTTCATTTACACATTCCAAGTTAATCCCTTTAAATCTACTCATTCCATTTTCTTACACCTTTTTGACACTTCATGAATAACAACATTTTTCTAGGACATTAACCACTTTCTCAACCCAAGAAGATTTTACAAGCATCAAATAACCATTATACCCAATAACAACCTTAGACAATTCATGAACATTAAAGGAAAGGAAAGGTCATCATAACTCATATACTAACCCATGTAACCAAAAATGATTAAATCTTATATCTTTTACCCTTTTGAATCACTACCCATTTCAAGTTTCATTCTCCAATTCTAACTCCCTCCATCTCTTTCCTTCTTTAACACTTCCAAAAAAAAACAACAATATTCTCTTATTAACTTAACCAATTTCTTTAGTTCAAGAAAGTTCCCAAAGTCTCCAATAAACATTATAACAACAATAATAACCATAGTATCTCATGAACATTAGAGAAAAGAAGGGTCATAATAACTTACTTTAAAATGGGAGATGGATTTAAGACTTTCTTAGCTTGATGAACTCCTCTTGGTCTCCCGATTCCAAAAGTGCTCTCGGATCTAGAAATGGTGAGGGATTGCTCTTGGGAGGCTTGGAATGTGAAGCTTCAACAAAGGTCTTCCATGGCAAATAGAGAGAGAGAAAGTGAAGAGGTAGAAGATGAAGAGGGAGGGGAGGTGGAGTATGAAGATGGTAAAAGGGGAGGGGGGGGCCGGATCAAGGAGGAGATTTGGGGAGGGTTTTAGGGGAGTTTGTCCCCCACTCACAAACTCCCTACACACTTCTTTCACAATTTAAATAAATTCTCCCCACCCATAACATTTTATTTGTCCATTTTATTACCACTCCAATCTATTACTTTATTTATTCCTAATTATTACTTTTCCTTTAGAACACTATTTATTTCCTTATCATTTTATCCTAATATAAGAAATCAAGTATATAAAAATTGAACACAATATTAATAATAATATTTAAAAGCACACAAAATGATGCCAAATGAGTGCCTAGGGTTAGGGTCGTTACAGACCGTGTGGGTGTTTGTTGGGTATGGGTAATGAGGGAAGGGAGATAGGGTTTTGCTGGGTATATGACTTTGACGGAGAAGGAACGAGTTGCAGTGAAGAAGACGAAGGAAGGATTAGAAATAGTGTTTTTGTTTTTTTTTTAATGTTACTCGAAATGGGATTAGGGATAATTTTTTAGGGATGTTAATTTGTCAACACATATTTTAGTTTTATCCTTCAACTTTGTAAAATATATATTTTGAACTGATTGTTTCATATTTAACATTTTACCCCATCAATTAAAACGATGTAGTTTAGCTTTCTTATTAATATGTGTCAAAATGACGTAGTTTCGAGTACTTTAAAAAAATTCGCTTGGACAGTTTTTTCCACGTAACATGTCAACTAAGACATGTAGTCAGCAATTTCGTTAGGATTTGAACGGAAAGATAACGTTGTCCAAATATCTATACATTTTTCCTAAGTACGGGGGCTAATATGACAATTAACTTGTATAAGGGCATATCTACATCATTAACCTAATTACAGGGGCATATTTCTATATTTTTCCTTATTTTTTTATTTATTACTTATATTTCAATATTTGTTAAATCAATGTTCGTACTGTTCACTTTCAAAGTTATAGTTTTGTAAAATATAATTAATGAAATGTGAGAAAAAAATTGAAAAAAAAAATATTTAGGGACAAAGTTTTTTGAAAAAAAAAATAATAATCAAAAGTTTATGGATATTAAGACAAAAAAAAAAAGCTTAATCAATTTAAGAGGGAGAGAGTATTATGTTTTTTAACTTCATTGTAAACAAAACTTTAATTGACAACTTTTTTTTTTTTTTTTTGAAAATAGTACCAATCAAATATAACAATTATTTTACGGATTAACTGCTAGGTGCTCCATCCTATTGGAATTGACTACTAAAAGCATGCATTTTAAAAATTAATCACTTAATCCAATATTCAAAATAAATATTATCAGTTCAAGAACCATTTATACTTCCCCTACCATTCATACATGACTCCCTCTCTATATCTCAATTTATCTTTATCTACAATCTCTCCGGCGATCCCTCCCATCTCCGAAGAACCCCAATCCCATCTCCGGCAAACCCCCTCCGGCACCTTTCCACCCCCGGCGAACTCTAAAAAACACATACACACAAGCTCTATCTCTTCATCTTCCTCACCCGCTCATCTCCTTCTCTATCCTCATTTACCCTCCCTCTCCACTCTAGTCGTTGTTCCTAATCGCCGTCCCTCTTCTTATGTCTCAACTCCGGTGTCAATCAACAAAGTCTGCGACCAAGGGTCCGCTCCAAAGTTGTAAGAAATTGAGGGAGAACGACTTACTTGTTCAATCGTAGTGCGGAAGACTTGATCGTTGTCGTGGATTTGATCACCGAATATGAACTACGTACGTTGATCGGGAGCGAAATCACGAACGGAAATAGCTCACTCTTTCACAACACTTGTTTGCTAATTTTGATCAGCCATGGATTGGGAGAGAGAGAGATCGCAAGAGAGAACTGAGAGTTTTTTTTTTCTGTATTCTTCGTTGGAAAAGATAAACAGGGATTTATACAACCCCCCTTTCACCCACGTTAAAACCAACGTTGTAACCTCCCCATAACCGCTCGTGCGGTTTTAATCCATAATTATTTGTGTTTTATTTTCTTTTTAAAACGCAAATGGACCGAGTTTATCTTGGGCTTGGGCTATCTTGCACATATCTATTTGGGCCATCTTGGGCGGATCCATCTAATTCCAACATCTCCCACTCGCACATGATGGCTTTATCATCCATGGTCTATCATTCTAGCAAATGTGTCGTGTGACCAACGAGCGTGCATGTACGTGGTAGCTTTATAATTATGCACCCGTTAGGCATGACATAATAGCTACGACCACTACAAGTTCAACTTCGACTCGCTATACCCCATACTAATTTTGATTAAATCAAGTCCAAACATACCTTGGTCCCTTTAAGACTATGCTTGACTCTTAAGATCGTAAAATGTATTCATAGCTATGTCTGTGACATAACTGGTCGACCTATGAATACAATCATTAGATATAATCAAAAATTGCCTTCCTTTCTCACTTATCACTTTTAGATCATTAAGGTAATCGCTTTCCTAGACATGTACCGTCCAACCGAATTATTCATGGCTCTAGGTAGCATGCTAAAGTAGCAGACATTGACTTAATACCCTTTAAGTATAGTTGAAAGTCACATAGGGTATCTTGCACAATAAATGGCAATTAGAGACTTCACACAATGAGAAAGGGGACACGTTGCTCATTTCTCTTGGTCAAATGCACACTTGTTACTTAAACAAGTGCTACAGTGGTATAACTCTTTTTATAGAGCGTATGTCATTAATTTAACCACCGTACAAATATTTATTTCAAGCACTTCTTTATGCCCAACTATTTATATTTGGCTCGTCTTATTTATCCAGACTTGTGAGGATTCTCTTAATTCTCATGAGGTCTTTACTTTGACCTTATCTTGATTTACATCAAGCCGACATATGTTCACGTAATGTACTTAGCCTACTCCTTTGGTATCTCAAGTATCATTGTCTCATCTCAGCTTGCTTACATAGCTCCTGAGGCGATTACTCGTGTGAGAGAGTTAATCTTTGTCCGGTGACATACCCTTATATAATATAATGTATATGTCAATATAATAGAACAAATAATTTATACATCTCAAGAATATAAACTTGATATTCATCTTAAAGTGCATAAACAAACATTGTCCCATAAACGTAGTTCAAACTGAAGTAAAACGTAAACACGTTATTCTTAAGTACATCTACACCCTTCGGAGACCCATAGCCCTAACATGACTTAGAAAGACATCTCTAGCTAGGGGCTTAGTCATAGGATCAGCTACCATTGCATTAGTAGAAATGTACTCTAAAGTTACTTCATTACTTGCTATAGTCTCTCGAATGTAGTTATTCCTTAGATCAATGTGTTTGGTTCTTCCATGATACTTAGGATCTTTCGTGAAAGCAATAGATGCTTGATTGTCACTATATACTGTCACGGGGTCAGAAGCATGATCTACCACTCTAAGATCCTCCACGAACCTCTTTAACCAAACAGCTTCCTGAACAGCTCTTGTGCATGCAGTGAATTCGGCTTCCATGGTAGAGAGAGACACACTTGTTTGCTTCTTGCTATTCCACGTTATAGCTCCATTGTTAAGCAAAAACACATAACCCGACGTTGACTTACGGTTATCATTATCTCCTCCCCAATCAGCATCACTATAACCAACTATCCGTGAGTTTGATCCTTGATAGCATAACATGTAGTCAACAGTCCCTTTAAGATAACGTAATATCCTTTTGACTGCTCCCCAATGTGCTCTTCCAGGATTAGACTGATAGCGACTAACCATGCCAACCGCGTAAGCTAAATCTGGACGTGTACACATGACTGCATACATTAACTTGCCAATGGCACTGCGATATGGAACTCTAGACATCTTATTTTTCTCTTCGTCAGTCTTAGGGCAGTCATCAAGGCTCAACTTTTCATTCTTAGCCATAGGAGTGTCAAGGGGTTTGCATTGATGCATACCAAAGTGTTCTAAAACTTGTTTTAGGTAAGTCTCTTGAGACAAACCAAGAAGTCTTTCGGAACGATTCTGATAGATTCGAACACCTAGTACGAACTCAGCTTCACCCATGTCCTTCATTTCAAAGTTTGAGGACAACCACTTCTTAGTGGCTTTTAACACCTCCAAATTGTTTCCAGCTATTAAGATATCATCCACGTATAGTGAAAGGATAACAAAATCGTTGTTAGATCGTTTAAGATAGACACAGTGATCTTCTTCGATCATTACAAATCCATCTTTGATTATCGAATGGTGAAATCTTAAGTACCACTGTCTGGATGCTTGCTTGAGACCGTATATGGATCGTTTGAGTTTACAAACTTTGCTTTCACTTCCTTTTATAGTGAAACCCTCAGGTTGATCCATCCATATATATCTCTTCATTCAATTCTCCGTTGAGAAATGCTGTTTTCACATCCATTTGATGGAGTTCTAAATCCAAACGAGCTACAATAGCTAGAATCAATCTTATTGAGGCAAACCTCACTACAAGAGAGAAAGTTTCCTCGTAGTCTATACCCTCTTGTTGGGTATAACCTTTAGCTACTAAGCGAGCCTTATATCTTTCAATGGAACCATCCACTTTGCGTTTGACTCGTAGGATCCACTTGTTACCTACAGTCTTTCGCCCTGGAGGTAAATCAACTAGGTCCCAAACATGATTGGTTTTCATTGATTCCATTTCATCTTCCATTGCTTTCATCCACTTTTCACTAGTAGGTGATGTGATAGCCTCTTTATAGTTCTTTGGCTCATCAACATCATGTGTATCAACCATGAACGTTTCATTTTCAACGTTAAAACGACGTCGAGGAATATGTCCACGCTGACTTCTTCGTAAGATGGGCTCTTGAGGTTCTTCTCTTAATGGAAGTGTACTACTCGAGGATATATCCCTCCCACTATCGTTAGGAAGGTAAGGAACTTCTTCCTCTATTACAACTTGTCGAGTAGGTATAACCACTTCTTCGGGTTCTTCCATTTCGTAGAGTCCAATCTCCCTATCTACTTCACCTCTACTAGGAAAATCTTTTTCCAGAAAATCTGCATCACGAGACTCAATTTCAGTCAGACTTCCATCTGGCCCTTCTCCTATAAACACATATCCTTTGGAGTGTTCTGAGTATCTAATAAAGATACACTTTTTACCCCTAGGACCTAACTTCCCGTACTTGTCGAAAGTATTATGTACATAGGCAGCCGACCCCCATGGACGTAAATTTCCCAAATCTGGTTTTTTGCCCTTCCATAATTCGTATGGGGTGGAAGTTACTGATTTGGACGGTTAAGTATGTATGCGGCAGTAAGCAAAGCATCTCCCCAAAAACTTATAGGTAGATTTGCTTGTGCCATCATAGATCTTGTCATGTCTAGCAATGTTCTATTCCTCCTCTCTGCAACTCCATTTTGTTGCGGAGTTCTTCGAATAGTTAATTGCCTTTCTATACCTTTTTCACCACAAAGATCCTTAAATTGATCAGACAAATACTCACGTCCACGGTCCGTTCTTAAAGCCTTAATGCTTTTATCTAATTGATTCTCAACAAGGCAAGTATATCGTTTAAAACAATCTAATGCCTCAGACTTATGAGAAATTAAGTAGATATGACCAAAACGTGTGTAGTCATCTGTAAATGTGATGAAGTATGAAGCGCCATGCCTTGCCCTCACATTCATTGGTCCACAAATATCTTAATGAATTAATTGCAATGGAATAGTAGCCCTAACTGATTCTCCAAATGGTTTTCTAGTTGCTTTTCCAGCTAGGCAACTTTCACAAGTAGGTAATAACACTTTGTTATTTGAGCCTAAAAGACCCTCTTTAGCCAACATGTTCATTCTTTCCTGTCCGATATGCCCTAAACGAGCATGCCATACAGATGCATCTACGTTGATGCTACTAGAAGATGCCATTAAAGAAAAACAACCATCATCATTAAACAACGTATGTTCAACATCCAAAACAAGAAAACCATCAACTAGATGTCCGTAACCATAAACAATGTAACCATAACAAATGTCTACAGATGTTCCATGGAAATTAACAAAGCAAATCCTAACTTAAGAAGAATCAAATGTACACAAGATTTCGTCGAATGTTTGGAGCATAGAGAACATCATGCAGCAACAACTTTTGGCCACCACGTAGGTCTAATTGGCATGTACCAATACCTTCTACACCGATTCTTGAATTGTTGCCAACATAAATCCATTTTGTACCCTTTGGCACTCGACGATACTCTTGGAATGCACCTCTATCTCTAGTTATGTGGTCCGTGGCTCCTTAGTCTACATTCCACAAAGGATAAGAATCAGTGAGCAAAGAACAACTAGAAACAAAAGTAAAATTGGAGGTAGGGTATCTAGGTACCTTAGCTGGCCTTTTACAATCAAAAGCCAGGTGACCCATTCTGCCACAATTGTTGAACTCCTTCTTAGGATCTGGACAGTCACGAGCGAAATGACCGGTCTTGCCACAATTGTAACATTTCCTCAAAACTTTGTTCTTCTCTTTGCCTTTGTTCGCTCCTTTGCGACTTCCAAACTTTGCCTTCTTTGGCGCCTGTCCATTCCCATTCTTTTGGTTATTTTCTCTTCCACGCTTAGACCCAGAAGCTTTACTTGTACCAACTTCAGCAGCAAACACTTGAGATGAGGACTTTGAGGCCGAAAGGCGCTCATCCTCCAACTATAAATGAGTTTGCATATCGTTAAAGGTCTTGACATGTTCATTGTGCGTTAAGTTCATCACCATGTGATCCCAACTGCTAGGAAGAGAACGAAGGACAGCTTGAACCTGTTGTTCATCTGAAAGAAAGTGCTCCGCAGATTTGAGTTCCCTTATCATGTTTGACATTGCCCTTAAGTGCTTCCTCATTGAATCGTTAGGACGCTTGCTTGCATTGTCAAACTTACAGAGAAGTTTCTTCAGCTTCGTAGCCGAAGTTCCTCCAAACTTCTCTTTTAGGGCAGCCCACATATCTTTGGCAATTGAATAGCTTTCATATGTGCACATGAGGTCATCTTGCATACTGCTCAAAAGCGTGATTCGAGCTTTGCTGTTCCGCTTCTTCCAAGCTTCGAACGCAACAAGATTCCTTCTATGTTCACCTGCGGTCCTTTCATCAGTCATAACAGGTTCCTCCATGGAACTTGTCAGAGTGTCGAGAACTTCTTGTTCTTCAAGCACGCATTGGATCTTACGGTGCCACATGTCGTAATTGTCACCATCCAATTTGTCACCATGATTAAGCTCAGCAATTATGTTCTTAATAGATGTCATGATTAGAACTACATAGAGACAATAACAAAGAGAACATTATTGACACATGTACGACTCATTACACATTCTTTATTACAATAACAAATGAGCATTAAATAATAATTTAACTAAGAGTGTGAAACAAAAGATCACTATGTTCACAATCAGCTTCAACATTATCAAAGTCATATCATCATTTAGTTATTCATTTTCATTGTGTAATACATTCTTATTTTCTCAAGAGAATACTTCTGTCTCTTAAAGACATCTTATGATAAATGAATAAAATTATGCAACTTCTTAGCATAAGATTAATGCTCCCACTCAACATGAGCAGATTTCTGATTATCATTGTTAATACATCTCACGTAATCATTAACAAAGCGTAATAATCAAACTATTTTAAAGAATTTCACAAAATTTCAGAAAATAAAATTTCTTCAGAAAATTCCAGAAAAATTACAGAAAATAGGAAACTTTAAAACAAGGCTGCTGTAAAATTTTCAGATTTTTCTGACGTAAGAAAGGCTTCAAAACAGTCTAAATGTTGACTGGTCAAACTGTTGACTTAGTCAAAGTCAACAATTTTTATTATTTATTTTCAGAAAAAATTCAGAAGGTTGGAGACTAAAAATATTAAAACATAGTAATTTTCAGAATTTTTTTCGGTGTGGAAAAGACCTCCGAATATCATGTATACATTAAATGTTTTACTAAGACGAACGGTTCAAATAGGAGTCCTATTGAAACTTAGCAAAACTTAGCAGCAGGCAAGCGGTCTCTGTAGCAGCACATGATAACTTACAAACTAAGTGCAAGACTTATTGCACAAAGTACAACAAAACTTTATACTGCAATTTCATCTTCTTCGTTGATGAACAAAAAAACCAAGAAACCATTACATTTTCAAAAAAACACAAGTTTTTCATTTCAAGTCCAAAAATTATGAAATAAATTTAGATGTAAAGCCCTTTGATTTCTCTTTCAAACCATATCAATAATTCACACTATTACTTAAAGCATGAAGAACGAAAATTAAACCCATATGACATGGCAAGAGGACGAAATCAAGCATAGATTGAAAGCATATTCGAGATCAAATCCAACCAGGCTCTGATACCAATGTAAGAAATTGAGGGAGAACGACTTACTTGTTCAATCGTAGTGCGGAAGACTTGATCGTTGCCGTGGATTTGATCACCGAATATGAACTACGTACGTTGATCGGGAGCGAAATCACGAACGGAAATAGCCCACTCTTTCACAACACTTGTTTGCTAATTTTGATCAGCCATGGATTGGGAGAGAGAGAGATCGCAAGAGAGAACTGAGAGTTTTTTTTTTGTATTCTTCGTTGGAAAAGATAAACAGGGATTTATACAACCCCCCTTTCACCCACGTTAAAACCAACGTTGTAACCTCCCCATAACCGCTCGTGCGGTTTTAATCCATAATTATTTGTGTTTTATTTTCTTTTTAAAACGCAAATGGACTGGGTTTATCTTGGGCTTGGGCTATCTTGCACATATCTATTTGGGCCATCTTGGGCGGATCCATCTAATTCCAACAAAAGTTTTTTAAAGTAGAGAAAAGAAAGGAATGGGAGAGAGGAGGAAGGGAAAGAAGAGGAGGGGAGTGAATTAAATAACTTCTTGAAGTGCTCACGATTTTAGGGGGAAAAGGAAGAAAAAAATTGAATTACACTTATACCCTAATAAAAGGAAGATACATGGTTATACTTGAGGGGTAAAATAGGTTTAACCAAAAATTTTGTTTATAAAATTTTCTTTCGTTTCAATTCCTCTCACTTTTGGGAGGATTGTGTAGTGAGAAAATTTTAAAAAAATTGGATTTTGTAGGAGAGAATTTTTTTATTTTTTAATTTTCTTCATTTTCCTTCCTAAAAAATCTCAGAGCAATTTTAGGAGGGAAAATATATTAATTTTCCTCTCATTTATTTTCCTTTCTCTCGTTTTTAAAACTCAAGCGCACCCCAAAGCTCCAAACTTAACCAACAAACTTAACCAAACCGACGACTATCAGTATTCCAACGAAGAGAAAGCAGAAAGTTTGCTCCGACGAAGGTGGACTTCCTCCTTTCCAAGTTCCACCTGCAGGACTTATTGCACAAAGTAAGTGCAAGACTTATTGCACAAAGTACAACAAAACTTTATACTGCAATTTCATCTTCTTCGTTGATGAACAAAAAAACCAAGAAACCATTACATCTTCAAAAAAACACAAGTTTTTCATTTCAAGTCCAAAAATTATGAAATAAATTTAGATGTAAAGCCCTTTGATTTCTCTTTCAAACCATATCAATAATTCACACTATTACTTAAAGCATGAAGAACGAAAATTAAACCCATATGACATGGCAAGAGGAAGAAATCAAGCATAGATTGAAAGCATATTCGAGATCAAATCCAACCAGGCTCTGATACCAATGTAAGAAATTGAGGGAGAACGACTTACTTGTTCAATCGTAGTGCGGAAGACTTGATCGTTACCGTGGATTTGATCACCGAATATGAACTACGTACGTTGATCGGGAGCGAAATCACGAACGGAAATAGCCCACTCTTTCACAACACTTGTTTGCTAATTTTGATCAGCCATGGATTGGGAGAGAGAGAGATCGCAAGAGAGAACTGAGAGTTTTTTTTTTCTGTATTCTTCGTTGGAAAAGATAAACAGGGATTTATACAACCCCCCTTTCACCCACGTTAAAACCAACGTTGTAACCTCCCCATAGCCGCTCGTGCGGTTTTAATCCATAATTATTTGTGTTTTATTTTCTTTTTAAAACGCAAATGGACTGGGTTTATCTTGGGCTTGGGCTATCTTGCACATATCTATTTGGGCCATCTTGGGCGGATCCATCTAATTCCAACAAAAGTTTTTTAAAGTAGAGAAGAGAAAGGAATGGGAGAGAGGAGGAAGGGAAAGAAGAGGAGGGGAGTGAATTAAATAACTTCTTGAAGTGCTCACGATTTTAGGGGGAAAAGGAAGAAAAAAATTGAATTACACTTATACCCTAATAAAAGGAAGATACATGGTTATACTTGAGGGGTAAAATAGGTTTAACCAAAAATTTTGTTTATAAAATTTTCTTTCGTTTCAATTCCTCTCACTTTTGGGAGAATTGTGTAGTGAGAAAATTTTTAAAAAATTGGATTTTGTAGGAGAGATTTTTTTTTTATTTTTTAATTTTCTTCATTTTCCTTCCTAAAAAATCTCAGAGCAATTTTAGGAGGGAAAATATATTAATTTTCCTCTCATTTATTTTCCTTTCTCTCATTTTTAAAACTCAAGCGCACCCCAAAGCTCCAAACTTAACCAACAAACTTAACCAAACCGACGACTATCAGTATTCCAACGAAGAGAAAGCAGAAAGTTTGCTCCGACGAAGGTGGACTTCCTCCTTTCCAAGTTCCACCTGCAGGATTCTTCTGCTCCAATATTTCTCCAATCTCCCTCCTCCCACAAGCCATATGATTTTTTTTTCCAGGATCAGAGGGGATTCAACAAAACGTGGGAAATTACAAGAGAAGGAAAAGCTTCCAATTTTACTTTGATTTGGTTGAAGCCTCTCGTTCCCACTCCTCACACTACAAGAAAAAGGTGCTTTTGTCACATTTTATTTGTCACGGTCCGTTAACCGTGGCAAATAATTTACTATAAACCACGGTTCTTTTAACCGTGGCAATTAATTTTTTTTGCACCGGTTCAATGGATGACCGTGGTAAACACCCATTAACTATTTTTTTTTTATTTTTTTTGTTTTTACGTCCAAAAGGCAAAACCTAGGCGTATTCTTTCTTCTTCATTCATCAGCTTCCCCAAATTCCCCTCCCAAATTTCCCTCCACAAAATCCGAATTCCCTCCACAAATTTCCTCTCGATCCAAATCCAAATTGGTTTTTGATTTTCGTTTATTCTTAGAATTCTAAACTAATTAGGATTTCGGCCACTTCGTGTATTGGCGCAGTTTCTTCTACGCCACAAACCCTTGAAATCTTCATATGCAAATCAAATACAAATCAGTTTCTGATTTCCGATTCCTCCTAGAATTCTAACCTAATTAGGATTACCGAAATCAGTTTCCACTTCATATTGGCGTATTGGCACAGTTACTTCAACAACGCAAACCTTCAGCGCAAACCCTAGAAATCTTCCTACGCGGAAATATTCTTGAAGGTAATCGATATATTGTTTGCTGTATATGGTGCAATTCGTTTATTTGCCTACTTTATTAAATTGAATCTAAGGTTTTATGTCTCTCACATGTTACGATTGAGAATATATGCCACTAAAGTATTTGTGTCAAGACACTTTAGAGTATACTAAATTCTACAGAGGTCACTTTTGAAGTAATACTAGCTTAATTCACACACAATCATGTTGTGTGCTCTGTAGATTGTATTTCAGTTACTTCATACCGAGTAAATTAGACTGAAATTGAAAGATGATATGTTGCTAGCAGCCTAAACATGATGATATGTTGCTAGCAACCTAAGGGTACCACATTTTGTTAGTTTGTAACACCATAAAATCTGTTGCGACTGTATGTTAATTTTTTATTTGCAATAAGACAAGTTCTCTCATGATTTTGGAGTCACGACAGTCTTCGCTTATCACAGTGTGGTTTTGCACATTTTGCAAATTTAACTGTTTCGTCGTACCACATTTTGTTAGTTTGTTGTACCATAATATAACTGTTTTTTTGTTTTGTAAAATCTTTAGTGTTAGCTGTAGATGTTTTGTTGTGAAGTAATGCAAGTTGCTCTTTTTGCAGTACTTTCTGTGAGATCAAAAAGAAACGTGATAAGAAAAATGTGGTGAGCTATTCCGCCAAGTGCCTCCGCACCATTAGTAGCTTTCTTAATTTGACCTTTTGAGTCTTTGCATTTTGTTTTATCCCCATTTCCTTTCTCTTCGTCGTATTTGTGATTCTACCTTGTGAGTATGGTTGCTTGTGGAAGCAACACACTGCCTTGTAAAGTATTGTTGCCGTACTTTGGGGACCAAGTGTAGTTACGCCAAGGTTAACTGTTTGATATCTTGAAACTTTATAGTACTTTTTCATTAAAAATCTTATTGCAGATTGTGAACAGTGGAACCTATGAAGACTACAGGCGGGCACCTGGCAAGCAATGGCAAGGGGCTAGAGGAGTTCAAGGGAATTATAATCCTTCTAATGGTATATTTTAAATATTAATCTGCAACTTATATTACTACTTCGTTTTGGAATCATAAGTCATTTGTATCCTGTGGTGGCCTATTCTTTTGATAATGTCGTACATCGTTGCTGATTCTTTGACCAATGGATGCATTAATATCCTAAAAACCAAAGGCCATTGTGACCAAACAATTATGGGAAAGCATCCTCTACCCAGTTGTAAACAACACTATCAAGTTTTTTTTTCTGTCTTTATTCTTTTTTGCTTTTGAACAAAATTCCTTCTCAACTGATTAATAGCTTCGCGATATCTTATCAGGCAAAAAGCAGTTTTTCGTCACTGTACTTTAGTCCAATTTACAATGTTCATTGAACTTTTATTTTTCCAATGTTCTCACTCCGTCCATAATTTCTCTAAAAACTGAACGAAAGTTAGTGACATGACCTCACACGACTAACTTTCGTTAAGTTTTAAATCAACTTGTTGAGGTCACGTGCGTCGTGCAAGGTTATGCTGGTGATTTACCGGCCATAATCCAGTCAGCGTACACATCAGCAAGTTGATTAAAAACTTGATGAAAGTTGGACATGTGAGGTCACATGACTGAATATCGTTAAGATTTTAACAAAATTATGGACATAGTGAGAACATTGTAAAAACATGAAAAGTTCAATGAGAATATTGGAAAAATAATAGTTCAATGATGACATTGTAAATTGGTCTAAAGTTCAGTGACGAAAAGATGCTAAAAGCCTATCTTATTAGGAGAATCAATTTCTCCATGTCTAAGCTTTTTGTTTGGATGTATTTTTCTCAGATGGTGGAGGTCGTAGGACAGTCAGCTCAGTGAAGGAAAATGGTTTTAGTAACCGGAGACAGTGCCTCCACAAGGAGCATCTCAGATTCCATTTCCCCACTCTACTACAAATTATGGTTTTGGTCTTCCCCCTCATTATCTTCGGATTCTACCCCCTGAAGTACCTGAGCATCAGGAAAGTAATTTTTTTTTCAGTGCAGTGGATGGGTGGGGGCTTCTTTATACTTTGATACCAGTTGCCCTTTGCACCTGAAATGTTTTAATTGATGGTTTGATTTTTCCATTATTTATATAAAATGTATTTTCTTATTGATCCCATACATTGAATCTTGCCACACATACTTGCTGAACATTTATTTGTTCAAGAGCTCAACATGACTATCAAAATTTTACCTTTAGGAAATTTCCCTCTCTGTTTAGTAGTTGCCAGCTCAATTGCAGTATCATCTCCGCAACATTCTGTCCATTACACAGTTTTGTAGGATTGAAACTTTTTTTCGTGTACTGTTCCAAACTTATAATATCGCATGTCATCGATTAGTAATTATTATCCATTTGTTTTAAATCTAAAATATGAAGTACTCGTGATTTTGTTTATGTTTTCAATTGTCAACGATATTCATTCACTTATGAAGATTTGCTTTTCTGTATACGCATGACAGGATTGGAGCCTTGATGATGTCTCTTTGATCTTCAACATCAACTTCAACTTCAAAACTTTGATGTTTTATACTAGATTATGGCCATGATTACACTTTTGTACATGTTTTAATTTACTTCGGACAAATGCTTAATAGTAGCAAATGCTTTATAAATAGTTGTTAGATTTGACTTTACTAGAATGAATTATATATGATTTTTGTTTAAACACTTGTATCACCGTTTGTGGATTTTTATGGAAATTTATGCATTACGGTTAAAATGGTCATTTAACTCTTTTATTGCTACTAAATGTATTTCAATGAATATATAGTACACTAGGTTTTATAATTAAAAAAAAATTTATTATATATATACCACAGTTTTGAATTGTGTTACAAATATGAAAAACACACATTATGGTATCATTTGCTACGTTAATTACCAATACAAATAATCTATAGTATAAATGAGGGAGGTATTGTGAATAGTGGAATGAATAGTTCCATTCGCTGACTTTACCGTTTTGCCCTCATTATTTTATCCCTTCCCCATTTTACCCTTGCTATTTTGTCCCTTTCGATGGGAAAAGTATTTTTTGCCATTGAAGGGCATATTCAACGAAAATAAAAAGGGCAATGTTACCTCAGTTTTTTTTTTTTTTATTTCTTTGACACATGACAACTACCGATTCGCTGGCTGGATTTCAAAAAAAAAATTATCCGATTTCTTTGACCTCAATTATTATATATTAAATTAATTTTTTTTTAATTTTTTTTTACACCAAAATTCATGATTTTTTTTTCTCTTTAAATAGAGACTTCTTTCATTTGATTTGGACAAAGAAAAAAAAATCCTCTTTTTTAAATACTTCCTCCGTCCCATTAATAACTTCACTTTTTGCCAAAATGGGTGTCCCGTTTAAAGCTTCATCTCTTTTAAACGGGTGTCCCGTTTAAAAAAAAATTAAATAAAAAAAAAAAAAACGTAGCCTTGAACACGGACTTATAATGTTTATGTTAATTAAAAAAAAAAGACCCGTGTCCTCGGACACGGGCATATGTACTAGTGATTTATATGTCGCACATAACTTTTGTGACGGTTTTAAATTGTCACAAGTATTAAAAATTGCACCATTTTTAAAATGTGACAACAACTGTGACAAATAAAAAAAATACTATTTGTCACGGTTTAGAAAATGTCACAACAACCGTGACAAATAAAAAATAACATATATCACACTTATTGTGCTACGGTTTTTAACCGTGACCATAACCGTAGCAAATATTGTTTGTCACGGTTTAAAAAACGTAGAACAGTATAAGCGACGCTCACAAAAGCCTCGGACGCAAAAACGTGACAAAACAGTGGTAAATACTATTAGCCACGGTTTTATCTCTATTTACCACGGTCCGACGACCGTGGCTAAAAACCCTGATTCTTGTAGTGTCACTCTCTCTAAAAATTTCTTGTATTTTTTGTAGTTTATTGCTAATGTGATAGTATTTTAGGTGTATGTATTTGTTGTGGTCAATCTGAATAGGATGAAGAAATTGTCCAGTTGAGTTAAATTTTGTAGTGATATGAATCCAAAATTTTGTAAAAACTCAATTTTCTTAATATATTTGAAAAGGGGTGTTTTAAAAATGTAGAGTGGTATTTTTGTATATAATCAAAACTTGTTAAAATATGCTGACACTTTTCAACACACTAGTATCGACACTTTTCAACATTGGCACAACACTCTTTTTAGAACCACCGTTGACACTCTTTTAAAATGCACGAGACATTTTTGTAAATAATCGAAACTTATTAAAACACGCTAACACTTTTCAACACTAGCATCGACACTTTTTGATGCTATCACTTGCACTATTTTAGCACTATAACCGACACTCTCTAACACTACAACTTGCATTATTTAAAGTACACATTGACATTTATGAAGGCATACACTAGCAATATTTAACACACACATTGCACTATTTAAACTCACATTAGTACTCGTTAAGGCATACAATCTCTAACATGCGCCTTGCCACTATTAAACACTCACACTAACATTTTTATAATGCATTTCTCTAAAATATTAGTGTTAGTATTATTAAGTATCAGTGCTAATGTTACAAATTGTCGAACCTTCAAACAAACGGGAACTTTGTCCTAATGTAAAATAATGTCAGTCCTTCAAAGTGTCACTTTCAAAATACTAGCACGTATACTTTATAATATCGACACTGAGTTTTCTGATTGTTAAGAAAACTGATTTTTCATTAAACCAACTCTAATATACTCTATCCGTTTTAATACAAACTACACATTTACTTTTGCACAATAATTAAGAAAAAATGTTAGTAAAGCAGGTATTGTGAGTATGAAAAGTGAGGTAGTATATAAAAAATTTGATAGAAAATAATAATTGAATTGTTTTTGTTAGTATAACACATGAGTCCCATTAATATAAAAGCAATAATACAGTTTCATTTTATGAAGTATGGAAGTGAGATGCTATATGAGAAAAGTTTGTAGTTTTTATTGAGACGGAGAGTATATTAAAGTTTTTTTTCAAAAGGTAAAAATTATGTTCACAAACATTTAGTCAATGAATGATCAAATGTTTTGTTTGCATACCCCACTACTTATCTATTCAACATCCAATTACTTTTTGTCAAATGTGTTTGGGGGCAATATATTATGATTTTTTTGGGCACAAATAGGGGCCCACAGTTTGGGAGGTGTTTGCATAGTATAGATTCATTTTTGACGATTAAGGGTACAAACGTAACAAAAGTTGGCAGTTATAGATTTTTTTGACAAAATTGTTAGAAATTACTTGTTAAACCAGACACTTATTTACTAAGAATCGATAACTTTAGACACTTATTTGCTAATAGTTAATAACTTCATACCCTAAATTGTCATATTTAACGGTGATTTCTAACAATTTCGCCAAAAAATTCTTGACCGTTACCTTTTAATAAGTTTTGACCCTTAATCGCCAAAAATGAAACATCGAAACCTGCAGTCCAAACACTCCCTATAATTTGGACTTTTTGTTTTAATTTTCCTTATATTTTTCCCGAGCATTGTTGTCGTTATTTTGTGAATTTCTAAAGGATCCTATTAAATTTTAAAGGAAAAAATCAGGAAAACACTATGCAATTCCAAAAAAAAAATCTCGCAAATCATAAATAACAATAACAAGTAAGGTAACATGGCAAACGGAAGGAAGTAGTCGTTATATATCGCGTCAAAACCATGCCGCTTAGTCAAGGTAGCCGTTATCTTCCGTGTCAAAACCAAGCTTGATTCATTATATTTAATCAATCCTCCTTCGTACATCTCCCACTATTATTTACATCGATTTCTCCTAATAGTAGAGTTAAATCATTCTTAGGGTTAGAAGTATAAATCTAGAGTTAAATCATCAAATCGGAGATATCTCCGATTTGATGATATCCAAAGAGGAACAAAGACTTCGGGAACCATGAGCATGTGACAATTCATTTATTAACTGAATTTATAGGTTTGAACAATAGGGAAATTGGTATCACTACAAGAAAAATGGCTTTTTCCGGCACTTTTAATCCGGCACTTAATTTTGTGCCACCAATTTCCGGCACTTTTTTAATAAGTGCCACAAATTTCCGGCACTTTTCAGAAACTGCCACAAATATCCGACACTTTTTTAGAAGTGCCGCTAATTTCCGGCACTTTTACAAAAGTGCCGCTAATTTTTCGACATTTTTTTAAAAGTGCCGCTAATTTTTCGGCACTTCTTTAAAAGTGCCGCTAATTTTTCGGCACTTTCTTAAAAGTGCCGTTAAATTTCCCGGCACTTTTGAAAAAGTGCCGCAAATTTTCCGGCACTTTTGAAAAAGTGCCGCAAGTTTCCGGCACTTTCTTAAAAGTGCCGCTAATTTTTCGGCACTTTATTAAAGTGCCACAAAGTTTCGAAACTTTGTCGAAAGTGACGCTAGTTTCTTACACTTTTAGAAATTTACAGTTATTTGACTTATGTATATGTCACTTATTTTGGCGTTTTGATACATTGCAAATTAATGTGGTTGACTAGAAAATATTATTTTAGACTTTTTATTAGTGATTTTTTTACAAAAAGGTATGTAAGGTTGTTGTAAAACTAATTAATTGAGTAGGAATTGAATGTTTTAAGGTTAATTTAGTCTATTTCAAATATATTGGTTAGAGTTCTTATATATAGACATTTATAGAACAACAAGTATTTTGAGAAGGAGGAAGTATTTCTTTTTTTTAATTCTTGCAAATTCAATTTTGGTATCTTTTATTTTAAGAGATGGACGGAGTATATTATAACAACCCAAAATCGAGTACTAAATTCAATGACATAGGTAATTTTGTATCTATGTTTTTAATTTAATTTAATTAAAAAAAATTTCCTTCTCCTTTTTCTTTTCCTTTTCCTTTCCTTTGAAAAAAAAACAAATTTACTTTTCCTTTTGAAATTAAGGCTCCGTTTGTTTAGCGTAAAACATTTTCCGAAAAATGATTTCCGGCAAAATGTTTTCCGGAAAATGAAAATGTTTTCCAGAAAATAAGATAAAAATGAAGTTTTCCCCATTTTCTGGTGCGAAACAAACACCGAAAAATGAGAAAAATATTTTCTGGAAAACATTTTCCCCCAAACAAACGGAGCCTTAGTTTTCTTATAATTTTCATCTAAATTTTTTATTTTTCCCGATTACCTTTTCAGAATTCCCTCCACATATTTTTTCCCCAATTACTTCCCTCCCCTTAACGAATTCCCTTCCCCATATTTTCCCCATTTACTTCCCGTAACTTCCCCTGTCCCCATTTCTAGTGCTAGGGTTTTTTTCAAATCAATTTCATCGCCATAGCCATCGCTCTCTAATCTCTTTCCCTCTCTCGATCAAACGTCGTCGCCGACACACTCCTTACTCTCTTCTGCTCTCGATTTCTTTGAAAAAAGGGAAGATCTCGAGAAGGCTAGCTCAAGCACCGGCGATGTGGCTTGAAACGATGTCTACGTTATCAAAGACGCTTAGGTTTACGTATTCGGAAACCCTAGGGAAATGGCCTATTGGGGATTTAGCTTTTGGAATTAATTATTTAATGCGAAGGCAGGTACGGTTTCCCCCTATTTATATTTTCATTTATTCAAAATTACTTGTCTGTTCATTTGTATTTTATCGTGATGATTGGTGGAGTGATAGTGAATGTGTTTAACCAATTGGCCTGAAATTTGCAATTGCATTTGCAATCGAATCACGGAAGAATTGCTACAATTTGTGTACTGATGGTGAACCCGATAGACTTATTAACCTCAATTTTGCAAATTGAGTACTGTCTCCATGTCTTTGGTTCTGATAGTTTTGTGCATTAAAGGGTGAATGTGTTTGGAACTTTATATCAATCCACTTCATATCCATTCTTGCAGCTTGCACCCTATATAAGTTATTGTAATTTGTGTAAAGAAGTGTGATCATTGCTTTCACACTTAGTAAGTACAAACTACATGTGTTTTTGTTTCTTCCTTGATATTTAATAAATGCCTCTCTTGTCAGTAAGTTAGATTGACCATTCGGACTCTCTATGTAGTCCATAACTTTCGTTCTTTTTCTAAGCTTGAATTTTGGCACTCTATTTCTAACCATACTCCAAAGTCAGTTGCTCTCTAACATTATTATCTATTCAGTGGATCATTGGATTTGGTTTAGGAATATGCCTTAATATAGTTTTATCTGTTTATGATTTCGCAGACAGGGCTATCGGGTTCAAGTTCTATTGTATGTGCTGCCTTCAGCTGTCTTCTTGACTTTTACAATGTCAGGCATTTGATTAAGGTAGTGGCAAGGCCAGGCCAGGCCAGGCCTTATCCTAAGTGCGAGAGAAGGAACTAGGAATTGTTGCCGGTCTCCGTGACGTGCAGTAACACAGGTCTACGGGGTCTTTGTATACATGGTACGTCAAGAAACATTTTAACGGGCATGCATTTAAGATTAGTATTATTACCAAGCATTCATTTTAATATCCACCTAAATCTTTGCTGCAGGACTTTAACTAGCATGCCATTTAGTGTGGGCACTAACGCGCCGGCTCTTTGTGGTCACAGCCTAATGTGACTCAAACTTCAATTACTAACATGTCCATGTTTGCATTGCTGGTTTTTTTTTTGTATTCACTTGGTACATAATTATTTGATGATTTATGTTTATTTCGTCTTCACCTCAGAAGATTATTTTTAATGCTATAATTGTTTGTTTGCAGGTGATGGATCACGTCTCTTGTAATACATTCGCTATGGAAGAAGACCATTATCTCATCACGCTTTTGTTTGAACAATTGAATATTTAGCTTTTGGTGTTATGATTTCAAGGCTGTATACCTTGCTTAAATTTTTGAATTATTACTTTCTGAATGATGTAGTTTATACTTATTTTCTTTGATGACAATGAGAAAAAGTTATCTTTTATATATTTTGTTGCAGTTAGTCAAAATTATGTAGGAATGTGGCTTTAAATATGCTTGAGATTTGTATCTATTTGTAGTGAATTTCCGGCAGCAATCATATCCGTCAGTTCATTAATACTGTGCAAAAGTGCCGAAAATGTGTGGCACTTTTCAAAGTGCCGGAAAATTAAGGCACTTTTTTAAATGCCGGAAATTTGTGGCACTTAAAAAACTGCCGGAAAATTGTGGCACTTTTAAAAGTGCCGGAAAATTGTGGCACTTTTTAAAGTGCCGGAAATTATGGCATTTCTGAAAGTGCCGGAAATTGTGGCACTTCTGAAAGTGCCGAAAATTGTGGCACTTTTAAAAGTGCCGAAAAATTGTGGCACTTTTCAAAGTGCCGGAAAATTGTGGCACTTTTAAGTGCCGAAAAGTATTGCCGACGCGACTTATTATGGCACTTATAAAAGTGCCGAAAAATGTGCCGGAAATAGCTTTTATGGCACTTTTTTTTTATTTATGGCACTTAAAAAAGTGCCACAAAAACCTGTTTTTGTTGTAGTGTATCTCAACTGTTTATAGGCATATGACATCACACAACCGTGAAATCATAAAACCGTAAATCAATTTATCTATGTTATTTCTAATATTATGTGACAAAAACCATTAAGTATTTGAAAAATTGAGTATCAATTGTGAAAAATTGAGAGATAGATATCAGTTTTTATGATTATTTATAAAAAAAATGAGAAATTAATGTCTCAGTTTTAATACTCAGGTGTGTGAACAAATGAGAAATGAATATACCATAAATTGAGTATCAATTATGAAAAATTGAGAGATAAATTTATCATTTTGTACACTCAAGTATGTTAAAATGAGAAATGAATATTTCAGTTTCTGATCTCATGTGCGAACAACTGATAAATGATTTTCTCATATTTTTATAAGTGGAAAATGAAATTTTTATTTCTACAAACTGCATCACAAGATGAGTGTATTTGTTTGATTCGTTTTGGCTAGGGTCGGTATGTGAAATTTAGAGTCTGGGCAAACTCTTTGGTTGGGGCCCATGAAGTTCCCTAACGAGCAACAATGCGATGTTATTCTCAAATCATTATTTCTATTTGTATATTTTTGTCTTTCATCATTCTTTATATTGAATCTATTTTTTCCGACTTTTATTATATTTTACTCTTATCGTCCCAAAATGAATAACCGTTTTGAATTTAAAGGTCATCTTGAAATTTTTGATTTTTAATAGCAAAAAATCATAAACTTCCTTTGTAATAGCCCAAAAATTTTTGAGGATTATTTGGTAAATTGTTAAATTTTCAATTAGGCTTTTAGAGGGACTAATAATTATATTGAAGTCCTAGGAATTATATTATGTGGTTTCAAATTATTTAGATGAGTTGGGCTTTGGTATTGAGCTTAGATTTAGTAAAACCCTTTTATTTTATTAATGAATTTGACCCTTTTTAATTAATAAATGATTTTATTATTTGTTATTTCTTATATTAGTTGGGTTAGAAGTTGTGGGCCAATTGTTTTGAGCTTAAGTTACTTAATGGGCTTAGAATACCTTTTGGGCTTGGTTTAAAAAATAAATAAAATAAATAATAGTAAATATTAATGGTCATTAAGTAGGGAGGTTAATTTTGGATTTAAAGCGAGTCATTAATTCGAAATAATTATTAGCCGTTTTTAACAAGGTAATTATGAGGAAGGTTATTAGTGATAATAATTATGGCGGTTAAGGAGTAATTAGTAGAATAATTATTAAGAAAATTAATCATACTAATAATGGATATTAATTAGGACACAATAAATTAGGTAATAATGTTGATGGTTATAACTTGGTGAAAGAGTTTTGAGATGGAGTATAAATAGTGATGTGAGTCTTAGAGAGCTCGTACACCAAGAGAAGTTAGAAAGAAATGTTTATTGTTTTAGTGGAACGGAGAAGGCGAGACTGAAGAAGGAAGGAGGAGATTTTGGAAGGCACTAGTGAAGGCTTTGTTGTCGTTCAAGTACTTTAAGAAAGACCTCAATCGAAGGTAAGGGATTATACATCTTTAAGTTAATTGATCTCCGCTCCGTTTCATTATTTAGGTTTTCGCATATTTCTTGGCGATGTACGTTCCTTTGATACGTAAAAGCTGACCTCGCGTCAGTATTTGTTTTGACTCCCTCGTTTACCGTCATTTGCTAATCTTTTGCTGTTCGTTTGCTATATCGTTCTTTTGATTTCGTAAATACGAAAATATTATTGTCCTTATGAAAGTTCGTATTTTGTATAAAATGAGTTTTGATATGAAATGATTTTGTGTTCCATCAATGATCACTAAGTTAGACAACCTTCTTCGGAGGGGTATATTTGATATTTGGCCTTCGGGTAAATTTAGTACACCGCTTCAAATTAGTGGTGGGGTGTTCCGGATACACTGTTTAGGACTCTGCGGAGTCATTTTGTTCCCTTTATGGGATTTTGGTTTGATAAGGTCAGTGGACCACTTATGTGATCATGATGTCTGTGAATGATTTGATTATCTACGACTGGTATGGGACAATTGTAGATAATTAGATCATTTGAGTTAGTTTTGTTCAGCTTATCAGTCCTTTGAATTTCCTTATAATCTGTGAGTGGTTTAGTTAATTAAAACTGGTATGGGACGGTTTTAATTAAGTAAATCATTCGAGTCAATTTGAATCGATTTCGTCATCATTTGAAACTCCAAAATATTTGTCAACTCAGTTTGTGAAACCGTTGAGCTTTTGAAAGACATTTGGTTTGAGATTTGGTAAATTACTATTTCGAATTTGTGTTCTGTTATGTCTTTGATTGTTACTTGAAATTTGTATCGTTTGATATTCTTTCAGGTCAACTCCTCCTTAGTAACCGGAGGGGTTGTATATGAACTTGCTGGGCATTGTTCGCTCACCCTTTCATCTTCTTTTCTTCCAGATTTCATATAGGAAGAATTTGAAACGGTTCGGGAGCACTTCATAAGGAGTTCAAGGATCATTTTGGCTTATTTCATTTTAGACTCTTTAGTTAGTTATTGCAATTATTTGAGAGTTTGTAAGACTTTAAATATTTTGTTGGATTTTAGTTACCGTTATTTGGTTTTGAATTATTATTTATATTGGAGAATTATTATTATTATTGTTGTAAAAATTTGGGGTCGTTACATTTGGTATCAGAGCTTTGGCTTTAGATCCTTGGGAGTTTAGGCTATATGAGGATAAGTTTGATTTGATCATTTAGATCTTTGGGAGTTTATAATGTGTGAGGATAAGTTTGATTTGAAGTCTTAGGTTTGACCTCAGTGTCATTCTTGAAGTATTTAGTGTAAATTGATATGATAAGATTAGTTGCTTCATCGAATTATGAAAGTTTAGAGGACTAAACTTCTTTTAAGGGGGTAAGAATGTAATAACCCAAAAATTTTCGAGAATTATTTGGTAAATTGTTAAATTTTCAATTAGGCTTTTAGAGTGACTAATAATTATATTGAAGTCCTAGGAATTATATTATGTGGGTTTAAATTATTTAGAAGACTTTGGTATTGGGCTTAGATTTAGTAAAACCCTTTTATTTTATTAATGAATTTGACCCTTTTTAATTAATAAATGATTTTATTATTTGTTATTCCTTATATTAGTTGGGTTAGAAGTTGTGGGTCAATTGTTTTGAGCTTAAGTTACTTGATGGGCTTAGAATACCTTTTGGGCTTGGTTTAAAAAATAAATAAAATAAATAATAATAAATATTAATGGTCATTAACTAGGGAGGTTAATTTTGGATTTAAAGCGAGTCATTAATTCGAAGTAATCATTAGCCGTTTTTAACAAGGTAATTATGAGGAAGGTTATTAGTGATAATAATTGTGGCGGTTAAGGAGTAATTAGTAGAATAATTATTAAGAAAATTAATCATACTAATAATGGATATTAATTAGGACACAATAAATTAGGTAATAATGTTGATGGTTATAACTTGGTGAAAGAGTTTTGAGATGGAGTATAAATAGTGATGTGAGTCTTAGAGAGCTCGTACACCAAGAGAAGTTAGAAAGAAATGTTTATTGTTTTAGTGGAACGGAGAAGGCGAGACTGAAGAAGGAAGGAGGAGATTTTGGAAGGCACTAGTGAAGGCTTTGTTGTCGTTCAAGTACTTTAAGAAAGACCTCAATCGAAGGTAAGGGATTATACATCTTTAAGTTAATTGATCTCCGCTCCATTTCATTATTTAGGCTTTCACATATTTCTTGGCGATGTACGTTCCTTTGATACGTAAAAGCTGACCTCGCGTCAGTATTTGTTTTGACTCCCTCGTTTACCGTCATTTGCTAATCTTTTGCTGTTCGTTTGCTATATCGTTCTTTTGATTTCATAAATACGAAAATATTATCATTGTCCTTATGAAAGTTCGTATTTTGTATAAAATGAGTTTTGATATGAAATGATTTTGTGTTCCATCAATGATCACTAAGTTAGACAACCTTCTTCGGAGGGGTATATTTGATATTTGGCCTTCGGGCAAACTTAGTTCACCGCTTCAAATTAGTGGTGGGGTGTTAGGATACATCGTTTAGGACTCTCATGAGTCATTTTGTTCCCTTTATGGGATTTTGGTTTGATAAGGTCGGTGGACCACTTATGTGATCATGATGTACGTGAATGATTTGATTATCTACGACCGGTATGGGACAATTGTAGATAATTAGATCATTTGAGTTAGTTTTGTTCAGCTTATCAGTCCTTTGAATTTCCTTATAATCTGTGAGTGGTTTAGTTAATTAAAACTGGTATGGGACGGTTTTAATTAAGTAAATCATTCGAGTCAATTTGAATCGATTTCGTCATCATTTGAAACTCCAAAATATTTGTCAACTCAGTTTGTGAAACCGTTGAGCTTTTGAAAGACATTTGGTTTGAGATTTGGTAAATTACTATTTCGAATTTGTGTTCTGTTATGTCTTTGATTGTTACTTGAAATTTGTATCGTTTGATATTCTTTCAGGTCAACTCCTCCTTAGTAACCGGAGGGGTTGTATATGAACTTGCTGGGCATTGTTCGCTCACCCTTTCATCTTCTTTTCTTCCAGATTTCATATAGGAAGAATTTGAAACGGTTCGGGAGCACTTCATAAGGAGTTCAAGGATCATTTTGGCTTATTTCATTTTAGACTCTTTAGTTAGTTATTGCAATTATTTGAGAGTTTGTAAGACTTTAAATATTTTGTTGGATTTTAGTTACCGTTATTTGGTTTTGAATTATTATTTATATTGGAGAATTATTATTATTATTGTTGTAAAAATTTGGGGTCGTTACATTTGGTATCAGAGCTTTGGCTTTAGATCCTTGGGAGTTTAGGCTATATGAGGATAAGTTTGATTTGATCATTTAGATCTTTGGGAGTTTATAATGTGTGAGGATAAGTTTGATTTGAAGTCTTAGGTTTGACCTCAGTGTCATTCTTGAAGTATTTAGTGTAAATTGATATGATAAGATTAGTTGCTTCATCGAATTATGAAAGTTTAGAGGACTAAACTTCTTTTAAGGGGGTAAGAATGTAATAACCCAAAAATTTTCGAGAATTATTTGGTAAATTGTTAAATTTTCAATTAGGCTTTTAGAGTGACTAATAATTATATTGAAGTCCTAGGAATTATATTATGTGGGTTTAAATTATTTAGAAGACTTTGGTATTGGGCTTAGATTTAGTAAAACTCTTTTATTTTATTAATGAATTTGACCCTTTTTAATTAATAAATGATTTTATTATTTGTTATTTCTTATATTAGTTGGGTTAGAAGTTGTGGGTCAATTGTTTTGAGCTTAAGTTACTTGATGGGCTTAGAATACCTTTTGGGCTTGGTTTAAAAAATAAATAAAATAAATAATAATAAATATTAATGGTCATTAACTAGGGAGGTTAATTTTGGATTTAAAGCGAGTCATTAATTCGAAGTAATCATTAGCCGTTTTTAACAAGGTAATTATGAGGAAGGTTATTAGTGATAATAATTGTGGCGGTTAAGGAGTAATTAGTAGAATAATTATTAAGAAAATTAATCATACTAATAATGGATATTAATTAGGACACAATAAATTAGGTAATAATGTTGATGATTATAACTTGGTGAAAGAGTTTTGAGATGGAGTATAAATAGTGATGTGAGTCTTAGAGAGCTCGTACACCAAGAGAAGTTAGAAAGAAATGTTTATTGTTTTAGTGGAACGGAGAAGGCGAGACTGAAGAAGGAAGGAGGAGATTTTGGAAGGCACTAGTGAAGGCTTTGTTGTCGTTCAAGTACTTTAAGAAAGACCTCAATCGAAGGTAAGGGATTATACATCTTTAAGTTAATTGATCTCCGCTCCGTTTCATTATTTAGGCTTCCGCATATTTCTTGGCGATGTACATTCCTTTGATACGTAAAAGCTGACCTCACGTTAGTATTTATTTTGACTCCCTCGTTTACCGTCATTTGCTAATCTTTTGCTGTTCGTTTGCTATATCGTTCTTTTGATTTCGTAAATACGAAAATATTATTGTCCTTATGAAAGTTCGTATTTTGTATAAAATGAGTTTTGATATGAAATGATTTTGTGTTCCATCAATGATCACTAAGTTAGACAACCTTCTTCAGAGGGGTATATTTGATATTTGGCCTTCAGGCAAGCTTAGTACACCGCTTCAAATTAGTGGTAGGGCGTTCCGGATACACTGTTTAGAACTTTGCGGAGTCATTTTGTTTCCTTTATGGGATTTTGATTTGATAAGGTCAGTAGACCACTTATGTGATCATGATGTCTGTGAATGATTTGATTATCTACGGCTGGTATGGGACAGTTGTAGATAATTAGATCATTCGAGTTAGTTTTGTTCAGCTTATCAGTCCTTTGAATTTCCTTATAATCTGTGAGTGGTTTTGTTAATTAAATCTGATATGGGACGGTTTTAATTAAGTAAATCATTCGAGTCAATTTGAATCGATTTCGTCATCATTTGAAACTCCAAAATATTTGTCAACTCAGGTTGTGAAACCGTTGAGCTTTTGAAAGACATTTGGTTTGAGATTTGGTAAATTACTATTTCGAATTTGTGTTCTGTTATATCTTTGATTGTTACTTGAAATTTGTATCGTTTGATATTCCTTCAGTTCAACTCTTCCTTAGTAACTGGAGGGGTTATATATGAACTTGCTGGGCATTGTTCGCTCACCCTTTCATCTTCTTTTCTTCCAGATTTCATATAGGAAGAATGTGAAACGGTTCGGGAGCACTTCATAAGGAGTGCAAGGATCGTTTTGGCTTATTTCATTTTAGACTCTTTAGTTAGTTATTGCAATTATTTGAGAGTTTGTAAAACTTTAAATATTTTGTTGAATTTTAGTTACCGTTATTTGATTTTGAATTATTATTTATATTGGAGAATTATTATTATTATTGTTGTGAAAATTTGGGGTCGTTACATTCTTACTATTAATTTTTAATTTTTAGTTTTGCAAATATATAATGAATTATGAAAAAAATAAAACAAATCATCTAGTGACAAAGTTTTTGTTGATGAAAAAGTTTCTAAAGGTCATTCATCTGGGATATAAATGGTAATTCAATTTGGGACATAGGTAGTAACATCTCTGATCCGTTGTTAAATCGCTGACTAAAAACAAGATTTATAGAATTTTATTAATAAAAATATATAATTTTGGATTTAGACAACTGATTTTGTTATTTAAGTTGGGTTGATATAATTGCAAAAATAAAAAAGATTTTGGCATTTAAGTTGGGTTGAGATAATTGCAAAAATAAAAATAAGAAGGAAATAATACAATGAATTTTAATAATAATCTCAAAGATTTAAACAAATATTTGACCAAAATGATAAATACAAATAACTCAAAAAACAAATGTCACTAATGTTGAAGTAATCTATACATATATAATAACAAGATCTTGGTAATTTTTGGGCCATTGAGGGGCATTTTAGTCCTTTCATATGGTGGCAAAGTGGCAAATAGGAAGGGCAAAATGCCATGTGGCAATTTTCAATTGGCTGATTTTTTTTTTTTTTTAAAACCAATTTGGACACATGTCGGATGAATGAGGAGGGGCAATTCAGACATTTCTTAGGCGCGTGTGGCACAATCGCCGACCAACGCACGTTAATACAGTTTGTTTCTTTTTTTTTTTTTTAATTTTGCCACGTGTCGCCTCTTTATTGGTTGGAGAATTCGAATTTACAAAAAAACTCCTCTTTCCTTTACCTCAATTATTTTATAATAAAATAATTTTTTTAAAAAAAAAATTTACACCAAAATTCATAATTTTTTTTCCTCTTTAAATAGAGACTTCTTTCATTTGATTTGGACACAGAAAAAAAAACCATCTTTTTTAAATATAATTTCCTTAATTATCATTTGTTAATTTTCCTTTCTAATTTTTTAATTTATTTTTAGTGAAAAGTATGTAAGTGTGAAATATTTTATTTAATTATAAATGATGTTAATATTAATAATTTTACTAATTTTGAAAATAAATAATATAAAATTAAATAAAACTGGTGGGGTATAGGATGATTAGTTGGATGGGATAATATGGTTATTGGGTTTATTTTATTTCGATAGATCAAACAATATATTTATTTATTTTTTTAAAAAAAACTTTGAAGCATAGAAAATAAACTATTTATAAATTTCTTGAATATCTATCCGTCTAAAAAATTTGTGTATTTATAAAAGAGAATATCGGGAAAGATGACTATCATTTTTAAAATTTTGATTGAAGTGTAAGTCATTTCATATTGTGGCATAACTAAAAATAGTTGAAGCAAATTTGTCGTGGCATGCCGGAATAGGGTGAAAATTTGGCGCGTGTCGTATTCGCGTCGACCGAGGCACATTTACGCAGAGATATTTTCCTTTTTTTTTGTTGGGACCCTTGGCGGCGTTTCATTGGCTTCTTGAATTTCTAATTTTTTTTTCCATTTTGACCTCAATTGTTTTATAATAAATTAATTTTTTTACACCAAAATTCATTTAAAAAAATTCTCTATAAATAGAGACTATTTTCATTTGATTTGGACACAGAAAAAAAAACCTTTTTATTTTTCAATATCTTTTTGTGAAAAGTAATTAAGTGTGAAGTACTTTTTTTTTTAATATAAATTATAATAATATTAATAATTTAACTAATCATAAAAATAAAGAATATAACATTAAATAAAACTGGTGGGGTATAGGATGATTAGTTGGAAGGGGTAATATGGTTATTGGGTTTATTTTAGTTCGATACATTAAACAATTTATTTCAATTTTTTTTTTTAACTTTGAAGCATATTAAATAAAGTATTAATAAATTTTTTGAATTTTCTATCCCTCTCAAAAAATTGTGTATTAATAAAAACGAATATCGGGCAAGATGACCATCATTTTTATAATTTTGATTGAAGTGTATGTCAATATTGTAAGAAATAAAGATAATATAAATTGATATTTTAAAAGAGGGATAGAAAGAAGTGGGTTGGGTTTGATGAGGGAGTGGAGGTTTGGGAAATCTATATGTATATCTATATCTATATCTCTCTATATATAAAAGGAAGATTGTGGTAATTAAAGGGGGTTTGAGGGGCATTTTGGTCTTTTCCCGCCATGGCGAACTTGCAAAAAAAACTACTAAAATGACCCGTGGCAAGTTGTGATTGGGTTGGTAATTTTTTTAATTTTTTTTGGTAAATTTGGACATGTGTCATCCGTGTGGTGAAGGGCATTTTGGTCATTTCACCGGCGCGTTTACTTCACGCGACGACAATGTCGCGTGCAGGCAGACGAATTTGGGTTTTTTTTTTTTGTTTGGACACTTGGCGTTCTCCTATTGGCTGGTTGAATTTGGATTTCTTTCCCATTTCTTTTACCTAAATTATTTTATACTAAATTGAATTTTTTTTTACACCAAAATTCATAATTTTTTTTCCTCTTTGGAGACTATTTTCATTTCATTTGGACTCAGAAAAAATAATCATTTTTTTAAAATATAAATTTCTTAATTATCCCTTTTCATTTTTCAATATGTTTTGAGTCAAAATTATTTAAGTGTGAAGTAGTTTTTTAATTATAAATGATAATGATAATAATATTAATTTTACTAATTATAAAAACAAAGAATATAAAATAAAATAAAAGTGATGGGGTATAGGATAATGAGTTGGAAGGGGTAATATGGTTATTGGGTTTATTTTAATTCGATACATCAAACAATTGATTTATTTTATTTAAAAAAATTGAAGCATAGTAAATAAATTATTAATAAAGACGAATATCGGGAAAGATAGTCTTCATTTTTAAATTTTTTAATTGAAGTGCATGTCAATATTCTAAGAATATAGATAGTATAAATTGGTATTTTAAAATAGGGTGAGAAAGAAGTGGGTTTGATTGGGTTTGATGAGGGAGTGGAGGGTTTGGGAAAATTTTTTCCTTTTAACACAACTAGTCAGTAACCCGTCGGTATCCGACGGTGAATCATTTATTTTTGATTAAGTAAATATTTATTTATGTATTTTAATTGATTTTTAAGTAACAATATAAATCCAAATTGATAATCAATGTAGCGGATATTAGGAGTATAATTAATACAGAAAAAAGATGTTGACACATGATGTAACGTGGAAAGCCCTTGAGACAACTATCTCGCCGGCACAAAACCACGGGAGGTTACGTCCCTGCCTAACCAAAAAAAATTATTAAGATTTTAGTGTTACAACTTTGGAAGATGAAGAGATATGGTTACAATAGCGTGAGTTTAATAGTGTGAGTCTAAGTGTCAACATAATCTCTTCCATCTCCTATATATTTAAAGAAAAACAAAAAAAAAAACAAAGAAAATAATAAGAAATTTCAATACTTTTGTTTAACCACAAATTGTGCGACATAAATTCTCAGAGTCTGTCGAAAACTTCCTTGTAGACTACATTCGCCGTCTTTGTCATATGTTTGAGCATCCGAATCACAAATAATAACTTTAAGTCCTCTCTTGCCGGTTATTCTGGAAAATGCTACATAAAGTTGTCCGTGGATCGAAAACAGTCATGTGGAAAGATATAGTCCTACATGGGAAAGAGATTGTCCCTGACTCTTGTTGATTGTCATAGCAAAAGAAACGGCAAGTGGAAATTGCCTTCTTTGGAATCTAACCGGAAATTTTGTCACATCTGATGGAGACATTATCATTCTAGGAATAAGCACCTTCATGCCAGCATTCTTTCCCGAAAGCATCTTGGCTTCGACTACGTGCTTACCTACATATATGTAACAAAATTAAGTATTAAATTATATGTATATGAAAAATAAAAAATTACTGTATTTACCTAATCGGAAAGTGACAATCATTCTCGGTGCCGTTACACAATTCAAGAGCCTTGATCAAGATTTCTCAAAAGCATTACTATGCACCCAACCTTCAACTTAATAATGTGATTTGCCAATCCGTAACACTTGATAGTGTTTAGAAATTCAGGTGAGAATATATCTTCAGCACCATTTTCATCATCCTCATCCTTACAAATGGCATCAGAACTCATATATTCAACTTCGTCTCCTGGAAAGAGTGACATGACATAATCATTTATGTTATCGACAATCTCATTTGTTGGAGCAAGCACAACTCTAGTCTGGAAGAATCCTCCGACATCCTTACTTTGCAATAAGTCAGGATATATAGATTCGACTATTTTTGCAATAGGATCCAAGCCTCTCGAATCGCATATCATCGTGAAGGTTAATGTCAATTTCTCCATCATTATCTCCACCGGCAATTCCATCTCCGACACTCAAGAGCCACTGAGCGAAATCTCTTATCTCTTCGGAATTATGAGAAGTAGAATCACCCTACATTAAGTTAAATATATACAAATTACTTAAATTGAAATAAAAATATTTAAGTAGATGAATAAAGGCTATTTAAGAATTACCTGCAATCTCATATTATGCGTCAATCTGAGAACCTCACATTCATTCCATATTTTGGATGAACAGAGCAAAGCATGCACAATATCATGCCTACTCCCTTTAGGAACAAAGCAGGTAAAATCTGCCTCAAGTCACCACCGAATACAATAACTAAACCACCAAATGGTTTATTGGAATATCTCCCCTGGTGTACGAATAATATCTCTGAGGCTACGATCGAGAGCCTCAAAACAATGTTTATGAGCCATTGGAGCTTCGTCCCATATAATTAGTTTGGTTTTCTCGTAGAAGTGCCGCCTCATCCGTACCCGACTTTAGTTTACCGCAAGTTGAGCTCGTTTACCTGTATCGGGATACCGAACCTAGAATGCGCGGTCCTACCTTTCGGAAGGAGCAATGAAGCTATGCCACCGGGAAGCAACAGGAAGAACAATATCTCTCCGCTCCTTAATGCAGAACACAAGTGTTTTCCATAAGAAGGTCTTTCCCGTACCACCATAACCATAGAGGAAAAACACACCACCGTTTCCTCGATCAACAAACACATAATCTTATCATAAACACTCTTTTGCTCTACTGTTAACCGAGGATGTAATCGAAGTGCTCACTTTCATCTCATCAATGTCATAAGATGTCTCATCTAGAATGAGCTTATTTATCGCATCACCAATCACATTGCCCACCGGTTTAGGCATGTCTTTTAAATTTATGGAGACTGCCGCAATTCTCGATCAAGAACTTCTCAATTTCCGCCAAAGCAAGATTCTCGGACTGTTTCATTAATTAATTTCAAACCCGAAATTATAAAAAACAAAATAAATATATTAATATATATAAATATATAGAATCATATTGTATAATCAGTAAAGTAGAAATAAAATCATAATTGATATTTATTGTAAAACAAATATGTAAACATGGGAACGGAATACCCGGATTATCGTGCATCCTCCGATACTTGTACTCTATATCATCGATAATAAGTGCCAAGTCTTCTCCCATACCTCTCCCTGATTCGACATACTATTAGATAGTAGCAACATAGAAAATAGTCTTCTCGTACTATCGGGCAACCTCCAATGACTCGCTTCTATAATTCCATAAACATATTCCTTGTCATCATCTAATAATCCTGCAGCGTAACATGCGAGATTTGAAATCGGGATGAACAACGCGATTTACAGCTTCAAATCCTTGAATTCCATGGGACCCGCTACATGATTCAACATTATCCTGAGGTAATACAATTCTCCACAATTCATTGGAACATGATAAATACGCCCAACTGCAAAACGTTTATCTTTCCTCGGACGCCATTCACGTTAGTTCTATCCCATACGAAATGATGAGGAAATTCACAGTATTTATATTCCCGAGCCTCTGAATGAATACTGTTATACTCCATCCACTTCATAAATTGAGATTCTTTAACTGTCGCTTTATCCAAAACATCAGGAAGAAAGTCTCCGTCCTTGAAGGGGATACTATGATCACCCTCCAAGTGAAAAGCCAAGCGCTCAACAGGAGGGGTCCGATAATGTATGTCGAATCCGAAAATCCTCCACATAGCTTCACACGCAGAGACATATCGACAATCAATTTGCCTTTTCACCTCATCGTTTTCGATTGCAAGACATATCTTGTCGGTTCCCTTGTTTATATACTTGAACAAATACTTGATTGCCTTGCTCTGATTGCAGTACTCGACATTTATGTGAGCTTCGTACTTTAGCAAAAGATATGGATTGAATGGGACAACTGAACGATTGTTGAGAGCAACTCCACCCTTATCAATTATGAAACCCGTGTCTCTTCGCCTATATACATGATACCCATTCTCGTCTACACGAGTGCAATCATTGAATGATTTAGGGAATTTCTTTGAGCACCTGTTATGATCCATACACGGAGATTTAGGATTAGCAGCACCACATGGTCCATGCAACATATATTCAGCAACTGCCTCGTATAATCTAGGATATTTCTCCTTGTCAGGAATTTCAGCAATAATCCACTTGTCAATATCTTCAGGATTATGACCTCGATCATGGCGGTTAAGAAAGAGAAGAATATGAGCATGCGGAAGGCCCCTCTTCTGAAACTCCACCGTGTATATAACTGCATGAATCAATTAACAAAATAAGAGGAACATGCTAATAAAAAAATATAATTGACAAAACAATAAGAGGAAAATAAATAATATTTAAAGATTTACTTACTTGCTTTTGGGGTGCCAAATACTTTGCCTTCCTTGAAATCTGCAATCATCTGATTAAGCTTCATTCTAAATACCTGTTTAATACATCGCCTATCCTCGTGCCTAATGCCATATTTTTTACGTAATCTCGTATTCTCCGGCCATTTAGGATTACACGTAAATGTTATGAAAAGTGACGGATACCCGGTCCATTTACATATAGCGAGAGAATCCTGGTAATTTTGAGTCATCCACCGCTGCCCGCCGGTATAAGTGGATGGCAATATAACTCGTCTCCCAGATGCTTCGCCGTATCTCCCCTTACCGATGCATCCGACGTATTTTTATAAGTTTCCATCCGAAGAGTAGGCCGATTATGACGTATCCATTCAAGCCTCTGTGTATCCATCATAACATATGCATCAACCATAAATTGCCGCAAAGAACCGACCGCTTCTCATAAGCCGTGATCCTTCTCTTATCCTCTCCCGAAGTCGAAAAGATAAAAACTCTTTTTATTGACAAACTTGATCTCTTTGCCCCGGGAGGTTTATTTCTCGGAATGTCTCGTGAAATATCCATCTTCACCGTATACAAATAACAGAGGATAATGTAGAGGAAGGTAAGATTTATCAAATTCATGAATATGTTTCGCATCCCCATTCTCGCTTTTCAATAACAATGTCCCCGACATCACCCGAATCATCAATATCACCTTCAATTATAGCAACGACCTCTCGAGGCCGTCGGCATATTAAACGGTTTTCCATCTCTACCCCGCTTACCTATAAGCCTCAATTTAATATCTTTCTTCATTCCAATATGTGCTCGGCCATTCGTACGCCCGTGCATAAGGGTTATGCACATCTATCATATTTTTCAAATCAAGCAACAAATGACTCATCGAATGGAGAAGGCTTATCTTTATCTTTCCCGCTTGTGTGAAAGAATCGTACATATAAATAGAAGATAGTCATACAATATATGTAATATAAATTATAATTCTCGAATAATTAAATAAAAACGTACCTAAAAGCATTAATTCTATTTTTAATTTCATTATCCGTGTCATAGATATAAAGCCGAGAGAAACGGGGACGGCCGTCATTAGGCAATAAAGAACCTATCATATGATCATTCTATCCTTTCAATTTAAACGAATAAGGACCACGACCATTGTTTATGCCATGGTCAATCGCACCTGGTCATTGAAGTGAATGCGAACATAGAATTGTACGCTCGAATATTGTCTTTATAATTTTTACTCTTTTCATGCTTCGTTCTCTAAGAGATCACTCAATAACTTAGGTGGCCGCACTAATGGGTCAATATGAACTTTTCCATTCATGCAAAGATAATGAAAATTTAGGTCAGTGTTGATGCTTGCGTACTTTTAACCTTTCATCATACCGTAACATCGCACCACATTTCGCACATTCGTATCTCAGGACGCTCTATATCCCCATAAACTACAATATATTGATAAATATTTAAATTATGTTAGTAATTCATTGGCTATACAGAGAAAATAATAATATAATATATACTTGAGAAAAATAATAATAATAAACACCTGTATTATATTGTTCGTCCGAATCTTTTTCCTTTCTACCGACGCGCGCTTTCATGGATTTTTCCTTCGATTTATTAACGACTCACTTTTTGTCACATTCATGCGAGAATTATTTATTAACGCGGATTCTGTATACAAATGGAATATATGACTTAGTATTAATGAAATATTTTATCATAAAATATTGAATAATAATTTGTAATAATAAATAGTTTTATTTAAAAATATCAAATGTTGAACAATTAAAAAAAATCATTACCAAAATTCACAGTAGGAGATAATAATGTTATATTATTTGCTACTGTTACACTATCTGTTCCTAATGTCAAAAGAATGTTAAGAACGATTAATATATTTATTTTAGCTCTTTAAAATATATAGTTGACTAATAAATCAAACATATAACTTACCAGATATAGGACTGAATCTATCAACATCCAAATTTATCTTTGAAGATTCCAAAATAGAAGCAACTACCTTTCTTGGTCTTCCGATTTTTCTTTTCCCACCGTCTTTTAAAAAATTTGTCGTGATAGAATCCAAAGAAGAAGAAATAGTTTTTCTTGATCGTCCAATTTTTTTTGGCTCAAGGAGCGTGCCATGGAAAGTGTTATGTACACTTGATGCTATGCTCGTAAATTTAGCTGAATAAGAAAAATAATTATTCTTCAATAAAAGATTATTAAGAAATTAAAAATAAAAATAAAATAGGAAAAATATTGTAAATTAACAAAGAAAATCATACATATAGATCCACGGTCGTGACTTGAATTAGGAGTAAGATTTTCATTTGTATGGTTCACACCATTACCTGTATATCAAGTATTATTATCTTAGATCTAAATTAATTAACAAATTTATATAAAAAATAAAATTATATATATATATATATATATATATATATATATATATATATATATATATATATATATATATATATAAACAAATTTTTTTTTTTAGAATTTGTCTTTATAATGAAAATACTTAAAAATTGACAAAATTCAATAACATATTACCTTGAGCCGTAATACAACTTTGATGATTACTCGGTGAAATCAAATGACTACCCGATGATAAGTCCACTAAAAATAAAAATAAATTCATTTAAAATGATAGTAAAAAATAAATATAAAATCATGCATTCTTATAATTTAATTTTATACACATGATATTAATGGATATGCTAAAATAATAATAAAGTAAATAATAAAATTACCATTAGAAATATCCGCCAATGGTAGTCGTTGAGAAGACCGTTGCGATAAATTAATGGAATCGTTGTCCACATCAGTAAGATGCGTTTTTATTTTCATAGATGCTCTATACATTTGTATAATCTAAAAAAAAAACTCAAATATTAATGAACATATATTTAGATAATGTTAATAATTTAAGAACAGTCTAAAAATAAAAATAAAAAATAAAACAAAAAGAGAAAAAAAGAAAAGAAAAATAAAGGAAAGATATTCTTTGTATTGATTGTATTTCTCGTGATTTTCCTTTTCTTTGTTGCCTAAATATTGTATCATCATCCCATCCAATGGGGTATTTTTGAATATAAAGGAAAGAAAATAGACTTTTTTTCCCCTAATTTACTTACAAAAACTTGAATAGCTAATGCCGCGTTGATGAGATATGAGCTATGCAACTTATGTTGAGAAAATATGTTGTGATTAATTTGGGAGTATATAAACAAAAGTTAGCATGCAACATCCATTTATTTTTCTGATGTGCAAAGTGGAAATTGGATAATCAAATTGATTCATGTGACTGAGTTTATTGTAGCATTATTTTGCTTTTAATTTGATTTTGTAGATACTACCTCCCTTTTGTGAATAATTAAATTTCCATATTCAATGCAAATCATATGTTTTTAGATTTTGACAATTAATAATTAGATTATCAACGTACAATTTGAATGGAAGGAAGGCATTCCAAGTTAAGCACAAAAACGTACAATAGGATGTCCCAGTAAAGATTTAGTTTGCCTGCTAGGCTTCATCCCACTTCTCTGAAAATCGAAGCTGAGCGCGATAAATTACGAGCGTGGGAACTTACATCAGCTTCGATAGAAGAATTCCTAACAGCCGAAGTTACATCAGACAACCATTGTTGAGAGCATCAGTATATTAAAGAATTATAAATAAGGTAGATAAAACCTTCTGCAACTAATTATTTTGTACCCTAAAATCTTTAAAGATGTTTTTATACATTGCACGCAATTAAAACATGTAATAGAAGGTATAAGCATGGTTTAACATTGTTAGTATGTGTAGTGCTTGGTGTTGAGGTCATAACTTGAGCTAGACTCATCCAAATCACGTGAAATTGATGTTGTTGAACACCTAAGACAATGTACTAAGACTATATGTTGCCATACTAATCCAATCTTGCTTTTGTGTGGCCCAATTATGCTTGAACAAAATGGATTATATTGTTGTCCAATTTGAGAATAAATTTGAATCAAAACACATATCTGTATTTGGACAATATCTTGATCTAAACTAATCCAATTGATCCAATTCCAACTGCATTCCATCACTAATTAACCTATCTACAATTTATCTTCAGGCCCAAAATGCTAAAAATATCGTCATCAATGATCTAAGTGACAATAAATGTCAAGCTGCCGGATTTTGACTCTCACAGGAAACAGTTTGCCATTTTTGTCATAAATGACGATGTAGCAGGCCAAAATTGAATATTTTGGTGTCTGTGGAAAGCCAATTCAAAGATCTACAAATATTATTCAGAGATCAATTTCAACTTTGGAGGGAAATTAGGTGTAAATTGTCAATCTTTGCAGGCAACCGAAACTGATGACAAAAGAGCACAATGCACTACTTCCATTTGAGACATCCCAAAATTTGTAAAGCAAGGTGGTCTAATGACCCCCATTTGCAAAGCATGGTTTTGCCACTGAAAGTAAGTAACTGTACCTCCAAGAAGGAGGCATTTTGAGGATCATCCAGCCTTCGTAAAGGACCATCATCTACTGTGAAACCATTGGTCCAGAAAGTGATGGTGTGAGTGACAACTTCAGGTTCCTGTGGGGTAGATGAAGGCGATACTGTCCCTCCAGCAGAGAGAAGTCTTGCCCTTCCAGAAAAGCTTCTTGAGCTTGATGAAGGTTGAAGGTGATCAATAGGTCCTTGTTCAGCACCAGCAAGTCTAGCTTGATTAAACAAAGCCTCCACATCATTCACCTTGGATGGACCTTAAAGCATTCCACTGCAAATTTCGACAAACATTAAAAGTGTATGGGCTACTGCCAAGTATTTACAGAATATTGTTAAGTAAACCACATCAATCACAGAAAAAAAAACCTTGTAACACAATAGAGCGAGAAAACAAAGTCTTATGCATGGCCTGCATCAATATGAAAAAGTTCACCAAGGAATTATTGCTGTTTCAATGACATAACTAAAGCTTGCGGTAACTAAGTAGTGAGAAAAAGCTAGTTAGGCATAATGAGAGTTAATTATTAAACTAAGTACACCCCTATCAAGAAATATGTGTATCTGTTTGAAACAGACCATGGAGATATTCGTTCCACATATCATACTCGTCAACTTTGCAATGCAAGAAGTAACCCATGTGATTATCAGAATGATTTCAAGCTTGGTAATCTAGAAATTTAAAGTTAGATATATCTTATCAAAATTTTAAATTGCATTATCCGAATTTTGGGCACCAAACAATTTATGATTATATTTCAGTTTATCATAAATTTCAATTCCATTATCCGAATTTTAGAGGGAATTTTTATTTTAAAGCTTATATTTTTTTAACTAAAATCTGGAATAAAAATGAGTTGAAAAATTGTTACAGTTAAATATAATCTAGAAATTTAAAGTTAGATATATCTTATCAAAATTTTAAATTGCATTATCCGAATTTTGGGCATCAAACAATTTATGATTATATTTCAGTTTATCATAAATTTCAATTCCATTATCCGAATTTTAGAGGGAATTTTTATTTTAAAGCCTATATTTTTTAACTAAAATCTGGAATAAAAATGAGTTGAAAAATTGTTACAGTTAAATATAATCTAGAAATTTAAAGTTAGATATATCTTATCAAAATTTTAAATTGCATTATCCAAATTTTAATCTGTAGAAAGCCTATTTTCACCACTTATCCTAGTTTTGATTTTTTCGGATTTAATTAAAAAAAAACACTTATCCTAATTTCGGATTTATGAAAAAAAAAACACTTATCCTATATTTTTTTAATTAAAATATAGAATAAAAATGAGTTGGAAATGGAGTTGATGACGTGGCCTTTGACGTGGCCTTTTCTGGAGGCTCTAAATAGTTTTGTTGTTTATATTATATATGATTGTTGAAAAAGAAAGACATTAATTTTTATTAGATAATTGTACTATTGTTTTGGTATGAACAAATCTTTTGTTTTTATTTAAAAAATTATGTTTATCAAAAAGAAATAAAATATCATCTTCTTTTAACTAGATTTTCAATCTTCACATTTTTTTACTAATTTCAATAACTTATTTCGTATGTGATTCATGTGTTTTATTTACTTTTTTAAATGATAAAATACTACAGAATTGTATATCGAGAAATGCATATTCTTAATGATTTTTGTTTTATTCCTATTTTATTGTTTTCTAATTTTTATGTATTGACAATGTAGTCGTTAATAAATTATTTCATAATGTATAAACGAATTAATTTTTTGATTTATTTTAGTTTAATTTTTTTCTTTTGAATATACAGTAATGCCCCGTACATCGCACGGGAGTAAATCTAGTAATAAATTAATGATAGCAAATATTTCACTAATGTTGCCAAAAGACAAAATTTTGCTAATCAAGCTTAGAAGAAAAAAGCTTTTTTTTTTTTTTTTGAGAAATAAAACAAAATTGTCGAAGCGCTGGGGCTCAAACCCGGGTTAAGCAACAGACGCACGTGAGATCCTTTAGCTACATCCTTTCTCAATTGGAGCTTAAAAAACTCAAGGTTTATTAAGTACTAGTACTTCGAGCCCGTGTGAATCGCACGGGTCAGTACCCCCACTTATATCTCCATCCTCATCAAAGTCTCTTTTTCTCATTATTCTAAGCACACTATTACTCATCATTAATTACCTTTCACATTCTTTCCTGAGACATTTATTTGTCAAAGCAATGAGTAATTGGTTCATGTACATAAACTTGCATTTAGTAATATTGCATCACTAAGGTAATTAAAAGTCTTGAAAAGGTGAGCTTCGGTTACCTTGGTCTCCTCCTCTTGTGCTTTTCTTCTTTTGTTTAAAATCATCAGAGGCAAAGATTTTCCAATAATGAATAAAAGTTTGTGCATTAATTAGCAGGTTCTACCTCTCATCTAACGAAACCCATATAGTTTCGCACAAATAGGCTATTTTTATGGGACGGAGGATAAGATGTAAAAAAAATAATAATGCAATGCAATGAAAGGGAGGGAGGGTCAAGCTGTATTTTGTTCAGACATTGAGACAAACAGATGGAGTGCATAAAGTTCATTATTTTTGACATAAGTAACCACTATTTTTGACATAAGTAACCACAACTTCAGAGAGGATGTATCTTCCCATTCATGAAATGATAATTCACTAATTTTGACATAAGTAACCACTACTTCAAAGCAAGATTTCAATACCTTAATCTCTCCGTGCTTCCAGGTATTTGGAGGAATTTCTGCAATATGCATTTTCCTTTCTAGAGCAACCACATCATCGTTGTCATCAACATTGTGAGCTTTCAGAATTCCATACCTATCAAAAACCCCATTTAGATACTACTCTATCCGGAGAACTGAACCGGAGAAAGAACTTACAAATTTTTCCCGTAGATAGACAAAGAACATATCATAAATTAACATAATCGTGAAAATGGGGAACGGTTCAAAAGATCAAATTGAGAAATACTAAGGCTACACACATGTTAAAAAATTATCAGCTAGAGCTCAGTAAAAGTAATGAGGCAAACGAAAGACAAAGAGAACGTACCTGAATCCGAAATTCTATGAGCAAGAGATGCTTTCGTCCAAATTGTAAACATGCTAGGAAACAATAATACATCTTATAAGTTTTAGAAACACATAGAAATCGAAAACAAAGAACTACAGATAGGCTTGCAACCAAAAAAAGAAAAAGAAAAGGAATTAACTCTTGCACTCGCATTCACTCATTGACCACGCTTTTGACAATGGACCGAGGCTATCTATGCACTCCACAATTTCAATACCCAAAAAAAAAGAATTCACACCTAAAAGGCTACACAGCAAAGGATAATACCTAATTGAATGTCAGAATCACATAAAAAAACAAAAAAACTTTCAGCCCATACAATACCTCCAGCAATTTTTCACAAATGTACTTCAAACGACATTGCAACAAAGAGGACTAATTCAAAGCCGCCTTTTTGTCACAAATACCAGCAAAGACTTCCAAATATGTCAAAATAGAGCTAGAATATATAAACACGGAAAATAATAAAACAGTATCTAAACTTTATAATTTAAAAATGAAGTTGTTTTTCTGAAAATGAGATAAACATGTTTTCGCCTGTTTGGTAAGGAAAATGTTTTTCGAAAAATATTTTCATGTGTTTAATATTTTTTTTTTTGATAAAAACACAATTTGAGATAAGTTGAAAGAGATAGGGTGGGGAGTGTTAAAATAAATTTAAGATGATTTTTTTTTACCTGACGCGGGGGGTGGGGTGGGGACTGGGGAGTGAGGGGGAGTTGTTAAAAATAAATTTAAAATGATTATTTTTTTTTTACCCAAGGGGGGTTAGGGGGATGGGGTGGTGGGGAGTGAGGTAGGGAGTTGTTAAAAATAAATTTAAAATGATTACATTTTTTTGACCCAACGAGGGGGTGGGGGCATGGGGTTATGAGTGGGGTGGTGGTGGTGGGTGGGGTGGGGGCTGGGGGTGGGGGTGAGGGTGTTACCATTTTTTGAAAAATGTTTTAATTAGGAAAATCCATAAGTCATTTTACTTAGAAAGGACGTAAAACGTTTTTCGGAAAACGTTTTCTACATTTTTCGGAAAACAACCAAACACCGGAAAATGGAGAAAATATTTTCCAGAAACAATCAAACACCGGAAAATGGGGAAAACGTTTTCCGAAAAACAACCAAACACCATAAAAAGAATTATTTTACGGAAAACATTTTACGGCCAAACAAACGGAGCCCAAAAGCAAAATTTTGGGCCCTTAAAATTGACCAAATTTTCGGCCTATTCGCCATATCAAGGCCAGGTCTGATATTGGCGATACGATTGAAACAATTATTTCGATTTTTTTTCTATTTATAGATTTTTAATATATTGCACTTTAAAATTTTGAGGTAAAAAATGATAGAGAGAAAGAGAGGGGAGAAGACGAAAAACACATCACGTAAATGCGTAGGAGTGGCAATTTGTACTCGTCCGAACCAACCAACTCGTATACCAATCCGTACCAATTATAATTGATACAAAAAGCCGGTATACCGAACTCTTGGTACGGTATTACCGTATCAATTATGTCTAATTGGTTGGTACATGGTACGCAAAAGTGACTTCGGTTGGTATACCGTGTACCGAGTTTATTTATTAAAAATTATTATATATCTATAGTATAAATCAAGGCTGCCTTCTCAACAGTGCTTTGAACAGTTCCAAGGCTGGAAATCCCCATTTTGCCCTCACTTTTTAATTCCTTTCCCATTTTGCCCTTAAAAAAAAAAAAAAATTACAAATTCAAAAATCATCTTCCCGTCCTCGGTTTCCCCCACGAAATTTGAATTTCGAGTCAAAAATCCACACCCTCTGGCCTCTTCTCTCATTTATAAACCCCAAAACTTTACACAGGCAAAAGCTTTTTACAGTTCAAATTTCAAATTTCAAATTCAATCATCTACAAAAAAGCATTCAAACTTCAAAATTCAAAAGGTAAATGTTCATACACATCTTCTCTGTTTATTTTCTCTGTTTATTTTCTCTGTTTCATATTTACTTCCCACCCCCAATTCTTCAAACCCCATTCACAAAACTTCAACAAGTGAACCAATGCAAAAAGACAAGCACCAAGAAAAGTTCTACGGCCTGAAATGTACATCCAAAAGATGAAGAACTCAAGCTGTCGAAGCTTGATCCGAGACCACAAAAATGTATCATAAGCTAATCAAAAGATTCAAAAGATTCAAAAGATTAAAAGATTCAAAACAACCTTTATTGCTCCGATGTACATGAAGAAAAGTATCATGAAGAAAAGTTCTACATAAGCGCTAAGAGTTGAACCAGAAGCTAATCAAAAGATTCAAAACAACCTTTGTAGTGTTCCAAAGAACCCAAACTAACTAATTTATGTTCTTTAATTAAAAATTAAAAAAAAAAAATATTACAGAACCAACAACGACGAATTGAGGGAACCAACAACGACGAATTGAGGGAACCAACAACGGCAATTGAGGGAAATTAGATCAACCTTCAATCCAAAACAACAACAAAACCAACAACGACAAGCTTGGTTGCAGGAGGAAATTACCTTGAATCCGGATTGAAGGCGGGTGCGGCCGGATTTGAGGGCGGGTGCGGACGGTTTGGAGGCGGATCCAGGACAATTGCGGACGGTTTGCGTGATTTAGGGCTTCGTCTCCAAAAATTGATTGCTCCGAAGGTCCATTGATTGTGGGAGGGGTGGGGTAGCCACGGTGGTGAAGGGAAGGGGAGGCGGAGGCGGTGGCGGAGGTCCTGATTTGGTGGGTTTCCCGTTCCTGTGTGAGTGAGAGAGAGAATTAGAGATAGAGATAGAGTAGAGAGAGAGTCGGTGAGAGAGAATTAGATGGGGTGGAATTTGGGTGAAGGTTTGGCGGAGTCGGGGAAGCTTGAGGGACGACGACAATGGAGAATTGTTCTCTGCGTATAGAGAGAGAGAGGAGAGAGAGGGGTTCAGTTCGGATAGAGAGCGAAAGAGAGAGAGGAGTGAGAAGAATAAATGTGTGATTTGGCTATTTTATTTTGAGAAATAAATTTGTGTTTCAATATTGAATTTGGTCCCTCCTTTCCAAATGACGAAATTGGCTATTTTGAACATTTATTTAAATATTGTGTTTAATTTTATAGGTTTAAAAAATGAACAGTCGGGGAACATTGAACATTTATGGATATGGTGATTCGGCTTTAAGCGAAACTTGATAAGTTAATATTTTACTATTACTATTTTATATGTGATATGTGATTTTCATTTTATATGTGATTTTTATTTTATATGTGATATATGTGATATGTGATTGTGATAATAATGTGATTTTTAGATTGACATTTTGAGAAGAAACAATGTCTCAGTTGTCATGCGAGAACCGTTTGAACACGATGAAATGATAAGGGTAAACATTTGATGTTAAATTAATTTTTTTTAATTTTTTTTTTGTATTTACATTAATTAACGAATATATATAGATTTTTTGACTAATATTTATAATTCATTATTAGGACCAAAATCGACTAACAAATCTACCGGCAATTTGCATTGCCCCATTTGGTATTTAATTTATTTCGGTTTAAATATTTATTATTTTTTATTTATAATTTAAATGCATGTAATTTAATTTAATTTATTATAATTTATTATAATTAAATCAATAATTATTTTGTCTTTCCTTTGCCTTAATGTTTTTGAAGGAAATTTGTGCCTACAATTTTTTCCACTTAAACGAAGTACCTCCTCCAAATAAACATATAATAATTTTATTAAACACTAGCACATGCCCGTGACCAAGGCCACGTAATTTTTTAAATTTTTTTTTAATTTTTTTTAAATTAATTTTTTAACGGCAAAATGGAAAAGGGACAAAATAGTGAGGGCAAAATGGGAATTTCATTTGTTGGGCTAGCAAGAACGGTAGCAAACACATGCCTCATTTATACTATAGATATAAATAATATAAATATAATAAATAATGTGATTTTTAGGTTAACGAATCAAGTTTAACTCATGAAACGACGTATGTTGAGGGAAAAGATGGCGAAGAACACAAGCTGTGCCACCGTCGACTCATCTTATAGGATCAAAAAGATTGAGATCATTTACGTCGGGCGAAACTTTCCCCCACGAACCCCGAGCTTGAGGTGCATTACGTCGTGAAAGAACTCCCCGACGAGAATGATGCGGTAACGTGACCATTATTCATGAAGATATTGATTTAAATATCATTCCTCTCCGTCGAAACCTTGAAGATGAATTTTTCTCAACGATTCCTACCTCTCCTGTTGTTGTTCTACCCGATGGGTAAATTTTCAACTTAGCTCACATAACTAGAGATATATATACTCTATTATACTTTAGAAATTGATTTAAATAGTATTTTTAAAATCTTTTGTAGGACAACAACTAATCGAATGATGTCACCAACCTCTCGATAGCTGGAAATACGGTTCGTCACTTTCTCGGTGAAATGGATGTTGAGTGTCCTCATTGTGGGGCATTACATTGGATGGATGAAAAACTCGCAAAATCATCTAAAACACGTCCTCTTTTTGGGACATGTTGTAAAGTGGAAAGGTTAGACTTCTGAACTCAACGCCACCTCAGCCAATTAAATCTTTGTATGACGGAAATGATGCTCAATCAAAGTCATTTCGAAATACATTCGACGGTATAATGCGTCTCATGCTTTTACGAGTGCGGGTGCTCAACTTGATGAAAGGGTTGTCGATGGGAGAGGTCCTCCAAGTTTTGTCATACACGGTGAATTGCGTCATCGAAGCTTGGATCTCTCATGCATCCACGAGAAAAAGAACCGGTTACGCGCAATTGTACATTTATGATCCAGGATACCGCTTTGCAATATCGGTGTCGTAATAATCCACATTTGAGAGAAGACGTGATGAAGATTATCCAGGACACTTTCTTTGGAGCACAACCCATTCCGGCAAAGTACCGTCAAGCTCATGAAATTTTATGTCAACTGGAGTAGGTGATGCAAACATTCCGGTTCGACTACATTACGGCTCTGCACGGGATCGTCGTAGATACAACTTACCTACGGCGAGATGAGATTGCGGTTATTTTACCCGGTGATGGGAATGATGATCCGAGTGGTATGAGGGACATACTCTTACATTTACGAGGGCAAAATGGATTAATGCGAATTAATGAGTGTCACCTGCATACTTACCTTTGCATTATGTGTTGTTCTTCCCATTTGGCGAGCTCATTTGGGAACCCGGTTTGAAAAAGATGGAATGTCGATGCCAATTGTCCATCTACATCTCGCATTACCCGGATGGATTACTATAGCTACCGTCTTTTTCGGCGTAAGGGTGAATTTTCAACGATATTGAGGGGTGGAAGGTTAAACCGGGAATTTGTGGTGGACGCGTTTCTTTGCAATTGAGCAAAATCGGTTGACCTACATGATATTGAATCGAGTAAGCTTCAAGTGAACTTTATAAGGACCTTCTTGAAGTGATTGTACGAGAAGGCACGAGATCCAAACCAAGTGGGTCGACCAATGATTTTGCCATCTTCTTTCTTGGGTAGTCCGAGATATATGTTTGAAATTTTTCAAGATTCAATAGCAATCACACGATACCACCACCACCGGATATCTTCCTTACCATGTTGCTAATCCCAAGTGGCCAGAAATTACTAAAGCGTTGCTCCCAAATCAATCGGCAAGCGATCGTCTGATTTAGTTGCGCGTGTTTTCGAGTTGAAACGTAAAGCTTTAATGAAAGAAATTGAGAAGAATGGGGTTTTGGTACTAAAGTTGCTCATGTTTTCACGATCGAATTTCAAAAGCGCGGACTTCCACATATGCATTTACTTTTATTTCTTCTTTGCAGAGACAAAATCGGGACATGTGCACAAGTTGATAAGATTGTGTGTCTTTGAAATTCCAGGCGAGAGAGATGATCCCGTGTTACATGAAACAGTCTTGAGTTGTATGATACATGGGCCGTGTGGATCTTCGTGTTTGGAAAAAAATGTCTGCACTAAAAGATATCCGAAGGCTTATGCGGATTCAACGACCATGGCGGATGATGGATATTCAACATATCGTCGAAGGAATGCGGTCGAACTTATACGGTCGGGGACAAGAAGTTGATAGCAGGCATGTTGTGCCATACAATCCACATCTTTCGAGAATGTTCAATTGCCACATAAATGTTGAAGTTTGTGCAGGCTTGGTTTTGTGTTAAGTATATCAATAAGTACATTTACAAAGGACATGATTGCACTACAATGATTATTGGAGGAGTTAATGAGATCAGCAGATACCTTAATGGAAGGTATATTAGCCCCACAGAAGCTTCTTTGGCGCATCTTTGGAAACACAATGCATGGTGAACATCCACCGGTCATGCGGTTAGGCTGTTCATTTACCGGGATTGCATCACGTGAATTTTAATCCGGAAGATACGGTGAAGATATATCTGCAAGAACCGCCAATCAAGCATCGACTCTAACGACTTTTTTGCATATTACAGCAAATCCGAATGCACCCAAATTTTCATATCATGAGTTTCCTCAATTTTTCGTTTTCAACAAGAAGGAGTGGAAACCGAGACAAATTGGATTCTCTATTGGTAGAATGTACTTTGCTTCCCGAATTACGGAGAGAGATTTTACTTGCGGTTGCTACTCACCCATGTCGAGTCCGTCTTCATTTCGAGCTTGCGCCTTTGTCGGTGGTGTTTTGTATCCCACTTTTAAATTAGCATGTGTTGCTTATGGATTAGTAGAAGATGATGAAGAGTGGGTACAATGCCTTCAAGAAGCATACATTATGCGGGTGGATACCGGCTTCGAAGATTGTTTAGTACAATTCTTAGCCGATGTTCTCCAGATTAAACCCATATGATTTGTGGAAACAATTTTGTCTTCATATTTGTGATGACCTTGCTCATAAGATACGTACACAATTTGGTATTCCGTGACCCGGCATTTCGGTTGTCGAAGATTATGGGTTGTATCTTCTTAATCGGCTACTTCAAGAAACGGGGAAAAAGTTTGGTGACTTCCCACCGATGCCCTTGCCTACAAGAAATTGGAGTGAGTTCACGGGTAATAAGTTGATGTGGGAACACCGTCAGTTAAACATCAAAGCGCAAGAACATGATGTCGATACTAGGGTGGGTTCTCTAAATGATGCTCGGCGGGTTGCTTACTCTTGATTCTTTCTTACATTCTTGAAGATCGTGGAACAACTTTCTTTTTGAATGGTGGTCTTTGGGACAGGAAAAACTTTCTGTACAACACGGTAACACTTAAATGTCGTTCTCTAGACCACATTGTTATAAGCTGTTGCATCATACGGTATTGCATCCTTCTTTGTTAATTGGTGGTAGAAGCTGCGCGCTCGACCTTACGTATCCCGATTGATGTTCATGGAAATTCAACATGTGGCTTTACTAAGCAATCTATACATCTTTGAGTTGTTCAAAAAGCTAAACTCATAATATGGGATGAAGTGCCAATGCAACATCGATCTTGTGTTGAAGCGTCGATCGCACCCTTCGTGACATTCGGGATAGTAATGACAAACCATTTGGAGGCATCACCGTTGTTTTGGGAGGAGATTTTCGACAAGTCCTACTGTAGTTCCAAGGGGTGTTCGAACACGGATAGTTGGGGCAACATTGAGACGTTCACCTCTATGGTACGCCATTAATATCCTAACGTTAAATGTTAACATGCGTCTGGACAACACAAATAATTCACGGGTGGATTTTCTGAACTTTCTGATGAAGGTATTTTTTAATTACTTTAACATTTTCAACATTTGTGTTTCAATCTTTTAACATATGTGTGTTTTAAAATGGTTAATTTTTTCCATGATTAAAAATTCGATTGGGAGCGATCTGAAGAAGTTATATTAATACGAAATTCAGCAATAAGGATTTGTGAAAATCCCGTTGAGTTATTAGATAGCATTTACCCACAACTTGGGGTAGCGAGGCGTGGCGAACCCATCTTTCCTTGGAACGCACAATTTTATCGGCAAGAAATGACGATGTTAGTTCTATTAATGAAAGGGCACTTCACATATTTCCTGGTGAAACAGTTTCTTATTTGGCTGCTGATAAAATGTGCCACGATGATGAATCCAGCCGGAACATTACAAATCGATATCCAAATGAGTATCTCAATTCACTAAATCCTCAGGGCTTACCACCTTTTAAACTTGATTTAAAAGTTGGTACATCCCATTATGTTATTGAGAAATCTTGCTCAGAATGATGGTCTTTGTAATGGCACACGATTAGTGATCGTCGAGATGTGCGCCACACGTTCTTGAAGCTCAAATTTTGGCCAGGGATAAAAATTTGGAAAATTAGTTTTTATCCCAAGAATATCACTAACTCCTTCATCCGGAGAATTGCCTTTCAACATGACGAGGCGACAATTTCTGTTAAATCGGCATTCGCGATGACCATTAACAAATCACAAGGCGATCGGTGAAATTTGTGGGTATTGATTTGCGCAATCCTGTTTTTAGTCATGGACAGCTGTACGTTGCTCTTTCTAGATGCACATCTCCGGGCGTATTAATGTTCTTCTCTGAAAGTAACATAAATTCTACAACAAACATTGTCTACCAGAAGTTTTATTATAGTATAACTATGAAAAGGTAATTATAACATAACTTAAACAATTTTTTAAATGATACGCTTTTTTATCATCATTCTCAAATATTTGAATCATATATTTGTAGTCATGGGATGCGTGTGTGAAAGAATATAGACGCTTGCACAAACCTACGACAAGGGCTTGGAATGGGCATAATAAGGTAATTTTTTTTTTTTTTAATTATTATATTGTTAATTTAATATAAAAATATATTGATTTCATTTTTTATTTATTTCAGGTGCTTTTACGTAAACGTACCTGGTCAATGTCTGTTTCGATTGAGACAACATCTTTACTTCAAGTGGTTAAAAATCTATATGTTAATTAGATGTTAATTTATGTCTTTATCTTTTTGTAAACAAGGGCATAATGTTTATGTTCATAAAAATCTATATGTTAAAAATCACTATAATTTGTAACTATAAATGTTTAAGTTAATTAAAAAAAAAAAGACCCGTGTCCTCGGACACGGGCATATGTACTAGTAATTATATATATAATAATATAACATAAAAGATAATTTAAACCTAAAATCTATTTTCAATTCAACAGTCGTGGCCCCTTTCTTCTTTCTCTCCTTCTGGCGATTCAATTATCGATTTGTGAATCCATCATTCGACGTCGGTGCGCCTCCTCCTACCCCAGTCCGCTGGCCAAGATCTTCCCACCGCACGCCTCCTCCCCTTCTAAAGGTAAGTTCTCTACTCTCGATTCTCAACTCTCAACCCTCAAACGTCACATTCATGTTTTGTTTAGGGTATGATATTTGGTCTTTGTTTCAAATTTTTGGTTTTTTCTTGCTTGAATTTATTGGTTTAGGGCTTGAATAGTTGGATTTACTGATTTTTGAGCTTGAATTGGGGTAGAAACTGATTTCTCCCTTTCTCAGTTCCTCAGTCTCAACTTTTCTGTAAACATAAATACTCCCTCCGTCGCACAACAAGTTACACACTTACTGTTCCACACGGGAATTAAGAAATACATTTAAATAAGAGAAGAGAGAATGAGTGAAGGAGGTATTGTGAGTATGAAAAGTAAAATAGGAGATAGAATGAGTGGGTTGAATAGTAAGTGAATTGTTGTTGTGAGTATGACAAGTGGGACCCATTAACTATAATAATAATAATAAAACATGTCCCAAAATAGAAGTGTGACTTATCAGTGGGACGCCAAAAATGGCAAAGTGTGTAACTTGTTATGGGACGGAGGAAGTATATATTATTGGATAGTTATGTGTTAATTTTTATCAGTTATGTTTGAAACTTGAAACGGGATGGAATCTTTCAATTCAAAGACTACTACAGTTTCTTCTTCTCAATCGATTCCTCTGTTGCCACATTCATCAGTTATGTTGTACTATTTACAAATGCATTTTTTTGGTCTATATTTACATTTGGTATATTCGAATATCAACCGTATCAACCAAGTATTAACCGTATCAATAAACTTGGTATACCGACTTTTGTGATTGGTACTAATACATATTTTTGTATACCAATTCATACTTAATTGATACATGGTATACGTAAAATATAATCGATACACCAATCGAACCACCCCCATAAATGCGCTTAGCATTGGATTTCAGTGTGTGCGCGTGTATTAGTGAGAATGACTAGAGAAGAGAAGAACGGTTCATAAATTTATTGGTGAGATTCAAATATGTCAGTCCTTAAAGTGATTAAAAATACTATTTATTCGGTTAAAGAAATTACCGATCAAAGTCTCTTTTTTATAATTAATAACAGACAAAGTAATTTATACCCCACAAGACGTCAAAATCTTAGGAAAAAACTAGTTTTTCCAATTAATTTGGGAGTACTAGTTTTTAAAAATGTGCGGTGGCATTTTCGTGATTAATCGGAACTTAAAAAAAAAACGCACAATGACATTTTTGTACATAGCTAAAACTTCTTTTTAAAATGATGCGGTGGCATTTTCGTAAATAATCGAAACTTATTAACATCTTTGGCAATTTTTATAACTTAAACTAACACTTTTTAAAACTAAAACCGACATTTTTTAACACTAACATTGCTGCACTATTTAACAATAACACTTATAATACTGACACAATTTTAAACGAGATCTAACACTGAAAAACACTACTCCCTCCGTCCCAGACCAAGGATCCTCGGGGGGAATTTCACGCTTCTTAAGAATTTTTTTTAAAATGGGTAGAAAATTTTAGGAGAGAGAATGTAAAAGTTAAATGTGTGGTAGGGAATATGAGAGAGAATGTAAAAATTAAATGTGTGATAGGGAATAGGAGAGAGAATGTAAAAGTTAAAAATATTTAATAGGAGAGAGAATGAGTGGGAGGAATAGTAATGGTTTTTTATTAAATATATGGAGATGATAAGGATATAAATATATAGAAAACTTTCCATTTAAGGAAAGGGACTCTTGGTCTGAGACGGACCAAAAAGAAAAGTAGGACTCTTGATCTGAGACGGAGAGAGTATTATTGTTTTTGAAAAATGTCAGTTAATTACAGAAATACCATCACACGTTTTAAATTAAATTGTAGTTAATTACAAAAATACACCGTACATTTTTAAAACTATTTTTTCTATATACTCCCTTCGTCCCATAAATTTATGAACTTTTGGGTTTTGTACGGGAATTAAGGAGGAAATATTATATTGAAAGTGTTGTGAGTGTGAAAATAAAATAGGAGAGAGAATGAGTGGAGAGAATAGTAAATTATAATGGTGATGTGAGTATTAAAATAATGTAGGAGAGAGAATGAGTGGAGGAAATAGTAAAGATTCCTTTCCATTTAGGGAAAGTTAGATATTATTGTGGGACGCCCAAAATAGAAAGTTTACATATTATTGTGGGACGGAGGGAGTATTTTAAAAAACTAGTTTTTAATAGCTAAAATCTTACAAAAAACGCGTTTTTCCTTAAGTTTAGAAAAAACGTGTTTTGTTTTCTCCGCTAGTGCCAGTGTTAGTGTAACAAAGTGTCAGTGATAGTGTAACATAGTGCCAGTGTAAAAAAGTACCAGTATTAGTGTAACAAAGTGCCAGTGTAAAGAGTGTCAGTGCATGTATATTAAGTGTCAGTGTAAAAAAGTGTCAGTGTTAGTGTAACAAAGTGCCAGTGTAATAGCGTCAATGCATGCATATTAAGTGCCAGTATAAAGAGTGCCAGTGTAGGGTAAAAAAATATCAGTGTAAAAAGTGTCAATACATATATTATTAAATGTCAGTATAAAAATGATTTTTTCTTAAGATTAAAAAAAAATTTTTTTTTTTTAGATCAACTCCTTTTAATAATATTTACTCCCGTAACACAAGACATGTTAAAATGCAATTCTTTCAAATGTTTTCGAAAGCAAAGAGCGGGACACGTGCTAAATCACGTGCAACACGCTTTCTATAAGTCATAGGTCTTACTTTTCGTTAATGTAAACACCAACACGCGCCCACACGATAAGGATCCAGTACCATACCATCATCAAAAGTCAAAACCCTAAACGACTCCACACTTTCTCCAACAAGCCAATCCCACGACTACCATTAAGTGAACACGGTAACATCTATACTCTCCACTCCACCGAATTACGCCCGAAATCTCCCCACTTATACGTAAGCAACCGTTATTTCCCATCTCCCAATCTCAGCCGGAAATGTACGCGACGAGTATACTTTCCTTAACCGAGTTAAATATTTTATTAGTCCACCATCTCTCTCCGATCAGCTTTACTTTCACAGATCTCGTGTAATTTGAACATAGAGCTAGGGTTTTTCGGAATCAATTCAGTTGGGAGGAAGGAGGTTTTGATATTCGTCGCTAGCTAGGGTTTTGTTATGGCGTCGGATAATTGGGATCGGCTGGTTCGAGCCACTTTGAGGAGGGAACAGCTCAGACGTGCTGGTCCGGGCCATGAGAGGATACAGAGTGGAATTGCTGGTTCCGTGCCGGATTCGCTTCAGCGAAACAACAACATCAATGCCATCTTACAAGCTGCTGACGAAATTCAGGCGGATGATCCCAATGTCGCCCGGATTTGTATGTTTCTTTTATTTAATCCCTAATTATTTTCGTTGCATATTTGTTGATTTTCTCTGGTTTGTATTATTTTGTGGATCAAAATTTTGGATAAATCTTTTGAGTGGATAATCTAGTTTAAGAATGTATATTGAATTAGTAGAATAAGATTTTTTGAGTCCCTAATTTTTACCTAAAGCTAAGAAACTAGGGGTGAAGCTGAGCGAACAGCTGGTAAAAGTCTCAATTTCACCTGTAATTATATGCAACTATGGTAGTAAACTTGGGTACATGCTTATGACTGAATGCACTAAAATGAATAAACTTTCTTATAAGTCCATGACTTCTTTTGGATATGAAAGTAGGTGTGAATGCATAAACATGCTATATACATATGTAGATCATCATGCTAATTAAGCATGTATATTTTAGATTCATTAATAATGTACAATGAGGAGTCAATAAACATTGAATTGAGAGATGCACTTCATAGAAACTGATTGCCTGAATGTTTAATAGAATCTTGAAAACGCAAATAGAATCATTTATTGTCTCAAGTAGTTGGCAATGAGTGCACCATTTCTTGAATGACCACTAAGCCGTTTTTATCACAACAGATACTCTGCAAAATCCTGATTTCTAGGCCTAACAATATCAAGAAAGCATAAAGTGCAAGCCCTCCACTCGAGGAACTGGAAAAAAGAAATTAGAACAGGGAGAAAGATGAAGAAAAAAAGAACAAATAGAAAAAAGGGGATTAGTTGGAGAACCACTCTCCAACATCCGAACTCCCTTAAGATCTGTTCCTAGTCTTAAGATGTGTTCTTCCTCTTCTTATTATAAAGGCCTAACTTCGTTTTAGTCCATCGTACTTTCAAAGCGTATTTCACTTTTACCATTGTTTAAATATTTTTCCAATTGTACCATTGTATTTGTACCACAATTATACTTACATTTTAGCCATTGTCGTTAACGACGTTATATTGAGTTAAAGGAATTGATGACATGACTATCCACATCGGTTATAAAGCTATAAATATAACTATTGTTAAATAGTTAACACATAACTTAACTGATTGAACATATAAATTAATGAATCTAACCAAATATTGTAATTTCCTCTTCACCATTTCCCTCCTTCATCTCTAACCCTAACTGAAAATATTCTAATTACCCAAAATAATGATCCCAAAATAACAATTGTATCTCATATTACCTACCACTTTCCCAATTCCAAAACCCCAAATCATCACCCACGTCCTTCCCAATTTTATGAATCCCCAAATTGAATTCAATACTAGACTCCATTAATGTTTGCTACTCTTGAATTCTCTCTATGGAATTGCATTAATTAGGGTTAGGTTATAAAGGAGGAAAAACACTAGTGATAGGTCAAATTTAGGGTTCCATTAGTAAAATGTGTTCAAATCTAGGGTTTAGATGGAATAGGTTGTGGTTAGGGTTCAAAATTGGAGTTTGGTTGATGAGATGGGTTGGGTAGTGTTGTTTGTGGCTGGGTAATTTTGTTTATGGGTTTGAATTTTCAAATGTTGATTTGATTTATTAAATAGATTACATGATGTTCGTGGCTAGGCGAATGAGACTAACGGGGTCATTGCAATTATTTAACCAAGTTTTTTGATTCGATTAATATATAACGAGTTTCAATTTGCATAACTTTATGATCCCTCGTTGAAGCCCTGTCATCAATTCTTATAACTCTATTTTAACGACTATAACGGCAATGACTAAAATGAAAGTCATATTTGGGGTACAATGGTAAAAGTGGAAAAAATATATTGTACAATGGTAAAAGTGAAATACGCTTGAAAATTCGATGGACTAAAATGGAGTTTGGCCTATTATAAACTTAAAGATTAGGCACAAAGAGAGACGGGATGGCGCTAACCACCAGCGGTGGTTGGGGACTTGCTGGATAGAGAGTGACGGATGAAGGAGAATGGGAGGAGAGAGGGTGGAAGGAAGGAAGAAAGAAGGGTTGAGGAGAAATGGTGGTGGCGACATTGTTTGGTGGGTGGGAATGATGATGATGATGAAGAAGAAGAAGAAGACAAAGAGGAAGAAAAGAGAGAGAGAGGGAGGGGAGAGACGGGCACCAGCTGCAAAATTGTGTAGGGGTTGTGTGATCGTCGTAGCACTAGATTTAGGTTATATATTAGGGTAACTATGTAATTAGAGAAACATCAAGGGGTATCACGTCTGATAAAATGAATACAATGTAATATTATCCGGGTCGGGGATGAACAGGTCATCAAGCTACACCAAACCCCGTACCCGCAGGGCTTTGAAAGTAACTTACCAAACCCGCTTCGTTCGGAGTGGACCAATGCGGGATTCGGTCCGGTTTGTGCAAATAGCCAGCCTTGGTAAAGGGTCCTGTTGTTTCTAGAGAGTGTGGGTTTCTCGCATGCGTTTGAGATGTTTCCTGCACCAACATTATAATATTGGATGATACTTTATAAGATGCAATAGAGTGTCATGTGATAATCTTGCTATGATTTTGTACCGGTAAGAGCATTGCCCGGGAAGTGAATACAAGCATCAATCTTAGAGACAAAGGGTGTTCTGAAAATCATCTCCATTGTTCTTTTTATGCAACCATGCCATGAAAAGATTTTACTTCCTACACTTGAATTAGCTGTCTGAAAGCAGTCGATACGAGTTAGATTTGAAAATATGGTGATTGTATTGTTTAACCATTAACATAAGTTACATTTTTTTGAATTTTAGTATGTGAGCAGGCATATTTCATGGCACAAAATCTGGATCCTAACAGTGACGGAAGAGGTGTTCTTCAGTTTAAAACTGGCTTAATGTCGGTTATTAAGGTTCGACCAACTCTTAAAAGTTTTGATCTACCTCAGAAAATATGAAAATACTGTGTTCTTCTTACAGGTCCAGTGTGGTTGGAGCTATTTTACCCTGCTGTAGTTTATTTAATAATGACTGCCTAAGTAGACATATAAGAAAAGAAGAAGAGAATTTGAGGACATCATTTTTTGGTTGCAGCAAAAACTAGCCAAAAAGGATGGGTCCCGAATAGATCGTAATCGTGATGCGGAGCATCTGTGGGATTTTTATCAACATTATAAGAGACGGCACAGAGTTGATGACATCCAAAAAGAAGAACAGAGACTGCGGGAATCAGGGACTTTCAGTACTAACATGGGAGAGTATGTCCTTTAGTTTCTCTTTTGATTTCTTTATATGTGCATTCACATGCGTGATAACGTGTTGTGATTTGGGTCGTGACTAATTCAAATTTAATCGCTACATTCCACAAGAATCCCCTTTTTAATAGTAAAGTTAATAAGAGACACGTTATTAATCAGTGTATACATATGGCCTGGTAGCTTATTTGGATGCATATTTATTTACAGGTTGGAACTCAGATCTTTAGAAACGAAAAAGGTATTTGCGACATTGAGGGCTCTGGTTGAGGTGATGGAGGCTCTAAGCAAAGATGCGGCTCCTGATGGAGCAGGAAGGCTTATCATTGAGGAGGTAAATCCCACCCTCTATTCCCTCACCTGGCTAGGACCTATCAGGACTTACTTTTGCATGCTGTATCCGGTTGTAAATGTGTTCTACCTGTTTTCTGCAGTTGTTGCTTTAATTTTGTCTTAAGGCAACATACACAATTGGTTCTTGTACTTTCATCCTCTTTTGGGATTCGTCTCTGCACGCAAATTCCAAAAATATTAACTCCTTGAACTACTCATTGTAAATGCAGTTAGTCTTTTCTTCCTCTTCCATCCAGATTTTATTGTCAAGTTCTGTCATGTGCAAATCACATGAGTTTCTTCAGGACAAACGTTATAAGTACTATTAGAAAGCTCAAGAACCCTATGGGCCCAAGGTTGAAAATTCATAAGTTACTCTTTTTCCCTGTTTTCTCCATGAACATTTCTCTGATCTCCTCCTTCTACCCTATTCCAGTCTCCACTCTCTCTCTTGTACGCATCCACGTGCGTGCACTTCAGCCTCCCCTCTCACACACACAAACTAACATATCTTTAGTTCTTTACTCAAAACTTATCTAAATCCAAGACTTGAGACATACAAAAATAACTCAAGTCTCACTCCTATTGTACAATGATAATGATTTAGCAAATATCAAACCGCCTCTCTCATTAACCCTTACTTCATGTTTCCTGTTTAAGAACCCAAAATTCTGTTACTATTCCACGAAACAATCTAAATCCAATCCACCAATTTGCTGAGTTAAACATGTTTTGTGATTCTATTTGAGATGTAATTCCGCAATTGATTGTGCTCTCCCCACAGATATCTGAATTATTTTGTGATTTTGGAATTAACATAAGTGGTAGAATTTGTAACTAAATACGACATTGGAATCTTCACGGGGGTCCATTTACCTGAGAGCCATGGTAGGAGGTTAAGAGTAATTTATATGGTTGTACTGGTCGTAATGGTTGTGATGATGGCAAACATATATCAGGCAGGCTTGTTTAGCATTGGCCGCTGTAGATAAAAATGGCAACTTCAGTGGGATTGTTTTGTTGTTATCATTTCATTAATTTTCTTTTGTTAAACTTATCCCTTTTGAACATTGGGTTTTATATACTCCCTCTGCCCAGCTCGAAATAGGATTTTGGTCAACTTGAGTACATTTTGACCAAGTAATTTAAATAAAATAAATTAATCTAATGAAAATCTAAATATTGCTATTGAAAGTATTATTAATCATGATACAATAACAATTTTTTAAATTTTTATTAGGATATTTATTTTTTATTTAAATTACTTGGTAAAAGTATAATCAAGTTTACCAAAACCCTATTTCGAGCGGGACGGAGGGAGTATAGTAGTTGAGAGAAAGAACTATTATGTTTCGACGATGTTTTACCCATAAGGAAGGTCATGTTATACTTGCTATAAAAAGGGTCATGTGATGCTTTCTATGAAAAAAAGTCATGTGATGCTCACATGGTAATTCAACCGGTGAATTTCGATGAATATGGATGGAAGGACTAATTCTGCTTGATTTGGGTAGCACAAGGATTTGATTTTTCTTAATGGTAAAGGGTCAGTTTCCAAGTTCTGGAAAATGAAAATTTATGTGCGGAATACTTTTTAAAGGTTTTTGAAGCCTCCTCTAGAGCTTCACATTATGCATAGCTATTCCTTCTTACACAGTTCGTGGTCAATGCTCTACAAGCACTGATGCTGAATTTCAATGGCTATTTAGATCTCTTTCTGTATACGTGTGCATATCTGATCATTTTTTCTCTTCTATTTCAGTTAAAGAAGATTAAACAATCTGATGCAACTCTGGTCGGGTGCTCACGCCTTACAACATAGTCCCTTTGGAAGCACCATCTCTAACCAATGCTATTAGCTTTTATCCTGAAGTAAGTTAGATCATCTTTTGATTCTTTTATTGTTGCTATTCATTCACCGTTTTCTTCTTCTTTTATTTGGTATACCACTTGACCATTTTCGGTTAGCTGTTCTACCTGGAATAGGCATCGATTCTCATAAATGTCCATGACCAACTGTAATGCAGGTTAGAGGTGCAATATCTGCACTTAGATATAGTGAACAATTCCCTAGGCTTCCAGCAATTTTTGAGATTTCTGGACAGAGGGACGTGGATATGTTTGATCTTCTGGAGTATGTGTTTGGTTTTCAGGTTCTCCCCTTTTCTTGTTATTGTGTGTTCCTCATTGTTTCCTCTATTAGTTTTGATTTCTCCTTGGTTACATGTATTTACTTACAGAACCTAGAAAGGGGAAGAGTTATATATACATCATGCCTGAATTGTGATCTTAAATCTGATCAATTGGTGTTTGCCATACTTTGGGAATCTTTACTGGTGTATTTCTTCAGTTTTCATGTTTCTTTGTCAAGGACTTCTTTTATTATATCTACCAATACTACCCAGTTCCCAATTGTAAAGGCGTTTACATTGCTACTACCTCTGTACTAAAATGAATGACCAATTTTTTTTTTCTTTCAAATTTGCTCTTGATCAAGAGCAAATTTCAAAAATATATGTTCATTCAGAGCATTATACTTGAGAATATATACATGGATCATGTCGGTGCCATTATATCTGTTCTCTTTAGCATATTGATTTTACATGTTACTTCGTTTCCTGTAAATGTTCGGTCATTAACACTTCTGGATGACTTAATTCGTGATGGGTTTGGAGGCACATCGTCTTGACTTTCTCATGCTAAATGAACTGCGGCTTCATAAAATGGATGGTTAATAATGTTGTTGTTTGTCACTGATAGACCTCAACAGATGAGATGCAAGCTAATTCAGATGCAGTGATATGTTAATTTTCTCATAGAGAGGGGAGGATATATATTTTGTCTAGTTTAATTTATCCAATTTTTGCTCCAGTACTCTGATTCTGGGTGGTATTTTGAAGTTATTTATGCGAAGGAGAAATTGAAACGGGTTGAACCAGTCACAAAACAAACAGTTTGCCTTTTGGCTTTCTTTTTTTCCTTTCCGCTCTTTTCCTCTCTTCTCCTTTTGTTTATTTTGTGTTTGTGTATCTAATTCAAAAGAAAAAAGAAAAAAAAAAGCCAATATGTAAACTATTGCCACTATAACTGCGATATAAGTATATAACTCCCCCTTTCTGGACAAAGCTTTATAAAGTCTCTTCATCCATTGCTGACTATCATGAGAAACAAATTTCTCATGGATCAGATACTAAACGAAATTTCTGGGCTTGGAATGAACCTTGCTTTCCCAAATGGAACTACCCTTGGGAAAGGGCAAACAACGGTGAGGTTGCTACTAAAAAACATACGAAGAATGACAAGCATACTGGCGCATTGCGTGGAGGTAAATGGATGGGGGTACTGGCATCAGTCTTTCATTTACCCATAGAATCCCTAAGAACTTGATTAATCAATATTGCCACTTATTCCTCCCCTTAATTCACGATACAGTGGTACAGTACAGGGTTCTTGCATTGTGTTTTTGAGGATGTATTGTGTGGAGGTGGGGAGGGGGAGGGGGGAGGCTCCCTCGTTTATTCTGGTTTGTGGGTCCCTGGAGCTGATTTCCTTGCTTGTCTTTTTGTTTCCTTGAATCTTTCCCCTTCTTCCACAATTCGTTGTGGAGTTTGGACTGTGTGTTGACAAATTCCAGGTTCTTAGGGATCAGGTGCTACCCTTGCTGCTTCTTTGGGACCGATTTGTGTTATTTGAATCTCTTTGGCTTCGATTATGTGAGCCTTTTGAGGAATGGCCATCTCTAAACTTCAGTGGAACTCCTCTTATATATATTCTTTTTGTAAGATGGACTTCATTTTGTCCCATTTTCCTTTCTCCCTGTATTAACTTGATAATTCTTTTGTATTTAAAATAATAGAAGCTTAAAACATCGTGTCAAGAATGCCGGTCAACAGTATCCTTCAAAGAGCAGCATCATACTGAGCTATACGACACAAAAGCTTCAATTACTTCCTATTTTTTTTGGATCCACAAGAATTGGTCCAATTAGCATGCATACCCTTTAACATGAGTCAGTAGAAATAGTAGCCACAATCGTGGAAGGTACTGAAAGAGAGCAATATGCCCCTTGAGAGCTATGCTAGGGTTTGGTCAACTCGAAGAACTTGGGCTGTGCTTATTTTCTTTTGCTACAAAATATCTGATTGTAACAATTGATCTGTTGTTATTCATAACTGAATCAGATTGATTTTTTCCTATGTTCGAACAGATGCATGTATAATTTTGGGTCTTGTACGAGAAATCCTAAAGTGTTAAAGTTGCATCAACTTAGAGTATATGTAATTAATCTTTTTTTTTTTATGAGATAAATTTGGTCATTTGCTTTTACTTTTCATCTTTTCCAATCTTAACTTTTTTAAACTTATATGTTTGGCATTAACTTTTGCATATTTTTTTTTTTGCAGAAAGACAACATTAGGAACCAGCGCGAGAATGTTGTTCTCATTATAGCAAATGCGCAATCACGACTTGGCATACCAGTTGAAGCTGATCCAGTAAGTGATTTGGATGAGATTTTTTGTTTGGAATACTTGCTGGGTTTTGTTACTCCTTTAATTAAAGCTTATGCACATCTTTGTTGTGATTAATGATCAATGTATGGTTAAAGATCTTACTTTTAAAAGATGGATTTAATATCTACTAGGAGATACTGCTATTGGGCACTACTCTAATGCTGCTTGGAACTGGAAGAAAATATGGTTAAAGATCTTACTTTTAAAAGCTTGGAACTGGAAGAATATATGTTGGCATTAACTTTTGCAACTTTTTTTTCATTACCATGTACATCTGTGCTGCCTACTGTTTTGGCCATTCTCTGAGTGGAGGTCTTTATGCGTTTCTTGAAAGAAAATGGTCATCATTAGTTCGTGGTATTGTTATAGTGGCATAGTTGTTTTTGAATTTAAAGTGCGGCATACAAAACTAAAGATTATTCATTGTTTGTCATCCTCAATGCCAATGAAACTAACAGGCCTCCCATTTTACATTCTCAGAAAATAGATGAGAGAGCTATTACAGAAGTTTTCTTGAAAGTCCTGGATAATTACATCAAATGGTGCAAATATTTGCGGATACGCCTTGTATGGAATAGGTAGCATCCTGTGTCCTGCTGTCAGTTTGAAAGAATCCTTTTACTCCCCTGCTTTATTAATATGCATTCTGAATTTTCTACAGCCTAGAAGCAATTAACAGGGATCGGAAGCTGTTTTTGGTTTCCTTGTACTTCCTGATTTGGGGTGAGGCTGCAAATGTCCGTTTTCTTCCTGAATGCATCTGCTACATATTCCATCATGTAAGCCTTTTACACTGTCATTTGATTAGTTTATAGTTGATATACTACTTATTCTACTAGTAATAATCTGTTTGGAGCTCTCTCTACTGTTTGGAGCTCTTTCTCTTCAACGTAATGGGAACTTTTTGCTTTTGAATGATGCCTTCAATTTTGCAGATGGCAAGAGAGTTGGATGCAATTTTGGATCATGGAGATGTTCATCCCGCTGCTAGTTGTAATGTTGAAAATAACTCTGTGTCTTTCCTAGATCAAATCATAAAACCCATTTATGAAATACTGAAATTGGTTAGCAAATCTCTCTAGCTCATGATTCTTGTTGTTAACTTTATCATATATGCACTTGTTTCCCTTTTATAGCCAACAATTTTACCTGCAAGTTTTGGACATTTTCAAACTTTCATCGAGAAGTTACTGGACTCAATGTCTAAACGTAGTCTCTATTGTGTTTTGTGCCCCAACTTGGGCTCTGGCGGCGGCATATCACTTTCCCATACGGAGTTTTGAGAGCTCAACTTTGACATCAATCTGGACCTGATATTTCTCTTGAAATATACGCGTGGCAAGAAGTGTTGGAATATGCTGTTAGATTTTTGTGTAGTACTTCTGCCCATTTTTAATCGACAATGAATCTGCTGCCACCGTAAAATGAATGCTTCAGAAATTACCTATACAACGAAAGAATCACTCAGGCACATACCATTGTACTCAAGTCTCTAATGTGCCTGCACCCTTTGCGATTTACAATATTAAGACCCGTCTCAAGATTGAGGCAGTTCCTTTTATTCTAAATTTGTTTTTTCAAGTTTTAAATTAGATTTCTTTATTTTAATGTGATATGTATAATGTGTATACTTTCCGTCTATTAGAAGCGGTTCAAAACATTAATGGTTGTATTTTGTTTTAAATCTTTTTAATGTTATTTGTATAATACATATCCTTTTCGTCCACAGGAAGCGGATGAAAATAATAATGGTAAAGCTGCGCACTCTAAATGGAGGAACTACGACGACTTCAATGAATATTTTTGGTATGACCGTTTAATATATTAACATGAATTTTTCTTTGAACCAAAGAACATAATTTATTTGTTGTGGTTTTGTTCTCAAAATATTTGCAGGTCACCTACCTGTTTTGAGTTGAGCTGGCCAATGAAGAAGGAATCCTCATTTTTTATGAAACCAAAAAAAAGGAAAAGGGTTCGTGTCCTGAATGTTTTTAGATTCATTATTCCTGACTTTGGGTTTTTAACTGTGTTGGTTTTGCCTAACATATTTGTGAGATATTTATGTCCCTGATTACATATATGCTTATCTAGGTATTTTGCATGCAGTTTAGGATGAATATATCTATTGGTCAAAGCAACATGATTTTTCTAAACGAGAAAAGCTATTTGACTTTGATAGAGCTCAGAGTTTTTTTTTTTTAAGAGAATAATGCCAACAGTGGCCTTGTTAAGTTGTTTCTTAAAAAGATTGATATCCATATGCAGCTTTTAGAATCAGAAGGTCATTTTTGTCGTTTCTGGCCTAGTAAGCTGGATGCCCATGTTGTTCTCAACATTCTCACAATGGACATGGGGGACGGGGGAGGCTGCCTTATTTGTTTAGGTATTACTGATGGCAAACTAATTGACATAGTCATGGGATGTCGAATGAAAATTAGAAGAAAGAGTAGGGGGTGGGAGGAAAGGGGTTGACAGGTTCTCATCTTCAAAGTAGTCTTCAAACCTTGTCATGTTCCTACTTGACGTTCTCAACTTTACTGCCTAGGATCACGTCTCTTGTGTGTACCATCATATTAGAGTTGGTGAGAAATTCATGCTTTCCTGTAATATTTGAAAAGCTTATAATTTTGAAAGAAAGGATAATCGTTGCAGTTGCTAATAACCCACCAATTTGGAGATATTTTCTTGGCAGTAATCTGCAATGTGTCATTCGTAATGTGTTTATTAAGCACTGAAGTCCACACATGACTCTAAAATCAAAAGGTACTTGTCTTCCAGATAGAACTGTAATTAGTTATGTATATATATACATGTCTCTCTCTATATATATATGGGTGTGGACTGTGGAGTGACATAGCAAGTATTAATTCTTCATGGCTCTCAGTTCATCATTTTGAACTTGATTCTATGTATCTAAAGTTTCTCGTAACTTCTATTGATCTGGCAGACAGGGAAAAGCTCGTTTGTGGAGCACAGAACATTTCTTCATTTATATCGTAGCTTTCATCGTATGTGGATCTTTTTGGTTGTGATGTTTCAGGTATATTGCTATTTCTACTTGAACTCTTGAAACAAATCCTTTAGTGCTGAAATTGACATTATACTTTGGTCTTTTTCCATCTATAGGGATTAACGGTTATAGCCTTCCATGATGGAAAAATTAACCTTAATACCTTTAAGACATTACTCAGCATTGGCCCAACCTTTGCCATCATGAACTTCATTGAGAGTAAGTTGCCTCTTTGTAACTATGTTGTACTGTGGTTATTGTTTCTTCTGAAATATATCTTCCCCTCATTTCTGCTACTTTCTCCTCTTGTTTGTTGTGCAATCTTGGCGATTATCCAGGCTGCTTGGACGTACTTCTCATGTTCGGGGCTTATAGTGCTGCAAGAGGCATGGCTATCTCAAGGCTGATTATTAGATTTTTCTGGGGTGCCTTGAGCTCTTTATTTGTGACTTACCTTTATGTGTGAGTCTATGAGGTTCTGTTGTTTAACATGCTTTTCAGTTGCATCATAATTTCTCATTGCAAATGGTGATCCTATTCATGGTTCATTATGAATTTGCAGGAGAGTATTGCAGGAAAGGCGTGACAACTCATCAAATTCAATGTATTTTCGAATATACATACTCGTGGTGGGCGTGTATGCTGCTGTACGCGTAGCTTTTGCTATGCTGCTTAAAATCCCGGCATGTCACAGACTTTCTGAAATGTCCGACCAATCCTTCTTCCAATTTTTTAAGTGGATTTATCAGGTACTTATCATTCACTTGCTTAACCATGGTGGTATTGTTTCAGTGACTGGTAATATTGTAGTATCTATGTGTTACATCATTTGTTTTTTGTTTTACAGGAGCGATATTTTGTGGGTCGGGGTCTTTATGAAAGAACCAGTGATTATATAAGGTTTGCTTCCTGCCTCACCTTTTCTGAACGTGAGATTACCTTTTTTTCTGCCAATTTTGGAACAAGCTAAAGTTTCCCTTTACGATTTTTTCTTTTGGTCCTTGGTAAATTAGCTGTCATTGGCATGAACTCAGTGAAGTTGCCCATGTGCCCCCACCGAGAAGTTAGTCTGAACCTGCCTCTGCTGTTGGGTCCCCACCTCTAGCTTTTCTTTGAAGCTACTGGAGTCCCTAATCCTTTACTTTTTTGATGAGCATGCATCCATTTTCTTGTACTTTATCTGGTTAATTTAGAGGACAGGAATAGGTCATGAATAAAACAAAGCTTTTGAAGATACTACTTGTTTCTTTGCCAAATAAATCCCACAATAGGTAATAATGTAGCATTGTAGCAATGGCTGGAGTAAACTTCTTTCTGTAAATGGCAGATGCTAACTATGAATTTCTCTGGGATTTCATGGAAGCTCAATTATTACCCATGGTAGGACTAAGACGATCTTTGCTATTCGGTTACTCACATAATACTTGAAAGTAAATAATTTATGCTGCTCTTATAAGAACAATTATGTTGCCATTGGGGGGGTTAGAGTGCAGTTACCACAGCTAACATGCTCTCTTAGTGTCTTTTTTTTTTTTCTTTCCAAATGAGATTTTAATTTTTCCGGTGTCTACGTTTGAACTGCGGCTACCATAGCTTGCAAGAAAGAACTAAAAAAATGCAGTTCTTTTAAATGTGAGTCCAAGCCAATAGCATGAGATTAGTGGAAGAATATTGCTCAACACTTTGGTAATGGGGTTAAAGAAGTTTCCAATTGCAAATCAGCTAAAGTACCGCGAAACCCATTCCTTTTGTTGGGCATCTTTTTTGAACTGGATATATAAGCATAGATACGTTGAAGAAATCCCTTTGTGCAACAGATGGATGAGAGCTTTACTTTGACATGAAGTTTTTAAATCTTTGTGCATGACTAGAATTATTTAACTGTTGAACAAAGCATAGTTTATTTACTGGAAATCGGTGCCTCTATGATGGATGGAACCACGGATCTGATCTTCTCAAGCTTGGTTTCTCATCCCTCTCAATCTCCCTAATCTTTACTGTGTTTTCCATCTCCAACTGTCTAATGATGAATGCTGTATTCCTAGTTTCTTGGCGAAAGTGGATACTTCATAAATGCTTATATATGTGTGTTCCAGGTATGTGCTGTATTGGCTGGTGATCTTTGCGTGCAAATTCACATTTGCATATTTCCTTCAGGCAAGCTTTATGTTTTGTATTGTATTTCCATTTTTTTAGGTGGTTACTGTTTGTTTATCTAGCGTATGCATAGTTTGTGTGCCTTGTATGATGAATTTATAAATATTGCAGATTAGGCCTTTAGTTGAACCGACTCAAGTTATCGTGGACCTTCCATCCCTTCAATACTCATGGCATGATTTGATCTCAAAGAGTAAGCTTTATCTAAGATCTTTTCAGTTTTCTTAAGTGTGCATTTGTTTGCTCTTGTTGTTAGTTACCCTTTCCCTTTTTGAGGTGTACCATGTCTCCACAATCCATTTCGAAAGCCATATATTAGGCAGCTTAGCATCTAAACCTGGAAAATGGATATGGTTTGTGAATGTCAACCCATTAAGAGCTCCACTTAAAATTGTGAAATATTCCACATAGTTTTTGGAGCAAACTTCTGACAATTGACAATGTTTCTAGTAGAAGCAGGAAGAAGTGGTCCATTTTTATTATCTGAACTCAGTCTTAGTCAGATGACTGACATGGGATAGGAATTGATGTTACTTCAACTGGTCTATTCTTAGTGTTTGATGGCAAAATCTCACTTTTACTCGTTTGCACTAAAAACCCTTTAAATGTGGGGGCACAAAAGTTCCATCCTTTTCTGTTTCCTCATTATTGATATGTATCAGGGAAAGTTTTATAATCTTCTCATTCTGCCCATTTTCCTTCCTTCAGCTCTTTCCTCCTAACAATATATGGTATGTATGCCATAGTTGAGGTCTGGCTTGCTTTTTTGGTACCGTACCTGAGATTATGTATAAAGTTAACAAGGTAATTGAGATATGTGATACGGATAATTTGTGTTGGCATGAATAAAGAAATTTGGCCCACACTTGGATCGCGTTTAAACATTTATTGTAGTAGATTTATGCTAGTAGACTTGGCTAAAATGTTACTGCCAAGTGTATGGAAATTCCTTTAATTTTTTTCCTACTGAAATTAGTATCCTGCAGATACACAGGTCACCACGTTACAGACATGGGCTCTTTGAGTGCAACAGGAATGATACTGTAAAATATTTAGTTTGGGTTAATGGTTTCAGTGATTTAAATTAATAAAAAATTGATGTTTGACAAAATACAGTCTAGGATGCAAGTTGATTGTATAGTCACAATAATCATCGATAATCAAATGTACATTGTGGACCCCTGTCTTCTTCCGTTGAAACATGAATTTCTTGTCAAGTGTGCTAATCACCATGTATATGGCCCTGTGTCATTAGATGCTTGATATTGTGATGAAGTTATGAACCTGGTAGTGAAGCTAAAAGATGGTTGGCATGTACGTTTTGCGTTGTACGAGATGCATTTACGTCGATAATGTAGTAGTCTTTATGGTTAGAGCCAAGTAAACAGTGTTTACTCTCTTTTCTTGTCTGGTTATGACTCCAATTTTTCCTCCTCGCTCCACAATTGTCTCTTGGCCGTATTTTAAAAACAAATAATTAAATTGATGAATATGTATGTGTATTTGTGTGTGTGGAGAGAGGGAGAGAGAGAGAGAGAGAGAGAGAGAGAGGAAGGCTGGGGTAGAGAGAGACTGTAATCTTGGTCAGATTTTGCGTTCTTGTTTTTCCTTTTATTGATTCATATAAACTTCCATGTCACCTGTTAAACCTCAAATCATACCTTCTCTTTTCTTTTTCCCTCTCTTTCATGCACTACTGATGGACTAAGAATTTTTTTTATATTCCAGTTTCATCTATTTTCTTATTGATTACTTGCTTGCATTGTGGATACACATCATGTAATTCGTAATTTGAAGTTAGAATTATTTATTTTGAGAAAAGATCTTTATGAATATGCATAACTTTCCCTTTCTTGAGAAGTTGTTTTCCTTTCATATGCTGCGTTCGTGTTGTTATTGTACATTCCGTAATTTGCTTATATATATATGTATATATACATTTTTTCCTTTCTGATCTTGTGTTTTTTTTTTTGTCTGCAGACAACAACAACGTATTGACTGTAGCCAGTTTGTGGGCTCCTGTCGTGGCTGTGAGTAAATATATTATACTCCCTCCGTCCCGATAATTGCTTCACCCTTTTTGGGGTGGGCACGTAAATTAAGGAAATTGGTGAGTGGAGAAAATGTTGCGAGTGTAATAGTAAAATAGGAGAGAGAATGAGTGGAGGAAATAGTAAATTTGAAAAATGTTGCGAGTGTAATAGTAAAATAGGAGAGAGAATGAGTGGGTGGAATAGTAAAGATTCTTTGCCATTTTAGGAAAGGTGAAGCTTTAAACGGGATACCCATTTTGGCAAAAAGTGAAGTTATTAATGGGACGGAGGGAGTATTTTTTTTCCTCATGCACTAAGAGGCTTAGCAAAAATTTAGCATAACTATCTTGATTGTATCATTTGTTGAATAAATTGGCGACTCCAGTTTTGAAAAATCTTATAAATAAAGTCATTTCATTTTCAAATTATATTAGTAAGTTGTTATGGTGTCTTACACACTTCAATTAATGCTTTTTATGGTTTTTTATCCTTCCCAAGACGCTTTCTTGAGGTCCCCGATAGAATGTGTCGCGAAAAATAAGCCATTTCTTTACATGCTTTTTACTTCATTTGAATTTGAAAATCTTGGAAGGGTGTGATAAGAAGTAGATTGTATTAACAATTTAACACTTACACCTGCACTGAAATTCTTTGAACTTGAAGAAAAGAAAGAAGAAAATTTATTTGAGCCACTTAGGTCTTTCTGTATTTATATTCTTTGAAAATGCTTTCCATCTTCATCATTATGATTGACTATTTTCGGTTTGAAATCATCTAGATCTATCTTATGGATATTCATATTTGGTACACACTCTTGTCTGCGATCATTGGTGGCGTAAGGGGTGCAAGGGCTCGGTTAGGCGAGGTAATTAATGTCCTTATTTCTCCATTTAGTTTATTTTCATTGAAAATTGGCTGTTTATGGTTCATACTTTTGCAGAAATATGATTCTTCTATGATAGGATAAAAATAATTTTGCAGAAATTATATAATTTATCTCCTACCGTGAAGACTTTATCTAGTTTCTTCCCATATTACTTGTTAGGGCTTCTTAAATTAAATGAAGTTGCCTTTTCTGCAGATACGATCAATTGAGATGGTGCATAAGCGGTTTGAGAGCTTCCCAGAAGCCTTTGTGAAAAACCTTGTGTCGTATCAATCAAAAGGGTAAGTGCCAGTCTGCACTAGATGTCTATACTCAGGTTATGTTTGGAAATATAAACCCAAGCCATGGAATTGGAAGTGGAATCAGGAGGACTATAAATTAATATGGAACTCATCTTCTTCTTTCATTTTCAAATTCAAGGCTAGGAATTGAGTTGCCAAGCATAACGTCAGCGTGTTTGGAATACAAATCTCTCTCTCTCTCTCTCTCTCTCTCTCTCTCTCTCTTTCTCTCTCTCATACCATGAAATTGTTTGATTTACGAGGAAGAATGCCGAGTTATCTAGATTGTGCTTACTTTATCACACGTTATCATGTGAAATAATCAACTATATATTCTATGAGAATTGGCCTTGGTGATTATGCTCACCCGATGGATCTATTTAAAGCAGGTAGCATGTTGTGTCTTGTGTTGTTACTATTTCTTAAAGAGTCTTTCTTGCATCTTTATCAGCCTTTACTGATATTTATTACTTTGATTATAACAGGCACTGGATTGCTCTTTGTTTTTTTTTTTCATTGTGTTTGCTCGTGGACAATGCCCTATTAATTATCTTCTTTTCATAGAATTGAAAATGGAGAAATCTTAGAAAACCGGTTGATTACTGTTTCCTGTCTTCTTGTACCCGAACCTATGCAAATCTGCTTTTTGTTCATGTAGCCTGCCCCGATTATTGGTATAAATGGCGTTGTTGTATTTTTTTTATTGGATCAGAAAAGAACTGTATTACATAAAATACAAAGATGTACAAACTGTTGGAGAAGTAGTCCAGAATATAAGGTATGAAGGCAATAACTTAGCTGAAAAATGGCTGTAGACCAGCCCCTCTTCAAATCCAAAAGTGAAACCCGTGAAAAGCTCCCTTTGTAAATGATGTCCAAAGAGAGGCCCAAAAGAGCACTCTGGTCCACAAAAGCGACCTTGATAAATACTGAATTCTTGATGTTCTAGAGTTATGCCTGTGCAGATGCACAATGCCAGTGTAATGCTCTGACTGTGAGCAGTGACTACATATTTGATTTTTTTTTCTTGTTCATCGAATTCAAGATAATAACTAGAAGTTTCAAGGTAAGAAATATATACAGTAGGATGATATTGAGTAGGGCCTTTGAGTAGGTTTTGACACCATTATATGGAAGATTCACCCGCTGCCCCAGTATTTCGTTTGCTCAACCTCTCAAACTTAATTTAACATCCATTAAATGAAGCTTTTATGAAATGGAGTGCTTAGCTTGCATCTCATGGTTGAAAAGGCTCTAACATCTATGAGATTTGAGTACTCAAGAACTGCTACAACCAAAGGCATAAGAAAGATACTCCCTCCATCCCAACTAAATTCACACTTTTGTTTTGGCTCGGGGATTAAGAAAAAAATGTAAGTGGTGCAAGTGTTGAGTATGAAAAGTGAGGTTGGAGAGAGAAGGTAAAGGTAGGGAATAGTAAATGGAGAGTTGTGGTGAGTATGCAAGTGGGACCCATTGAATAAAGAAGTATTTAAACATTTCCATTTTGGGAAAGTGTAACGTTAGGTGGGACAACCAAAATGGTAAAAAGTGTAAATTTTGCTGGGATGTAGGGAGTATTTAGTTAAACTCTATTTGATTTGGACCGTTTAATTTTGCTGTAGAAGGTGTGTGTATGTCATTTTTATTCAGATTTCCAACCCAAAAGCTAGATCTCCCTAACTTTCCAATTACTTGGCCCATTTAGTGCAGCATTAAACCTGGATCTTGGGAATTTAATGGAGAGTCACAACCACTATTTGTTCAGGCATTCTTTGCTTGGTTTATACTGCACATTGCAATGTGGCATCTGTGACTTTTCCACTTTTCCATCGATTGTAAGCTTCATCTGCTGGCTGTTTTAACTACCATCATATTATTTGATTATAATCTAGCTGCATTACAATATCTTTCTTCTTCATTTTGTCCAAGTACCCATATGTAATACAGCATTAAGTGTGTTTACGCGCCTTTGTATTGTTTCAGCCCTTTTGGTACCCCATTATTTAATGTCAATCTTTTTTGCTAATAGATTTTTCTGCCAAATATAATTTGCTTGCTGTAGTCTTTCGCACTTTCTTATTTCGAGCTATGTTTCATTTTTTATACTTGTTAATGCATGAAAAATTCAATGTTTGTTTTCATATTATGCTTTTCCCCCTTTTGACTTGATCCAACTTGTGTTCTCGGGATGACGTGTTTGCTTCTCTGCTTTTCCAGGATGCCTAGTTCTGGACAATCATCTCAGGTCAGTTTTGCCTTTTTACAAGGCAGACCCATTTTTTTCTTATATCAATTTTTGACATTTCATTTCTTTAGATTGATTGTTTTTTTTTTTTGCACTGAATTGGGTATGAGCTGCTGAGATTTAGTAGAATGAACATACATCACCGTGGTGATATGCATGACTTTTGAACCTTACATTTTCCTTTGTTTCTTTTTAATAATTCGAGCGTTCAAGATACACACTAGTATCTTGTCATGTCTAACATTTTTACCCCTGCGAGTAGAAGTCTTCTGGATAGATACCATTCACCACGGCTGTTATTTGTTCTGTCAAGGCCTTATTACCAAATTTGCTGTGAAAAATCATGTCAATTTGTCTGATTATTTGGTTCTTTGCTGCCGGTTTCCTCCAATCAAGTTTTATGTTTCTAATGTTGTCTTTCTCAAGTTTTAATTATTAGTGCTACAGACAAATGCATGTTTCAATGGACTACTGTATTTTTATTTTTTTTGGGCAGTTGTTTTAATTAAAACACATGGCAACATCTAAGTTGTACTCAGTTTTTATGCCAGTTACACTTTTTTATGCCAGTTACTCATTATTTTACTCGGATGCATCTCACTTAATTATATATGTACAAGATCATTGCTTTGTTTACGCAACTTTTAATTGGCTCCTTGGGCCCTTGATTGTTTTATGTTTCTTTCTTCTGGATAGCTAGCACAATCTTGATTGGTGTCTGTTAATTATATCTTCTATATTATTATACTCGATTAAATGTCCTTAATTGTATTGACACGCGGCTTGATAAGTTCTTTTACTTCCAAAATTGCCCTTTTTATTAATAAAGAGTTGGAGGGAGATAAAGAGTTGTAGCTAGAGGGAGATGAAGAGTGGCAGTTATAGTTGAAAAAGCATGATGAAAATAGTGTTATATATAGAAATATGACATTTATATTGGGAATTCCGTAAGGAAATTAGAACATGTAATTTGGGCTGGAGGGAGTATCTCTTTCTTTCATATGATTTGGTTGTTTCTTCATATATGTATTTTGGATTTGCAGGATTCTGAAGATTCTAACAAGACACACGCAGCACTATTTTCCCCATTTTGGAATGAGATTATTAAAAGCTTGCGAGAAGAGGATTACATTAGTAATAGGTAAATATCCGAAGCTAACTATGTTCTTTTCGAGGGTACAACTCTTCGTTACAATACTTATTTTGTCCCCATGCTCCTTCTGTGCCCTACTTAATACATATCAAGGACTTTATCGTGGAATATATTTTTTCAGGGAGATGGACTTACTTTCCATGCCGAGCAACACTGGAAGTCTGAGATTAGTACAATGGCCACTGTTTCTTCTGAGCAGCAAGGTGAACCATCTACACTGTTACCAACACAACCTAGCATTTGTGCATGTTTACTTTCTGTAATTTGCAACACTTTATCTCTTCAGATATTGTTGGCGGTTGATTTGGCTCTGGACTGCAAGGATACACAAGCAGATCTTTGGAATAGAATATACAGAGATGAATATATGGCATATGCGGTGAAAGAGTGCTACTATAGTATTGAGAAAATCCTATATTCTTTGGTGGATGGGGAAGGAAGACTTTGGTATGATTATGCGTTGCTACTTAAGCCAGATGTTGAATTTTGTTAATGATTTTCTGATTCACGTCAAAGTATTAAAATGGGGTATCTGTAGTTATATGCACAATCTCTTTTTTAATAGGGTTGAAAGGATCTTCCGTGAGATCAATAGTAGCATATTGGAGGGTTCACTTGTCATGACTTTAGTTCTAAAGAAGCTTCCATTGGTGCTGTCAAGATTTACTGCATTAACAGGGCTCCTGGTATGTGTTATTTTCCACATAATTTTTTAATTTCGCTGGCGTAATTAAGGATAGTTAAATTGCTTACTTAATTGTCTGTTTCGGAATACACATATTGCTACCTTGGCAGTCAATGGAGCCCCTGAATATTTTCCTTGGGGTTTGAAAGTCTGATGTAAAGAAGGATAATTTCGAAGTGGGGTAAACAAGGGAAAAGACATAAATGGAGAGGTGCCTGATTATTGAGTTCGTTTAGCCCAGTAATTACATAAACATGAATGTGGATTTTCAAATTCTATAGGGGATGAGATAGTTACTGCAACTGCACTAGCTTGTCATTTCTCATATATGTGATCTGTTGCATGCATTAACATTCATCTTTCATTCTTAATAGTTAATTGTATCATCCGATTCTGTCCAAATTATCTAAAGTATTAGTGACTGCTATCAGTACAAGAATCCTCTGGTAGGCGTTGCACAATGCTAGTTACTGCAATTGGACTAGCTTTGTCCTTTCTCATATATGTGATCTGTTGCATGCATTAACATTCATCTTTCATTCTTAATAGTTAATTGTATCATCCGATTCTGTCCAAATTATCTAAAGTATTAGTGACTGCTATCAGTACAAGAATCCTCTGGTAGGCGTTGCCCAATGCTGGTCCCATAATTCTATTTGTGTAGTGAGTCTTACCGATGAGGATGTAGCCAGAATAATTTGTTACTGTTCGTTGAGCTAAAGCTCTAGTAAGGAATGGGTGATTATGTGAGTGTCATTTTCTTCAGTGGCTTGACACATTTCCATGTTTAACAAATAGCACGGGTCCATTTCCTATGCCGTTAGTTCTGTCAGATAAGGATTAGAACGAGTCCAAGAGTCCAAGAATTACTTAGTGGGTACCTTTTCATCCATATGATCACATGAAGCTCTAGTTTTACTAAAATACTTAACTTATAACAAATCATCTGAGCTGATGAAAGTAGGTTTTACACATGGCCAAGTCTGAAAGTTCAAAACTTGGTCTGTTTCATTTCTCTACAGCTCTAACTTGCAATCTGCCTTGAGAGGCTTCATATTTTGTTTTGATAATTTCATTACTACTGTTCAATTGTCAGATCCGAAATGAAACCCCTGAACTTGCCAAAGGTGCTGCCAAAGCTGTTTATGAGTTATATGAGGTAGTTACACATGATCTGCTGTCATCTGATTTGAGGTACGCTGTTGGCTTCATATTTTCCTTGCAAACTCTTGAATTGAGGTGTCCGAGTTAATGGGCATGTTTCTGATCCCACAGGGAGCAGCTTGATACATGGAACATATTGGCCAGGGCAAGAAATGAAGGGCGCCTATTTTCCAGGATACAATGGCCCCGAGATCCTGAAATTGTAAGGTCCTTCAAGATTTTGATTTCATCTACTGTATTATTTACAATTGACATATGTTCCTCTACTCTTGGAACAGAAGGAGCAGGTGAAGCGGTTGCACTTACTTCTGTCTGTAAAGGATTCTGCCGCTAATATCCCGAAGAATCTTGAAGCAAGAAGAAGACTGGAGTTCTTTACAAATTCTCTTTTTATGGATATGCCTCAAGCTAAACCTGTTTGTGAAATGATGCCGTTCTGGTGTGTTTATGCTTTTCATAGGATATATTAGCTTTTGCTGTCCATTCTTTAGCCCTAATATCTTTCTTGTTTGAACAGTGTTTTCACTCCATACTACAGTGAGACTGTACTTTATAGTTCCTCTGAGTTGCGTGTTGAAAATGAGGATGGGGTATCTACTATTTTCTATCTCCAGAAAATATTTCCTGGTAATTTCTACATCCTGATTCTGTGTTTTAGAGGATCATTGCTTCTCAGGTTTATGTGTTTGTTTGAGTTGCCTTTTCGGTCTGATGACCTCTCCACCCCATTTTCTGCTAACGGTTATGGAAGCAATGATCCCTATTTTGGATGGGTGTAAATATTAGTACCCTCTCAAAAGCAACAAAGATTGATTGTTTTTGTAAGTCAGGTTGAATCCTCCCCCCTTCTGCGGGTAGCACCTGCTTCAGATGGAGCTCGTAATTTCATGTGTCCTTAAATGAATCACTCATATCCATGTGCTTGAGGCATTTAAAATATTCATATTAGTAGCTACCTTCAGAATATATTGATTTTTTCGTTTGCTTTGATTTATTTTTCCTTTCCTTTTAGTTTTATTCCATGGGTATCTATTGAGGCATCTCTTGGGGGATAGAGTGGTTTCATTAGCTTCTCTTTGGGTAAATGTCATTGGTGGATGCAATGCAAGTGATTATCAACTAATAACTTGAAAAGATACCAGGTTGTTTCTATTTCCATATTTAAAATCCATGTAGATAGTTTTTTATTCATTGTAGATGGACCTCTTGTCCATCTGGTTGTAGATTGATCTTCTTTTTAATATTTTTTTTCTGTCAAACCCATTTCATTTCGTCTTCTTCCTCAATCTACACACCTACATCCGTCTCCCGGAAGCCCACTGTTGTTGTTTCCCTTCCCCTAGCCTCATTCGCGCCACTCACCACTCTCCATTCCGCCCCTCTTCTCCTATCCTACCCCTACCCCCGCCGCACCTTCCCTGGAACCTGCAAATCACTGCAATTGCTAGCGTTTGCATCCATTTTTTCTTCTCCGATTGGGCTTTCTTCAGGGCATTCATCACATGATTTATCTGTCGGGACAATACGTGGTTGTGCTTAGCGTTCGTTCGGAGCCAACCAAAGCCCGCCAGTTCTAATAGTTAAGGGCCAGAGAAGGATTTGTGCTTCTTCGTAAAGTATTTTTGACCGCGGAGGGTAAATAGTTAGCTTTGTGGTGAAGCCCAGCCATTAGATCCAGTGTAAAGGTCATCAGGAATTAAGGATCCGCCGTTAATTGCTTCGGTTCTCCAACATCCTGTTACGGATGTGTTGTCATTGCTACCGCTGACTGTAGGAGAGCGGTCGACGATGGATCCCTTGTGTTTCTGCTTATTATTATGCGTAGTGGGGCACAATTCTCACTCTTCACTCGTTCTCTCCCTCTCTCACAAGACGACACACTGCCACTCCCCAGATTCTTTCTTCATCCTTTTCTCGTTTTGTTTTCAGCTTGGTAACTTCTGTATTTTGAGCAAGGTAAAAAGCAAAAAGGTTTCGGATTGAATACAATCATGATTTTATATTCTTAAATTTGTGCGTTTGGGGGCTACTGTATTGGGATTAATTCTGTTCGAGTTCGAAAAGGGGTTGTGGACATTAAAATGGGTGTTATTCTATTGAGTTTCTGTTGTATTTGAAGAGAGGAATTCTGCCGTTGTTGTTGTTGGTGGTGGTTGGGTTGAGCTTTTCGGGATTGAGAAGGATGGTGGATGCGGTGGTTGGTGTCAAGGGGGGGGGGCGTGATGGGTGGAGGTGGTTGGGTTGAGAGGGACGATGGAGAAACTTCTGTTATATTTTTCATTGGAAGCTTACATTTTTACCCTAAAAAATATCTGACTAGGTTAACCAAATTAGACCTCTGTTGCCACATCACAATTCAGTTAGGGTTTTAACATCGTTAAATTTTAGTACATTGTATTATTTGATAATTTAGTCGAAAGTACACTAGGCATATTTGTCACTAACAAGAAGGTTGCATTATACGTAAAAAGGGGAAAGTACGTTGCATTTTCAGTACTACTTTTTTTGTCATTCAATTCATGATGCATAATTTTGCGGGCAGTGACAGATATGCTAGCGATAATGCTCAACTCATGTACCCGTATTGGAGATACTTATAGCAATGTCTAACTTATGATCCTGTTAACATAATTGCTTACTCCCTTTCCCTTCTATCTAGATGAATGGGAGAATTTTCTTGAACGGATTGGTCGTGGTGACACTGGCGATGCTGAACTTCAAGACAGCTCTAGTGATGCATTGGAGCTGCGGTTTTGGGCATCTTATCGGGGTCAAACTTTAGCCAGGACAGGTCAGATTACAATCGTTCTCTCCCTCTCTTAGGCTATTTAAAAATCTCTTTTTGTAGAATTACTCATTTCCGCCACACAACTTTTCTGACTGTTTCTCATGATCATGGTGCACTTGTAGTCCGTGGTATGATGTATTATCGGAGGGCCTTAATGCTGCAAAGTTTCCTCGAAAAGAGATCACTGGGAGGTACACAATCCATCTCTAACCACCCTTCTCTATTTTTTTATTTTTTTTTGCTAGAAGAAAACCAGGTTCAAGTTTGAGTAAATTTCTTGTTATCATCTTTTACATGAACAGCTGATGGTTATTCTCGAGCAAATATCCTCTCAACTAAGGGATTTGAGCAGTCACCTGAAGCTCGAGCTCAAGCTGATTTAAAGTTCACGTATGTTGTCTCTTGCCAAATATATGGACAGCAAAAGCAGCGAAAGGATAAAGAGGCTACAGATATCGCTCTTTTGCTACAAAGGTATTACTTCTTACCAACTATCTGCCACATGGTCTTTTTTATCTGCCTCTGTTTTTTGTTATTCTTTTAGGGTCAACTAAACATCTCTTGTTTATCTTGTAGTTTTATCTGATACTAATGATAAAAGATGAATGCATATCTACCAATTTTTAAAGTTTATTTTTTGAGATTCAATCTAAACTTGAAAGAAAAAAATTGGCTTATTGACGTAGCGGAAGACTTGATAAAGATTAATCACATAATTTCGCTCGAGAAATTCAGCGATCAACCGTCAATTTTCGCTCGAGAAAACTGAAGAGTAAACACTCAATTTTATTAATCAACAACTGAAATTCGGAATTACAATTAACCCTAATTATATAGTGACTCTAGGACTTGAAAAACAAGTCAAAAATTTTCCAAAATAACCCTAGTCTATATAGTAACCTAATCAATCAATAAAACCTTAAAATAAAGTCCTAATATACTTCTAATACCAAAAATATTACCTATCTAAAATAAATTCCGAAAATAATAAAATAATAACAAATAAAAATAGTAAAAATCAAATCCTAACTTGTCATAATAATTTCCCTTCATCATTTTCCCCTGCTTGAAGAAAATTCGTCCTCGAATTTTAAGTTTTGCTTGAATAGAAGCACTTGGAACTATTTGACGGACTTTAAATTTAGTACCACTCGCCATGATATCCATCCAGTCTGTCCATCCATTCATGAGAAAGTTCTCAATAATCATCTTTTTGAAGAACCAAGAATTTGAAACATTAGAACTATCAACATTGAAAGGATCTTCGTAAGGATGACCAATGTCAAACTTCCACACCAATTTATCTTGTGAAGATTCAACGCCAACCATTGGTACACCCATATGATGAGATGTTGGTAATTGACAGATTTCACAATTACATTCATCATAAATAGGTGGTTTTGACCAATCGATGGAAAGTTCGGCAGTCGCCGATTCGACGAAAGGCCACGAAATATCACCACCACTGTAATCCACGCCCGGCCTCACCGTCCGTCGCCGCCACTGTGTCTAGCCGATTCCTCCGAGACTGTTGATTGAACAAGTCTGGTCATCCAGCCGTTAACCGGTTCATCAACAACTCCATACGTTGATCTACGATGGATCCGATGCGTTCCTCCAGAACCGCCTCATCACGCTCGTAGATCGCTTCCACAGTTTGTCTCTTCTGCCCCCGAACCATTCTTCCTGAATCGAACGACAAGCTCTGATACCAACTGACGTAGCGAAAGACTTGATAAAGATTAATCACAGAATTTCGCTCGAGAAATTCAGCGATCAACCGTCAATTTTCGCTCGAGAAAACTGAAGAGTAAACACTCAATTTTATTAATCAACAACTGAAATTCGGAATTACAATTAACCCTAATTATATAGTGACTCTAGGACTTGAAAAACAAGTCAAAAATTTCCCAAAATAACCCTAGTCTATATAGTAACCTAATCAATCAATAAAACCTTAAAATAAAGTCCTAATATACTTCTAATACCAAAAATATTACCTATCTAAAATAAATTCCGAAAATAATAAAATAATAACAAATAAAAATAGTAAAAATCAAATCCTAACTTGTCATAATAATTTCCCTTCATCACTTATTCTTTGGAATGTATTCTGATGGGAGATTGTATATTTAGGTTACATGCAAATATGCCCCTAAATGGCGTAATTAGGGTTTTTGCCCCTAAACTAACTACTCCAACCCGCAGATATACCCTTCTGTGAGTTTTCAGTAAAAAAATTGACGAAATTGCTTACTAGGCTGCCCATTTGGATTTTGTGCATGTACACGTGGAATCAAATGCACATGTGACATTGCTAATGTAGGATTCTAAGGGGTATATATGCATGAAACCCATAGTGTATGGGCATATCTGCATGAGAAAATTTCGCACAAATTTTTCAATAATTTTTTTCTTGTACATTATTTTAAAATATTCAACGTTAATAAAATAAAAATAATTTAATGGTGGTCATATATGTGACCCATTTATTGTTTTACTTTTTTAACAAATATAAAAAATTCAGACTTTAATGGGGGTCATTTATATGACACATTTTTAATTAATATATGAAATTCAGACTTAAATGGGGGTCATCCATATGACATGAATTAGACAAATTCTTACTTTAAGAATTCATGTTCATGGAGTCATGGAGATATGCCTAATCCTCTTATTATAACATGCTCTTCTTAATTAACCAATCTACCATCCTTTTATCATATTTTTCAAACTTAAAATTTACATAAATATTGATAACATAACTAATAAAATAATTTTATTTTATTAACGTTGAATATTTTAATATAATACTCCCTCCGTCCATTTACATGGTTCACACTTTCTATTTTGGGCGTCCATTTACATGGTTCACACTTTGTTTCTTTCCTAAAATGGAAAAGAATCTTTACTATTCCCTCCACTCATTCTCTTTCCTACATTATTTTAATACTCACAACACCATTATAATTTACTATTCCCTCCACTCATTCTCTCTCCTATTTTATTTTCACACTCACAACACTTTCAATATAATATTTCCTCCTTAATTTACGTGAGAACAGTAAATGTGAACCAACTAAATGGACGGAGGGAGTATATAACAAAAAAATTATTGAAAACTTTATTTTTTCTGATTATTTATTAATTAGTAAGTATTATATATTTAAATAAATTATATTTTTTAATATTTTTTTTTTAAAATATCCTTTTTTATTGAATATTTTTTGTGCGCGATTTTCTCATGGAAATATGCCCCTAAACTATGAGTTTCATGCATATATACCCCTTGAATTCTACATCAACAATGCCATATGTGCATTTGCTTCTACGTGTACATGCAAATGGTCCAAATAGGCAGCATAGTCAGCAATTTCGTCAATTTTTAGACGAAAAACTAACATAAGGGTATATCTGCGGTTTGGGGTAGTTAGTTTAGGGGCAAATACCCTAATTAAGCCGTTTTGGGGGCATATTTGCATGTAACCCTATATTTCAGGGGCATAAATATACAATCTCCCGTATTCTGATTAATGAACTAAACCATATGTGGATAATGTATATCAATGAATGAAGTTTTCGTGTCATCTGTGTACTTTGTGTATTTCACCTTCCTGTTTTTATAAAATAAGAGAATTCTATTGAATCACGATTTGAAAATTTTCTTGCAATATCAAATATATCTAATTCAAAACTTGTTTTACTCAAATTTGTACTTTTCTGAACCACCAATATTGGTTAGATCTGTACTGAACTGACGGGGTCTTTTAATTTCCGGATAGCCGCTCTGTGGTAGAGACTGTCAAATGATGTTCTACTGCTACCAGAATTGTACAAGATCTATAAATTAACTCTTAAGATATGTGAAACAATTAGACTTTTCAAGTAATTTAGTTCTACTTATCCATATGGAAAACCAACTGACTTATTGTGTAGGATGTTTACAATGAAAGGTACTGTGCATTATATCAATGAAACTGGAACCTGCAAAGTTGAAACTTGAGATGTTGATTACTAATGCGAGAAGGGGAGTAATTCTTCGGTGTTAGGGATAAATAGCTTCGGAAAATAGCTAATGGCCATATAGGTGGTACAATTATTGCTGCCACAATCTTTTCCCTTTGGGTTTTTACTTAAAAACTTCCACCTACAAGGGAGAGAACGGGTGATAACTGCTGAATAATTCTTGTAAAATGTCTGATTTGAGCGCATTATCCTCAAGAATTGAAGTTTGTACAAAGTACAACTTTGATTTATATGTAAGGTCAAATACATATTTGTGATTTCAGGAAACATGAAATGAAAGTTTTTAAGTATCATCTTTTCTATTTATGAATGATGAGAAAACGAACAGATAATCTTGGTGACATGCATTTATTGCTTTGTAATATAGATTGTGCTAACTTCTTCTTATTGACTTCTTCATAAGTGTGCTTCTGAGCTTTTAGTCTCTTCATTTTTCTGTTTTAATAGGAATGAGGCTCTTCGAGTTGCTTTTATACATGTGGAAGAGAATGGTTCTGCAGATGGAAAGGGTTTGAGGGAATTCTATTCAAAGCTTGTTAAAGCTGATGGTCATGGGAAGGATCAGGTATGGAGTATGATGCAATGATTGTTTCTTCCTAATGCGTTATTTTCATATGTTGTCTGTAAAAAAATTCTATTTTTTCGCATGTTCTACCTTATGATTGCTCAAAATATTGGCTGCAACTCTTTGTGATTTAGTGCCGTTTTTTTCCTTGTGTCGCCATAACAAATTAGAACCGTCGTCGTTTACCATCTTCAGTATGTTGCCAGAGATGAAACAAATAAAAGATGCACTTGATTGCTAATTCAAAATTTCCACGTCTTCTGCATGCTTAACTTGAACACAGAGTTTAAGAAACAGATTCTAAAGTTAAGACAGTGGCTTTTAAGTTGGCAGTTAAGATTGTCCATGAAATGATACTATCCTTGAAAGATTGGGTGTCTACAGAAAACATCTTTTGTCTTACAGATGCATTGTCCATTGACGCACCTTGTCTTACAGGTGAGTTATCATGCATGGCCAGGTGTCTTGAATATATGTGTTAGTGAATATCAAATTCATGTCTTTAAATGCATGCTTACTCCAAATGTCCAGAATTATTGATTTCATGATTTTTGTGCTCTAAAACTTGTACCTAAGCAAGTCCTCTGCCAGTGTTAATGGATAATGACACTCTGGTTTACTCCAGTCTTCTCATAGGACTTGGTCATCAGTTTAAGATTACTTGTCTATCAGGGTATCAGTGTTGAGACAGTGTGAACAATGTAGTTTCTTAGAAGCTAGGAAGGTGAGGTTTTGATCTTGTTTGGAGATTTTGGATTTTTAGTTAAGATATAGATCAAAATCAATGATTAATTAGTAATTCTAAATCGGTATATTGGTGGCTCGTTTATTAATTGTTTGCAATTTTAGTGGTGATTATTGTGAGTATGAAAAATAAAGTAGGAGAGAGAAAGTGGGGTAGGGAGTTTTTGTTGTGAGAATGACAAGTGGGTCTCATTGTCCATTTTAAGGAATAAAGCAACTAAGAACCTTATTGTGGGACAGACCAAAAGGAAAGTAAGAGCCTTACTTTGGGACGGAGGGAGTATATCTTAACAGCTTAGTGGGTTCTCTTTATGGTTGTTAATAGTTTTTGTCAGTGCCATTATCATTCTTATTTATATTTTTGAGTTTCTTTTGTTATGCCTGCAATGATGGCTTAGTGGGGTAGGGAGTTTTTGTTGTGAGAATGACAAGTGGGTCTCATTGTCCATTTTAAGGAATAAAGCAACTAAGAACCTTTTTGTGGGACAGACCAAAAGGAAAGTAAGAACCTTACTTTGGGACGGAGGGAGTATATCTTAACAGCTTAGTGGGTTCTCTTTATGGTTGTTATAGTTTTTGTCAGTGCCATTATCATTATCATTCTTATTTATATTTTTGAGTTTCTTTTTTTATGCCTGCAATGATGGCTTATTATTTATGTTGTGTGTAATAGGAAATTTATTCCATCAAACTTCCTGGAGATCCGAAACTCGGAGAGGGGAAGCCTGAAAATCAAAATCATGCTATAGTTTTCACCCGGGGGGAAGCTGTTCAAACAATTGATATGAATCAGGTAATTCAATTCTATGGGATCTATTTATAATGAACATTTTCCGGGTCTGCTGAAAACCGTCTAAACCTTGTGCTTTTCTTCCTCTTCCTTTCACTTTTGCCATAATCCGTCGATGTAGTGTGATTTCTTCTGCACCCATGATATCAGTCCCGCCAGTCAAAACTCACTGTAATTGGAAATTATCAGGCTCTGTAAAGAACCTAATAGCCATCAGATATGGCCCGACAAAAGTCCTCTATATTTTATACATCTCATTACTTCAACTTTGGGTGGATATTATATTATGTTTTAGTGTTAAATTACGTGTCAGGCAAACTGTTGCAAGTCTGATGGATTAAACATTTGCTGTTTCAGAGCTTAGATACCATTTTTTAAGTACCCACTATTTAAAATCTCATGTTGTTACCGAGTAGGCCCATCAATGTCTGTAAAGGCTTAACAAGCAGGAAATAAGCCTTTTCCTGATTATAATTGTATGCCCTTCCTTTTGACATGCACCTTCTTACTAATTGCTTTTTGAGAATTTTTTTCTTAACATGAAGTATTGTGTTTGTCGTGTCTTGCAGGATAACTACCTTGAGGAGGCAATGAAGATGAGAAATCTACTTGAGGAATTCCGAGGAAATCATGGACTTCGACCTCCTACAATTCTTGGTGTAAGAGAGCACGTGTTTACAGGAAGGTTAGTCCTGTTCTCTCACATATGCTCTCCGTACTTTGCTGAGGTTCCATTGGCATGTATAACTTTTTTCATTTTGATAAACATGCAGTGTTTCCTCCTTGGCCTGGTTCATGTCCAACCAAGAGACTAGTTTTGTGACCTTGGGACAGCGTGTTTTGGCATATCCTCTCAAGTGAGTCAAATTACTGTATAATCATTCAAAAGATGACTAAGTATACTCTTAACGGTCTCCCCTTCTATACTTGCTTGATAGTTAGGGTATTTGAAGTGGTTGGAAATGTATATTTAAAATGCTAGTTCTGGAAACAGGGTGCACTAATATGTGTATCATAACCCTCTATTGTGTAAATTTGGATCTCTTTAACAGTTACGCCGTGGAGTTTTCTGCAGCCTTTCAAGTTCTAACATCTTTTCCTTGCTGTTGAAGCTGGACTGTTTCTATAGGAGCTTAATACTTTTAGTTGCCACTATTGTGACTCATTTTTATTTGTGTAAGCTAAAAAACTTTTGGACATAAACCATGTACACTAGAAACAAGCTAAGATAGAATAAAGATGACAAAAATTCTACCCATGTATGCTTGGACCTGACCAAACAATCCCCAAGCTCACCACAATTCACCTAAAATGCTAATCCAACTTTCTTCAGATTCTGGAAGTGCCTAGGCAGCCAAAATAAGAATATATTCAACCATGAATCCTTCAACTTCTGAGTTGACAACTCCACAGCTTCAAAACCTCTTCTGCTTCTTCCCTTCCAAAAACACCACATGATGCAACTGGGAGCTAGCATCTATAGTCCTTGTCCTTTGGCATGTTCTAAGCAATTGCTTCTACTTGCAGTTCTCTGAAACATGAACTATTATAAAGGAGTTGAATACGTTTAATTTTTTATGGAAATACTTAAAAACTCCATGAAGATTTCCTTGTTAAACTGTGCCACATTAGTAATCTTCTGCCCCTTTAAGTTGCATTACATATTATCTTTTATATTTCTACTTATTTTAATACCGCTTACTTCTTATGCCTCTTTTCATGTCTGTAGTTTAGTCTTACACCCATCATGTTCTCACTAGTATGGAGTTAAAGACAAATCTTCTTGTCAAATGACTCATATGCTGGATGATTGTAGTTACAGATCCATTATTGAGGGCTTTAATTATGCTGATTTCTTGCTTTGGTAATGTCGGCAATACTCTCTCTCTCTAGAAGACACCGTGCTATGAAATTCTGTCACCGAGGAAGACAGTAATAAAAAAAATAAATAGTGATTAAATGTTTTCTTGTCTCTTGGATACTATGATTCACTATTCTCAGCCAAGAAAATGGAGTGGTTTAGCTTACGAATGCTTCTATTTTCATTTCATTGCTTTGGGTTTTAGGTCACTCTGTGTTCTTCATTGCATCTCTTTCCTTCTTTTCCCTTCCACCAATCTGTGGATTGTAATGAACCCTACTTATTTAATATTCTCGAAAAGGTTCTGTGTTTGTCCAGTCTCATGTGTGCGACCTTATAGCTATCCAGTGACTAGTGTTTCTTATCGGTGAAAGTGTTTTGCATGCTTATATATATCATATAGGAATACAAACACGCACCAGGCGTATGTAAATATGTGTATTAAAATAGAAAAGAATATGATATTTGGACCATACATGAAAATGTAGTAGATCTAATATGTTTTTTCAATTTTATTTTTATGCGAACCATGTATGTGTTATTTAGCTGAGACGCTGTTCTCCTATAGCTTATTGAAAACGTCATTTGTAGCCTTGTGATCTACTTTCTTTCCAATCTCCCTATACTGTCTCTCTTGGACGATGATTGTCATGACGGTTCATGCTGCATCAATAGAGCTTAATGCTTTAAACTCCCATTCACGATGGATGAAAAGGATTTCTTTTGTTGTGAGCTTCCTTCGGGATATACTTCCTCCGTCCCGTATACCATTACACTTTGTGTTTGGGCACGGAGACTAAGAAAAAGTGCAAGTTTTGTGAGCATGCAAGTGGGTCCCATTGAATAAAGAAGTATTAAAAGATGTCCATTTTAGGAAAGTGTAATCGTACGTGGGACACCCAAAATGGACAAAGTATAATGGTATACTGGACGGAGGGAGTATTATTTTCTGTTACAGCTTTACCCATTTTTAATTGTGATATTGATTAAAGACTATAAGACTATGAGCCTGCACAGGAATGAAATGAGAAAAAAAAAAGTAATAGATTCCGCCTTTGTTGGCAATATATATCCTTTTCCTTCAATTTGCTGAATGTGGATTTGGTGATAAAGTTTACAATTTCATTTCATCAGATTGTGTTTATTACTGCTACCATACTTGCAGGGTAAAATTTATTTTTAATTGCAATAAATTTAATGTAAAGAGTGTAATCAAGCATTGACTGGTTAATCTTGCAGAGTACGTATGCACTATGGACATCCTGATGTGTTCGATCGTGTGTTTCATATTTCACGAGGTGGGATTAGTAAAGCTTCGCGTGTTATTAATATCAGCGAAGATATTTTTGCAGGTAAGCCTGAAGAACTTGGTAAAGTGTCAAGCTGTTTGCTCATAGAGTCGTCTTGTTTAGTCAGTGATCTTTGTCAATATATTTTTGCTTACAATTTCAGCATATACATTCCTGTGTGGCCCTTAATATTGCAACCTAAATATCTTTATTTGACACCTTCGCAGAGAATATAAATGTGTTCTTAATTTTGTCTTTCTGTCTGGTAAGAAACCAGAAACCTCATTTCCCCTCTTTTTTCTCTTAACTGCTCGGACTCAAGTTGAGTCAACTTGTTTGACTTTTTTCTTTCTAATTTTTCTGCATATATGTATTGTAATTGAATTTGTGTATGGTGCTCTCTAAAAAGATTGTGAAAATTGAAGAATTCTGTTATCTGGTTAAATATTCCCTCAACATTTTGCATTTACACCATGCAAATTTTAACTTATTTCATTTCCACTAAAAGAAGTTGCACCAACCTCCTAAACGTGTTGCACATGGTGGGGCCACAGCCATGTTGTGGCGTTGTCTGCAAGCACCTATATTTCCCCCCTCTTTTAGGAAATTTGCTGCCTTACATTGGTGTTCATTGGTCATACAATAAACAACAATAATTTCTCTAGTCAATGCAGGAAGTAAGAGCAGATTCTTAACACGTTTTATCTAGCCAATTATTAAATCTTGGTGGTGAATCATGCTATAAAACTTTTGTGTTTTCTGAAGCTGACTTGATTACCTTGTTAAGATAATAGTATGTTTATGCTGTAGTATAGGCGATAATTTTTTTAAAGGCACTCATGATTTACTTATCTCATTTATATTTATTTCTTACTGAGTACCTAAATATTATATATATATATATATATATATATATATATATATATATATATATATATATATTCTTTTTTACTATCATTTTTATTAATTTTTTGTTCTTTGCTTTTTACAAATTTTATCCCCACCTATTTCTCTCTCTCTCTCCATTTTTTTTCTTTCATGATGACATATGAGGATTCATGTTAGCCGACCCCAAATTATTTTGGGACTAAGGCTTTGTTGTTGTGGTTGTTGTTGTACGTACCGAAATGAATGTCCATTTTTTCCAAAATTATTGTTAGGAGATGAGTGCCATTTTTTTTTTTGGTGAAGATACTTGATCCTCCTTGCCAATCATAATGTTTTAGTTCCCCTTAATTTTATAATGTAATACGGTGAGATCATTAAGGGCACTTGTATGCTACTAAAAATGATTGAATGTCACATTTCTTAAAGTTCCCTTAAGTCAAAAAATGAACATTCATTGAGGGGCGCTGGGAGTGTATGTTACTGTATTGAGCTTCAGGATTTCCGTTATATTCATTGTTTGTGATATTCATTGTTTGCTTCTTTTTTACTAAAACTAAAACTAAAAACCATGATGGTTACAGGCTGCCTTTCTATACCTTGTTTGCTTGTGTAGAATTGCTAGTAATTTGATGTCTATGGTTGTGTAGCTATCTTGAGTTTGTCTTTCTGTAAATTTTCTTTTGATAGAAAGCTTTTTGTAAATTTGTTCGACATTTTTCAGATACTTCTTGAACTGTAAACACCAAGTTCTGAAATACATCTCAATGTTGCAGGATTCAATTCCACTTTGAGGCAGGGAAACATCACACATCATGAATATATCCAGGTGCGTTCTTGACACTGTTTCTTGTTAAAATGTTCAAATTTTTATGCTGGTGCTTGGATAACTTGCTGTGTATTTCAGGTTGGTAAGGGACGGGATGTTGGGTTGAATCAAATTGCACTGTTTGAAGGTAAAGTGGCTGGTGGAAACGGAGAACAAGTTTTAAGTAGGGATGTATACAGGATTGGGCAGCTTTTTGACTTCTTCAGAATGCTCTCATTCTATTTCACAACTGTTGGGTACTATGTGTGCACGATGGTATTGCATTATTTCCTCTAGCTCTTCCTTTTCTACCTGATTCAAATTAATTTGTTGCTTTTGGCGTGTGTTGAGTATCTAATAAAGCTGTTGCATTGTGTGCAGATGACAGTTCTCACCGTCTATGTTTTCCTTTATGGACGAATTTACCTGGTAACTTTGTACTTTAGTTCTGTCATTTATGAATCATTTCAAGTTTTTCGATTCAGCAGATTTCCCCCTTAAGATGGTCTACTCATTTGTAAAGAAGCGTTTCACTGTAATTTTCTGCATTAGGAAAATAGGCAGTTTAGCATTTAAGATTGTTCAAATCATTTTTGACTGGAACATCCTTATAGAATCATGCAACTCTCATCACCTGTTTGGACTTGCCATGGGCAATCATAATATAACAAACATTTTTCAAAAAATATCAATGTTCTATTACTCCTCAAACAACCGGCTTCTGTTGGCGCCCACTATTTTGTCCTTTGACGAGTCCCTCGTATGTTTCATTTCAGATGATTGATAATGGGTTGGTTACTAATGTTCTATCTGCAATCTACACCTATGACCTATCCCACCTCCACCACCCCAGACCACCACAACAATACACACAACTCAAAACTCAATAGAAAATAATAATTAATGGGTTCTGTATCGATATTACTTACTTTAATCAATGAGATTATAGTGATTTACTAAAAAAAATATTATTATTATTATTATTTTTGAAATCTCAGTTGAAATTGAACAAAGTAGAAGAATCAAACTAGTCTTTGTTGTGTATATCCAGTCTCTCGTATCTTGTCCTCTTTTACCGAAACTGATTTCCTCTAGTGCCCCCTGCTTAAGGAATGAATTTCTGCTTTTAAGCATCTTCCCATGCCTAGTTTGGCTATTTGCTTTGATCAACAAAGCCTAGCCAACCAGACCATCTGGTGAATTATCCTTCACACTGCTCAACAATGGTATTTGAGGATTAGTTTGAACTATGATGATGTTGTTGCATTTTAAGTTAATGTTTAGAGCTAGATTTTCCTCATGTTCAACTTTTAGTTAGATAGTAAAACCTACCGTCCGGTACCGTTAGTTTCTTTCCAACTATTTTGCTTCTTTTTCTCATTCTTATGGTTGCATCATTTATCCTTCACTACAGGTATTGATCTTTCACTGATTTCTATCAAATTTCAGGCTTTCTCTGGACTTGATGAGGGAATCTCACGTGAATTTCGGTTTTTGGGTAATACTGCATTGGATGCCGCTCTAAATGCTCAATTTTTAGTCCAGATTGGAGTTTTTACTGCAGTTCCAATGATTATGGGTTTCATCCTTGAACTCGGGTTGCTGAAGGTTTGTTCCTACAATTTCCATCAACTATTGTAATTCCTGGATTTCCTGAAATTTTCTGGCGTCAATTCATGATGGAACATATAGGACATGCTGCTATTCATGATGTCCTGAGCTTTGTATTGTTAATGTTATTTCTGACATTGGGAATGTTAGGATCTTATGCTTGTAATATTTTTTTAATTGGAAACCTTTGGATATAACCCATTCATCTCCAAGTTTTTGGCTTTCTTATTACAGGAACACTTACTTTGTCTCTCATCCTACCTAACACCCGAATCATTGTATTTTTGCAGGCTATATTTAGTTTTATTACAATGCAGCTTCAGTTATGTTCTGTATTCTTCACCTTCTCATTAGGAACTAGAACTCATTATTTTGGACGAACCATCTTACATGGAGGTGCAAAGGTGCTTAAAATACTCTCTGGAATTTGTATTTAAGATGTTAGCTGTCTATTTATTGTTTTCTTTGTTGCTAAATTGTTTTGCACTGTGACATATAGTACCGAGCAACTGGTAGAGGCTTTGTCGTCCGCCACATCAAATTCGCTGATAATTACAGGCTTTACTCGAGAAGTCATTTTACTAAGGCGTAAGCGATATTTTCTGTTTTAATTATTTTCTTAGTTTTCATTTTGTTAGGAACTTGATGCGGACAAGCAGTGAAGTTTCTATCATTTTTATCAGTTCAGAAATGAAATGCAAATCTCTTGAAAGATGGTCTTTCGATATATTATTTTCTTCGTCTTCTTCCCTTGTCAATTTTTTCCTTTCCCTTTTTTTTCACTGCAGGTTGGAAGTGGCGCTACTACTTATTGTTTATATTGCATATGGGTACGCGCGGGGAGGTGCTCTTACATATATTCTTCTGACAGTTAGCAGTTGGTTCCTTGTTATTTCATGGCTATTTGCTCCTTATATCTTCAATCCATCTGGTTTTGAGTGGCAAAAGTAAGTTATCTTTGTTCACATATATCTCTGTGTGGGAAAGTTTATTAACTGAGAGTTCTTTGCTAGGCTTTTGTAAATTGACTTATAGCTGTCTAGTAGTATTATATCCACATGTAATGATGCAGGACTGTGGAAGATTTTGATGATTGGACCAATTGGCTTCTATATAAAGGTGGAGTTGGTGTCAAGGGAGATAATAGTTGGGAATCTTGGTGGGATGAAGAACAGGTATTGTTATGATGATAGTTGTGCTCCAAATTTTTTATAATATGAAAGAAGTCAGGCCACATTAGGCGTTGGCGTTCAAAGATTGAGCTTCCTTGGGGGGGGGGGATTTATCCCAATAACTAGTCGTCTTTCTTTGCTTTGGTCCAATTATCCTGTATATGGAATCTTGGGTAGTTGGCTCCAAATTAAGCAAGATATAATGTCTCATCCCCATGAAGGAATTTATTGTCTCAAACCTCTAAAATTGCTCCTGAAATATGAAACTTATGCTCACTTGTAGCATCCGATGGACCTTAACTGGAAATGCTGAACCCTTTTATCAAATGTTTATTGAAAAAACTTCACACAAAAAATAGTGATACGGCGTGTTGATACTTGCTTATGTAATCTTCTCATGTCAACATTTATGGCCTTTTACTCGCCAAAATAGTTGCTTCACCCTTCCTTCTTTAATGAAGTTACTCTTTCCATTTCTATCAGGCGCATATCCAAACATTAAGAGGGCGGATACTTGAAACTATCTTGAGCTTGAGGTTTTTCATGTTTCAGTATGGCATTGTGTACAAACTACATCTTACAGGAAGGGACACATCACTCGCGGTATTACTTTAGACCTTTTATCTTGCTTTCTTCATGCCAACCAACGGATACTTATTTAATGTGTCGAATAGCTTTTTAGAAACTTCTTTTTGTTTTTTGATAAACTGATTTTTCTTATATTAAAGACATCATTGTACATATAACAATCTCCAAATTCTTAAGTTAGATTACCTTTTATTCCGCTTTAGTTTGGCACTCCATGGCCACATGTTTATCTTCTTGGTACTTTAATGTATTATGACTTTTAAGGAGTATTTGTTAAATTTGTGCCTTCTATACTCCATCGATATTTCATACAGTATCTTTTCAGAAGATCATCTTTGTTTCTGAAATCACATCTGTTAGTTAGTTTCTTTGTATGAAGAAATTAATATTGTTACTATTTCCCGAGAATTCAGAGGCCAAAATGAGATGGTATGTCAGAAATGGGAAAAGGTTATACTTTTATCTTTGGGGCAATGTCGCCTTGAGTTTGGGGTTGTGACTCTGGATTTTTAGATTCAGCTGCAGGAATAAGGGTTTTTGTCAATTGACAGTGTCCTGGAACTTATTATGTCTAGTCACTTGCTTGATATTGTTTTTTTTTTTTTTTTTTTGACAATTGTTATAGTTTTCTTCTTGATTCTGATGATGCAACAATGGTGTCTAGGTTTATGGCTTCTCGTGGGTCGTGCTGGCTGGAATTGTTATGATATTCAAGGTGTGCCCCCAGATATTTTAGCTTGTTTTTTACCATCAAGTATATTTTAACTATTATTGTTCTATCTTATCATTGTATCTTCTATGGCTTGTAGATCTTTACCTTTAGCTCAAAGAAGTCGACCAACTTCCAGCTAATGTTTCGATTCATTCAAGGAGTTATAGCAATTGGACTTGTTACTGCCCTTTGCCTTGTTGTGGCTTTTACGGACCTGTCCATTGCAGATTTGTTCGCTTGCGTTCTTGCATTTATCCCTACTGGATGGGCCATACTATCTGTAAGTATAGCTTACAATTCCTGCTTATTTTTATGTCATAAATACAGTACCTGTTTAACAGAATGAAAAGATAAACGGAATGGTCCATTTGTCCTGAAAAAGAAAGTTCGAAGCGGGATTAGATGCAATTATACTATGTGATATGCCTATAAAGTATTAAGAACCCTTGCTGCACCTCAAATATACTCCCTCTGTCCCATAAAGATGTTCCCGTTTGACGACTTTTCAAAAGAATTAGTGATTTATTTTATTTCCATTACTACCCCCTAATGAACATCTGAATCACTCAAAGAACCACTAATTCACTCAAGTTTTGGAAGTTTACTTAATATAACCATTCAAATTTTGTAATGAGACTTGCTTTATGGGACAGCCAAAAATGGAAAGTGGGAACATCTTTTCGGGACGGAGTATGCATTATGAAGACCAACCTTGTGATTAACATTTTTTATGCTTTGTCAGTGTTGACTGCAGTTTGTTTAGTAATGCACTAATGGTGCCAGAGAAGTCATCCAATCTTCTAGACCCCAGATTCTTATGAACTACATTTGTGCAAATTTTATACTCCGTAGAAAATATCCTGTTTATCTTCTCTCAACTGGTTTGCATTGTCAATCTCATATGCTTAAGGAATTCTCTAACTAATCCCATCTTCCTTTTTGGTTAATGAAAGCTTTTATCTTTCATTAATTTCTTTATTTATATTTATATTTTTATTGTTTTTCTGCTTTCATTATTAGTTTATGTATGATTTCAATTCGACTTGGTTGGAAATTACCTTAATCTATTCAAGTAAATCTTCAATAATTTATTTGAAGGTTTTTTTTTTTTGGGCTAATCCGATGCTCATCTTTTTCTTTGGTTTTATGTTGCATCAGCTTGCAATCGCGTGGAGGGGTATAGTAAGGAGATTAGGCTTATGGGATTCTGTGAGGGAATTTGCTAGAATGTATGATGCTGGAATGGGTGTAATCATTTTCTCTCCCATAGCAGTGTTGTCTTGGTTCCCTTTCGTATCCACCTTCCAATCTCGCCTGCTCTTCAATCAAGCCTTCAGTCGTGGGCTTGAGATTTCCCTCATCCTTGCTGGAAACAAAGCTAACATCGAGGCTTGATCCTCTTTTCAACTTTGCAGTACACAAAATATGCCTTTAAATTTGAGCTGTGTAAAACTTTAGCTGTTGTTTATGCCAATTTCTTATTTTTCTCATATGTATATACATTGAGGTAAATACAGCTACAGGTTTGACTGCGGGTGTTCTGAATAATCGTATGAGAATTGTAAAATTTTGATTGTTAGTTTCTGTAGATGGCTTGTATATGTGGCTTCTGATACTTTTGTGCCGGCTCCATGTACTGTTAACACTTGAAACATCAATCTCAAATTAAAATATCTTCCAACATTAACATTAAAGAAAAAATTAAACTTAACTACAAATACATGACTGAAATAAAATTACAATACAAGAAATTAAATAAAAAATAAATACATTTATAGAGAATGAAAAATAAAAAAAAATGGTGATTTTATTATTATTTGAGTTTGTGTCTCAAAATATATCATAACTTTCTTTTTGATTCTAACTTTATATAAAGTATTAATTAAGTCTTGAGAGAGACTCTCCAGTTTCGTCAGGTCTTGTAAATCAATGTAATTAATCACATGAACTTTTGTTCTTATGTCCTAAACCACAAAAACTGTTGGTTGTTACAAACTCAATTAGTGGAAACTAATTTTTTCCACATTTATTTAGGGACAGACGGGGTAATAAAAAAAAAGTAGCATTACCCTGTTTATGAGTTTAAAACTTTGGACTTTTTTCATACTGATTGCTAAGCGATTATCTTTTTCGGGATAGAGAAAGTATTAGCTAGATAGTTACAATGGAACGTGATTATCCAATTTTCAGTGTAATTAAAAAATGAGCATCATTTTATAATTGAACAGTTGTTCTTGCAAAAAATCAGTTTTTTCTATGATTTGAGAATTGGATTTTTAATGTTTGCGATTTGACTTAAAAAATGTGTCGGTAGGTATGTTCATGATTGTTGGTGCATGTATAAATGAATGACAATTCATGTATTTTATATGTGCGAGTGCATATATAAATGAGTGTCAATTGCATGCGTTATTAAGTATCAATGTAGGGCAAATAGCATTTTATTGCCTCTAACTTTACACGTAATTTTAATTTAGTATCTAATGTTACATTTTTTGCAATTTAGTACACTATGTACACATTTTGTTGCAATCAAAAGAAAAATGGATGACATTTGATGAAAGCTAAATAAATAGACGAAAAGTGTAACAATCATCTTTTATATTCTCATTTTCATCCCATGAAATGTTATATTTTATGAAAATATATTGTAAAAATAACTTCTAATAAAAAAAATTAAGAGTAAATGATAATAAAAAAATTATTTTGAATAAAATAAAATAATATGAATGGAAAAATAGAGAAATCTTAGAAAAGAAAAAAATATTTTCAATAAATGTTTTATTTACAGATTCTTTCAGAAAAATTATAATCCCTCCATCTCAATTTAAGCTTTTTACTTTCAATAATGTTTTATTTACAATTCTTTAAGAAAATTTATACTAAATTGAAAAAAAAAAAACCTTAATAGCCTAAACGCACAAATATTACCTTTTTTAGCATACAAATAATACCCTGAAAATAAGAAAACAAACGCCATCCTTTAAAAAATACTCAAATAATCTAATCTGTCACATTTTAAGAAAAATGGAAAATAAGTAATTTTATAAATCTGGTGGCAGTAAAGTGCTATTTGCCCTATCAATTTATTATGTTTTGTGTCAATTTATTATGTTTTGTGAGTGTGTTGATGATTGCTCTTTGTTTTGTGAGAATCAATGTACGTGTTATTGAGTGTTGATACATGTATTATGTCAGTGTCAGGTACGTGTTATTGAGTGTTGATACATGTATTATGTGAGTGTCAGGTAGGTGCATATGCAACTTTATCCCAAGTCAGGATAAAGGGTGAGGGTTGCGGTAGGCTTGTGACAGCTAGCGTAAAAATTTTGTCACATTATCATGACATGAATCAAAATATGAATATCGTTGGGGCGTTTCCTCAGTAGCGACGCGCTACACTTCAAAGACCTGGGTGTAGTGATAAGTATGCAAAGGTTGCTAGGTCGTCGCCCGGAAGCGACGCGCCATCTCTTCGCCCGGGGGTGATGTCAAATATGCAAGGGTTTCCGCATTGCGGATGAGTGCGGGTAAAGAAGCTAGTCCATGGTAGGTGTAAAGGTAGTGGGATGCGCTTTGAAACTTGGAACATTGGATCCTTGACAGGGAGATCAGCAGAGGTGGTGGAAGTTATGAGGAGGAGAAAGATTCACATAATGTGTCTACAGGAAACTAAGTGGGTTGGAGAGAAAGCAAAAGAAATATCGCCTTAGGGTTTTAAGCTTTGGTACTCAGGAAAGGATAAGGGTAGAAATGGAGTGGGTATCATTATTGATAAGGAGTATATTAATGATGTGGTGGAAGTGTACTGGAAGAGTGATCGAATTATGGGCATTAAACTAGTGATACGTGATGAGATTATAACTATTATTTCCGCCTATGCACCACAAGTAGGGTTGGATGCATCTATTAAACAAGTGTTCTGGAAAGATTTGGAGGAGGTGGTGCAACGAGTACCTAGTGGTGAGAAATTAGTGATTGGTGGTGATCTGAACGGGCATGGGGGGTCTAGTCGACATGGCTTTGAAAGCATACATGGAGATTTTGATTTTGGGGATAGGAATGAAGCAGGAAATAGTATTCTGGACTTTGCGTTGGCATATGACTTGAGTATAATGAACACTTGGTTCAAGAAGAGAGAATCTCACTTGGTGTCCTATAGGAGTGGAGGTAATGCGAGTCAGATTGACTTCTTCTTAGTAAGAAATGCTTGTAGAAAGAGTTATACAGATTGCAAGGTTATTCCGAGTGAGAGCACAACAACTCAACATAGACTGGTGGTACTTGATTTTCGAAGTAAGAGAATTTCGAGGAAGAGAAAATCACAGGTAGACCCTAGAATCAAGTGGCAGAGACTTCAAGGGGAGAATCAACAGAGATTTGTAGCTAAGATGGTCGATACCGGTATTTGGTCGGATAATATGGAGGATATGGATATAGATTCAACTTGGACTAAGATGGAACATACCATAAAGGAGGTGGCGAAAGAAGTCCTTGGAGAATCTAGAGAAAACGGGCCACCAAGTAAGGACACATCATGGTGGAACGAGAAAGTAAAACAAGCAATAAAGGGCAAGCGAGAATGCTACAAATTATTGGGAAAATGTAGGAGCGACGAGAACTATGAGAAGTATAAAGAAGCTAGAAGAGATGCTAAGAAAGCAGTAAGAGACGCAAGAGCAAAGGTGAATCAAAAACTTTATGATAAGTTGGATACAAAAGAAGGGGAAAAGGACATCTACAGAATCGCTCGTATGAGGGATAAGAGGACACAAGATATTGGGACGGTTAAATATGTGAAAGATGTAGATCAAAGAGTTCTAGTCGGGGATAAAGAGATAAAAGATAGATGGAGTTCGTACTTTGATACCCTGTTCAATGGCGGTCAAGAGCAGGATATTGGAGATTTAAATATCTCTTCGAGTATGGTTAATCGAGATTTTATGCGGAGAATTCAAAAGAGTGAAGTGGAAATGGCAATGAAAAAGATGAGATTGAAGAAAGTCGTAGAGACCGGATGGTATACCAATTGAGGTTTGGAGATGTTTCTGGAGAGGGGAATAGATTGGTTAACAACGCTATTTAACAAGATATGGAGAATTTTAACACAATGCCGTTGGAGTGGCGGGAAGAGTACTCGATCCCTTTGTATAAGAACAAAGGTGATGTCCAAGATTGTGCCAACTATCGGGGGATCAAACTAATGAGCCATACTATGAAACTTTGAGAAAGAGTGATTGCACAAAGGCTGAAAAAAATTGTGGATATTTCGGATAACCAATTTGGGTTTATGCCGGGAAGATCGACTATGGAGGCAATATATCTTATGAGACAAACCATGGAGAAATATCGGGATCAAAAGAAAGATTTGCATATGATTTTCATTGATTTGGAGAAGGCGTATGATAAAGTGCCAAGAGAGGTACTTTGGTGGGCATTAACAAAGAAGGGTGTTTCAAAGAAATATATTGATATTATCAAGGACATGTATAATGGAGTTAGTACTTGTGTACAGACTAGTGTTGGGAAGAATGAAGAGATTCCTATAAAGATTGGAGTGCATCAAGGTTCCGCACTTAGCCCCTTTCTTTTTGCTTTGATAATGGACGAATTGACGAGGTCAGTCCAAGATGATATACCAAGGTGTATGTTGTTCGCAGATGATATTGTGTTGATTGATGAGACAAGAGAGGATGTTGAAAGTAAATTGGAGTTGTGGAGACACACTTTGAAATCTAGAGGTTTTCGACTAAGCAGAAGCAAGACTGAATATTTGGAGTGTAAGTTTAGCAGAGTTGGAAGTAGGGAGGCAGGGGCGGTCACATTTGATGGAAAGATTGTCCAAGCTTCTGAGTTTTTTCGCTATCTTGGATCCATTATCCAAAAGGATGGAGAATTAGACGGTGATGTGGCTCATAGGATTAAAGCAGGTTGGTTGAAGTGGAAGAGTGCCACAGGGTTTCTATGTGATCGCGGCATGCCCAATAGATTAAAGGGAAAATTCTACCTCACGACAATTAGGCCGGCATTGCTTTACGGCATCGAATGTTGGACCGTGAAACAGTGTCACGTGCATAAGATGAATGTGGCAGAGATGCATATGCTTCGATGGATGTGCGGTCATACAAGAAAGGATCGATTGGGGAATGAGGTGATCAGAGGTAAAGTAGGAGTTGCGCCCATTGAGGATAAAATGAGGGAAAATCGTCTGAGGTGATTTGGACATGTGAGAAGGAGACCGAGTGATGCATCAGTTAGGAAGCCGGAACAGTGGAGAAATGATAAAATGGCGAGGAGTAGGGAAAGACCCAAATAAACTTGGATTAGAGTGATTGAAAATGATATGAGTTTACTTGGAGTGGATGAAAGTATGGTGTTGAAGAGGCCGGAGTGGAGGGCAAAAATCCATGTGGGGGGCTGATTATTTTTTATTTTTATTTTTTATTTTTTATTTATTTATTTATTATTTATTTATTTATTTATTTATTTTTATTTTTATTATTATTATTATTATTATTATTTATTTTTTTATTTTTATTTTTTTCCAACAACCTTTTCATACGATGACATATGATGATTCATGTTAGCCGATCCCAAATTATTTTGGGACTAAGGCTTTGTTGTTGTTGTTGTATTGTATTCACTTGTCGTATTCACAATAACTATTCACTTACTATTCTTAACCCTACATTTTCTCTGCTAGCTCACTTTTTATAATTACAAAACTTATTATCACTATATAATCTTTTTTAATTTCTGTGAAAAGTTTATTATATGCCTTTTCGAATGAAATGAAGTTTTCGAATGAAATGAAGTAAGTAGGTTGTTTTTCATTACTAATTTAAATCAATCCGGTACCTCGTGGGTTTTCAAATCGAGCACAACTAACGGGGGAAAGAGAGGATTGACCTATCCACGGAATGGGACGCTGACAATGACCATGGCGGCTCATGGATGGGTAGGCTGCTCTGCTTGATCTATCAAAGGGGTGTCCTGCCCCTTCTTCTAATGGTACTATAATTCCCCAAGGACTAGTCCTACTCTATTTGAGTAGCCAACCTCTGAACTCCATTACTGTAAGTCCATTACTGTGAATGTCTTAGACGCAGCCCACTTCGAACTGACTTAAGGGGTCCCACATTCCCAGATATAACTTAGAAAAAAATTAGAAACAGTTTTTTCTTTTTTTCTTTTTTTGAGATTTAAATTTATTAAAATGATATTTGTATGATGAAAATTTCGTGGCTTACGAATCAAATTGGTGGGTTTCCCACACTTTTTTTTTCCAAAATGAATGCTTATTTTAAGGAAATTTTTGTCTTAAAATAAATGTTATTTTAGAAAAAAAATTATTCCAAATGTTTTTTACCAAAAAAATCTTCACTAATTATTTTATATTGAAATTTAGATTTTTTTTAAAAAAAAGAAAATTTAGATGTTTAAAAAATGAGTAACAAGAATAAATATTCACCTTTGCTATTAAATTATTTAAAAAGTATGTAACCATTTTCATATTTGAATATTCAGGACGAATGAATAATATTTAAAATTAAAAGAGAATTGTTATACACGTAAAATTGTTGAGTAAACCCATATTATTAAATCTATCCAAAATAATTTAATTCAACCCCCTACTTTTCCCTTTTTGCCCTTTGAACCCATTTACACACATTAAAGACCCACACCCACCACATTCACGTCATTTGAGCTAGGGAGAGAGAAAAATGAGTTTCACTATTTTCTTCCCCATTTTGAACCTAGATCTATTTCTTTACTTCATTTGTCTCAATATTTTCCGTCAATAAAAGAAGAAAAGCATAAACCTCTCAACTATTGATCACTGCAACGATAAATGAAAATACGAGGGAGAGTAGGTCGAGAATACTAGGTTCGACTAGAAGTGACCGAAAAAAAAATTAAATTCGGTTGGGTCTTGCCAATATTTTACCCATGTTCGGTCGGGTGTTGCCGATTGTGTTTTTGTTTTTCAGACGGGCTTGCCCGATTATTTAAAAAGAATCGGCTAATCAGGGCCGAATTTTGGTCCAGTTTTGATTGGGTATGGCTGAACACTTTTTTTCCCTTAGATTCTACATAAAAAAAGTTAACTCATTCATATGTTTAGAGAGAAGAAAAACATACATTAACATTCGTTTGTTTGGAGAGTCATTTCTTATATGACCCTTGATTTAGCTTTGAATAATGTGATGTCAAAAATCCTTTGAGTGTGAGGATTTTTTTTTGTCTTGAATGTTGATAAGAGAGAGATAGAAAGAGAGGGGTAAGAAGATGTAAAAAAATATGTGAGATGAAGATGATTTTGATGGTGAAATGATGAAAAACTAATGAAAGAAGGTAGGAAAGGGGAAAAATTAATGGTGGACAAATATATTAGCTTAATATTATGAGTGTATATAACAATTTACTCAACAATTTTATGGGTCTAGATAACAATTCTCAAATTAAAATTAGGGATATTTACCAAAAATACTTTTTGAAAGATGAATATTACGAAAAAAAACCCACTCAAGTTTGATATTAAAAAAAAAACTATTTTTTTTATCTGTCAATCAAATGATAAATGCATTTATCAGTTATAAACAACTGATAAATGCATTTATCAATGTTAAATGCATTTATCAGTTGTTTAACAAAAAAACCAATTATAAAATACTCTTTAAATAACTGATAAATGAATTTATCAGTTATAAATAACTGATAAATATATTTTACATTGATAAATGCATTTGTCAGTTGTTTTAACTGAAAAAACAGTTTTTTTTAAAAAAAAATAGTTTTTTTTTTGTAGTATAACATTTTACAATTTTTATTTTTTTTTGTAAATAGCTTTTTTTTTTTTTTTTTTTTTTAAGATAGTTTTTGATAAAAACTCCTTAAAATTAAGAACTCAATGTAAACTCTAAATCCACAAAATCAAACAAGAATATTTGCTTGAGATCAATGGACAATGGACACTTGAAAAGAGAAGACTTGCAGTATTAGTAGAGCAGAGCATTTGATCGTCGTCCCTGTCTGTCTGCTTCTTTGAGGATGAAACGATTCTTCCAACCCCTACAAAAGGAGGGTTCCTCAAAGAAACCCACTCTCTCCTCCACTGATGATACCAAATCAGACCCTCAAAACAAGGACCCCTCCAAGTTCCTCACATGGAACGCTAATAGCTTCCTTCTTCGCGTCAAAAACAACTGGTCCGAATTCACCAACTTAGTCGACACACTTGATCCTCATGTCATTGCTATACAGGTAAAGCCCTAATCTTGTTACTCAATTCTTGTTGAATTTAGGGCGAATCTCTTGTGGGGTTTCTTTCTTGGACTCTATTTGTGAATTTGGTAAGCCGCTTTAATGGGAATGTTGATTCTAAGTTCATAACTATGAAAAGAATGTTAGCTAGAATTATCTAACAGTGCATTGATTGGTAGGAAGTAAGGATGCCTGCAGCTGGTGCCAAGGGCGCTCCTAAGAACCCAAGTGAGTTGAAGGATGATAACACTGCTTCACGGGAAGAAAAGCAGGTAAAGTTGTTCTCAGCTTCATTTTGTTAGAATCTGAATGTTCAAGTTACTTTTCCTGGAATTTTAAGAAGGTAAAGTATATAAAGTTTGTATATATGTACTGATTTTTGTTTCTTTCAGTTACGCTCCACCTAACTCTATAAATTTGTTCTCGATCTTTTCGCTTATGCATTTTCGCATAATCGACTGAAATATTACTATGAGCTGCAAGGCTCCATAATATAACAATGCTTCTAACTTGAAAGTGCAATTTGAAATTGTTCAGGGTATTTGGAATTTAATAATACTCCTATGGAGACACAAAACAAGTGTAGTTGCATTTACCCAATGCACTTTTTATTGTGAGCGACTACATGCTTGTTTTTTACTTGCATGTTTTGTTGGGTAATCTCTCCTACAATATTTTCATGTCTGCAAAAGATAAACTAGTCCTGCCGCTTGATCTTAGGGATGTTTACTAGGGAAATTTGAGCTCGTTCTATTGCATTATACTAATTAATCACGAGTTGCCTCATTAGATAATTCAGAATGACTGGTTCAATTTCTTTGTGTCGCTTCTAAGTGAATAATAGAAGGCTTATTGAACAATATGTATGGTGTCGAAATTTGATATAAAAGTGCTTTTACGTTTTCTCTCCCCAAATTGTGCAGATTGTGTTGCGTGCCTTGTCAAGTCCGACATTCAAGAATTATGATGTTTGGTGGTCTCTTTCAGATTCAAAGTATGCTGGAACTGCATTGTTCGTCAAAAAGTGTTTCCAGCCAAAGAAGGTTTCTTTCTCCCTTGACAGGACAGGTATACCACAAATCCTTTATTGTTTTTATGCTTGAAAAATATATTCTAATTTAATGTCCTTTGAAGATATGTTGCAGTGTTTTTAAGTTAGCTCAGTTGCTCGTGAGACCCATAATTTTGACTCATTAGGTTCAGGGCATTCTTTTCATTTTTCAACCACTGTAGGCATTAGACTTTGTAGAAGCCCGAGTTAGCGCAAAGTGATGCCATGTGATATTGATGGTATAGGTTGCATCTAGAGTGTTCAATTTTCTCTTACAGATGCTCCTCTGAACTTTTAGAGAAGAAGATATTGGGGTAACTTTTGATATGCGTGAGTTTTTGTATGTTGTGTAAAATTATGGTGGCGGTGGGTGTTTAATCATGACCGAGCAAGATCGGATTTTACTTGAGAAAAATGCCAGATTTCTAACTTAAGGTACAACGTCGCAGTACTTGCTTGGAAAAGCTGTTCACTTAAAGATTAAGATTTCAACTTACTGGTACTAAACAAAATAGAAAACCGTAATCGGTGTTCACGTGTTAAATCTAGATAGTTTAATAGACGTTTATAACATGTAATTGCATTGTCGTAGAAGATTGTTTGACACATGGCCGCTGTCTTTCCTTCTTTTAATTGGTTTTTGAATAGTACTAGGTCTATGATTTATGATTTATGTTGACCTCGAAAATATTGGTGCGTTATTAGGCATGTGACATTTTTACACTCAGATTTCACATGCTTGCATGGTATGAGATGATAGGCTTCCTGGGGCTCTTGGAAGCTGTTGGTGCTAAGTCCGTGAAAGTGTCAAGGAACATCACTATCCAATCATCAATTAGTGGACTTGCCTGGAGACCAAATTGTTACACGGGAGAGTCGGAACTCATTCAAGCAGTGACAGTATTGTGTGATTATCATGTTAGTTATACATGATGTTCATCTCCTTCTGATATGATAATTGTACTCTGTTTACTCATTCATGAAAATATGCTTTGGAAAATAATTCTCAAATACGTTTTCTGCTGAAAGTGTTATGTGCTCGATGCTGACGGTGATTCAGATAAAGATGTTAATTTTCCCTGTTCTTTATTTTCTAGCTGAGTTATGTGATATTAGCCAGTGAGTGCGGATATCCAGATTAACTTGGTAGCCTGAATATTTAACAACTCTATGGTAATTAGGCTCTACGTGTTAGCATGGGCTATTGCAATGGTTTCACCTGATATTCAGTTCTATCTGATAAGGAAAGAAGCTACAATTGTATGCTTTTGCAAATTGTGTCAGATGTTCAAATTGCTTATGACAATCTTCTGTAGGTTGATCCCATAGATGATGAAACCTTGTGTAGAGCTCGTGCACTAGAAAGTTTCTGATACCTTTTGTTACAATTATACAATATATATATATATTCAATTCTTCTAGTCATGAAACAAGCTGCACAATCTCTTGATAGCGTGTCTTTGTTTTTAGCTTCAAGGCACGAACCTGATGGTCGGGTTATTTTAGCCGAATTTGAGTCATTCCGCGTATTGAACACATATGTGCCAAACAATGGTTGGAAAGATGAGGAAAATGCGTTCCAGAGAAGAAGAAAATGGGATAAAAGGATGCTAGAATTTGTTTTGCAAAATTCGGATAAACCCCTTATTTGGTGTGGCGATCTTAATGTGAGGTACTCTTTTGCCTAATTATCTTTGTAGTCTGATTACTATTTGCTTGTCCAGATATTGTTTCTTTTACTCATTGCTATTTATCAGCATATCACTTTCCCAGATGGCATAGCTATTTTTGTTTTAAATTAAGTATCTTTATGAACCACTGCTCATAGGGTTTTCCTGATTAAACCCAATCTAAAACTTTTGATTGAGGCAAACTCTTTGGACGATGGTATATCTGTCATGGGTTATGTGATATTATACAGTGAGTGGATATCCAGATTAACTTGGTAGCCTGAATATTTAACAGCTCTATGGTAATTAGGGTTTATATCGAGCTTAACTCTTGGAAATGGGTTAATATAGCTTCTCTTGATTTTCTTCATATCTATCTTTGGATTGTTGACCGTGAACTGAGCTGTGGAGATGGAGTATTGATACTGGGGAAAAGAAACTACTTTGGCTTCACACTGAATAGCAATTGTGGTTATTTACATTATATTGTGTCCTATATGTCTCCTGCAGCCATGAAGAGATTGATGTGAGCCATCCAGAATTTTTCAGCACTAACAAGCTCAATGGTTACATTGCGCCAAATAAAGAGGTAAGGCATTCATGTAGTGGTTTGTCTGCGTAAAATGCTCTGTTGGATCTGTTCTATTGACTATGAAATCCACATTGCATTAGATCCTATGAGAAGCATAAAATAAATAAATTTTGATTTAACCACGTGGGGAATGGTGATATTTGATGTACTTACGATTTCAGGATCGCTAACTCTCAACTTTGTCCATCAATCACATTTTTATCAGGCGGCTTTTAGAATTGTCTTATGGATAGTTATGAATTGTACGAAAAATTACTTGAAGAGCATAGTGCAGTACTTTATATGCAAGGGAAAGAAAGTTGTTACTCCCTCTGTCCCTAAATGAATGTCGGAAATAATTTAAAATTTGCTCTTGATCAAGAGCAAATTTGAATTTTTTTTCGACATTCATTTAGGGATGGAGGGAGTAGATAACATGTTTAAATTACTTTTGGTAATCAGTGATTTACAAAGCTGACTTGGACCACTGATTGTTTGCAGGACCGTGGACAGCCTGGGTTTACCCTTTCGGAAAGAAAACGTTTCGGTTTAATTCTAAAGGAGTAAGTATTGTTTAGCACTGTTTACACTATTTCTTTGTTTGTTTTGGGAATCCGCAATTCCGGATTTCAGATTGTAGAAGAAATGAGTTGATGGTTCTAAATGTATGGGAATCACCTTCCCCTTTTCTGCTCAACCATACTCTCACAACACTATTACTCCCTCTGTCCCGAAATGATCTTCCCACTTTTTTTGTCATTAACACGAAGGTATTTTGAGCAATAATTTTAGGTGATACAATAATCCTAATGAAAATTTAAAACTTGTTTTCGATACACCATTATAAATACTATCAATAACAATTTTTAGATGTTCATTTGGATAATCAAATCAATCTAATATTATTGCTCAAAGTACCTTTGTGTTAGCGACTAAAAAAAGTAAGAGGATCATTTAGGGACGGAGGGAGTATTCTTTTTTCCTGGGCCATGTTACGATGTTAGGATTGATTATAAAGTCAATAGTCTAGCACTTGGCTTAACTTTTACTAAAACCCAGAATAGTTGTGCGGGTGGCCTCATAGTTTCATTCTTTTTCTTCCTCTATAGAGAACATGATTCAGCCTGTGTGAATTCAGCCTTAAAGTTCATGAAATAGTTTTATTTTCTCATGGAGACAGTTGACCATGAAAACCGAGGGTTCTTAAAACTGGACGAGCACTCTTAAGAACTGACTGTATTTAATACTTTTTGTTGGCCAAAATATGTTTCTTCTTTTTATTCTTTTCCAACATCTAATAAATCTTCTTTTTCTATCGAAGTTTTTTTTTTTTTTTTTTTGGGGGGCAGGGGGGGTGTTGGGTTTGTTGAGGATTATCGTATGTTTGTACATTATTTGAGTACTGTACTAGTTCTAAATTAGTCAAACTTGTTAAAGATGCTACTTTAGTGTCATCTTGATTTAGTATATTTTGAACTTCATAAAGCTTTTTTCAAATATTTTGTGAAGTTATGGCTTGTATTTGCATACTTTTCCACTGGTAGATTCTTATCTGCGAAATTGAACTTTATAAGCTAGTTTGTCTCAATTGTTAGTCATTTGTTTCTTCAGGGGGGAGCTAGTGGATGCATACAGATTCCTGCACAAAGACAAAGACATGGAGCGTGGCTTCTCGTGGTCTGGGAACCCTGTCGGCAAGTAAGTAACCTGCTATTTTTGTGATCACCTTAACTGGGTCTAAATAAAAAATTAAAAATGATCACTAAATTCATTATTGTTTCACCTTGTTATATATAATTCATGCTTCTTTCTAGTAACTCATATGTTTTCATTTACTAGAGAATTTTATGTGGACATCTCTTGAGTGAATACAAAAGTTGATTTTGCTCGAGGCATCTCATTTTATTTAGTTTTCTCTTAGTAGGCAGTATGTTGTATGATTAATTTGAACCGGTGGTTTTGCTTGTAGGTATCGTGGAAAAAGGATGAGAATAGACTATTTTATTATTTCAGAAAAACTCAAGGACAGAATTGTTGCTTGTGAGATGCATGGGAAGGGGATTGAGTTGACGGGTAAGATATATGCTGTATGCACCATACTGTATGAACCTTAACTGCTACTCCCTACGTCCCTAAATGAATGTCAATTTTTCAATGAAGTTACTAAACCCTCCCTTGTCAATCATCATATTCCAAATGGCACTCACACTCATGATATCATTTGGTGACATCATTAAGGACGTTTAGGTATTTATGCTACTAAAAGTGATTAAAGCCCATTTCTTTAGATTCCCCTCAAAGTCTAAAATGAACATTCCATTAGTGACCATGGGGGGGGAGGGGGGGGGGGAGGAGGGAGTAATTATATAAGAACCGAAGAAATTAAACCTTTTTCACTACCTGATGTTAAAACTCTACATAGTTCACTAGATCATACTTTTGTACAGGGGTGGCAATTGGTGCCCAATGATGGGTGTTAATGTTAAATATAATGCTTTAAATTATTGTACACTTTTCTAATTTGGTACATTATGCAATTAGTCCAAACCATGATAAAAGTTTAATGGGTAATTCATGGATGTGAAATTGCCACCCCTACTTATGTAAATGGTTCAAAAATTTGTACTTTGTATACATTGTTCTTTATGCTCCGTTCCACATTATTTGGGACGGGTTCTTGCTACTTCCGACTTTTAGATATATGTTTGTGTGGAATGGTTTGCAGGGTTTTATGGGAGTGATCACTGCCCTGTGTCCCTGGAGCTTTCAGACCACCCGAGCCCTGATGCCAACAACGGGCCCCAAGTTTCTGCTAACTGTGAAGACACTGGGTCATAGCTCCCCTGGTTGTAGTTGTACTCCTCTTTTTTCTAACAAGCTTTCCTGTAGTTGTTGGGAATAGCGATTTAAAGTAGATTTAAAGTAGTTTAGTGTTTTCTCGCATCCTTAATTCTGACGCCATCGACCTCAAACGATTATGGGCGTTGTTATGAGAATTTGTTGATTTACCTGCTACAAAGCAGAGGCTAGAAGTGGACTGTGTTTTATTATGTGTGGCAGTTTTCTCGATTCACCTTTACCAAGTAGAAGTTGTAGCAATGGAATTGCGTGATGGGCACGCATGCTTTGGGCTCTTTTTCTTGGCTCAGAACAGGCTTCCCTTTTAAGTAATTGGATGCACTTGCACCCATCCAAGTTGCCTTGGATCTGCCGCTGCATCTGCAATGGTCCATAACAGTGGTAGCCACATCACATCGAGCTGGGAGTAATTGGGTGTACTCGCACCCATGCAACAAGTTGCCTTGGATCCGCCTCCGCCACTGCATCTACACACTAAAAACAGAACATCATATTACTTGCATCATATTACTCGATGTAGCGATTTTAATTTCTACCTCATATGGTTATTAATATGGACAATGATACACAGTAAAAATGCATAAAAATGCATAGGAAAAACTCACAGTCAAAACGTGTAAAGGAAAAACTCACAGTCAAAACGTGTAAATCGTGAATGAGTTTCTCTCATTGAGGTACACAAAAATTTGTTTCAATTCAATGAACTACACATTTTCGCTATGATTTTTCTCCACACATTTTCACTATACGTATCATTATCCTATTAATATTTGGCTATAAGTTACAACTTCAAATATATGTCTAATAATTGAAAGTTTGGAGATGTCATAATCAATGAAAAGCTACCAGCTGGAAATCCCCAACATAACAATTTTTTCACTCTCCTGGAAGCCAAGAGATACATAAATAGAAAATACTGGAGTAGTGTTTTTTCACTCTTCCGCGTGCCTGAAATTTCCTATCCCGTCTCATCCCACCTCGAAACACGGGTCAATAGAAGTCAATGCGGGACAAGAATATACAGTACACAATAAGCAAGAGAGTTTTAATATAGTAGAGTTGATTTTAACTTGTGTATCTATTTTAAACAAAAAGCAAGCATGATTTTTTCAAACATTAATATTATAAAACCAAAATTCAACTGAGTCAAAAACATAAAAAGATGTTATTTTAAGGTTTAAAAATTAAAATTAAAAAAATTAAAAAATAATGGGAAACGTCAGTTCCATTCCCTTTGTCCCGCTCCTCAGGAATGAAAAAAAAAAAGTACAAACATGGTATTCTATAAAAAGACACTCCATTTAGTAACTTTACCAATAATGTAAACCTCCACGTATGAGCATAGATGGATCATTAATCATCGTCTCATCGACAACTATTTTTCCACTCGAGTGTAATTATAGAAGTACACATGTTTATGTATTTATATTCTTTACTAACAGTGTACCACAAAAGCCATTTTACAAAAATAAAATAAAATGTATATTATTTTCTTTTGAAAAAGGGTGTAAAATTAAAATTAAAATGTAAAAGAAATAATCCAAGTACCTACATGCTCGGGTTATTGTCCATGAAGGCCTGCTCGAGTCCTAATGCCCGGAAGCCCAAGTACTCTCTTGGATAAGCTCATATGGAGGCTTTAGCCAACAAGCACGAGCTCGGGTACAGACCCCCTTAGGTGCCGCGGGAAACAAGCTGTGCCAATTGATGATGACTCAAAGGGCGAGTTTGTTGTTCGAATGAGAACAAACGCGTCTTATGAGAGAAACACTATCAGCAACGTAATCCAGACCTCGGTCCTCAGCCCAAGCCGAGCAGAGGACCCTTCGATCAAGCAGGGTTGCGCTCGGGCAATCCTATTCAAATAAGAATTCCAGCCTCCCAAGAATTCTAATCCTAGTCAAGATTCACTTTCATAATCCAACTCTAATACTAATCCTTATTCTGGGACATTACTCTGTTGGGATGTGGAGTCAAAACCATGGATAAAGGAATTTGAACCGCGGTCGGAGGAGTTGGTGAGATCAAGGAGGATTCTTCTGCAGCAGATTTGTTTCCTATTTTGATTAGATCTCCTCTTGCATTGGTGATTCCTTTTGGTAGTAATATTTGGAAGGACTTGTGAAGAAAGAAGATTACTTTCTTGAGTAGGAATCCTTTTATTACTAGGATTTGATTTATTGTTCCCTATAAATACATGTGATAGCCTAGAGACAAATTGTAACATCTGAAAATATTAGAGAGAATATTTTGGCTTGGTAGCGCCCCCGGACGTAGTTGTTGTTGCAACGAACCGGGTTAACAATTCTTGTGTGTGTTCCTTTGTGTGTGATTTATTTTTCGTGTGTGTTACATCTTATTTATTCATTCTCAAGGCTTGATCCGTTATTCCGCTGCGCAAGAACGTGATTTTCACAACAACTGGTATCAGAGCTCTTGGTTTTGTCGAATCATTGCTTGGGTTATCTTTTGCTATGGATTTCTTGGGAGCTTTGGAGGATGGGAATAAGGTGGTGTTGATCGAAAAGTTTGATGGGACGGATTTCAATTTTTGGAAGACGCAGATCGAGGATGTTTTGTGGAACAAGGATTTGTATCTACCATTAAAAGAAAAGCCATGACATAGAGGAAGCAAAATTCGAAATCTTGGATCGGAAAGCGTTAGGGCTTGTTAGGCAAACGTTGACCAAGGATGTGGCGAAGAATGTTTTGGAGGCGAAGACTACCATGGAGATGTTACAGATGTTGGCGAGCATGTACGAGGCACCATCGGCGGCGAATAAAGCTCATCTAATGAGGAAGCCGGCTTGAACGTAAGGATGGTGGAGGGCATGTCGGCAACAAAGCATATAAGTGAATTCAAATCTACTGCGACCCAACTGTCTTCCGTGGCTGTTACTCTTGATGATGAGGTACTAGCATTGAATTTACTTTCTTCTTTGCCGAAAGTTGGGATACGATCGCGATAGCGCTAACGTTTCAACAGGAAAAGTGAAGTTGAAGTTTGCGGATGTCGTTGATGTGATTCTTGGCGAAGAAATTCGTAGGAAGAGCAAGGGTGGGACATCGGGGCTAGCACTAAATGTCGGTGAAAAGAGTAAGGGTGGCAAGAAGGTGATTACTTGCTACGATTGTGGGGAGAAGGGGCACTTTAGGAGAAGTTGTCCGAAGCGGTCAGGCAGAGCGAAGGAATTGAATGTTGCAGAGGAGTTAGCGGATGTATTAATCTTGGGTGGGAGCAGTTCAACGGATTCGTGGGTTTTGGATTCGGGCTCGACGTTTCATTCATGCACCAGTGCAGAAAGAATGGAGCAGTACGTTCCGGGTGATTTTGGGGTTGTTCGCTTGGGAAACGATCATCCTGTCAAGGTCATTGGAAAGGGGGTTGTTCGGGTCAAAGCAACGGATGGGACTGTTTTACGGCTACGTGATGTGCGACATATTCCGGATTTGAAGAGGAACTTGATTTCCATAAGGCAACTTGATGAGGAGGGTTGTGTGGTGACCTTCGGTTGTGGGACATGGAAGGTAAACCGCGGAGCTAGCTTGGTGGCTCGTGGCGGCGTGGAAAATATGTTGTATACCACATGCAACATGAGTCGTTGGGGGAAACGAAGGCGCATCCCAATGATGAATGGTGGTGGCCGAGATCGCCATGGTGGGAGAAATTTCACTAAACGGTATGTTGGTAGAAAATTGGGTGATGAAGTCGGCCGACGCGGAGCCAATTTGGCCAACATGGGAGCGGGATCTAGAACGGTGATGCGATGGGTTGCGAAAGAACACACAAAGGTTCCAAGCTTGTGATTGTGTGGGGCACGTGGATTTGCGCCTGCTCAGATCGATAGTTAGCAAGCAAGTGAGCGGGGATGTGCAGGAGGATCATTCGGAATGAAGACTCGGAGCATGGTAGAACCGACAGTTATGTTGAAGCGTTGCTCGCCTTCAACTCACTTGGATAACTAGACAAGAGGCCGGCGCTACCAACGCAATAGCCGCCACCGAAATTTGTTTCAAGAGAGGTATCATGGATGGTTTGTCTCCAGTGGGAGATTGTTGGGATGTGGAGTCAAAACCATGGATAAAGGAATTTGAACCGCGGTCGGAGGAGTTGGTGAGATCAAGGAGGATTCTTCTGCAGCAGATTTGTTTCCTATTTTGATTAGATCTCCTCTTGCATTGGTGATTCCTTTTGGTAGTAATATTTGGAAGGACTTGTGAAGAAAGAAGATTACTTTCTTGAGTAGGAATCCTTTTATTACTAGGATTTGATTTATTGTTCCCTATAAATACATGTGATAGCCTAGAGACAAATTGTAACATCTGAAAATATTAGAGAGAATATTTTGGCTTGGTAGCGCCCCCGGACGTAGTTGTTGTTGCAACGAACCGGGTTAACAATTCTTGTGTGTGTTCCTTTGTGTGTGATTTATTTTTCGTGTGTGTTACATCTTATTATTCCTCCTAGCTCGGTCCGTTTTCCGCTGCGTGGGCGTGATTTTCACAACATACTCCAACTCCTATAAATAAGAGTTTATAACTCCAAAATCAGGTATATTTTGTTCTCTATTATTTTTTCTCTTAATTCTTTTCTTATCTTCTTTCGAACATGCACTTCCTATCACGTCGGAAAGTGTTCGTCGGTGAAGCCCCTGTTTAGTTTTAATATTTGTTCATCTGTTTCATGCTTAATTGAGGAAAATGTAGAAATTCGATCTGTTGATTCCGATTAGATTAATCCAATTACAATTTTGGATAAACGCAAGTGCTCTCTTGGATAAACGCATATGGAGGCTTTAGCCAACGAGCACGAGCTCGGGCACAGTCCCCCTAGGTGCCGCGAGAAACAAGCTGGGTCAATTGATGAGGACTCAAAGGGCGAGATCGTTGTTCGATCGAGAACGAACACGTCTTACGAGAGAAACACTATCAGCAACGTAATTCAGACCTCGGTCCTCGGCCCAAGCCGAGCAGAGGACCCTTCGATCGAGCAGGGTTGCGCTCGGGCAATCCTATTCAAATAAGAATTCCAGCCTCCCAAGAATTTTAATCCTGGTCAAAATCCACTTTCATAATCCAATTCCAATACTAATCCTTATTCTGGGACATTACTCCACCAACTCCTATAAATAAAAGTTTATAACTCCAAAATCAGTATATTTTGTTCTCTATTATTTTTTCTCTTAAATCTTTTCTTATCTTCTTTTGAATATGTACTTACTATCACGTCGAAGAGTGTTTGTCGGTGAAGCTCCTGTTTAATTTTAATGTTTGTTCAGCTGTTTCATGCTTAATTGAGGAAAATGTAGAAATTTGATCTGTTAATTCCGATTAAATTAATCCAATTACAATTTTGGCTCGATCGATTAATGCAAATTTAGAAGATTTTTTTAAAAATAAAATAAAATGGTGTATGCATTGTGCTCTGTTTTTCACACCTATTTGATCATTCAGTTGACACTTGACACCTCTGCCAACCAGTTAAACTAGGGTTACATTACCCAAAAAGATTAGGGGTAGTAATGACAATAACAATAGTAGGAGTAGTTCAATTTCCATACCCAAAACAAAACTCAACTACCCCTTTATTACCCTATTCATTATTTTAAAATTTTATTTTCATCTTCATTTTTTACCAAAAATTATTCATTTTAATTGGTACTTTACACATAGTATATGACAAGAAGTGAGATCAAAAGTGAAATTTGACTTTATCACTTTAATTTAATTTATATAGCAAATTGCTCATCATCTCATAATAAATATTACATTTAATTTTGTTTATTTTTAAAAATATAATTTACTTTTTTGTATAATGTTTATAATAACATTAATTTTAATATGAAAATACAATTATTTTGGAAAACAAAAATACAACAGAAATTGTGGGTGGAGGGAGGGGGTATGATTTAATTAATTATAATGCACATCAAGTAAGGTCAAACTGATAAGACACTTTAATTAATCGGTTATTAGAAAAAGATAGTATGTTTTTTTTTTTTTTTGAAGCCTATTTAAATAAAACTGTAAATCAAAGTAAAAACCCCAAAGGCAGAATAAAACCCCACACCACAGGCATAGTCCCCTTTACCCTACTCTGCCCCAAATTAACCTTTCTCTCTCCTCCCCTGCATCCAAAACAGAGCAAAAACAAAAACAAAGATAAAAATTGAAAAAATTGTGGCAATAGCAAAGGAGAAAAGAGAATCTCTACAGACCCTCTCTCTCTCTCTCTCTTCTTTCTCTCTCCCTCTCCCCCCATTAGATCTAACCTATACATACAACCCCACTGTATGTATACAATTTGTGCTTGGTAATGGCTTCTGCTTCCTCATCCTCATCATCAGAAACAGAGGTATTTCCATGGCTGAAATCTCTGCCTTTAGCACCAGAGTATCACCCAACCCTAGCTGAGTTTCAAGATCCAATTGCTTACATTTTCAAAATCGAGAAGGAAGCTTCCAAATATGGCATCTGCAAAATCGTTCCCCCTGTCTCTCCTCCTCCCAAGAAAACCACTATTTCTAACCTTAACAAATCCCTCTCCGCCCGCTCCCCCGATTCCACTCCGACATTCACTACCCGCCAGCAGCAGATCGGATTTTGTCCCCGCAAGCACCGCCCTGTACAGAAACCCGTTTGGCAGAGCGGCGAGACCTACACTGTCCCCCAATTTGAAGTCAAAGCTAAGGGTTTCGAGAAGAATTACTTGAAGAGGTTCTCGAAAAAGGTGTTGACGGCTTTGGAAACCGAAACCCTTTACTGGAAAGCGACTGTCGATAAACCCTTTTCGGTGGAGTATGCTAATGACATGCCCGGCTCTGCATTTTCGCAAATTGGGGGGAAGAAGAAAGGCAGAGAAACAGGGGGAGATGGAGTCAATGTTGGGGATACTGACTGGAATATGAGAGGGGTGTCGAGGGCGAAAGGGTCTTTGTTGAAGTTCATGAAGGAAGAGATTCCTGGGGTTACTTCTCCAATGGTGTATATTGCAATGATGTTTAGTTGGTTTGCTTGGCATGTGGAGGATCATGACTTGCATAGTTTGAATTATATGCATATGGGGGCAGGGAAGACTTGGTATGGGGTGCCTTGTGAAGCTGCAGTGGCCTTTGAGGATGTCATTAGGGTTCAGGGGTATGGAGGGGAGATTAATCCTATTGGTAAGTTTCGCTCTGTAATCATCTTTAAGTAGCTGAATATGGGCTCCCCTGGTTTCCAGTGATGGTATTTTCTGTTTATGATTCATTTGGGAATGCTGCTTGTTGTGAGGTATAATTTGTCAATTTGTGTCAAGAGAAGTACTTTGAATTACTCATTTGATGTTCAACTTAGGTTTATGAAGGGTTTCATTTTTGGAACTAGACAGAAGACTCTTGAAGGGTTTATCCGTGGATTTTAGTATGTATAGCAAATTAGCAATAGTCCAAGATTTTTCCAGTGAAGTAAAGGGTTTAGCTAAAAATGCGCCAATAGAAAGCTTGCACGCGTAGCATAGATATTTTAAAGAAAATTAGGACTAGTTAAAACTTCTGTTTGAAATGAATCTCTGTTGAGGAAGATATGGGACGCAGCTGAACATTGGATCAAATGGAGATGGGCTTCAAGTTTTTCCTTTTGTGTAAGGATGCCTTGTAGGCTGTACCATATTCTTTCTCCATAATCAAGTCCAAAGGAATATCTAGAGTTAGAAAATAATGATGTTAGACAATGAAGTTCTTTTCCCCACTAGAGTGACATATTTAACTCCAAAGCTTTACTGTTTCCTTTTTATGGTTGCTGCGGCCCACTTTTTGATGCTTGCTACCCAAGGGTTTCATCGAGAAGCTTAAGCTTGTTACTGAGGCTCATTAACCTTTTTTCCTTCTCCAATTACGGTCATGGGGATGCAATTATTCACTAAATGAACCAACCTGGTAAGGTGATGTAAACAGTGGGAAGAAGCAGGATGAGAAGTTGAGAGCTTACGGAAGTTAAACCTGGCAGCCTGCATGGTGTGTCTTTGTCCTTCTCACTAGCAATTCATCCTTGCCAGGGGATACATTTTAGTGTTGTTCTTGTTGTTTATCCCTTTCACGCGCGCTTGTTCCTATTCTTCCATTTTCTCTGAACACTAGAAAAGATGCAAAGCAATTTTTTACCATACCCAGTTGACATATGTTCAGTGTTAGACTAGTATTTGAAATCTTTACTTCTTTGCCAAGTTTTTTTTCCTATGCATGCATGTTATAAAGAATTATTTATTTGATGGTGGGGCCGAGGAGAGAGAGGGAAGTTTCATGCTAGACGAGTGAGGATTCTGCCTAGAAAATACAGCGTCTCAAATGGAGGAAAAAGAGAAGGCCAACAAAACTAACACACACTTCTGTCAGTCTAGAAAAGCTCTTAGACTTCTCTAGACATAGTAATCACTGCACCCCTAAATGCTTCCTCGGCAGAAGCGCACAAAGAAGCTAAATAAATCAACCTTATTTATCAGAAAAGGCAACGGAATGGCTTGTGTTTTCCTTGGACCGCCATATAACCACAAAATATTACCATCCTTTTCACCCTGAGTTCTCGAAGATCAGCGAGAAGCAAGCTTCTGACCAATGTAATTAAGCCTTATACTCTGGCTAGGAACTCCTGTTGAAGCTGCTGTGACGGAAGTTAAGCATCTTGTAAGCTTGAACTGATTTATTGCCTTCTGGAACCACTACTTGTACTAGATTGATCCTGCTTAAACTATTTTTCAACTAAATCTAAAGATTATTAACGGTCAGGTCAACAAGATATCTCTCATTCTGTTGGTTTCTGACACCACCCTTCGGATAAATGGACTCACTTTTGCTTTAAGGTAATTATTATGTTTGTCATCTACATCGCCTTAACTATGGTTAAACATTTTTTCAGTGACTTTCGCTACACTTGGTGAGAAGACCACAGTTATGTCACCAGAAGTACTTCTTAATGCTGGAGTTCCTTGTTGCAGGTAACATTTTGATTACCCTGATCTTCTACTTCTGTCTGTTCCCAATTTGTCTCCCTAAAACAAATGCTGACTACTTCTGAGGCAGAGATGGATTATATTGAGTCGTAATTGAGTTAGAGATCTTTCTTGATGGTCTTTTTTCCGAGCAGGTTGAACCTGCTTTTAGGAAGTAATAACGAGAAAAATTTCAAAGATGAGCAACATAAATATGTGAAAATTTCAAAATACTTGTGTCTTCACCTTTTAGTTTCACTGTGGAAATCATTTCATTTGCATGGATTAACCGCTCTCTTTCAGTTTGCTTTAAAGTCTCAAGTATTAATGCTAGTACATCTGTGTTTCTGATACCGTACAATTTTTTTCTGAACTAGGTTGGTGCAAAATGCCGGAGAATTTGTGGTCACTTTCCCCAGGGCATATCACTCCGGGTTTAGTCATGGTAAGAGATTTCAATTCCACTTACCATCATTTCTCATGTTCATGCCTGGATTATTTTTGTTGGAAATGATAGTGTTTTAGGCAATCTTAACTTGTAGCAAAAAATTCTTTTGCCATGTAGGCTTTAACTGTGGTGAGGCAGCTAACATTGCGACACCAGGATGGTTGAAGGTTGCAAAAGATGCTGCAATTCGTAGGGCTTCAGTTAATTGTTCGCCTATGGTGTCTCACTCTCAGTTGCTTTATGATCTGGCATTATCATTGTCTTCAAGGTCTGTTCTACAGCTATTAGTGAATTTCTTATTAGAAAGAACGATTTTTGATTTATGTTTTCCCCCCCTGATAGTCCCTATACAGGAATTTTGGTTAGTCAAGCTATACTTCAATTTAATCTGCTCATACATTCTTTAACATTACACATGAAACTTCTATAGACTTACTGTGTAAAATAAGTATTGGAGGGTTCTATTAGCTTGTTTGGAGGCGGTTAAGAAATACGTTCTTTTATAGCTAAGTAGTTTTTCTTGATTTGATAAAAATTTATGCTGTCTAAGAAGCATGGTTTATGAACGCAATTTCTATACCAACTTTACATTTGTACTGCCTTGGCAATGCTGTTTTGTTCTTCCAGCTTCCTTTTATTTGAAATATATTATCTTTCATATGTTATGACGGGAAACCCAAGTGAACACACATTTAAAGTGCAAACATTCTCCCACATACGTATGATAGTTCTCATGTGGAGTAATTGTAAAACATAACTGCAAAAATGGTTTCTTTTAACTTTATTTACGCCCTTTCTACAGTGCGCCCTCGAGTATTAGGCCTGAACCAAGGAGTTCCCGTCTTAAGGATAAGAAGAAGGGTGAAGGAGAAACCTTGGTAAAGCAACTATTTGTGCAGGATGTGATGCAGAATAACGATTTGCTACAAATTCTTGGGAAAGGGTCTCCAATTCCGCTTCTTCCTCAAAGTGCTTTAGACAAATCGATTTCTTCAAATCTACACATTGGATCCCAATATAAAGTAAACACAAGGCTATCCTTTGGTTTACTGACTCATAACGAGGAAATGAAGTCTGCAGAACATTTGGTTTCTGATCTAAACACATTAGATAGGAAGCAGGGGAACAAGCCAACCCCATTGACAGGATTATATTGGAAGAGGGGGAAATTTTCTTCATCATTTGGTGGAACCAGGCCGTCGTTATTAGGAGGTGATGATTTATCACGTAGTTCAGATTTGCAGACACAAAACATGGATACTGCAAGGCTGCCTGACTGTGGATTATTCTCATGTGTCACTTGTGGGATTTTATGCTATGCATGTGTGGCAATAATTCAACCTAGTGAAGCGGCTGCAAATTACCTTATGTCGGCTGATTGTAGTGTCATTAAGGATTGGATTTCCGGTTCCGGAGCAGTTACAGATGGGTTCCCTGCTAATGCTGAAGCAAGTAATGCAGAACTAAACTCCTCTGCAGGTACTACTTTTATATGTTTTCTCTAGGTGGATTTAAACCGACCTTTTATGTTACCAAAAAGCTATTGCACATGGAAATCCCTTTCCAAAATTAGTCAAAACATACAACGATCTCTGAATTAATGTTTTCTGAAGAATAACTGAAGATTTTAAGTCTAATGTAGAAGAAGTTTGTCGAGAGCTTGATATACATGTGGGTGTTTGTGTATGCGCTTTTACTATGACTTCCTTCCAGAGAAGGGATAGTTTCTTTTCTTTCTTGGTTTGCCTCTCTTGTGTTTCCTACTGTTCATGGCTTGTCCTCCCTTTGTGCACTTTTGAACACATTTGACTTGTATAAATATAAATACAATATGACATTTAGGTTTGGCTAATGCCATAAAATAAGGGCCAAGAAGTTGAACTATGCATAACATCATACTCCCCTCCCAAATTGAATGACCATTTTTGTCCCAAAATGAATGACCTTTTGAAACTTTTTCTTTATAAAACTTTGTCCCTAAATGATTTTTTACCAATATTTTTTTCATACTTCATGATATATTTGTAAAACTAAAATTTTAAAGTGAATAACAAGAATATTTATGCATTTTTTCTACTAAAAATCAATCTTTTCAAAATGACCCTTAAATAAAAAATGGGCATTCATTTTGGACGGAGGGAGTACATCATAGTTTATCTAATTCATAACATCTAAATCATAAGCAGCTCTTTTACTGAATAAAAGTGATGTGTCTACCATCCCATAAACACCAAAGATCATTTGATGGAGTATTTGGCACTTTCTCTGCATGTTTCTTATCAAAAAATAAAATAAAAAATCTGCATGTTCCTCACTAATGGAATTAATTCTATTAAATACAGTTCGTAAAGCAAGAACCACCACTCACGGGCTGTTTGATGTTCCTGTAAAATCTGCTGAGCAAATTCCAACAGTAGATGAAAGTGAGGTACTGATCTCATCTAGTAAAGCTCAGGAAGACAAATCCTCCCTCGGCCTCTTGGCCTCAACTTATGGTGATTCTTCAGACTCTGATGATGATCACGTCGAAGCCGATATTTTGGTCAATGGCTCAAGTGATTGTTCCTCGGAAAGTAAATATTACAATACTGGGTCACCTTCCCTTCACCATTACAGTGGAGCTACGAGTTCTGACGAGGAGCATGAACATGCAAGACGGGATCTCAGCAATAGAAGCGCTCGAACTTTTGATTGTTCTGTTGAATTGGAAACCAACAATCTTTCCATGGATTCTGATTCTTTTGGAGGAAGGTTTGAACATCGTGAGGATTTGCGTCACAATGGGTTGAATTCTTCATCTGTTGCACGCGCAACTGAATCGGTGACTGGAAATGGCATATTTGCCCCAAGATCTGATGAAGATTCTTCGAGAAAGCATATCTTCTGTCTTAGGCATGCCGTTGAAGTAGAACAACAGCTCCGTCAGATTGGTGGAGTCCGCATGTTACTCCTTTGTCATCCAGGTATTTTCACACTCATATAGTTTGTGAGTTACTTGGGCGAACTTGTGTTTTGGTTCTGTTTCTTTCTTGGGAATAACTATAGAAAAAATGACTTAATTTTATTATGTGTGGGAAGAATGCACGAAAATTGCCTTTTATCTTTAGCAAATAAGATAAGTTGAAACTAATGGAGGAGAAAAGACTTTTAGTAGAGGCAGGTAGAGAAATGTCAGAGGGGCGAGAAAGAGAGGAGGAACCTCATTTCCAGGAAAAAGGACTTCCGGAGTTTAAACTCAAAAGTCATTTTTCTTGGAAGATGGGTGATTGTCCCTTGACTTCTAGAATATTCTGCAGTATCACCAAACACAGAAAAGCCATTTTTCCAGTAATCAGTTTCCGTGGAACAAATAGTGCCCAAGATACAGAAACTGATGCCTTTTTTCTTTTTGCTACTTGGTCTTTTCTTTTATGACCTGCTCTAAAATTTGCAGACTATCCCAATTTCGATGCTGAAGCAAGAATAGTGGCAGAAGAACTGGGATCAGATGATCTCTGGAACGATATTGAATTCACAGAGGCAACCGAAGAAGATGAAGATAAGATACGATCAGCTCTAGTTAGTGAGGAGGCCACACAAGGAAACGGTGATTGGGCAGTAAAACTAGGAATTAACCTTTTCTACAGTGCAAACCTAAGCCGATCTCCACTTTACAGCAAACAGATGCCATACAACTCAGTCATATACAATGCTTTTGGACGAATTTCTCCAGCTGACGGTCCCACAAAACCAAAGGGGTCTGGTAGGCAGAAGAAAATAGTTGTAGCGGGAAAATGGTGCGGGAAAGTATGGATGTCCAATCAGGTTCATCCGTTGCTTGCAGAAAGAGATCCTGAAGAAGAAGAACAAGATAGAAGCTTTCCAGCTTTTAACAAGCATGTTGTGAAGCAAGAAAGAAGGTCTGAAAGAACCGAGGTTAGTGAGGCAGCAGCCTTTGTAAGTACTAGTCAGGCTGGAAAAAAGAGGAAAAATACCGGGGAAATTAGGCCAATTTTAAAAGCCAAGTCCCCAAGAGTAGAATCTCTGATTATGGATTCAGATCATTCACCTCTGGATAATTTCCTGTTACAGAACAGGAGGAGTGTCAGGAAGAGGAAAGTGAAAAGACCAAACACCCCACCACAGCCAGAAGTAGAATCACCGGTTATGGATTCGGATCATTCCCCCCTGGATAGTTTCCGGGGACAGAACAGGAGGAGTGTCAGGAAGAAGAAGTTGAAAAGACCAACCACCCCATCACCATCACCACCACCACCACGAAGTACAAGAGAGTTTGACACGTATTCTGATGGTGATCTAGAAGGCGGGCCCAGCACACGCTTGAGGAAAAGAACAGCAAAGAAAGAATATGGAACAAAAGGCGGCAGTAAGAAAGTAAAGAAAGCTGTGAATGTGAAAGCTCCTGAGGAGAGTAGCAACACAAAGACACGGGAAGAAGACGGAGAATACCCTTGTGACATGGAAGGTTGCACAATGAGTTTTGGGACAAAACAAGAGCTTGCTGTTCACAAAAGGAACATCTGCCCAGTAAAGGGATGCGGAAAGAAATTCTTCTCGCACAAGTACCTGGTGCAGCATAGGCGGGTCCACGAGGATGTCAGACCCCTCAAGTGCCCTTGGAAAGGATGCAAAATGACATTCAAATGGGCGTGGGCCCGAACTGAACATATTAGAGTTCATACAGGGGCAAGACCGTACATTTGCAGCGAGGAGGGTTGCGGACAGACTTTTAGGTTTGTGTCGGATTTCAGCCGTCACAAGCGGAGAACCGGCCACTCGAAAAAGAAGAGTGGCAGAGGGTAATTTTCATTAACATGGCTGATAAAACTGTTGTTTAATTGACAGAGTTTAGGTGTTAGGATTTTTAGATTAGGGTGGTCAGCCTTGTAATTTTCTTAATCAAAGTACATTGAAGTCAGTCCACATCCCTCCTTTATGCTGGAAATGTTGCAGCAATGTTTGTACCCACCCTCTGTAACCATGGAGTTTGAAATTTGCTTAGGACATTGATGATTATAAGTAGTATTTGGCTGAAGCTCATTTATATTTATGTCTCATTTTAATAATATTTTTTCCTTTACCAAAATGATCTTACTGTTTTTTTGTTTTTAAAGACGATAAAATTGAGATAGTTTTTCCTTTTTTCAGAATATTCTACAAATCAATCAAATATTCGTCCCGCTACAAGCTGCATACTTTTCTCATTGGGCGTTCCATTACAAACAAATTGCACACTTCCTAAAATGGCAAAAAATTTTTACTATTCCCCCACTAATTCTCTCTCCTACTTTACTTTTATACTCACATCACCAATCAACTTACTTTTCTACCCCACTTTCTCTCTCCAACTACACTTTTCATACTCACAACACTTGCTCCACTAACTTTTTCCTTAATTTACGTACAAATAGTAAGTGTGCACGTTGTAGCGGGTCAGAGGGAGTATTAAAGAGGCCACCTGACCATCTTTCACACCAAAAGCATGTCATGGTGGTCGAAAAGTGTTTCTATCATGAGCTTAAATAATCCCTCAAACACATGAGTCACTAATTGGAGGTAAGGTACCAATCTTACTATTAAATGTAATCCCACTTGTTTTTTTTTTTTTAATCTTAATTTATATTATATACTTGTTTCAGCCCCTTTTTCTTTTGTTTTGGTGAGTATAATATGTGATGTGACCAACAAAAACAAAAAGTCTTAGCCTTTTTAAATAAAACCCTTTATCTCTTCATATTTTTACAACAAAAATAATTAATGAACAAAATTTATATAAATATATTTTAATTAATTTTGATCACACAACATTAATATTCATTTCTCTTTCTCGGACTTTATTGTACATGGTAATACTCCATTATTTCAAGAAGTGAAAAAAAAAAAAACACATGCCAAAAACTTGTAAAAAACGCATTTTTTTTAACTTATAAAAAAACGTGTTTTCTACTCTCTCTCTCTCTAAACGAACGGTTTCCTCACGATCTCTTTCTCTCTAAACGCAAACAGATCTCTAAACACAAACAAACGGCGATCCAATTCCCTTTAACCTTCCGATCTAATCTCTCTCAAGATTTCCCGGTGCCGGAGATGATTTTGATGATTCCACCCCCGTAATTGATTCCGAACTCCTTGCTTCGGAACGCAAAGTGTCGATGACAGACGGTTCTGCTCGTGGGCTTCATGGCGGCGCCACCAAGCATATTATAAGATCTGATTTTGGTTCCCAGATTGAATGTTTATGTGTGAGACACAAAGTGAGAGATATTTTTAAAATTCAATTTTGCAATTATATATGAATTCCGACAATTGGGTGCAATTGGCTTCAATTGGAACAGATCGGGGAGAAAGGGGAGCAGAGGGCATGGCTGGAAGAGAGGAGGGCAGAGGCTGAGGGAGGAAGGTGGAAGCGCAATTGGAACAGAAGACGAAGGGAAGCCATGAACATCTGAAGAGTTGAGTGATGAGTGAAGTGAATCAGCTCTGGTTTTGAATGCCAGTGCTCTAGTTTACAAATGTCAGTTTATGTATTGTGGAATGCCGGTACAATCTGTTTTCAGAATAAATCAGTGCTTTTTGCGTTTTGTGAATTTGAAAATGCCAGTGTACGTAATTTTGAATGCAGTACATGTTTTTTGGAATGCCAGTCCATGTTTTTTTGAATGTCAGCAAAAATGATTATCAGTGTTTTTTGAGTGCCAGTGTATGTTTATTTGAGTGCCAGTGTATGTGATTTTGAATGCCAGACCATGTTTTTTTGAATGCCAGTGCTTGTGTTTTTGAGAGTCAGCAAAAATATTAGTGTAACAAAGTGCCAGTGTTAGTGTAACAGAGTGCCAGTGTGAAGAGTGCCAGTTCATGTATATAAAAGTGCCCGTATAAAAGCGCCAGTGCCAGTTTAACAAAGTGACAGTACCAGTTTACACTGGCACTTTGTTAAATTGGTACTGACATTTTTTTCACTGGCATTTTGTGACACATGCACTGACACTTTATCACACTGGCAGTTTGTTAAACAGGCACTGGCATAAACGGGGAAATCCAAAACACGTTTTTTCTAAGTGACAGGAAAAACGCGTTTTTCGTAAGACCAACTCAAAACACATAAGAAAAAATAAACAAGGAAAAATAAAATAAAATAATCTCTGCGCGTACCTATATATAGGATGAGAGAGTGAACTGTTCACTCACGCTCTGTCTCCGTCTTACACGAATACACACTGTCTGGAGAAAAAACCCAAACTGCAAAAATCCCCAAAACACAGCTCCGTTAGGGTTTGAAATGTGGAGGAAGAATGGAGGCAATTGAACAAGAGTTTCCCCAATCAGAGGATTTCAAACCCCAACACCAATCTCTGTCATTGTCACCTCCTGATCTCACTCTTAATCGCGATCAGGAGGATTCTCGCCCTGCCGATGACGACGCGCTGAAGCAAATTCTAACTCTTGAGCTTCAAAATATGGCCTTGAAAGAGGCCGTCGACGCTGGGATTTTGAATCTAGCTTGGGAGGATGGCGAGCAAAAGGCCGTCAACGAGGACGGTGAACTGAAACGGGCTATCGGCCAAGAGCTGTACCATTTGGTATTGAAACAGACCATCAATGAGGCGATTGAGTCTAAATTGGAAGGTCAGGCTTTGAGCCAGTTCATTGATGAAGCAGCTCTTAGTAACGATTGCAAGAGGAATGGGGTTGTTAAGGAAATGGATCATGAGTTTGGGGATTCTGTAAAAGCTAGGGTTTTTGGTGAGAACGAAAATGTATATTCTGTGAAGGATGGAATTGGGCTTGATGGGTGGAATGGTGGTACCGAAGAAGAAGAAGAAGAAAAAAAGGAGAGAGATGAACTTGATGGGTGGAATAGTGGTACCGAAGAAGAAGAAAAAAAGGAGAGAGATGAGCTTGATGGGTGGAATAGTGGTATTGAAGAAAGAAAAAAGGAGAGAGAAGAGTTTGACGAATGGAATGGTGGTATTGAAGAAGGAAAAAGGGAGGAGTTAGAATATGAGAGTGTGTTTCTTGTGGGAGAGGATTCTGGGGCTGTGGGGGTTCAGGAAGATGCGAAATCTAGTAGTTACCATTATCCATTGAGACCAGATGCTGAGGATTGTTCATTTTACATGCGAACCGGGGCGTGTAAGTTTGGATCAAACTGCAAGTTCAATCACCCTTTCAAAAGGAAAAACCAGGTATCCTTTTCAACTAGTTTGTGGAAAGATTTTGTGTTGAGAACTCTCAAATGAGGGGGAAAGATGATATTCAACATCTGTGGAGTACTGGCTACTCAGGTTTTGCATGTTAACTCAATTGTTTGCATGCTACCCTATGGCATCTGACTTTGAATTTATTTGGCATTTGTTATTTCAGCTCTTTTAAAAGTATCATGGTCACATTAAAGTGACTTAAAATTGTACCTTTCAATTGCGATGAGTAATGTGTCTGTGTATATTGTTTCTGAGCAGATGTTTAAGCAAACACCAAGGCAAAAGGATGAGAACGCAGATAGGCAAGGGCAGACCGAATGCAAGGTCATTCTTCCTATTCTAGTATGTTTGTATATTCATTGCTATGCTGAAATCTACAATCTTTTTCTGGTTAATGAAATTTGGTTTTAAAGCAGACTTTTTATCTTCTTGTTTGAAGCTCTTAAATGTTTGTATATTTGTTGTTTCTGCTTATGTAGATGAGATGGTATGTTTCCTGCTAAGGTCTTATTGATACAATATCAGTTCATTAATTTAATCAACAACGATTTTCTTAGTGCAAGCATCAACTGGTATTTCTTAATACCACATTTTTATTATTAACTTGTAATGTTTACGAGTTTGGAATACTGTTGAAAGGTTAAGGAGATTTTTTGAGTATCTCAATGAGGTAAAAATTATCTTGGATTTCAAGTAATATCTTCCTTTCAGAAATGAGTTATAATGCTCTCTCTCTCTCTCCACCCCTTTTGTTTGGTCTTTGTGACTAGAGTGATCATGTTTACTGGATTCCTGGTTTTGAAGCACAGTGACAATCACTTAACTCGTCAACTTTTGGAGTCTGGTATTTCTATGTTGTTTGTTCATGGCCACTATCAGTTCATTAGTGTAGAGGGTGCACCAAAAACCTTATGATTTATGAAAGGAATGGAGTTGGCTAGCATGATAAAATAACATAATTTCTTTGTTCTTTGAAGTTATGACTTATTTGGAATTATGAGTACCTCGGTAAAGTGTTAAAAAGAACTTCGCTAAAAGTATAAATTTCCATTCCCCCTACACTTCTTTCGGGGGTGAGTAGGTTTTGAATTTTATAACTCAGGTATTGTTCAGTTCTAGGTTAGAAGAGGAGCTAACTCTTGTAGACTTGTAGTATTCCCAATTGACTGTCAAGTATAACAGACAAGTATTAGTTTTATACTATGGTTATCGTTCATGCCTCTAACTTATTGCCTTGTGTTGATTGCAGTATTATCTATCATCAGGCGGTTGCAAGTACGGTAAAGCTTGCAAATTTAGCCACACTAGAGGAAGACCTGCAGTAACACCAATCGCTGAGTTCAACTTTTTAGGCCTACCTATTCGAAAGGTATTTCTTCCTTGTTGGTTTGAAGAGATTGTTTGCCCAGCCAATGATATATAAGATTCACTTTTGGTCATTTTCTTAGCACCATAGTATTTGAAATTGAGTCACGACTAGATTCTACCTTCGACCATATTCATGATCATATTCTGACAAGGTTAACAATATGTTGCAGGGTGAGAAAGAGTGTCCTTTCTATATGCGCACCGGTTCCTGCAAGTATGGATCAAACTGCAGGTTTAATCATCCTGATCCTACTGCAGTAGGAGGTGACTCTCCTGTAGGATATGGTAATGGTGGATCATCTTCATTGCCAGGTCCACCACAAACAACAATGTCATCCTGGTCTCCAAGGCCGTTGAATGAGCCTACTCCTTATGTACCAATAATGTATTCACCACCAACCCAAGGCATTCCTCCTCCAAACCCAGAATGGAATGGGTATCAGGTATTTCTTGACTTGTGCTGAGGTTCAAGTCTCATTCATAAATACATTTACTTTCAATCCGATATAGCTATATGCCTGTTGTTTTCCCTTCAGCCTATCCCTCATATTATTCTCTGCAGCAGTTGGAATGGCGAAATTATTTTGCATGATGTTTCCTCAAATCCACCCGACTTATTGGGTTGTGAATTATTTTTATCAGTATTTTAGTTGTTTTTCTTTTATCAGAAGTGGAAGTAATGCATAAAGTCTTAGCATGAGCTAGTTGCCAGATCTTCTTACTGCTATTAAGTCTATACAGGTAGTTTTATTTGAGTTGGAATGATTACTGTTGCTTGTCTATGACAGCCTCTTCATTCACTATGAATTTTATAGCTCCAGAATACCAGATTATAGATTTTGCCATACTTACCGTTTGTCAAAGTAGTTTAAATTCAAATTTGGGATCCATTGCAATTGCAGTCCAGAACTGAAAGGGATAACATGTGGAAGTAAAACTTGTTTCAGAATGAATTGTGCTGAATGTCCACTGAATGTGGTGAGCTTAAAAGTGACCCATTTAACCTTGAAGATCGTGAGGTGACTAGCTCTAGAGGTGGTCTGTCAAGTGATATTTATCTTGTGTGTCATACAAAAAAGAACATAATTTTATTGAAGTTTAAAGGAAGTAAAAGAGACTCAAAAGTTCTTGACCTTTCAAATGCAACTCCTTCTCAACTCTAATTTTATTTATTTATTTATTATGTGTGTGGGGGGGGGGTATACCCATGGGGAAGTATTGTTAACAATTTTTCCTGCCATTATATGATGATGTGTGAGCCTTATATGGTGGATGATTATTACTCGCAAATCTTTCTGGCATATATTCAATATTTACCCAAACGCTGAAATAGAGTTAATGTGTAATGCTGCACTGTTACTAGATATATTGCACCATTCAAGTAAGAATAGTGTAACCAAAAGAAAAAGGTAATGTTGCAAGGCCGAAGAAAACGTTCCATTCAAGCTATGGCATTTGCACTTTAAATAAATAAACTTTGACTAGGCATTCAATGCCTTGTGTTATGGGGTCTACTTCGTATAGTTCTGAGAGTGGTGATGTTAGAAGTAACAGATACAGCTTTTGTGAAAAAATTGAATATTTTTGGATGTTAGTGGAGCCTTGTCCACACTAAAGTTTCTTCCTGATTAAGTTGTTGATGTTTTTGACTCTTGAGGCTCCTGTATACCCGACATCAGAGAGGAGCCTACCTACGCCACCAGCATTTGCTCTGAATAATACTGCAAGTGATACCAGTTTATACATGTATCATCAACAGCAGATGCTAGCTGGAGATTTTCCTGATACCAGTTTATACACGCATCATCAACAGCAGATGCTAGTTGGAGATTTTCCTGAACGACCTGGCCAACCTGAATGCAGTTACTTTCTGAAAACTGGAGATTGTAAATACAGGTCTTCCTGCAAATTTCATCATCCAAAGAGTCGTATCACAAAGACATCCCCATCTGTTCTTAGCGACAAAGGATTGCCTCTACGACCCGTAAGTTCATATGGCTTTAAGTATTTTTTCAATATCTTAACAATTTTCCTAAATCTGTTTTGGAAAGGGTATCATGTGAATGGTAGTTTTCTACTAGCATATACGGAGTATATTAAATGGGACGGAGGGAGTACTATTTTGGTTATGCGCTTTATGGCACTTTGCTTGCTTGTTTTCTTTTTATTACCCAAAAACATACATAAATATTTGTTTAAATCTGAAATGAAATATTTTTAAATAACAAAAAGGTTTGAAGATAGTAACTAGTTTTATCTGAACTTAATAAAATAAAGCCAGATCTATTTTACTGTGTGAAATGTGTAATGCTGTATATCTGCGTTCAAGCTTTTGAAATGACATGCGAGTTATCTACATACGCAACTGTGGAACAAGAATTATAACTAGCTAGCTCATTCAGTTGACAAGTTACTTGGGTTGCCATATAACCAACTGTTAACCTTCTAATTTATCTCATTTGTTTTTGAATAATATTTCAGGATCAGAATATCTGCTCAAATTACAGTCGCTATGGCATTTGCAAGTATGGGCCTTCTTGTAAATATGACCATCCAGTAAATTATCTCAACCCAGCCTTTGCAGGAGGAGAGTCTGGACTTAGAACAGGTGGGAGTGGAATGGGAACGGAGTCTATGATCCAGCAATCAGTGCTATGAAATTCACCGGTCAAGGCTCTAGTTTTTAGGACCCACTTTCGAGTTTCAAAAACAGAGAAATATGCTAATTTACTCTATGGTCCTCAGATGCCAGAGAGTTTTTAGAGGATGGCATGTTATATTAATTATATAGAACGGAGTTGGGGTATGTAAATTATCTCTATATCAGTAAGTGAATCGACAGCTAACTGTATATCGGATAATTTTCGTGTTTTGGTATTTGAAAAAGGAAATTAGTCCTCTCACTGAGATGGGATGGATGGATTATTTGTTTAGAAGAATGAGAGCATTTCCTCTTTCTTTCTTCATGCATGCACTTGTTATGTTTTTGAGTATTGTCGTCTTGGTACACAGATCCTCTCTCCTTTTCCTTATTTTTCAATAATTCCTCCCAACCTGACTGTACACCAATTTCATTGTCGTCCGTTACCATGGATGCCATCCCTCATCATCTTCAATCACTGCCATTTTCACCCAACACCACTTTACTCCGCTCCCTCTTCATTTTATGTCTGAGCCACCATTATATTGGATGCCGACTAAGTTGGTTCGAGGCGGGTAGGATCACAAGGGCGGCAAAGCTCTCCCAATATAGTTTTAACGTTGCTGCATTCCTAGGGCTCGAACCAGAGACCTCTAGTAGACACTTGTTGGTGCTCCCTTTTATTTTTGCCGCACGTATGGTCCTGTAATGGCTCATTCTGTAAGCAGGTGTTATTGGCTGATTATTTCTTTTGTAGTCCTTGCTGCTTAAATTACTGGTAAAGTTGCCCAAAAGTAAGGAATAAGGGTAAACAGTAAACTATAATATTTGTCACTGTACTTTGCGTTTTCCTTAACATTTGTCACTGCACTTTATTTCCGTCATTATGATGTGCACTGATTTCATTTTCTTCCTTCATACGTTAAAAACTTGACGGAATGTTAAAAACTTGCAATCTTCCTTCTGACAAACGTTAGAAATTTAATGGGAACGTTAAAAACTTGCAATCTAAATGATTGTTGTCAGATTGATGGTTCTAAATGTTGGAGTAGTACTATTAAATTTTTGGGAAAAAAATAAATAATTGTGTGGTTACATTAAATGTGGATGGATAAGATTGAGAAACAAACAAGCCGTTACATTTAATCAAACAGTTGGCCTGCTCAAACTCAAACGTAGATGGAAGTTGGAAGCTTTGACAGAACACAGACGAGACCACCTTAATTAGACGTCAATGGAGTCGATGATCGTCTCCCCTACTTCACTTTCTATGTCGTCGTTCCGTTCTTCTTCATCTTCTGCCATCCTTTTATCTGGTACACATAAATAGAGCTACATTACAAGCAGTCTAGCTCCAGACATTAGTTCCTTCAAACGAATAAGCATAGGCCCAAGAAGCTCCGGATTTTCAACCAAGCCATATGGTAGGAGGAGTGGCGTAGAACGCGCAGCGCTTTCGCCTTATGTTCTTCCTTCTGCCCTTCTCTTTGACTGTGACGGCTGTAAAGAATGAGAAGCCTTGGCTTGTTTATTCACAATTGATTAATATATATAGTTACAATTGAGAGTCCTAACTATACAAGGATTTGTAAGATCCTATCTATTCAAGGAAAATATAATTTCCTAATCTAAGAGAATCACAATGAAAACCAAATACAATAAGGAGAGGTAGATTAGGAAGTTACAACAGCTTTCCAAATCTGAACAGGGGCAGTCAATGCACGAGGCGGGCGCCTGGCCATGGCCGGGGCGGGCGCATGGCAGGCAGTGATATTGGCCGAGGCAGGAGAGCCATGAGGCGGCCGCTTCGCCTTGGATGAGGCGTGCGCCTGAAGCCCAGTAGGTCCGGCCTTGATCTTCAACATAGGAGGCGAGCGCTTGGCTTGGAAATGGGCGGGCGCTTCACACGCAGCAACAGCAGCCTCGTTTAGTTCTCTTCAGTAACGTCCGTGGCTTCATCCTTACTACGCCCCCGCAAGATGGACGATCCGTGGAGAAGGCCAATCTTGGAGATAAGGTCTTGGAAGCGTATACGCGGCAATGGCTTTGTCAGAACATCGGCTAGTTAGTCGGAGCCGGCAATGTGTTGCACACGGAGAGAGCCGGACTGAATTTGCTCACGAACAAAGTGAAATGAGAGGGCCACTTGTTTCATGCGAGAGTGGAAGACCGGGTGTGCAGAGTAGGTGGTGGCACCAAGGTTGTCACTGATGGGAAATCACGGAGTGTAGCCGGGTGATGGAAATCCCAACCTCAGTAAGTAAGTTCCCAACCCAAGTAAGTTCAGCTGCAGTGTCAGCGATTGCCCGAAATTCGGCTTCAGTGGTGGATCGAGCAAGGGCTCGTTGTTTTCGGAAAGACCAGGTTATCGGGTTTTTACCCAAATAAACAAGCAAGCCAGAAGTGGACACAAAGTCGTCTTTGTCTCCAACCCAATCCGCATCACAGAATGCATGAAGAGAAGGAGGAGACTTTGCAAAAATCTGAAGACCAAGGTGCATAGTGCCATGAAGGTAGCGTAGAAGACGCTTTAATGCAACCAGTGAGAAGATTGGGGGTTTTGCATGAATTGCGCAAGCTTGTTGACCGAGAAGGCAATGTCGGGATAAGTGAATGATAAGTACTGAAGTCCACCAACAATAGCACGATAGGAAGTAAGGTCAACAGCTGGAGTGACAGTGGATCGTGTGAGGGGAGGTGATGCTACCATGGGAGTGGGAAGCGGCTTGCAGTCAATCATGTTGTGACGGGTGAGAAGGTCATGGATGTATTTGGTTTGGGAGAGGAGAATCCCGTTTTGGTTTGGAACGACTTCGACACCCAAGATGTAGGACAAGGGGCCAAGGTCCTTGAGGGAGAACCGGTTGGATAGGTTGGAGATGAATGACTGAAGGTGAGAGGGAGAAAAGTCGGTGACAATGATATCATCAACATAGACAAGTAGGTAAATTGGGGATGGAGATTTGTTTAAGATAAATAGAGAGGGATCGGCTAAGGAGGGTTGGAAGCCATATGTGGTGAGATAGGTTTTGAGTTCTTGAAACCATGTTGGGGAGCCTGTTTGAGACCATAGATGGCTTTGGACAAGCGACAAACAAAGGATAGGTTGGTGGAGTCCTCAAACCCGGGGGCTTGTGTCATAAAAACGGTTTCGGAGAGAGTGCCTTGAAGGAAGACGTTGTTGACATCAAGTTGGCGAAGGGTGTAAGTGCTCCAATTTGAGTTGTTAGTATTTTCGTTAGAAAATTAACGAAAGTTTTAACATTCCTAACATTTCTAACAATTCCTAACATTTCTAACAAGACAAGGATAAATTAGGGATTGCCATTTAGAGTTAAGCATGGAAAAGAATCTTACAAAAGCAAAAGAATTGTAAAAACCCGAAATGGGAAGCTGCAAATAACAAACCGCCGGAATAATTTGAAAAATATTCTTCCCGTCCCAAAGCCTGGAGCAAGATTTAATGAACAGTGCACGCCTCGGACATGTCCGCGCGGATCCTATTGCATCTCACGGTGGCCTATAAATTGAACCCTCCTCTCTCCGTTTACACAACACAATTTACTCACAAAGAATAAAGACTTCCGAGAAAAATAGAGAGAAAACAGTGGGAATCCTTAGATTGCCACCATTTTCTCTTGAATCTTTCCCAAATCCCACTCACTTCAAATACTCTCAAATCACTCCCATTCATACACAAGCCCAAGCTTCAATCACCCTTAAGAGGAGGATTAGAGAGAAAACATAGAGGACTTAATTGTTATCTACTTGTTTTCTCTTTGACCAACTCTAATCACAAGCCCTAAACACATTCAAACCCTAAACACATTCAAACCAAGCCTTGAATTCATTCAAACATAAACACAAGGGAAGATAGGTATAACCTCCCTCTCCCTACCCTAAATCTCTCTCATCCATGCATGCACTTTCAAACTCCAAAATGTAGGTTGTTCATCTTTTTGCTCTAGATCCAAGAGGATCACCATGGAAGTTCATCTCCATGGATGATCCTCTACAAGGATCAACATTACTTTCAAAGTGTATTTACTTACTTGCAAACACATTTTCAAAACCCTAAAAATCATTTTCATACACAAAATCTTTCTTTCAAAGGATAAAATTCCCCTTCCCAAGCAAATGAAATGCTTAAAGTCCTAATGTACCCCAAGGATGGCTTGATATATTAGATCACCACTAAAATGTTTAGTGATCACTAATCAAAGCCTAGGGAAATGGGGACAAGCATGGATGCCAAACCCCCTTTAAAATCATGTTTTTCTTCATGAGGAAGTTGCTGTCCAGTAGCCTTCCTCTAAAGCCTCTGTCCATGGTCTAATTTTTTGGACATACAGAAACTTGGAATTTGGCGTTGACAACAAAATACTTTTTGTAGCCAACATCCAGAGATTTCCATACATATTTTTACTTTATTTTTTGCGTGAGTAAAACTCCCTTTTTCAAATTTTCTTTTAAAAGTCAGTTCCTCGGTCTCTGTAAATCCAGATTTCATATCTGAGATTTCCAGAAGGTTTTGGTCCAACAAATCACCTCCAAATGGGAAAGTTCTTTTACAGAAACCTTATTTAAGGTGTTTTGAACAACTTTCATTCTCGGACTTTCCCCAGATTCTGAGATTTTTAAGCCCTTAAACCCATTTTAAAATCAAATGTCCACTGCCTTTTTCGTTCTGGCAGAAATGTTTTTCAACTTCAAAAAATCTTTTGAGTACCAAAACTCAACCCAAAAATCATACCAAAAATCATGGGACTTGTTTAAAGTCTAATAAAGAGTTCCCAATTTTTACTTTTCAGTTTGAACTTATTTTGGCCAAAACACACACACACACACACAAATGGTTTTTAATGCTTGGAAGACTCGTTTCACGAGGCATTCCGGGTGAACACTAACGTTCTTCCCGGCGTGTAACGTGACCTCCGAACCCAAATCTCTAATCTCGGGCATTTTTCAAAGTTTTGGCCCTTAAAATAAAAATGGCGTGGCGACTCCGTTTGATTTCAAAAATCGGGTACATCACAAAGGGGCCAATGGTTGGTTGTGGCAAGTAGGTGTGTAAGCGGTTTAGCTCAAACCGCGGTTTGAGACCGAGCCGAGCTAAACCGTGGGGTTTAGCTCGGTTTTTTTATTTGAGTGGTTTAGCTCGGTTTGGAAAAATGCCAAACCGAGCGGTTCGGTTTAGCTTGCGGTTTGAGGGTGCCGAGCCGAGCCGAACCGAGCCGAGCTAAACCGTTTAGCTTTCAAACCGAGCTACGAGACCGAGCTACGAAACCGAGCTACGAGACCGAGCTACGAGACCGAGCTACGAAACCGAGCTATGAAATCAAACCAAACCACCATAAACCATAATCCTAACCATTCATTCCAAATCAAATTAATCCCCACCTTTAATTATTTCAAAACCCTAAAATGCCTAACATTTGAACTGCCTCTTAAATCTCAATCTCATTAGTCATTACACAGAACAAAATTACGATCCCTTTTCCTTCTCTCTCTCTTCCCCTTCTCTCTCGACTCTTCGGTTCGGTACTCACTGCCCCTCATCCACCCTCGCCGGCGCCACCTCAACGTCGCAGCACGTAGATCTCACTGCCGCCTCTACGTCGCTCACTCTCACTGCCCCCGTCTCTCTCTTCTATAGTCGCAGGCGAATTCACATCCGCCTCAACATCGCCTCAACGACGTCGCTCACTCTCACTGCCCCTTCTCTCTCTTCTATAGTCGAAAACGAAGGCATCCATGGATAACCTCAGTGTATGTGTTCTTAATATCCCTTCAATTTTATCAAATTTCCTAATTTTCGTCTTTAATTTTCGTCTTTAATTTTTTTTCTTGAATAACCTATGTTAGTATGTCTGATGAATTTGATTAACCAAAACTGATGAACCAAATCTGATTGTTTCCTGATGTTTTGACTGCATGGAAGATTATGTTGAAGCTATGGGATTTGTTTCTGTTCGAAACATCTGACTAAAGTTGTTGACTGGAAAGCTATCCAGATTTTGGCAATTTTTTTATTACAACATTGATTTATGTTGTAATAAAAAACAATGGGCAAATAAATTATTAAGTATCACACTTCCTTAGGCTAAAGAACAATATTCTTACCTATTGTACAGAGAAATGTACACACCGCCGCGCCGCACTTGTTATCTTGAGAAGGAGGCCTTTATTCATTTTCATGCTCCCTAGCTATTACAGATTGTGTGTCATATTCATGTTATAATAAAGCCATATCTATGCCAGGTATTTTGGCTTGCTTGGATGGATATATGAATATAGCAAGCAGTGTTAGTGTTGTATTAGCTATGGGATTTATTTCTGTCTGTGGCCAGTTAGGTGTTTCTACGAAAACATTGGAATGCTTAACAGAGAAGATCAAACCGCGGTTCAAACCGAGCTAAACCGAGCTAAACCGATTTAGCTCAGCTCGGTTCGATTTTTTTTTTAGCTCAGCTCGGTTTGAAATTTTTCCAAACCGATACTAGCGGTTTGGCTCCTAAATTTGTCCAAACCGAGCTAAACCGAACCATTTACACCCCTAGTGGCAAGGGAGAGAAGTAGCCGGACTGTGGCTGGTTTGACAACAGGACTGAAGGTTTCGGTGTAGTTAACACCGGGCTTTTGGTGAAAACCTTTGGCTACTAGTCGGGCTTTGTATTTCTGAATGGTGTTGTCGGGATTGTATTTGATGCGAAAGACCCACTTGCATCCGACAATGTTATGGGCTGAAGAAGGTGGAACCAATGACCATGTGTTGTTACGGGTTAGAGCTTGGAACTCTTCAATCATGGGGTTACGCCAATGGGGAATGGATAGGGCTTGTATGGGATTGATGGGAAGGCTTGTGGGGGAGGTGAGGAGGGATAGGTTGGCATACTTGGGGTTGGGTTTGGTGATGCCATGGGAAAGTCTAGTGGTGACAGTGTGGGTGGGAGGTGAAGGGGACGGAGGGTTGGGAGTGGGTGGTGGAATATCAAGTTGGGTTGGGGAATCATTAGGGATGGGATTGGGCAAGGGATGAGTTAGGAAGGGAGGAGTGGGGGGAGGTGGAGGGGGGTGGGTTTGGGGGGAGGTGGAATAGAGGAGGTAGTGTCTAGGATGGGGAGGAAAAGGGTGTGCCATTCAGAGGGAGGAGGAGGAGTGGGAGTGGTGGGGGGTGTAGTGACGAGGGAGTTGTATGGGAAAGTAGTTTCAACAAAGCGGGCATAGCGGGAGGTGTAGACACGATGGGAGGTGGGATCAAGACAGTAATATGCGCTTTGTGTGGGTGAGTAACCAACGAAAATACAAGGGATGGATTTTGGGTCGAGTTTGTGGGTGGTGTATGGGCGAAGCCAAGGATAGCAAAGGCAACCAAAACTACGTAGCTTGGTGTAGTTTGGAGGGGAGCGAAAAAGGCGAAAGTAGGGGGAGTCATTGTTTAGGATGGGGGTGGGTAATCTGTTTATGAGGTAGGTGGCAGTGGTGAGAGCATATGGCCAAAGGGTGAGGGGTAGGTTTGCATGGGAGAGAAGGGTGAGGCCGGTTTCAACAATGTGGCAGTGACGACGTTCGGCGTACCCATTGTGTTCAGGAGTGTGAGGGGGTGTAGTGAGGTGGGTGATACCGTTTTGACCAAGAGTGGGTGTGAGTTTGAGGTATTCACCCCCGTTGTCGGAGTAGATTTGAATGATGGGACATTTGAAGTATTTTTCGACTAAAGCTTTGAAGCGGAGGAAGGTGTTGTAGGTGTCGAATTTGTGTTTGAGAGGGTAAAACCAAATATATTTAGTGAAGTGATTGACAAAGATGACATAGTATTTGAAGTTGTCAAGTGAGTGAATTGGAGAGGTCCATACATCCGAAAAGAGAAGATCAAGGGGAGCATGTGAGATAAGAGTGGAAGATCCAAAGGGCAGCTTGTGACTTTTATTAATAAAGCAAGAATTACAAGGAGGTAAGCTAGAGGAAATAGATAAACTAAACTTGCTACGTAATAAACTAAGAACGGGGGAAGAGGGATGTCCTAATCTATGATGCCACAGTTGCGATGAGAGAGAGCTTCAATGAGCTTGAATGGGCGGAGGGTGCCAAATGTAGACGCCATCCTCAAGGTTTCCATGGATAAGAGTTTGACTCGTGGCTTTGTCCTTGATAAGAAAAGAAGAATGTGAGAATTCAATAATGGCATTGTTGTCACGACAGAATTGAGACACGGATAGAATATTACGAGTAATAAGAGGGACATGTAAGATATTATTAAATTTAAGAAGAGAGGATGATGTGGGAAGAGAGAAGGAACCCATGTGAGAGATCGGAAGTGAAGAGCCATCGCCGATAATGACGTCGTCACTGACATTGTAGGGTGTGTGAAAGGCAAGGTTGGAGAGGTCATTGGTGATGTGGTTGGTTGCACCACTATCGATAAGCCAAGATGGAGGGGGAGGTAGGTTGGGATGGGAAGCGGTGTGGGCTTGGGGGTTAGGATTTGGATTTGGATTTCGGTTTTGGCGATGAGGGGGGGGGGGGGAAGTTGACGGTGGGGTGATCGCGTTTGAATTGGCAACATTGGGAGATAACATGTCCAATGTTGCGACATTATTGGCACTTGCCGTTAAAAGGACGAGGAGAGGAGTACGAGTTATGGGATGGAGAGGGATTGGTGTTGCGGTAGGAGTGACGGTTAGGTGAAGGATGGGTGTGGGCGGTAAAGGCAGTGGTTGGGAGAGGAGAGGTGGTTGTGGATTGTTTTAAGGTGAGTTCATGTTGGATAAGTTTTTCGTGTAGGGCTTCAAAGGAGATAGGGTTGTCTCAGGCTCGGGTGGAGTCAATGACTGGTTTGAAGGTTTCATAGTCCAAGCCTTTAAGGATAGTGTAGATTATGTCCTCGGAATCCATGGGTTTTCCTAGAATGGCAAGCTTGTCGGTGTAGGTTTTGATAGCATTCATGTAATCGGAGATGGATAGTTGGTTTTTGGTGAGGTTTGAAAGGTTGTCTTTGATTTGAAGTATGTGGCCACCACTGGAGGGGTTGGCATAGGTGGTTTTGAGGATGGTCCAAGCTTCATGGGAGGTTTTGGCTTGGTGAACAAGGGGAGCAATAGCGGGGTCTAGGGTTCCTATGAGGGCTCCTAGGATGAGGTGATCTTGGCGAGACCAAGTAATGGCTGCCGGATTGGGAATGGTGGTGGTGGTGGCTGGTTTGGTCGGTTCATCATCCGTTTCAACGGTGGCGGGGGTGGTGGTGATGATGTTATCATCGGGTTTTGGGTGGGTGCCATCGATGAATTTCAAGAGGTCGAGGCCAAAGAGGATGGAGGTAATTTGGGATGCCCATGTGAGATAGGTCAAAGGGGTGAGGGTGCGACAATGAGATAAGTTGACCAAGAAGAGGGGTTGGTCGGGTTGGGCAGCGTTGGGAATGGTGGAGGAGGCTCCGGCCATTGCCATGGTGGGGTGGGGCTGCCGAGTTTGACAGGGGTTTTTGGGATTATGGGGCTTGAATCTTACAGCTCTGATACCATGTAAAGAATGAGAAGCCTTGGCTTGTTTATTCACAATTGATCAATATATATAGTTACAATTGAGAGTCCTAACTATACAAGGATTTGTAAGATCCTATCTATACAAGGAAAATATAATTTCCTAATCTAAGAGAATCACAATGAAAACCAAATACAATAAGGAGAGGTAGATTAGGAAGTTACAACAGCTTTCCAAATCTAAACAGGGGCAGTCAATGTACGAGGCGGGCGCCTGGCCATGGCCGGGGCGAGCGCATGGCAGGCAGTGATATTGGCCGAGGCAGGAGAGCCATGAGGCGGCCACTTCGCCTTGGATGAGGCGTGTGCCTGAAGCCCAGTAGGTCCGGCCTTGATCTTCAACATAGGAGGTGGGCGCCTGGCTTGGAAATGGGCGGGCGCTTCACACGCAGCAACAACAGCCTCGGTTTGGTTCTCTTCAGTAACGTCCGTGGCTTCATCCTTAATAACGGCATCCTCATGGACACCGAGAAGGATGACTTTTGAGTTTCATTCAATGACACCTTCGTAGAGGTAATTTTCATTTTCTTGAGCTGGTATATGACCTTATACGACTTGGGTTATCGATTTTTGTTGAATTGAGTTCGATGCTTACTGCATTTGGGGAAGGTGAAATTTAATTTTGTGTTTTGGGATTATTTGCTCTGTTATGTTGTTTAATGAGTGAATATAAAATTTGATTTTGATTACGCAGTGAAAATTTGGGTTTTACTTGGGATGTTGATTTGTATGGTGAATTGCTCAAAATTGGGGGTGGAAAAGAGAGGTAGCTATTTACTGAACCATGGTTTGTTCATTTTCAGTTTCAAGAAATGCCTACTAGTATATGCTTTTTGTATGAGTTCTGTTGATGATAGTTTTTCATATTTAGGATGACAACTTATTTTAATTACACGGCATGGCCGGAGAAAGCTCCAACTGGTGAACAGGAAAGAAAGGATTTTGTAGCTTCGCTTCACAAGCGAAAGACTGAGTTGTTCATGGCTCTCATTGAGAAAAAGTTGCTGTCTCTATGGCCTGGTGTTGCAAAGTAAGCATCTCTTACATCTTTCTTGATTAGTTTTAACTCCCCTTTTTAGCTTGATATTGCCTATATACTAAAACAAATGTCCGAAGAAGTCGTAATCATCTATCTGAAACTAATTACTGTAAAAGGCTCTGTATTAAAATTACTCAGGTTGATTGATCAAGCTTTGGCAAAGGAAGTCAAAGTTGCTGTCTGTAGTACCTCTAATGAGAAGGCGGTATGCTTTATCAGGTTCTCAATCTTTTACAGTATATGCTTAGCTGGGAATTTTTGTTAATTAAGCATTTATGATCAGCTAATTCATCCCGAAAGATTTCCCTGACTCATAACTTGAGCAGAACCAACTATTATTGTCCTTAATAGATGGTAAACTTGGTCGTGTAAATTAAGAGGTTTATATCTGCTGAAGTTTAGCGTTCTGGTTTCAGGTCTCTGCAATAGTTTCATTTCTATTGGGACCTGAGCGAGCAGAAAAAATCCAAATCTTTGTTGGAGATGTAATTCCTCGTAAAAAGCCTGATCTGGTAAAGTTCTCAATTCCTCGTAAAAAGCCTGATCTGGTAAAGTTCTCACACCACTGCTTCTTGTTTTCTGGAGAATCGGAACTTAAAATTGCTGGATTTATTTTCATCTGCTTATAAAGCTATATTCACCATAAAGTATTGAGTTTGCAAGCATAATAATAATCCCTTCCATTAATGAGTGCCACTGTATAAGCTCTTTGCTCTTTGACTGATGATGAAAGTCACCTTTGATAACAAGTGGAGGGTAAGGCACAAGATCCATGCCAATTGAATCGGCAACTCCAACCTGTTTCAATGCAGTAACTTCTTTCCCGGCCTGAGCACCAATGAGAGCGCTTTCGATCCGTTAAACAAGAGCCCTCTATGTTTTAATCTTTTACATGGACACTTATAAACATTCAAATTAAAACTTTTATCACTTGTTTATAAGTGATCAATAATTTCAAATCTCGCTACAATCTCATGTTGGGCCTTGTTAACCAGTACAAGCCCAGACCGTGCAATGGAGATGTCCATTGCAAGAGCTCCTAGCTTCTCCAAATATTGAAGCCATTTCATTTCCATCAATGAAAATCTTCAAATAAATACACCTTAGAAAATTGTTCACTGTATGATTTTGGTTCCGATGAGCACGGACCCTTCAGATTGGGTCCAAGCTTGTTCTGGTTCAAAGGCAATATATGACGTGGCACTCATAAGCCTTACTAGTCTGCGTTGACCGCGGTCTCATACCTGACCGAGCCCTAGCTCAGTCTGGACCGAGAACAATATGTGACATGGCGTTCCCTTGACCGAGTCTTCTCGGCCCGCGATAATCGAAGTCTCGTACCAGACTCCCGGTTAATATCAAGCTTGTGGGACACGATTCCGTACAAACTCTGACACCATCACATTAAATGGAGGCTCGGGTGCTTATCACGCGCGTTAATGCGCCGCACCAACTGTCGCCTGTCCCCATGTCCTCATCCAATAAGAGACATCCCTCTACAATATTTTGTGCTTTATGGTATGATCCAAATAGGCGCGTACACGTGTACTAGGTTAAGACCAATATCCCCAAAGGCTGAGATCCATCCAACTGCTCTCTCTTTTTACTATATATATTCTCACTGTCTAAACCCTAACACACAAACACACCAAGACATTTCAAGTCTTATATCTCAGCTATCAAACTTCAAAGTCTTACTCTTGCACCTGAGTGCCTGAGCCAGAATCAACCCCGACTTGGGGGGTTTTTGTTTTTTTAAGTGATAAGTGCTGAAATTTGATTTCAGTTCTGAAAATGGCTGAATGATTAAGAGGCAGCAACTGAAAACTGAATTTTGAATTGGATAAGTTGTTTGATTTTGTATCTGAATTCATTATCTGAAACAGTTAAAAAAAATTAAAAAAAATTAAAAAAAATATATAAAAAAACCGTAAATGCATTATGAAACAGTAAACAGTTTAAATTTTTTTTTACCTAAAACCAAATATGAAACAGTGGCTTTCAGAGGCTTTCAGAGGCAATTCAGCAACATTTTAACCACTTAAAATTAAGAGGACTTTAAGAGCCTAACAAGCCTTATTTCAAAAAAAAAACAAACACACTTATTTCTCTAATCCTCTTAATGAATAAGTGTTAAGAGGCAAATAAGGCTTAAAATAAAAAAACAAACGCCCCCTTGGTCTCTAACGGTGCTTATTGTTTGTGTTGTGATCTAAGTACCACATTCAGTCAAGCTAGTTATTCATCCTTGTGAGACCCCGAAAATTATGGCATTATCGGGTTCTTTTTTTTTTTTTTGAACGAACATTCATGTGCGTTTTCATTTCGACAAAGAATTTAAATTTTACTTTTAATCTTACATTTTTCATGTTATATTTTATTTATTTTTTTATTAAATGAAATAAGGTAGGAGGAAACCAAAATATTGTACAAAATCACTTGTTTGAAAATGCGGAGTGATATTTTTATAAATAATTGAAATTTATTAAAATATGCTAACTTTTTCACTAGCATTAACACTCTTTTAAAATGCGTTATGACATTTTTGAATATAATTGAAACTTATTAAAATATGCTGACACATTTCAGCACTAGCACTGATACTTTTTAATACTATCATTGACACACTTTTTTGCATTATTCCCAACACTTTTTTTAGCATTATAATTGACACTTTTTAAGGCGCACACCGACAATCTTTAACACACACTTACACAATTAAACAAACACACTTACACTATTAAACACTCTTTAAAACACATTTTCCAAAGTGCTAGTTATAGTATTATAAGATATCAGTGCTAATGTTAGCACTTTGTAATACTAGCACTAGCCTTTATAATGCTAGCTCTGACACAAAAGAAACACGTTTTTTTCTATTAAAACTCACGAGGAAAACGATTTATAATAAGAGTAAATTTATTATTTTTAAAATTGTACATTTAAAAAAAAAAACTTGAAAAAGAAAAGAAAATGATAACTACTTCGAGTTAATCTCTTGAAGAAAAATGCATGTTTTTTAGCCCCTAAAAGAAACGAGTTTATCAAAAGCGTGCATTTTTCTAGTATATGTTAGAGCTAATGTTACAAAGTGTTAGTCATTCATATCAGAGCTTATAAACATTTTAACTAACTCTTATAAATATCCGACACTTTTAGAACGTGTTTATAAGTGTCGATGTGTGTTAATGAGTATCAAAGTGTGCAAGTGGTAGCGATGGTGCTAAGGAGTGTAGTGGTGGTGTTAATGAGACCATGTGTGCTTTAATAAAAAGTGCTTCGTATGTGTTAAAGAGTGTTAGTGATAATTAAAAGTGACAGTGTTAACAATTTGTGTGTTTTAATAAGTTTTGATTATTTACAAAATTGTCACCGTTTATTTTAAAAGGGTTAATTACAAATTAGGGCATGAAGTCTCACGTGAGGTTTTCAAGAGGGGCCTGACTTTTTTTTTTTTAGCGATTTAGGGCCTGACTTCACATTTTTTTTATTAAGTCAGGGCTTTTTGACGATTTTCATCCAAATAATCCGTTAAGTTAAAGAATAGGTAACGAAGGGCTAGTTTGTAATGATTATTAGTTTTAAGGGGTCAAATGAAAAGTTTAAATGTAAAGTGTTCAAAATTTATTTCTTTTCCCAAAATAATTAATATTATCTTAATTCTAAAATAATTAATATTCGGAATAAATATATGTTTTTTAATTTTTATATTAAACAAATAAAATATTATCATTTTTTTTAAATAATAATATTTATTTCTTTTCCCAAAATAATTAACATTATATTAATTATTAAATAATTAATATTTTTGAAAAAAATATTTTTTTACTTTTTATGTCACAAAAAAAATTAATTTATTTTTTATTATTATGTTAAAAAATAGTTAATGTTCGTAATATATTAACATTATATTAAATAATTAAAATTTTCAGTTTTTTAATACATTTAAAAACTAAAAATTAAGGAATATTATAAATCAAAAATTTATATTTTTAAAGACAATTTTATTTTTTTGAAAAAAGCAAAAATATTTTTTTAAAATAAATTAATTTAAAATTTTAAAACATTAAAGGTTTTCTTATTTTTAAAATTATTTTATTTTTAAAACCAGTATACGAACATTAATTACTTTTTAACATAAAAAAATAATATTTTTATTTTTTTAATATTAAAATTAAAAAAACATATATTTATTCCGGATATTAATTATTTTAGAATAAGATAATATTAATTATTTTGGAAAAAGAAATAAATTTTGAACACTTTATATTTAAACTTTGCATTTGACCCCTTAAAACTAATAATCATTACAAACTAGTCCCTTCGTTACCAATTCTTTAACTTAACGAACTATTTGGATGGAAATCGTCAAAAAGCCTTGATTTGATAAAAAAAAATGTGAAGTCAGGCCCTAAATCGCTAAAAAAAAAAAAAGTCAGGCCCCTCTTGGGGACCTCATGTGAGATTTTAGGCCCTAATTTGTAATTAACCAATTTTAAAACGAGGTATGTGTATTTACAATAAAATGCCAATATACATTTTATAAACATGTTTTTCTAATATCTTATAATTTTTTTTTAATCAAATACAATATATTTTTAGGTTGACAGAACAACGAAAAAGAGTGTCGGTCTATAAAATAAGCGATTTTATTATTTTGTCCAATAAAGGCACAAAATCTTACTCATAAAATGAGTTGACGATATTTTATTGATTGCATTGATAGTAAATCTATTACACTCTAATTAAAAACACTAATAAAATCATTACACGTAAAATTTTGTTAGAAAATATTTATTACTATTTTGGCCCCCTAGCATTACTCATATAAAAGAGCCGGTCTCCTGTGAGAACATGGGATCCGTCTCATGCATGAGACGGGTCGACCCATGACCCATGGGGCATGACCTGCCACGTGGCAGCCTTTTATAGGCCAATTTTTTTTTTTTTAATTTTTTATATTATTTTTTTCAGAGCAAAAGTAATAGTTACCATCTCTTAATGTAATGACTGTATACATATAAAGTAACATTGGTCATAAGTAAACGTAATACCTGTTTTAAAAAAAATAAAAGCTCGTTTTTACCCATTTTTTTCAAATGTAATACAAACTATATGTATTATTTTTGAAATGTAATAACTTATGTATATGAATGTAATAGTTTATACAAGTAAATGTACCACTTTGATAGATGAAATTGTAACATATTTCTATAGATAATGTAATACTTTTACATGAAAACATATAGATACCTATACATATGTGTTACAATTATGTACAAATATTTATTAAAATTCATATTAAAAATTTGTTAAAAAAATTGATATTAAAAATTCATATTAAAAATTTGTTAAAAAAATTGATATTAAAAAAAAAAACGCGTTTTTTATGAAATCAACTCCATTAATATTTATTAAAATTCATATTAAAAATTTGTTAAAAAAATTGATATTAAAAATGAAAATAAAACTATCTATCTTTCGTTATAAACTAGCGTAACACCCGTGTGTTAAACACACGATCAATTTTTTTTGATAAATAGCAGAAATCAAATTAAAAAATTACTATAACTATAAAGGTTAATTTAGGAAAAAAAAATAAAATAAAAAGTATACAACAAAAATATATGCTAGCATTAGTAATAAAAATTACAAACTTTAAAAAAAATTCTTGTACACAACATTTGTGGTGTCATCCACGGTCTTTTCCTTTCGTCACATATTAAAATCTTCAACCCAACACGATTATTTATCTTACACAAAATAACATACAATTGACCATTACTAAAAACAGATTACTTAAAAAACAGACCAACATGAGTAAGTAAACAAATAAAATCGACGAACAACATGTTTATTTGCCTATGAAAATGGAAAATTTATATTTTTTTTCGTATTTATAGGCATTTTTAATTTAAAATAGCATGTTCATTTGCCTGTATCCTAAAATCGTTGTCTCAATGTAATAGTGGGCTCTTTCAAAAAAAAAAAAAAAACACCGGGACAGAGTGAATTTTTAAAATTTGTTTCTGTAAAAATTATAAATAGTGAAGACCAAATCATTAGCTATTGACCACTATTTAAATGCGAAAATACTGGGTTTGAAAAAAAATCTCTCCCCATCCCATTTTTTTTTTTTAAAACAAAAGGAGTAGGAGATTGTAGTAAAATGTCTTCAACTTTTTGTAATATTATATTTACTCCGTTCCAAAAAAATATACTCACTTTATTTTTAATGTTAACTTACTTGAACATTGATCTAGAAAATAATGAAACTAAATAACTCAAATGAACTTTTAAAAATGCTATTGATATTAATGTTGTGTTAATATCAAATTTTTGGTCAATAAAAAATCAAACTTACTATCAAAATTAAATTAGAACTATCCTACTTTTTAGAGACAGAGAAAAATATTTTTTTTTATTTTTAAATTAGTTCTAAGTATTTTACTACAATGAGTTCACAATTTTCTTTTCCACTTTTACAAAAATTATAAAAGGATGGTGCAAATAGGAATTTCCTATTAAAAATATTATAATTTTTGTTGTTTTTAATAGTATTATTATTAGATTTGTTGGAAGTAGAGAAAGATGACCTTTTGAATTCCACTTGTGCTTAGAGATTTTTGGAGGAAAAAATTATTTCATTCACTTGTGCCTTTATATATATATAGATATAGATTTTGATGTCAAAAATTATGAATTGTGAATATCCCCATCACGTGAATCACACGCGGAAGAGCCCAGCACGTGAGGCTCCCCCTCCCCTTTTACAAACAAAAAACTGCTAACTTTTAACCTTTTGTCACAACAAAACCACATGAACACACAACCGTCGCCGTCGCCGTCCCCGTTCCCGGGCATAGCAAAGTGGTAAAAAGGAGGGAACATAAGATAAGATTCTAGAGGCATGGTAAAAAGGAGGGAACATGAAATTTTGGAGACATGCAGCATAATTTGATTTTGTATGTACTCTTTCCGCTACAAACTGCACATTTTCTATTTTGGGCGTCCTATTACAAATTGCACATTTCCTAAAATGGCAAAGAATCTTTACTATTCCCTTCACTCATTCTCTTTCCTACATTATTTTAATACTCACAATACCATTATAATTTACTATTCCCTCCACTCATTCTCTCTCCTATTTTACTTTTACACTCACAACATTTATATCATTATTTTTTTCCTTAATTCCCGCGCAAACAGTAACAGTGCGGTTACTAGCGGAACGGGAGGGAGTATGCGATTGATATTAATTGATACTCCCTCCGTCCCGGTAATATCAGCACAGTTACTGTTTGCGCGGGAATTAAGGAATATGATATTTTAATAAAATGTTGTGAGTGTAAAAGAATGAGTGTAGAGAGAATGAGTGGAGGGTGTAATAAATTATAATGGTGTTGTGAGTATTAAAATAATGTAGGAGAGAATGAGTGGATTGGGTGAATATTTTATTAATATAAAGCTTCGCTTTTTGGGAGTGTGCGGATATTAATGACACAAAAAAGGAAAGCTGCTAATATTAATGACGGAGGGAGTATGTTCTTAAATTCTGTGTCATTCGAAAAAGTTTCGCAATTTACTGGAAGAACTTGGGTATAAAAAAAAAAAAAAAACACAACCGTCGCCTATTCAATTACCCAAACTACCCCTACATCCAACGGCTCATATCCCCAGGTCCCCCCTCTCTCTCTCTCCTCTCTCCCTCACTCTGCAAAAGCTGTGCGTAAAGAACAAGAGAATATCTGCAAAAATAAAATAAAATTGCCGTTACATTTCAAGCAACAATCTGAGAAAACGTGATGTCGTGTAAAACACCCATTGTATTTAATGACATTTACTACTATGCAACTTACCACCGCCACCAATCCTCTTCTGTCTCCGTCTTCTATCGTTATCTCCCTTCAGAGTACTTGGTTCAAGTACAATTAAACCCCATCCACCGTGACCACCGCCGTACCTCCTCCGTCCGGGGTAGGGCTATTTTTAGGGTTTTGTTTTTCCCGCATTTCTCGCTTCCGGGTTTCTAACTGCCTCAACCTTCCATTCCTTTGACTTTAATTTCTTTGCCAGGTGGGTTTGGTGTAGTTTTTTCAAATTTGTCGTTTCCAATGTGTTTCTTGTTCTTTTTATTTTATTTTAAATTGTTTTTTTTTGTTTTATATTTTGTAACAGGAAGAAAATAAAAGATTCTCGACACGGAATTCCTGTGTCTCTATGTGATTGTATCCCCAAATCTCTATATATCTCTCTCTCTCTCTGGATTCACGCACACACAGTGAGACACAGAGTTTCTGACTTTATCTGTGTGTGCTTGTGTGAAATTCAATTTTGTGTGGCTGATGAAGTCTGGGGTTTTCTTTGTTTAAGTGGTGTTGGAGGTGAAAGCGATTGTGAGGTTTATCTGTTCAACTTGAAAGGTACTACATTTTGCTGTGTTTGTACATGTACATCTTTTTGTGTTCGTTCTTACAACACTCTGTTGTTGGCTTCCCCACTTCTTTTTAATGTTTGTTGTTGTGTTACTACTATAATTTTGATGAGTACAATGTGCCTTGTTTTCCTTCTATTTTCAGTTGCAATCAACTAGAAGAACTAAATTGATCTTTTATTAAGGAAGAAAAAATTGTTAATTTGGGTGTGGATATGGGGATTTTTATTTTTCAGGTAAGTTTTGGAGGATTTTTGGGTGGATGTGTTCTCTTTTGGTGTAGTTTTTTAGCAAATCGAAAGATTGAATGGGATGTTTCTTTGATCAAAATGATTTTGAAAATGCCCTCTTTTGGTGACTGTTCTTTCTTGCTTTCAGGTTAAAAGCATAGATCACTTGGTGGTTTAATGGTGTTTATGCTATGCAATAGTTGAATTTTGAAGACTATGGACGGGAGGAGACATTCGGTTGACATCCCTATCTCAAAAACGTTGTTAACTCTTAGGAGAGTGAGGTCGCTTAGGGATCCATCCACTAATTCTTTGAGCAAGTTATCTGCATTTGTTGATAATTGGGAAGCAAACTTGAACGGTGGAAGCGGAGGAAATGGTTGCCTTGTTAATTTTGACGCTTTCGGGTCAAAAGATGTCGACTTGCATCGACGTAGTGGGGACTATGTTACTGATTTTGAGATGTTTCATGGTCCAAACATGCATAGTTCTAGGCTTGGCTTAAGTAAGAATTCTGGCTGGGCAGGTTCAGTTCCTCTGAGGACCGAAGAGCTTGATGAGCCTAACTCACTGCGATCCAATCAAGCTGTTATTTGTGAAAATAAGTTTCTTAGCGAAAGATATTGCAGTGATTACAGGGATAAAGGATTGGACTTGACTTGTCTGACTCCTAAAAGTGATTATTTGGAAGGTGTGGGTTCATGCAATGAACCAAATGAGGAGTCACTAAACGAAGAAAGGGGAAATCGTAGTCCAATAAAGAGAAAGTCACGACACCGAAAACATATTAGATCATCTAAAACTGCGGGAGGTGATTTCATGAGTCGTGTTAGCAGTCCGTCTTTATCTTTAAATGATATTCCGATGGAAGAATCTAGTCATGGCTCGCCATTATATGGAAATGAAGAGGTTTATGGTGTAGAAACCGACGAATGCGGGTGTGGAATTAGCTACCGCAGGTCTAGAACCCCTAGATTAAGAGATTCGAACCTTTCCTCTGATGTGGAAGAAGACCCACTTTTATCTGGGGAAAATGGGGTTTCACTTTTTGAAGGGCAGAGAAAGGAGTTGACAAACATATATAATGAGATCACGCCTTATTCAGACAGTCCAAGGAGTCTCAGTCAGAAATTTAGGCCAAAATCTTTTAATGATTTGGTTGGACAAGGTGCAGTTGCAAAGTCTCTTTTGAGCGCTATTTCGAATGGGAGGATCAATCCCTTTTATATATTTCATGGACCTGCTGGATCTGGGAAAACGTCTGCTTCAAGAATCTTTGCTGCTGCAGTAAATTGTCTATCACTTGAGGATGACAAGCCATGTGGTCTGTGTCAAGAATGTGCATTGTTCTTCTCAGGACGGAGCAGAGACATAATGGAAGTGGATTCTGTAAGTATCAATCGGGAAGAAAGGGTTCGCTATCTTATCAAGAATGCAATGCTCCCTCCCATTGCTTCTCGTTTCAAGATTTTCATTGTTGATGAGTGTCAGATACTTCGAGGAGCAACATGGGCTGCTTTATTAAATCAGCTTGAGGAACTCTCTAGGCATGTTATCTTCATTATGATCACTCCAGATCTAAGCAAGTTGCCAAGAAGTGCAGTATCAAGGTCCCAAAGATACCATTTCCCTAAAATTAAAGAAGCGGATATTGTTGACAGATTGGGAAGAATTTGTACAGAAGAAGGATTTGACTATGACCTTGTTGCTTTAAACTTCATTGCCACTAAATCTAACGGTTCACTCCGGGATGCAGAGATGATGCTCGAGCAACTGAGTTTGCTGGGCAAGAGAATAACCATTTCACTGGCATACGAACTCGTGAGTGTTTATTATCATCATCATCATCATCATTATTATTATTATTTGCCATTTTTTCTAGTTCCGCTACTTATGTTAAATTTGTGTTCTTATTTCATTCCCACAGATTGGGATTGTTTCTGATGATGAGTTGCTTGAGTTACTGGCTCTAGCCTTGTCATCCGACACTTCGAATACTGTTAAAAGGGCCAGGGAGCTGATGAGATCTAGGATTGATCCTATGCAATTAATATCTCAATTGGCTAATATCATAATGGATATTCTTGCTGGAAAATGTCTGGATGGTGCTACTGATGTTAAGAGACAGTTTTTCGAAAGACACTGTTGTAAGTATTTCGCATCTTTCTTGTAATTATACATAATGCTTATGAAAATAATGCCTGGCGAGTTAATTTCGTGCATCCTTTTGTTTGTTCCTCATATGGCATCATTCTTCTCGTAGGTTCACGAAAAACACTAGTTGCAGGGTAGTTGAATGGAGTCCCTTGTTTGCATAATCTATCATTTCATAGTGATGTTTGTAAGACTTTTCATTTGAGTAGGATAAGATTCTATAGTTATGTTTCCATTTTGCTCATTCCAATTTTGTCTACCTGGTACTCAGATTCTTAAGACTTTTACGGACCTTGACCTTTTGCTGTATATCTTCTATAAATGATTCCAACAGACAGTAAGCCTGTAATGTACTCCCTCCGTCCCTAAATGAATGTCGAAAAAGTTTCAAATTTGCTCTTGATCAAGAGCAAATTTGAAAAAAAAAAATTGACATTCATTTAGGGACAGAGGGAGTATAACAATTACGCTTAATTCACCTATCTAGAAAGTGGTTCTCAGTGCGCGCAATAACACATAATATGGACGACAAAATATGGGAACCTTCTATGCCTATGAAACAAATGAGCCTACTATAGGAAGAATAATACTAAGAAAATGAAAGATAAAACTATTTCCTCGCCTCTCTCTCTCTCTCTCTCTCTCTCTCTCTCTCAATAAACACTACTGTTTTTTTGTTTTTGTTTTTTTGCACCTGAAGTTGCTGAACACCGAGTTCAATATCTTCACTCTGACGCCAAATTATCTGTTTATCTTTTGGCGCTCTTTGTTAAGCTAGTAGTCTTTTTGGGTGTTGTAGCTGAAGCAGATATGCACCAATTTAATAATGCACTGAAAATACTTGCTGAAACCGAGAAGCAACTGAGGACATCTAAGAACCAGACTACCTGGCTCACTGTTGCTCTTCTACGGTTGAGCTCTGTAGGTTCGGCTCTTGCAGATGCTAATGCTTCGAGTTTGTGTTTGACGAATATGCACCCTAGAGGTAAGAACAGTTGGACTATTGCTTGATATAGAAACATACCTTTTAGTGATTGATAATGCAAGAGTTGAGACAGGTCGGTCACGTTAATTGTAACTTTGAGTTTATTGCAGATGGCGAATTTTGCGGCATGTCCTCTACTTGTGATAGCAGGAAACATCTTGTTCCATGTCCATGCAAAGTGGGGTTACAGGATGATAAAAGTACCCTGGAATCTCTCTGGATTAGGGCTACAAATGTATGTGAATCTGTCTCACTTGGGAACTTCCTTCGCAAATTTGGGAAATTGGCTTCTCTCTCATTCAAGGAAGGTACCATAATTTTTTATTGTTATGCTTTACTATTGCATTGAATTGTGTAACAAACACATCTCTTTAGGAACAGTTGCATTTGAGAGATGTGTTAAAACATATTTATGTCTTTCTAGTGTTAAAAGTGGCTGGTATAAGTACTTTCATTATGTCATTTACTGGGGACTATGAATTTAGCTACATGAAATTTTGGCATCGCCGTCCCCAATGATTGTTATTTTTTGAAGGGCATGGAAATTGCAGAGGGAGAGGGGATCTTAACTACTCCCTCTGTCTTAAAATTAATGTCGCACCTTGAATTCTTTTGGTCGATTTGAAAAATTATTTATCTTCATGAAATTTAAAATATTTATTGAAAGTGTTTTTATTGGTGCATCAATAAGCATTTTTAGAATAACATGAAGATAATCAGATTTCACAACTTTTTGGTCAAAGTTCAACCAAGTTGACAAGAAAGTCAAGGGCAACATTTATTTTTTGGGCGGAGGGAGTATTGCACAAGTTTTCTTGAATTCTTGTCCACCTTCAGTTGTCTTGTTTGTTCTTTACTTGAAAGATGGTAGATATTGACTCCCTTATATGACCTCTCTGAAAGATGCCATCCTCGTTTTACATTTCCACTGTCTTGATTTAATACAACAAGGAAAGTATCCTGTCTTTCCATGACATGTAAAGTGTGCACCTTAACGTGAGCAATTTCATACTTCATTTCTCAGGCCTGGCAGTTGCTGAACTGGAATTCTTTGATCCCGACAATGTATCGAAGGCTGAGAAATCTTGGAAACTGATAGCAAGTGCACTACAGACTACTTTGGGTTGTAACGTGGAGATTAGGATTAACCTAATATCTGATGTGGTGAGGAAGTATCCTAAAGCAAAGGGCCCATGGTTCCGCTGGTTCAGTTGTTCTCATAGAATGCAACGCAAATCACAGTCTACCTCTGAGATACCATTTGTGAAGGAAAGATCAGGTGATACTTTCTCATCTGATGGTGGGTCAAGAAACGAAAATGCAAAGACAATAAGAAATAGTGACGGAAATGCATTAAGCACGGGGATAACTAGGGCCCACAGCTTACAACCAGATAGTAACAAAGGAGAGGAAACCTACAGTGAATCCCGTGCTTTATCTGCTGAAGAACCAGAAAGGCAGCCATGCTGTTTCCTTAGAACCATGAACCACAATAAGAAGTTGCAGGCATTGGACACTTCTCATTCGACATGTTTGGAGAGTGAGCCTCAGAACAAACTTGCCTTGTCCATTCCCAGTATAACAACAGCTTCTGAAGCATGCTACTGCACTGGAGATCCTTATATTATCTGCAGCTTTTGCAGAAATTACGCTACCTGATGTGGAGTGGATGGGTGAGAAATATGAACTTATACATCATTAAATGTCTATTTATTCTCTATGGTCTCTGATTTACTTAGATATTGAAGAAAATTCCATATACAAATAACTTGCTTAAGTTTGTGAAAAGGGCATTTGGCAATTGGCATCTATATTTCCTGAGACCAGATTTCCTGTACCACTTTGTATACTGCACCCTCTACCACTAGAAACGGCCCACGATTATTAGGGATGAAATCATGATGTTATCCAAACATCAGAAATATTGGATTAGTAGTGGTACAAGGTGGGGTGCACAAAGTGGTACCGAAGATCTCGACTCATATTTCCATGGCAGTGTGTTGACTGCTTGATGTACACCTTTTTTATGCAGGCAAAGGACAGTCAAAGGTGCATTGTTGGAAAACTCCTCCATTCCCCTTCAAGAAGGTAAGTCACAGCAGCAGTAATTAAACATTATCATTGCTAAATTAGTTGGTATTTAAATTTTAAACAGACCATGAACAAGCTTATTGCTATATTTATTTAGACTTTTGTGAATAAATTGATAATACAGGCATGGCAACTGAGGCAGCATCAGCAGCTGCAAGGAGGTGGAGCGGGTTTTACCTTGTGCTGCCGGGGCTAAGTAGGCATTGAAGAGGGGGGTAGTGTGCGATTCCGGAGTCGCAGATTGTTCAAGTGTAGAATATATATATCTGGTTGTAGTGTACAAGTTGGTTGATTTTGCTAGGTCAAGTTTCTTCTAGGATATATATGAAAATGTATTAGTCTTTTTAAGGAATTCTAAAACTTAGAGATGATAACATTGTTAGTTTAGTTATTTTAAATGATTAGATTTTTATTACCAGAGAACATAAATATCTATATACTAATTTTGCTATTTTTCTAAGTTGATTTTCTAGTTAGAGGAATAAAATCTTCCTTTAGGACAGGATTAAATAAGATAGAGATTTCAATTCTCAATGGGAGCTCATGTCACCATATTTTTTTTTGGAACGGAGAGTACATTAATTCTGTTAGTTAGCGGATACGGTGAGTGTTACCACATGTGTTGACTGGCAGTTGGGTGTTACCCGAACTGAAATGATTTATAATTGAATAATTCTTTTCATATTATTTTATATTCTAATATCTAATATTATTTGCAAAATATATGTATTTGTTAGTCCATATTTCAGGTTATATCATGGTTGAATTAACTGCTAAAACAATGGAAGGAAGTTATACGTGAATAAGGATTTATGAATAACTTTTACTTGGTCCATATTCTTTGTTGCTGAATCAAAAACGTGGGAAGATCAAGTCAAAGTTGTTGTTGCTGTTTATTGAAGAGTATAAGGTCGAGAAAGCAAGGAAGTACAAGGTGAGAAAGCATGGACTTGGGCCTCAAGTTTTGGTTGCTATAATGGTGGGAAGTTGGCGCAAGATGTGAGAAACAAGCCATGAAATCTCTCCATTCTCCTCACACGATCTGAACATCCAAGGTTGTTATGTTTGAGCAACCTCCAAGGCATTTGAAGGCTATAAATGGGCTAGGTGTGATCACTTGAAGATATACAAAACGCATACCAAATACAAGACACACACCTTAGCATAAGAGAGACAAAGTATCTTTGGTTCATATAATCCTTTCTCCCTTGTGATTCTAACTTAAACACTGTGTGTTTAAGTGAGTGTTGGCTAAGGATAGGATTCTTACTTTGTCTCATTAGTTCCATAAAGCATTATCTTTGTTATAGCAATAGAAAACTTTCGGCTTTGTAATTCTTCATATATTGATTATAAAGTCTCGCCATCTAGGCACACTCAAGTTATATATTTATATAACTTGAGAAAATTATATCTTGTGTTATTTATTTTCGCTGCAATTTTTTTTTACAAACTGTTTAGTTTTGTGGTGTGTGTGTTGTCCGTCAGTGTGTCATCAAAGGTGTTGGGTAACATCTACGATAACATCTCTTTCCAGTGAAGCCGTGACAATTTTAAATTCAATCACGTGATATGGACGAAAAAGGAAATAAGTCTCCACACATGAGACAAAGAGAATATATATACTCCCTCCGTCCTAGCCGAAGCTTTCCATTTTGTCATTTTGAGTGTCTCGTTAAAAGCTTCCACTTTTCCTTTTTGGCAAAGAATTTTTACTATTTTTTCCACTCATTTTCTCTCCTAATTCACTATTACACTCGCATCACTTTTCAAATTTACTATTTCCTCCACTCATTCTCTGTTCTATTTTCAAATTACACTCACAATATTTTTTCTTTCCACCCATTTTCTTAATTTGTGTACAATGCAAAAAGTGGGAAGCTTTCCATGGGGGGAGGGAGTATATATTTTGTGAAAGTTTGGTATCAAGGAAATTTTGCCAGAGCCCTTGATATCAATCACTATAGGAGAAGAAGCTCTTTGATTAACTTCAATATTTAAAATGAGGTAGCGAAGTGATACTCAATTTCTATTTTAGATCTTAAATATCTATCCAAATTGAGCTCATAAATGTCTATTCAAGAAATAAAAAAATAAAATAAACATTGAAAAGAACATAATTTGAAATTGAATGTAGAATTAAATTCCATTTTTAAGTTTTTTCTTTAAAAAGAAAAACCCAATTTCCACTTAAAAAGAAAAATAATCCAATTTCTGAATTAACTAAAACACCTTTTAGGGTATCTTCAATGTATAGAGTTAATACATAAATCTCAAAATTAAATTTTGATACATGATGAGCTTGGACCTTCAGACCGGGCCCAAGCTCGATCTGATCCAAAGGCAACATATGACGTGGCACCCCTAATACCAAGCCTTATTAATCCGCATTGACCGCGGTCTCATACTTGACCGAGCCCTAGCTAACTCTTGACCAAGGACAATATGTGATGTGGCATCCCGTTGATCGAGTCCCCTCATATCGCGTTGACTGCGGTCTCATACCAGATTCCCGATTAATATCAAGCTTGTGGGACACGATTCTGTACAATCTATGACACCAGCTGACAGGCTTGTTACTATCGTATTAAATGTAGGCTCAGGCGCCTATCACGCGCGTTGAGACGTCACACCAACTGTCGCCTGCCATCCATCTCCTTGTCCAATAAAAAAATCCCTTTACAGTATTTTGTGCTTTATTGTATGGTTCAACCAGACGCGGACACGTGTCATAGGGCAAAATCAATATTTCCAAGGGTTAAGATCCATTCAACTGCTCTCCCTCTTTCATATAAATACTCTCACTTGTTCTTTAAGGTAAGATAAGTCGCATTGTCTAAACCTTAGCACAAACACACACCAAGACATTCCAAGTTCTCAATCTCAATATCAACCCCTCAAAGGTTTTACTCTCAATCCCGAGGGAATGAGCCGGAATCAACCCCAACTTGATCTCTAACGTTGCTAGTTGTTTGTGTTGTGATCTAGGTATCCAGTTCATACAAAGTCAATGTTCATCATTTGTGAGACCCCAAAAGTTGTGACGTTATTAATACGTATGGATACTATTCACAGGGTATTAAATTATCATTATCAATGGGTAGGTATCGAAATCAAATTTTGATACTTATGTAAAAAGTACTAGCATCTACAATAGCTAGTATTAAATTAATGACTCAAATTTTTATTTTCAAATATTTTAAATTATTAAAATAAAATGAGAAGTGAATAAAAAAAGTGACAGGATTCACAAGTGGGTTTTTAAAAAAAGTTGAAAAGTGATAAAATTTTAAAATTTTAAAAAAGAAAGGAAAAAAACAATGTATATTCATTTATTATTATGAAAAAGACAAATTTTGATAACTATGTAAAAGAATTAATATTTCCAATAAATGTATAAATATCAAAATAATTTGGTGTAAAGTTTGGAGAGGTACTAAATTTAATATGTTTCTAACTTCACAATACCTTATATTTAAACATTAAATATTAATATTTTTTTATAAATATCAAAATTCGATTTTCTTACTTTATTATTTTGCCCTTACAACCCTATAGTTTAGGTGTTTTTTTGGTAGCATCATCAATATTGGGAACATCATTAATAGCTAACTTAGTGGGCCTTGATCTTGTGGTATCTTAAGCGGCTTTTCTTCGGGGAGGTCGCGTGTTCGATTTCCCTTGAGAGTATTCTTATGATTTAATTTATACCATGGTGTCCGACAAAACTGAAAACCTGGATAAAGAAAAAAAAAAAAAACATCATTAATCTATCTATATATAATAACAAGGTTGTGGTAAATAGAGGGATTTTGAGGGGCATTTTAGTCCTTTCACACGATGGCAATCAGGCAATTATTTAGGCTGAAAACAAATGAGGCAAAATGCGATTGGGTGGTTATTTTTTTTTTATAAATTTGGCGTGTTGGCCATTTGATGAAGGGTGTTATCGTCTTTTCCTTGGCGCGTGTAATTCACGCACCGACAATAGAGCGTGAAGCAAATGGAATTTTCTTTGTTTTTTGTTTTTTTTTTTCACGTGTTTGGCTGGAAGGATTTTGGTTTTTTTTTTAACCCATTTCTTTTACCTAAATTATTTTATAACAAATTAATTTTTTTTTATTTTTTTACACCAAAATTTATATTTTTTTTTTATCTTTTAATAGAGATTATTTTCATTTAATTTGGACACATATTTATTTTTTAAATAAATTTCTTAATCATCCTTTGTTAATTTTCCTTTTTAATTTGTCAATATCTTTTTTGTCAAAATTAATTAAGTTTGAAGTATTTTTTTAATTATAAATGATAATGATAATAATAATAATAATAATAATAATAATAATAATTTTACTAATTATAAAAATAAAGAATAAAAAGTCAAATAAAAGTGATGGGGTATAGGATAATGATTTGAAAGGGGTAATATGGTTATTGAATTTATTTTAGTTCGATACATCAAACAATTTATTTAATGTATTTTAAAAAAATTGAAGCATAGTGAATAAAGTAATAATAAAGGCTAATATCGGGAAAGATGGTCATCATTTTTTTTAATAAATTTGGACACGTGTCGGTTTCTATTTAATAAGTTGGATGGAGTAATATGGTTATTGTGTTTATTTTAATTCGATATATCAGACAATTTATTTAATTATTTTTTTTAAATTTTTTTGAAGCATAGTAAATAAATTATTAATAAATTTGTCGATTTTTCAATTCTTCTAAAAAAAATTGTGTATTTATAAAGACGAATATTGGGAAAGATGGCAATCTAACAATTTCTTTATTTTATTCTTAAAAAAATGAAGCATAGTAAATAAAGTATTAATAAAGATGATTATCGGGAAAGATGGTCATCATTTTTAAAATTTTGATTGAAGTGCATATCAATATTCTAAGAAATATAGGTAATATAAATTGGTTTTTTAATAGAGGGTGAGGAAGAAGTGGGTTGGGTTTGATGAAGGAGTGGAGGGTTAGGGGAAATTTTTTTCATTTAACACAATTGTTAGCATTTTTTTTTTTTTGATTTTTCTTCTCAAAATTAAATAAGTTAAATTGAAAATAAATATCAAAATTATGTTAATGATGAGTTAATGTAAATAAATATGACATATTGTTTTCTAATTTTTATAATTTTTCCTCTTTTTTTTCTTTCAATATATGTACTTATATAGTATTGTTTTATTTACCATTTAATGTTGGGCTTGAAAATTATGCTGAATGGAGATAGTTACTCCAATTAATAATAATATCTCTCTCTCTCTCTCTCTCTCTCTCTCTATATATATATATATATATATATATATATATATATATATATATATATGGGGGATTTTGATGAATGTGGGTTTGGGTTTCTATTTAATGAGTGAGATGTGGTAATATGATTGTTGTGTTTATTTTAGTTCGATATATCAAACAATTTATTTAATTATTTTTTTAAAAAAATCTTCGAAGCATAGTAAATAAAGTATTAATAAATTTGTCGATTTTTCTATTCGTCTCAAAATATTGTGTATTTATAAAGATCAATATCGGGAAAGATGGCCATCATTTTTAAAATTTTGATTGAAGTGTATGTCAATATTATAAGAAATAAAAATAGTATAAATTTATATTTTAAAAGAGGGAGAGGAAGAAGTGGGTTGGGTTTGATGAGGAAGTGAGGGGTTTGGGGAAATTTATTTTCATTTAACGAAATTGTTATTATTTCTAGGATTTTTATTTTTCTTCTAAAAATTAAATAAGTTACATTGAAAATAAATATCATAATTATATTCATAATTTTTTAGATGTACGAGCATGAGTTAATGGAAAGCTTTCATTTGAAAAAGAATGATATTAATTTTTTGTTCTTATTTAAAAAATTCTCTTTATCAAAAATAAATAAAATATCACCTTTTTTTTTTAACTAGATTTCCAATTTTCACCTTCTTTTTTTTTCTAATTTCAATAACTTATTTTGTATGTGATAAACATGTTCGTGTGTTTTATTTACTTTTTTAAATGATAAAATACTACAGAATTGTATATAGAGAAATGCAGTATTTCTTATGATTTTTATTTTATTCCTATTTTATTGTTTTCTAATTTTTTTGTACTGGCAATGTAGTCTTTAAAAAAGTATTCCATAATATATAAACGAATTGAGTTTTTGATTTATTTTAGTTCAATTTTTGTCTTTTGAATACTCTCTCTGTCCCATAAAACATTACCCCTTTTACTATTTTGGGCGTCCCACTTTAAAGTCCCACTTTCTTAAAAAGGAAAAAAATTTTACTATTCTCTCCACTCATTCTCTCTCCTCCCACTCACAACACTTTTCAAATTTACTATTCTCTCCACTCATTCTCTCTCCTCCCACTCACAACACATACTTTAATAACATTATTTCTTATTTTCCGTTCTCAATAGTAAAGGGGTAAAGTTCTCCGGGACGGAGGGAGTACATAGTAACGTCCCGTATATCGCACGAGAGTCAATCTAGTATCTATAATAACGTCGTTGTCCATAAGCACCTAGACTCACCAAACACCACCAACTCCAAAATCAATCTTAGCCATTAATCTCTTAAGATCAAACGTCACAAATTTCAATCATACGGTCAAAGTTTTTCCAGTCTTTGTCAATTCACTATTCCCACAAAAAAACATTGAGACAAAAATTTATTACCTAAGTACACTAGGACAAGCAAGCTTCAAACACGTCAGACTTAAAAACGACATCGTCAAACCTCCTCCGCTCCTCTATTTAATCCACCTCGTATTTCATTTCTCTGACACACTTCTCCACTTTCTCTCTCTCCAAAGCCCTAAACCCTAGCGCCGGACCGGTCAAAATGGCTCTGTCAGTTGAGAGAACCTCCTCCGGTCGGGAATACAAAGTGAGGGAAATGTCCCAAGCCGACTTCGGCCGTCTCGAAATCGAGTTGGCCGAAGTAGAAATGCCCGGCCTCATGTCATGCCGCACCGAGTTCGGCCCGTCCCAGCCCTTCAAGGGAGCCCGTATCACGGGTTCCCTCCACATGACAATCCAGACTGCCGTCTTGATCGAAACCCTAACCGCCCTCGGCGCCTCCGTCCGCTGGTGCTCCTGCAACATTTTCTCCACGCAGGACCATGCCGCCGCCGCTATCGCCCGTGATTCCGCCGCCGTCTTCGCCTGGAAGGGAGAGACTCTCCAGGAGTACTGGTGGTGCACCGAGCGAGCCCTCGATTGGGGTACGGACGGCGGGCCAGACCTGATTGTTGACGACGGTGGGGACGCGACACTGTTGATTCACGAGGGAGTGAAAGCGGAGGAGGAGTTTGAGAAGACGGGGAAGGTTCCGGATCCGGCGTCTACTGATAACGCGGAGTTTCAGATTGTATTGACAATAATTAGGGACGGATTGAAGGTTGACCCTAAAAAGTATCACAAAATGAAGGAGAGATTGGTTGGTGTTTCGGAGGAGACTACCACCGAGTCAAGAGGCTTTACCAGATGCAGGCCAATGGTACCCTTTTGTTTCCGGCCATCAACGTCAATGAGCTCTGTCACCAAGAGCAAGGGATAATCTTAATGTCAATTCATTATATATATAGTACCATTGAGCTTGAAATCCTTAGTTCATTCAATTAAATCTCAAGAATTGATTCATATATCCAGTTATGTTATGATTAGGGAAGTTATCAAATCAAATGTTATGTTATTCTTTTCTATAATGTTTAGGGGTTTGAATTTGATCTTTCGGCTAGAGAAAGTACATTTGGGATTCTAATATAGTTTGAATTTAAAATTATGATGCAGTTTGATAACCTGTATGGTTGCCGTCACTCCCTTCCCGATGGTCTCATGAGGGCAACAGATGTCATGATTGCTGGTAAAGTAGCAGTTGTATGCGGCTACGGAGACGTAGGAAAGGGCTGCGCTTCTGCCATGAAGCAAGCAGGGGCCCGTGTCCTTATAACCGAGATTGATCCAATTTGTGCCCTTCAAGCATTAATGGAAGGAATCCCAGTCGTAACTTTAGAAGATGTTGTATCCAAAGCTGATATCTTTGTAACCACAACCGGAAACAAAGACATCATAATGGTTGACCACATGAAGAAAATGAAAAACAATGCTATTGTCTGCAACATTGGTCACTTTGACAACGAGATTGATATGCTTGGTCTTGAGAACTATCCGGGCGTGAAAAGAGTTACGATTAAGCCCCAAACTGATCGTTGGGTTTTCCCGGAAACTGGGACTGGAATTCTTGTTCTTGCTGAAGGGAGATTGATGAACTTGGGTTGTGCTACTGGCCATCCAAGTTTTGTGATGTCTTGCTCTTTTACAAACCAGGTGAGATCACTGGCAGAGCTACCGCCACTCTTAAGGGGGCAATTCCCCCCTCCCCCCCCATACCAAGAAAAAATAACACTAATTTGAAAAATTTCTCCCTTTAAACTAAATTTAGGTATTAGTTATAATATTCCATATTCAAAATATATTTGCCCGTTTTCATTTATATTTTTTTGGGGTCTGCCACTGCAGGTGATTGCACAGCTGGAGCTGTGGAAGGAGAAGGGGACGGGAAAGTATAAGAAGGAGGTTTATGTGTTGCCTAAGCATTTGGATGAGAAGGTGGCTGCGCTGCATCTTGGGAAGCTTGGAGCTAAGCTTACTAAGCTGTCGCCGGAGCAAGCTGCGTATATTAGTGTTCCGGTTGATGGGCCTTACAAGCCAGCTCATTATAGGTACTAAGGAGGAAGAATTGCCAGCCTCGTGTGATGTTTGTTTTGGCATTTTGAAACTTGTATCAGGAAGAAAGATTGTGGGTTGTAACGTGGTGATCTACTTACTTAAGGGGTCATTTTTAATAAAAAGTTAATTTTGGATCTGAAATGGAATTTGGAAAAGAATGAGATGAGGTTAATATTATAATTGTTGCAATTTATTAAGCTATTTGATGGAATGGTAAATTGTAGTATTAGACATTAATCAAACAAGTCAAATTTGAAGATGGTGTACATATATGGTCAGGTGCACAATTTTTTTTTTTTAACATAATAATTCAAATACAAGAAAGGGGATTGAATCGAGTTTATGTGATCTGAATATCTTAAGAAAAAACTAGAGAAAAAGCGGGGATACAAAAATTAAGAAAAAAAGGGAGAAAAAGCGGGATAGAGAATAATAAATGAAAAGTTAGTGTGAGTTTTTAACTTTCACCCAATAAAATATTTTTATTTTTGGGCTGTCTTATTTATTTCGAGTTAAAATATTTTTATTTTTGGGCTGTCTTATTTATTTCGAGTTTCGAGTGAGACATTTAAAATTAAAATGATAAAATGTTCTAATTAATTCCGTGAGATGGAGAGATTATATAATAACTGGATTTACAACTCAAATTTAATCTTTCACAAATATTCATGGGTGAGGTTAAAAGATAATCACATCTTTTGACGGGGAAATGGAGTGCGCCGGGAAAGGAAGTAGAAGCCGGTGCCTGGGCTCAGCCACCCGCCGTTGTGATCGTTGCGGTGCCGTTGCTTACTGCTCCGTTAGTCATCAGGTCCTCAATTAACATTCTTATGGGCACGCACCCTCACTGACACACACACACACACAACACGCGTAGACTTTATTCCAAGGATTTCAAGCTTGAAGTGGAAGAACAATCTGGATTCCGCAGGAATAATTCCCAAATTAAAGCCCTAATTGAGTTTCCGAACGTAGTTAGTATCTTAATTATTACTCGACCCTAAATAAATACTCATTTTATGTCTGTGCCAATCATTGTTTTAGATTTCACATTGGAGTGTTCACAAACAAGAATGTGAAAGACTAAAACAGCAAATGAAATGTGCAAATCAGCTCAATGACTTCCCATTTACATTTTGTCGAGAACCTACCTATGAGGTAATTTTACGTGGCCAGTGCCCTTTTATATGTGTCTTGAATTGTGTGTTTGTTCATGTTTGTTTAATGGGACTGTTGATAGGTTAGTGAAAAGGTCAAGAGTAGATGCTCATTCCTGACGAAGCAGGGGATTCACCGAGCAGGAATGTGGATGGGTGAATGTTGTTGTGGGGCACCAGTTGCTTCGCTAGACGATTCAAGGTTTCTTTCTTGGTCTAACCAGTGTGCTTCTTGGTGTTCATTAGTTAACTGATTGAAACTTCGGTTTGAGAATCCAAGAGTTGAAATTTCACACTTTTGAGCTGTAGACCACCAATAGGTTAGTGTTATAAGGTGTTATGGGAATGGAAAATCCAATACTTTGTTATCTACCACCTCTTCATTAGAGGTACGATCAAATATCTTTTTTTTTTTTTTTAATCTCTTAGACCCGATGTTTCCACTTGTTTTTGGCTTTTAGACTTTTGCATTTGAGTAGGCTATTACCGCTCCAATCATCTGAATTCCATCTTAACCTCATAAAGTTCTACTTTGTAAGAAAGCTTATCAATCTACCATATCATCTTCATATGTGGGTATATGCAACATCAATGTTGATTTTACATATGGATTTGAGATAGGGCTCATTTCTGTTTCTTTGGTATTTCTAATATACATTTTAATGGTAGGCTGGCTAAGGGGTGGAATCTCTCAAGCTCTCTGTGCCCCTGTAGAGGTAACATCATTGTCATCCACCTTATTTTATTTTTATTTTGCTATAAATGCTTCAAGAAATCTATACAAAAACATAAAAATGCAGGGCCTTCGTCTTTATTACAGAAACAATTAAGCAGTTGGGAGGACTACTATAAGTGGAGGGGCATACCACTGAATTCTCCTGTTGCTTTGCTTCTTCACTGGGTAGGATATATGTTATATTCATTCCTTCACGCGAATACACACTCATGTTGAGTGAGTTTTAATACTTCACTTTAAGTGTCAAAATACTTCAAAGGCTTGCCTAGAAAAAATAAAAACGGGCATCTACACTCTACATAAATTTTTATTTTGCGTAGCTGGACATTATTACCGTTTTATGACTAGCAAGTCCAGCCATAACTGCTGTTATTCATCTTCTTGTTTTTCTAGCCACTCACCTTATACTGGGGCATTCAACTTGCTGCTACGAGACGCTTGATTCCTGAAATCAATGACGAACTTTGCATACACTACTTAGGTATTGTATCATTATGAACTTTTTAATGCCAGGAAATTGTTACTCTATGGATGCTCATTTTCATTTCAAATTGTTTTACAAGTGCCATTACATGGTGCTACTTGAGTAGCCTTTGTAGCTCTATGTGACCAACTCGCATTTGTATATCAATATTTAAGAGCATATTATTGAGGTGGTACTTATTCTCTACTCTCTTTCATGATTTATTATTGTAAGGGCCTGAGAAGGAGCTTTCTCAGCTTACTGTATTTGCGGAGTTGCTTGCTCTTTTTCCTGGAGTGCAAGTGCATATGGAGTTTATCGGCCCCGCTATTCCAAAATGCAGGTCCATTTCAATTATGACCCTGATGTTTATTCCTTGTATGGTGTGAGTGGTAGACCGGTAGTCAAATGGATTGCCTATAATTTGAAACTGACCCGAAAATTACATTATCTGAGAAATAGTTGACCATCACTCGAAACTGTGATGTTCTACTTGTCTCAACTGAATTCGGATCAAGTATCAAGATATGTTCACAATCCACCTAGCATGGCGTTCTTTTATTTGATGACATTATTTCTTCTTAAGATTCCTTCCACTTTGTTTCGCATTTCTAGTGATCAAGGGTGCAAATATAGTCTCTATTGACTAATGTAGTGTCTCATTCATATAAAGAATCAAATCTTCTTAGAGACTCACGCATATGATTCATTGGAAATTTGAAAAGGGTAGACTAATCTAATTACTTCAGCCTTATGAAGCAATTTTTCATATTATCTGTTCATATTAGAATCTGCGTTATTTTCTGAATTTCCTTTCTTAGATGACAGTATAGCTCTATTGTGAATATGGGTGAATATGCCAACTCCAGGGAATGAGAACATCAAGATCAAGTTTGATCTGTAAATCAATTTGAAAATCTTGTCCGCTGTTAAAGTTAGCTTAGAAGAACTGCATTTGCCCTTTTCTGTGTTCTTCTTTTCAAGATTTGTTGTTATTGATTCATATTGGTGCTTAATTTTTTTTTTTTTTTATAAAATTGATTTTATTATTATTAAAGGTGGATGAGGAGGATATGGAAGTTTTCCTTGGTCTGCTGATGACTTGGAGGCTATACAAATAGGAGCCTATAGATAGGTTGAGGAGATATATTCAACAAGATAATAGCTTCTCCATAATGTTGTCCTTGATGGGATTTGAAACCCTCACATTCTCATTAGGAGAGAGAAGGGAATACCACCAAAGCTAGAACTCATCGGTAGCAATATAGTAACTTTTGAGTACTTTATAAATTCCCCTTTTCAATTTCAAAATCTCGTAACTTTACAAATTGTTGTGATATACTCCCTCTGTCCCACCCGAAAAGGCACAAAATGACCCTTGCACGAGAATTAAGGATAGTGTATAGTGGAGTAAGATTTGTGAGTATGAAAAGTGAGGTAGGAGAGAGAATGTGGGGTAGGGAATAGTAAGTGGATAGTTATTATGAGTATGACAAGTGGGTCTCATGAATTAAGAAGTATTAAAAAACTTTCCATTTTAGGAGTGTGCCTTTTTAAATGGGACACCCAAAATGGAATTTTGTGTCTTTTCGAGTGGGACGGAGGGAGTACATTTTGGTGGATATCAACCTTTGGCTATTTTCTGATTGACAATTAAATTGACTACTATCTTGTTAATCATTCTTACTTTTAAAACTTTGATGAAAAGGGATGGCGAGAGAATCATTCTTCATAGGTATGCTCAGTGTGTTGAGCCTGACTGCTCTTGCAAATCCTTAGACGGGAATCACACACTTACAGCGACTGCTAAATCGTCAGCAATCTCATTGAGGCTTCTTTCGGGTTACTATCATGATCGTTACGAAGAGCTCAAAAAGGTTTATCCATAATTTTCGTGTAGCATACATTGAATGCTCCATTTTTGCTTCTTCTCATGTTTGTTCCATGGACAGGATTCTTTTCCCCATTTAATCATTGCTCCAAATGCTGGTATTGCCGCTTACAAGAGCTGGTTACCAACTATTGTAATTCTTCGCTGCTTCAGTTCCTTCTTCCTCTCGGTTGTTTCTGTATATCAGCATTGTATGATCTGGTATATTACCCTACGTCCCAAAATGAATGTCTATTTTCCAAAAAAAAATTGTCCCAAAATGAATGTCTTTCTTTTTTTGTGAGAAGTTACGAAATCATCCCCCATCAAACAAAAAGTTTTAATACACTTACACTCATTATGCAATATGGTGAGACCAGTAACCTATTTTACGCACTTATGCTACAAAAATTGCTTAAATTTCAACTTTCTTAAATGTCCCTCGATATGAAAATTGAAAATTCATTTTGGGACAGAGGGAGTGCATTGTAATTCTATAATCTCTGCTCACCCCCATTTACACCCCTAACAGCCAAGTTGTTTTTGGACTGTAGGAGCTAATAAAAGAAATGGGCATCCGAGCTGTTTTTTCTGATTACTGTGAAGAAGCTTGTCAACTTGCAGTTAATTGTATAAGCTCTGTAACCAGCCTTCCACCCGCAATTCCTGTGAGTGTCGTTTTTTTTCTCTTAGACCTTTAAAATGGTCAATGTGCACTTACAGAACTGATGATTCAATTTCGTGTACCTTTTTTTTCCAGGTTCAGCCGAATCCATTCAGGCAACCTGTGGCAGTGGAAGAAAGTGCCCTGTTTCTTCCTTGCTACTCAAATTGCTTTCTATTTGAGATGTAAACTAGGCCTATTCCATTATCGTTATGCATTCCCATCTGCCTGAAGCTTTCTCAGTGAGCTAAGTAAATTGCGGCTGTCTTTGTAAAATGTTTTTGCAAGCGACTCAAACCCAACAAGGAACGAGAAGCAAATGCAGGCTGAGTGATTGATTCGTAAGTAATGGTAACGCTGTAACGGGGAAGTTGATGTAACTATGGACTTTTTGATTCCACAGATCCATTTGGGTTATGTTTATTGACTGTAAAATAACTCCTGACAACATCTTTGGTTCAGTTTTGATGATGGTGAATTTAAGATGTTTTAAATCATTTGATCGTCGCAGACTCTCTGCATTTTCAAGCTATTACTCTATATCTTAAAAAAGTGTACTCTGGCCGCAAAGCAAGTTACAAAAGTTAACAGAAAGTTAACGGCTCTAACTCCATCCAGAAAAGAAATCATATGTGGATGTTGCAAATTTGTCTCCAAATCTCAATTGAGTTTTGGGTTGACGAATTTGGAAGATCTATGTAGGATTTCCATTAACTTTCGTTATCTTACGTTAAGGGGCCGTTTGATAGGTCGATAAATGACCGGATAGAATTATTAGTTCAATAAAAATACGTTTGGTAGATTAAATGCAATCGTAGTAATTATTCAAAGTACAATTCAGATAAGCATCTGAATACCTCTTATCCCCTTCTTATTTATCCTAAAAAAGGGGTGATATTATTAATCTCTGGATTACTAACCCCCTCCTTAATAATACGAGTCAATCCTAACGGGCTACCAAACGAGTCCTAAATGTTTTTGGATGGAGTTAGGGGGCAGGGATAACTAACGAATGCTAGGGACTAAAAACAAAACTTAAGCAAATTGCGGTGGTCAGAAGTGTCATTAGACTTCCCAATCAACAAGCACTCGGACTGAACTGCGCAGGAAAATCGATTGATTTCAGAAGATACTTCACCCATGGACACTGCGAAAGAGATACGAATTCTCTGTCGCAAACTAGTCATCATCAAGAACGAAGCAGGTCTCCAATGGTTGATCGGTTCTCCCTTCTTCTCTCCCCTCACAGTAATATCCACCTTCAGGTGCATTCACACCCACCCCTCCGACCCCTTTTCACCCAATTTTGTCAGAGAATCAGGTAACCCTAACTCCCAATCCTCTGATTCTTTGTTTGCCTGTGCGTTTGTGATTGATGTAGTTGAATTTTTTCCGTGCAGATGATTTGCGGACACTTTTGTTGAAAGGGTTTGAAGTAATTGGAGCATTGATTGTTGGAAAAGGAGGTTCTGATTTCAAAGGGATTGCTAGTGACGCCATTGATGCCTCCCGTAGGTTGAGGAACTCTCTTTCTGGTGATTTTGATGCTAAAAATGTTGATCGTGATTTAGTTGGCGCTGTGGTTGATTTAAGTACTGGAGATGTTCATTTCTTTGTGTCAAGATCTGGAAATTCGAGTCGATTAGAGTTGGTTAGTTCAGTTGTGTATGATGATCAGCCTGAGAAGTATGTTTTGGAGAGAGGTTGTTTGCTCAAGTGTGAGCTTCCAATCAGGTTGCCAGTGTACTATCCTGCTAATGGCCCGAAAGGTGAAATCTTTTACTCTATATGGCTTCCCATATTTGTAGTTAGTTTGCTTTTATTATCCTACTTTTACCTTGTAGTTTTGTTGTATGGAGGAAACAACATTCCCATATATTAATAAGTTAATGTATGATGATGACCAGGTGTTTGTGAGATTGATTCTTATATTACAAACCCATATTTTTCAAAACATCCATATAGGCGATTGGTGTATTCATTCGGCCGTGAGGTACGTGTTGGATTAGAGGATCAATTGGGCTAGACATCAAGGCAAAGGGCAAGAATTTCGTAGCAGGTTTCTGGGGTCAAGAGCGGCCGCGCTAGTGGCGTGCGCGACCGCGCTCTTGTACCGTGATTGATGCTCGGGGGATCTTCTTGGTGCGCGACCGCGCTGGATGGGAGGGCGACCACGCTTGAGGCGTCGTCAGAAGGCTTTGAAGTCTCGGCATAACTGCGCGACCGCGCTCGGGGTGAGGCGGCCGCGCTCGCCCGTTTTCAGCGATCGTAGTTTCCTTGTTTGTTTAGGATTTGGACTCTACCCTAGGTCATATATAAACAATGTTCCGCCCCCAACTCAGTTGTAACACAAATTCTAATTACATAGTGCAAGATCCTGGCTTGGTAGTGCCCCCAGACGTAGCCAATCAATTTGGTGAACTGGGTTAACAATTTCTTGTGTTTTTTTTCTGTTTTTCATTGATTTCTTGTGCTTGGTTTGTGTGCGATTATTATTCTTGTAGGTTTGCTTGGGTGTGGAGGGCCATATTCACAACAACTGGTATCAGAGCTTTTGGTTTCAAGATCAAGGGAGTTGTTCCAAGCAATCAAGAATGGGCAAGGACAAACAGGCGGTTGAGAAATTCGATGGGTCTGACTACGGATATTGGAGGATGCAGATTGAGGATCTATTGTACAACAAGGATCTCTACAAGCCTCTGAAGGGTGTCAAACCGGAAGATGAAGATCAGGAAGAATGGGAACTCATGGATCGGAAGGCTTTAGGGGTGGTTAGATCTACTTTGTCAAAGTGGATCGCGAAGACTACCAGGAAGGCGACAACCACCAAGGAGCTATTGGATTATCTTACTGAGAGATTTGAAACTCCGTCTGCTGCAAATAAGGTTGATTTGATACGCAAGATGGGTAGTCTCAAGATGCAAGAGGGAGGATCCTTGGCTAAGCACATCGATGAATTTATGGATGTCATAGATTCATTGACAGCGGTGGAGATCAAGTTCGATGACGAGGTTCATGCATGCTTGTTGCTAGCTTCTTTACCGGCAAGTTGGAGCGGAACGGTGACTGCAATCAACGCTTCAGCAGGTAAGAAAAAATTGAAATATGATGATGTTAAAGACTTTCTTTTAGGTGAGGAAAATCGCATGAAGAAGTTGGGGACATCAAGTACTTCGGGAGCGGCTTTAGCTACTACTAGTAGGGGGAAGCCGGGTACTAGCAAACAAGGGAGAACCGAATCAAGGGAGAACGGAATGAGTGGTAAGGGCAAAGCTGATGAGACCAAGGATAAACCGAAGGTTGCGAAGGGATCTGTTCAGTGCTACTATTGTAAGGAGTTGGGACACTTTAAGAGGGATTGTCCAAATCGTAAGGGCAATCAGGCGAATGTGGCAGTCGAAGGTGACGATGTACTGGTTCTGAGTGTTAGTAGTGCACTAGAATCATGGGTGCTGGATTCGGGGGCATCATTCCACTCTTGCGGGCATAAGGAAGAGATGGATAATTACACTTCCGGTGATTTCGGGAAGGTCTATCTAGCTGATGGCGAGCCTTTGGAAATCAAGGGGAAGGGGGATGTCAGGATAGGAGCATCGGACGGGAAGGTTCTACATCTGAACGGGGTCAGACACATTCCGGGTTTGAAAAAGAACCTACTTTCAGTTGGGCAGTTGGACGAAGAGGGTTACAAGGTGACTTTCGGCTGCAGGAACTGGGTTATTACCAAGGAGGATTGTGAGATCGCTCGGGGTAATAAGGAGGGTACTTTGTATTTGGCGAACAACACCAAGGATAGTATTGCGGTGGCAGCAGCCAAGGGTGATACTGATTTGTGGCACTGTCGATTGGGTCACATGAGTGAGACATGGATGAAGGTACTTTGTTCTAAGGGTCTACTACCGGGATTGAGAAGGCGATCAGCGTGGGAATCTGCGAAGATTGTATGTTTGGCAAACAAGGGAGGAATAATTTCTCAAGGACAGGTAGGGGATTGAGGGAAGCAAAGTTGGAATTGGTTCACACGGACTTGTGGGGGCCATCTCCCAGGTTACATCTACAGGTGGTGCGTCATATTACATGACTTTCATTGATGATTCTACAAGGAAGGTGGGTCTATTTCTTGAAGGGGAAAGATGAGGCTTTCGAGGTGTTCAAGAAGTGGAAGGCTTTGGTGGAGAATCGAAACGGGACTTAAGCTTAAGTGCTTGAGATCGACAAATGGTGGGGAGTATGAGCTCGGGGAGTTTAGGGAATATTGTGCTGCGAATGGTATTCGTATGGAGAAGACTCCAAAGAAGACTCCACAACTCAACGGGGTAGCAGAAAGGATGAACAGAACATTGAACGAGCGGGCTAGAAGTATGAGATTGAAGTGTGGACTTAGAAGACGTTACGGGCATATGCAGTTGACACTGCAGCTTTCTTGATCAATCGGGGACCATCGGTTCCATTGGGGAATGGAATTCCAGAGGAAGCTTGGAGTGGCAAGCAGGTAAATCTGTCCTTTCTTCGCATATTTGGCTGCGTTTCTTATGTACATGTTGATTCTGCTGAGAGAACTAAATTAGATGCTAAATCTGTTAAGTGTACATTTATTGGGTATGGCGGGGATGACTTCGGGTATAAATTTTGGGATGATCAAAACCATAAGGTTATTCGTAGTCGAGATGTGGTATTCAATGAACAGGTTTTGTACAAGGACAGAAAGGGGGCATCTGATGATACTAGTTCAGAACCGGATATTGTTGAGGTGGAGGTTCCTAACTCGGGTGGGAGCAGGACAGTTCATGTTGACCATGGTCAGGAGGTCACTGAAGATGAACCACGTACTCCAGAACAGGATATTCCGCTGCGTAGATCCAGCAGATTGCGTGGATCACTTTGGCAGGTATACTCCTTCAAATTATTATTTGTTGTTGACAGATAATGGGGAACCGGAATGTTATGCGGAGGCAGTTCGTAGTGTGCTTTGTGATAAGTGGAAAGCTGCGATGGATGATGAGATGGTCTCATTGAAGGCAAACAAAACTTGGGAGTTGACTGAACTACCTAAGGGGAAGAAGGCACTGCATAACAAATGGGTTTACAGGATCAAGGAGGAAGCAGACGGTAGCAAGCGTTACAAGGCAAGACTGGTTGTTAAAGGGTTTCAGCAGAAGTATGGTATTGACTACACCGAAGTATTCACTCCGGTTGTGAAGATGACCACTATCAGAATGGTTCTGGGGATAGTAGTGGCGGACAACTTGCTGCTTGAACAGATGGATGTGAAGACGGCCTTTCTTCATGGGGACTTGGAGGAAGAGATCTACATGGTACAGCCAGAGGGTTACTTGTCTAAGGGTGGCGGGGAGCTAGTTTGCAGATTGACTAAGAGCTTGTATGGCCTTAAACAAGCTCCTGGCAGTGGTACAAAATTTGATGGATTCATGCACGACATTGATTTTATCAGATGTGAGGCGGATCATTGTTGCTACTTCAAGAACACGGACAATGGGTATATTATCTTGCTGTTATATGTGGACGACATGTTGATAGCGGGCTCTAGCAGTAGAGAGGTAAACAGGTTGAAGACTCAGTTGTCAGAACGGTTCGAGATGAAGGATTTGGGAGAGGCAAGGAAAATCTTGGGCATGCGGATTGATCGGAATAGGGAGTCGGGCAAGTTGGTTCTTTCACAATCAGAATATGTTGAGAAGGTCTTAGCAAGGTTTTGTATGGAAGAGGCGAAGCCAACAGGGACGCCATTGGGTTTGCACTTCAAGCTATCCGAGAGGGACTCGCCTTTAGGAACAAGGAAGAGCGTGACAAGATGGAGAGAACTCCATATGCTTGGTGTGGGGAGTCATGTATGCGATGGTGTGTCTGAGGCCGGACATTGCACATGCGGTGGGAGTAGTCAGCCGGTTCATGGGCAATCCAGGAAAGCAACATTGGGAAGCGGTTAAGTGGATCCTACGTTATTTGAAGGGTACTGCTGGTAAGGCTCTATGTTTTTCGAGCAAGGAAGTGGTGTTAGCGGGTTATGTTGATGCGGACTTGGCATCAAGTGATCTTGATAAGAGGAGAAGTACTACGGGTTATGTGTTTACATTGGGTGGTACAGCAATCTCCTGGGCTTCTAAGTTACAAAAGATCGTGGCTCAGTCGACTGCAGAAGCAGAATATGTGGCAGTGACGGAAGCAAGTAAAGAGATGGTTTGGCTGCAGAACTTCTTGGGTGAACTTGGGAAGACGCGAAGTGGTAATATTCTCTACAGTGACAGTCAGAGCGCAATTCACTTGGCAAAGAATCCGGCATTTCATTCGAGGACGAAGCACATTGAACTGAGGTTTCACTACATCAGGCATCTCTTGGAGAAGAAGACTTTGTGGCTTGAGAAGATATTGGGATCGGAGAATCCGGCTGACATGTTGACGAAGGTTGTGAACCTTGAGAAATTGAAGCTGTGCAAAGCTTCAATTGGGCTTGAAGAATGAGAGAGGAGGATGGCACTACCATGATCGAGGTGAGCACTAGGAGGACACCAAGGGTGAGTTGAAGACGGATACGGGGCTTATATGTGTGGTTGATCTCTAGGTGGGAGATTGTTGGATTAGAGGATCAATTGGGCTAGACATCAAGGCAAAGGGCAAGAATTTCGTAGCAGGTTTCTGGGGTCAAGAGCGGCCGCGCTAGTGGCGTGCGCGACCGCGCTCTTGTACCGTGATTGATGCTCGGGGGATCTTCTTGGTGCGCGACCGCGCTGGATGGGAGGGCGACCGCGCTTGAGGCGTCGTCAGAAGGCTTTGAAGTCTCGGCATAACTGCGCGACCGCGCTCGGGGTGAGGGCGGCCGCGCTCCGCCCGTTTTTCAGCAGTCGTAGTTTCCTTGTTTGTTTAGGATTTGGACTCTACCCTAGGTCATATATAAACAATGTTCCGCCCCCAACTCAGTTGTAACACAAATTCTAATTACATAGTGCAAGATCCTGGCTTGGTAGTGCCCCCAGACGTAGCCAATCAATTTGGTGAACTGGGTTAACAATTTCTTGTGTTTTTTTCTGTTTTTCATTGATTTCTTGTGCTTGGTTTGTGTGCGATTATTATTCTTGTAGGTTTGCTTGGGTGTGGAGGGCCATATTCACAACAGTACGGCCTGCAATGAATGAAATTGATCACGTGTTGTGGCCTGGGTTCTACCTTTTGGCGCCCTGCTGAAACTATAAAATAAATACACGTTTAATGTGGATTGACGTATTAGGATCTAGAACATAATAAGCAGCCTGCCATATTATTTAAGGTTAATCAAAACATCAGAAAAATAAAAATTAGAGCTGTGGTTTTTAAGAGCTTACAATGATGCTCTTGATGTCAATTAGAAAGTTGTTCTACTCCTCTTCTTATGAGTGCTGATATGAAAATGCAGTTTTAAGTCTTCACTTGGAAAGCAGAAAGTGGGACTGATTATCACAACATCATAGCTAGAAAGAAACTGGGTGATATCAAACTACCGGTTGCTGATTGGGGATAACGACCATTTAGGGTAGCATGCTATTCCAAATTTTACCAAATAGACTAGGGTACTTAATGGAATAGTATGTTTCCTTAGTCAATCTACTCCGTTATCTTTTTTAACGGCATTAATGTTTTTTTTATATTTTTTTAACAAGCATTGTAGTACATTTCTATATTTGTCAAATTATAAGTACACTAGTACAACAACAACAACAGTCTTAAGTCCCAAAATAATTAGGTCGGCTAACATGAATCCTCACATGTCAAAAAAAAAAAAAGTTAAAAGAAGAAATAAGCGGGGCTAAAATGTGGAAAAAGTACACTAGTCTATTTCTAAATTTTGGTTTAGTACACTATCATAAATGGCAGTTTTCCGTTACTAATTGGGTGATCATGACTTTAGCTACTCCCTCTGTCCCAAAATGAATTTCCGAAAAAAATTCAAATATGCTCTTGATCAAGAGCAAATTTGAAAAAAATTCGGACATTCATTTTGGGATGGAGGGAGTACTATTTTTCTTCTTGATGCTGATGACATCAAATGTGCTTATGCATGCTGAAACTGTTGTGGTTCTCAGGTTTGGAGGATATGTTCACACGTGCAACTGAAGTCGTCGTTGCTAAATTTCAAGATCCTAAGGCTACATACATCCTAGAAACATTAAAGGAAACCTCATGTGAAGCACTGCAGCCTGTCATTCTTCGTGGCACAGATTTTGATCTCCAAGCAGGGTTCTCGAATATGAAGATTCAAGATGGAACATCTCAAGAATCTGATGTGAAGTCCTTATCATGCTCTTACTTTGGCTTAAATGATAAAGATCACATATCCTTTACTTCTGTGGAGGTAAATCTCATGTTAATTGTATACTATTTACTTTGTTCAAAACAAACAGTTTTAAACTTTATAAGCATTATTAGTTTAGTTGTACAACACCATGATTTTCTCAGATTGCAGGACGAGATCTTCATAAGCAGATTTGTTTTGTAACAGTTTCTTTACTTAGAATGCAGATATTATCCAAGTGAGTGTCTTGTTTAGTAGATCGGATATTTCTTTGAAACCTGCTGCACCTGTTGCCGAATATGTTCCAGGTATCGTTTGCATTGTAAGATAAAATAACATTTTGCATTTATTTTGAGAATTCCCCTGCAAGCATTGGGGTTGTTCTGGTAATACTCTCACCGGTCTCCACACCTTTTTAATGGGATTAATTATCTTCAATATCTCATAGAAGAAACAATTGTTTGCAGCCATCTCTGAAGCCAAACTTTTGGTTGTAAATTTTAAGCTAGAAGTTCTTTGTTATGCGGCAAAGAATACTCCACTGATGTATGCAGTTTCAAAGTTAATCATTCCTGGGTTAATTGATCAGTTCCGTGCCATGAAGAATGTGATCTTGCCTGACCTCTTGCAGAAACATCCACAGGTTCACATTCCATTTTACTACGTAATTTTTTGTAACCTCAGCTAGGAATTTTTTTTTTCATTTTATGCAACAAGAAGTATGTCCGTCTTTCCCTCCCGCTTTTCTCTCTCTCTCTCTCGCTTGAACTTGCACTTGTTATGTCCTATAATATTGAGAGAATCTTCCAGTTTTATATTGTATTTTTTGATTCTTAGCTAACTATTTCTACTAGTTATAGAAACTTATGTAATATGATCACATGTGGATTTTGACTCTTTTTATTGCTTATCAGCTGCATCCTTATCACTTCATGCCTCCTGGATTGCTGCATCCAGTAACCTCCATATATGATTTAAGTTATGGGGAAACAGAAATGAAACAAGGTGACGTGCCATGATGGATGTGGAGAACTGATATAATGTATATTTCATTTCTTTATCTGTATAGAGTATATCATCTTAATTTCTCTTACATTATGAAGCTTTCTTCCTGCAGTTGAAATTAGAAGGTCTCTTCATTTGAGGCTAGGGTTACCTTTTGACCGTCCACTTTTAAGAATAGTGAGTGCCTTAAAGTTTTCTATCACAAACGGCAGTTCAAGGAGCAAGTCCGTGAAAAGGGGTAATGATATCGATCTTAAGCGGGCTATACTTTGTGTACTCAAGAGTTGTGAGTATACTTCTTTAGTTCTTTATGCTCTATTTTAATTCATTCTGTCATCAGGAACCCCTATGCTCAAGGACGTACATATTGGGATTCCAAGCAGTGGAGGTAAGTGGATTGATGAACTCTAGATTTCATCTTTCTAATTTCTGGTTTATCTTGGATGTGCATGTTTTGAAGTCAAGGATATGTGGTGCAGTTTCCGGAGGAGTTGTCTCTCTGATACAAGGTTCTTATGACTATTATCATTACCTTCAAGATGGATATGATGACTCGGTAATCATACTTATTCCAATTTTCTGTTCAGTTTGTGAGACTTTCATAACTCAAATTCTGATTAATGATCCTTTTGGGTTTTAATATATTCATGTATTTCTTTCTTTTAATGACAACATGTTCTTACTTTTAAGAGCTCTGTTGTAACTTGCATTTTGATTTGTTATTCGTGGTGCCTTCTAACCGGAAGTTTAATGGGATAACAAGTTCCATATCCTGATTGTGTAACTCGGCCACATGGGGGGTGTATAGGGATATATGATGGCGGCATATGAATGCATATTTTGTTTTACATTATGTTCCCTTACATTATGCGTTAGAACCTTTTGGTATATTTGGGTTACTGTCTTAAGAACATTCATGTATAATTTGATAACGGTATGCATTTTCTTATCATTCTTCCTCTTTTTGAATTACTGAGCAGTAATTTATTTTGATCTAATCAGATTATACATGTCTATCTGTTAGGGATGGGGCTGTGCTTATCGTTCTCTACAGACTATTGTTTCATGGTTTAAGCTCCAGCACTACACTTCTATTGATGTTCCTTCACACAGGTATTGAAAACCATTATATTGCTCTCTCTCTCTCTCTCTCTCTCTCTCTCTCGGACACACACACAGAGACAACAACCACCACAATCATCTTCATCTGTAGGCCTGTCAAGTTTTTACATGTGGTTTGTCCATGTTCTTCTTTAGCAGGAGTTTATTAGGCAGAGATCTACTGTTTGAGATTCGCAATAGGTTTTTATTATTATTTGTGAGATCTGAAAACCTCAGAGCCACTTTTCAGGGAAATACAACAATCTCTCGTCGAAATTGGTGACAAGGACCCCTCATTTATTGGATCGCGTGAGTGGATTGGTGCCATTGAATTAAGTTTTGTTTTAGACAATCTCCTTGGTGTAAGCATTCCCTGTGTTTGGTTGAGTTTCATTAGTAGTAGTTGTTTTTCTTCATAATTAGAAAAACATCAGGCTGATATAATATTTTAAAAACCAAGTTTTTTGTTTCCTAAAATCCATTGCTTTTCGTGTTGGCCTGTTTGGATGAACAGGTCAGCTGCAAAGTCATTAACGTGAGATCTGGAGATGAGCTTCCTGAAAAATGTCGAGAACTGGCCTTGCATTTTGAGACCCAAGGAACTCCCATCATGATTGGTCAGTAAGATTCAAATCACTACAATTATTCAATTTAGATATTTAAAATCCGTCCGGTTTCTTTAACTGTTAACAACAGAACCTAATGAGTTGACCGTGATCTCAATATTTGCTGGTCAAAAAAGTGGTTAACGAGAAAATTTGACTTTGTTCAGGTGGTGGTGTTCTTGCCTACACCCTTCTTGGGGTTGACTATAATGAAGCAAGCGGAGATTGCGCATTTCTAATTCTTGATCCTCACTACACTGGTAGTGATGACCTGAAAAAAATAGTCAACGGTGGATGGTGTGGGTGGAAAAAAGCTGTTGATAGTAAAGGAAAACATTTCTTCTTGCACAATAAGTTCTATAATCTTCTCCTCCCACAAAGGCCCAACATGGTTTGATCCCAACCTCTGACGATGCCTCTTTGTATTAATGGATCACTTAGTTGAATGGTATCGTTGCAGCTTCTTTTCTTTATACATTTTGAGTGAACTTCCTTTAGCTCATTCATAAAACATTTGATCATAAATCCTTTTTATATGTTTATTATTAGAGACCGTCTTTCTTTTTTTTCTTATAATAGTTATTCATGTCATCACCATTACACCTGGTCACGTGGCGTATCTAGGATTTGGAGTGAGGGTGTGAAAAAAATAAAATATAGGGTGCAAACTGTGCAAACTGTAATTTTCAAAAGAAGAGGGATGCAAAGTGTAAATATGTATAAGTTAGATACTCCCTCCGTTTCAAAATATTTGTCCCATTTGATTTTTTTGTTGAACTTTGTCCACAAATATTTGACAATTTAATTATGTTCATGAAATTTTAAAAATTCCTATTGATTCACCATTAATAATATTATCAACAACAATTTTTAGAATTTCATGATCATGATTAATCCCTCATAAATTTGTGGTCAAAGTTCAACAAAAAAGTCAAATGGGACAAACATTTTGGGACGGAGGGAGTAAAACTTTTATCTAACTTTCATATATTTACACTTTGCATCCTCTTTTTTCGAAAATTACAGTTTGTACCCTATATATATATATATACTCCCTCCGTCCCAGCCCAGTGTAAACTTTTGGTCAATTTTGACCAACTTTGACCAATAATTTAAGGCCATAATAATGATCCTAATAAAAATTTAAAAATTTGTTATTGTATCACCCTTAATAATATTAACAATAACATTTTTTGGATTTTTATTATGATCATTATTATGGCGCTAACTATTGGTCAAAGTTGAATAAAAGTTCTAGGCAGATTCAGAGGAGTATATATATATTTATATTTTATTATTTTTATTTTTTTTATAAATACTCGATAATTTTTTTTCAAAATGTCAAATGCGTCATTTGTACTTCCTAACGCCATACTGAATCCGCCCCTGATCACGTCACGATCATTGCCATATCATAATATTTGTTGATCTCCTGTGAATTTTATAGTTCGAACTCTCTTCTTGCCTTGTAACTTGAAACATCGTTAAAAAAATAAAAAATTGTGTCTATTATTTAGAAACGGGATTAAAAAAGAAAACTACAATAACAATAAGACAGAACGAGTATTATCCTTAAATTACTCAAGCTTGTAAAAATGTAAATCAAACTATCTTTCTGTGCAAGAAATAATAAACAATCTTCCTATCTTACACGTCATCACAGAGAAATTCTATCTAACCAAAATTAGGACAAGAGCGTAATTTCGGTCAAAAGCCTAAACCCTAAGCGTAGCGGGTATGTACCACGCCATCTGTAGAGCGATTAGAGGGTACAAATCTCGATGCCTCTCACTACCGCCAAAGCCACGTGGGCGTTTCTGATAGTTAATGACGTGTACAACGTAACAGTTAGCCTCCCCTATATATACATTCTCTTCGTTCTAATCCATTTCTCCCTATTCATCCAACTTTCTCTCTCTAATACGATTTTTCTTACACAGTTTCTCTCTCTCTCCCTCTCATCCAAACCGGTCACCGCAGTCGATCTAGGGTTTCATTTTCTTATCTGTCTCGGATAATTTGTTTTGATTTTTTTTTTTTGAAATTGATTCTGTATATTCAATCTGTCTTGGCTCGAGATCCGGGCCAAGAACAGAGGAGATTGTTCGAGAAAGATCTGTAGTGCCTTTTCAGTGGCGAGTTGGAGTATTGAATCGATCGCATTCGTCGATCCTCTATCTCCTCTCTCCATTTGAAGAGAAGAGAGGTAATTAATTGTTAATAATCAGTCATTCTGTCAGTTTTTCAAGTGATTTGGATTTTATTGCGGTTATTAGTTTGTGATTTGAGTTTGATTTTGTTTGTGTAGGGTTTTTGAGTGAAAATGGCGTCGACTGCGGGGTTTCTGACGGAGGAACAGCGGGAAAGGATGAAAGTGGAGACGGAGAATATGGATGTGTTGTCGTCGTCGCCTAAATCAACGTTTCCAATGTCGCCTAGGTCGCTGGTTACTGAAAATCAGATTAAATCTCCTACCGGTTGGGGAGGGGGTAAGGCACCTAATGCTGGGAACGCTGGTCGGCCCGTCCGTCGCTCTCACTCTGGAAAGCACATTAGGGTTAAGAAAGGTAACTGTTCTTCTGGCAAAGCAGGATATATTTTGGTGGAGTTTTCAGAACTAATTTGTTATGTTATCACTTATCATTATCATTTTATTTACTCTATCTGGACGCCTTTGTGTTAATTGTTATACCTGCTTGAAACAATTGTGCTCGAGTTATCATGGCACCTGATACGACCCCATAAATTATATTGGGCCCAGGTAATAAGAAACTAGGCCCAATAGCGAATCAAGGGCCAGGCCCATTGGGCTTAGGCCGACAAAGGGAATTTGCCGTGTTCGCGACATAGGATGAATAAGGCCCCTTGGAGCTGTTTTTAGACCCCGGCGAGAAGGAACGTGGGGATATCGATTTAGGTACAATGGGGGTATGCGAAAGACATGGCCTAGCTACTGCCCGCTTCATGAGTAAGAGGATTATGCTGCTCGCAGGCTCCCTGAGTTGGGGCGACATGACAGTTGATGTCGCCCATAGTCAGGTCGTCGCCTAAACGACTAGGAACTCTGGGCATTCCCCTGATGGCACATCGATTGTCGCCTATGTCCCTTACCCTAAGTACTTGTGATGTGTGACTGATGTGACAAGGTGAATAGTGAAATCCCACTAAGTTGAGGTTGGTTGAGATCAATTCCATTGGATGATTGATAGTGTCCCCATGTGCAAGGCACGTATGGGGGGTTTAGGATATAAAAGGTGAATAGTGTTCATTGCGTAGGTATGTTCTCTCTCTCTGCATTCTCTCTCTAAGTTCTTCATTGTTTACCACCTTCCTTGTTCATCTAACCTTACTCTCACGCCTTGGGAGAATGCGCGAGTCGCCCGGCCTAGTTTACCTTGTTCCTTGTGTGTAGGCGATCGGCAAGTAAGGAAAGCGGCGGAGTGTCCAAGTGCTTCAGTTCCTGTCTGCAACAGATTTCCCTGGTAGCAGCATCAATTGGTTAGATTCTTAGGGACCTGATTTTTGTTCCTTGTTTTGGTTGGAAGATTATTGGGAAGGGTTAGAAGGTTTACTGAGAAGGTTACTGTGAACTAGGTTTGGTGTTCCTCAGTTTCGCTTTCTTGTTGAGAGGTGTTTTAAAGGTGGTTATTTGGTGTTAAAGCTGATTGTGATCGGTTTGGGATTGTTTAAAAGCCCAGAATATAGTTAAAATGGTACAAGAAAAGGATACTCAGGCCAAAGGAGCCCAGAACCCTATGACGGAAACTCAGATGCCAAGGATACTCGCAAGGATGCCGCGGGCGAGATCGAAGCTGCTCGCGAAGCGATGTCCACACTTCGAGACAGATTCGGCGTCAGCGCCGTCGGCGAGAAGATAGAGAGCGAGAAGCGAGAAATAAAGGAAAGGAAGGACGGCGAGACCCCGTTCCATCTAAAACCCGAGTGCCGGGCCAAGGCGAGCAGTAGGAACGAGAACGCCTATTTGATGAAGGTTCTCGCGAGCAATGAGCGGTTAAAAAGATAGGCCGAGCACCACGGTGATCCCGCCGGGCTGTCGATCGAAGTGGAAGGGCGGGATAGAGGAGAAGCAGCTAGCGAAATGCGTCCGGGGAGGGACGAAGGGCGAAGCAGGGCCCGTCTCGCGCTGAGAATGAGGAAAGGGTTCGCAAGCATCAAAGAGGATGAAAGAGCGAGGTGCGAAAGGGTCAAAAGGAGACGTGCGATCGTATTGAAGAGGGAAGAATTTATCATAAATCGGGAAATTCGCGAGATGACTCTTACTATTTTGGATATGAAAGTGAGGAGGGATCCACGTAGAGACGAGAGATTATTCGCCAAGTCGCTCGAGGTATTAGATGATGAAACGTATGTAAGGGAAAAGTCCCACGAATCAAGGCACTCAGACGGGCTCGTCGAGAAGAAATGTCGGCTGCGGGACGGAAGATCGTAGGCGGCGAGCAAGGATTGATAGGGAAAGAAGTGATAGACAAAGGGTGCGAAAGCCGCCAGAAGCCGACAAGATCGCGGAGGCTATTAGAGTGGCCGAAGCTTTGAAAGCTGTAGAATTAGCCAAAGCCGCCGAGTTGGAGAAGGCGAAGAAAAGTGAAGATGATAAATGGAAATCCGAAATGGTGGAGATGGCTAAGAAAATTAAAGAGTTGGAAGCGGGAAACAAGCCCCGGGAAGTGAAAGGCTCTTATTTGGCCCCGTTTGTAAAGAGTATTCGGATTGCCGCCCACGACCACCTTTCCGCATGCCAAATCTACCTAGTTATTCGGGGAACACTAGAGCTAATACTCATATTGGAGGGTTTGAGGTAACGTTGTCGGCTGGCGGCCAAGCAATGAGGCTATAATCTGCAAGGCGTTTGCGGCACCCTTGCGATCACGCGTGGAATGGTTTTGGCGCGGCCCGGCGGAGTCGATGATGGGGGTATCGGGACCTCAAGAATAAATTTTTGGCGGGATTCGGTGGATCGGGAGCGCGGCCGCTCAGACCGAATTGTGTAGTTTGAAACAGTATGAAGGAGAAAGCATTTCGGCTTTCACGAGATAGATTTATGGAGGTCGCGAACCGGATTGCGAGGCGTCGATCGAGCGAGATTGTTATCTTTGTTTAACTACGGGCACATTGCGGGCATGTTCAAGCGGAGTTACGTATGCGCTTGCCGAAAGACAGCCGCGAGTTATGCGAAAGGGTTAGAGCTTACCGTAGTGGTTTGAGAAGGAAGGCTGTTAAGGCCGCCCCTCTGCAGCGGCACCGGCGAGAAAAGTGTCAAAGAGCGGATTGAAGTTGTCGAAAGAGGAAAGTAAGGTTGATCGAGGAGGTCGCAGTGGATCTCGTATCTTGGCGGAAACAAAGGGGGTCGAGGTAGAGGTCGGGAGCGAGGGAAAGATCATTAAGTTTAGCAAATTGAACACTACTTTGAGCGAGATTTGGAGGAAGAGGAATTTCGAGCCTTATCCCATTCGAGAAGATACTTATGGGGCTCGAGATCCAAGTAAATATTGCGATTTTCATAAAGGACAAGGCATACTATAGAAGATTGTTATAATTTGAGAAAGTTGATTCAGTCGGGATTGATAAAGGCGAATTCAAACAATATCTCGAGGGCGCTGCGGCGAGAAGAAGGAGGGCGACAAGATAGAGCCCGGGGTCGAAAGCATGTAATCGATGTGATTCGGGACCCGTTGCGAGTGTCGCGCAGTTGGACAATCAAATAATGATGTTGGCGCGCGGTTTGATATTCCCCATTTGCGCCGGCGAAGATAAGGTGATTAGCTTTTCGAGAAGTGAGCTTGCCGCAACAAAGGGTCATGGAAGCCAACTGTTATTATCACTATATGCCCAGGAAAGCAATGTAGTACAGCCAGTGATGGTTGATTCGGGAGCTAGCGAGGAATGTGTTGTACTATGAAGCCTTGAAAGGATGAACTACTCCGACGCTAATCAGGGTGCCCTACCGTGGGATGCCTTGAAAGGATTTACGAACCACCTCGCCAGTTAAGGTAAAAGGGGCAAATCTGTTGGAAGTAGAGATTGGTGAAGGCGAGATGGTAAGAAGCGAGATGGTGGAGTTTTTGTGATTGATCGGTTTCCGCGTCTGGCGATAGTTGGAATTCCCTTTTTGCTAAGTTTTGAAATGGTGCTTTGTCCATCCCGCATCGAGAGGGTAAAGTACCCCACGGCCGTGGTATCGGTGTACGAAGAGTGAGGCTATCTCGGTTGCGAGAAAAAAGAAGGAGATGGTAAAAGCAAAAGGAAAAGCCACTTGTTCGTTGGTGACAAAGTCAGATTCTCGCCATCTGAGGATAAATATGGTTGAGCTTAGCGAATGTGAAAATGATTCCGCGACAACGGAGCGTTTGGAGAACGACAAAGCTGTGGTTGTCGCTGAGGCACAAAGGGCCCCGAAATGATTGAAGAAGTAATCAAAGTTTTCGGTGGGCGAGATTCCGGCCCGGGCGCGCGGTCGAAGCAGCTAAAGGCGAGATGGTTTTGGGAATTGAAGTTGTGAATGGGACCAAGCTTAAGCTACTGGGCCCCAGGGTGGTGCGGTTTGTCGGCATGGGGAGCCCGGGGTGGAGGAGATCATAGTTGAGGAAATAATTGATAGTGGCGAGGAAGATTGCGAGATGATAGAGGTGGAGACCCCGATGGGTGTCCTACAGGAAAGACATTTCTTGATCTTTGGAAAGGTGATTCCGCGAGGGCAGGAAAGTAAAAAGCGGAAAAGGATAGAAGTTGAGACTTTGCGGACGCGAGATGAGCAGAGCTCCGGGCGGGAGAGGAACTAGAAGAAGTGGAGATCAGCCGTTACTTCCGGAGCGGCGAGTTAAGATCGGGAAACAATTGTTCGGGGATGGCGAGAACAATTGGTCGAATTTCTTAAAGATAACTTGGATGTGTTTGCATGGAGGCACGAGGATATGAAGGGAATTGATGAGAATGTCGCTTTGCATTGTACGAATGCGAGATCCTAATGTAGAGCCTTTCAAGCGAGAGGTCGAGCATTTGTCGCGAGAAAAGGAAGACGCGGTTTTGAAAGAGGTGGATAAATTGTTGAAGGCGGGAATCATTGAAGCGGATTCGGTATCCCGAGTGGTTAGCTTGTCTGTGATGGTTTTAAAGTCAAATAAGAAGTGGAGAATGTGCATTGACTTTGCGGATTTGAATCTTGCTGTCCCAAAGATTGTTACCCGCTTAGAAATTGATAAATTGGTGGATTCGATTGCCGGCCATAGGGTTTTAGCTTCATTGATGCATACTCGGGGTATCATCAAATCAAGATGTGCGAGGATGATAAGGCTAAAACGGCTTTCCGAACTCTAAAGGAAATTTACATTCTACAAGATGATGCCGCTTTGGCTTGAAGAATGCGGGCGACTTATCGCGAATGGTGAATGAGGTTTTCAAGTCGCAGATTAGGCGCAACACAGGAAGCATATATAGATGACATGGTAATAAAAACGAAGGAGTATGATCATGTGTTGGATCTCGCCGAGACGTTCGAAAATTTGAGGAGAAACTTCAGTAAATTGAATCCCGGCAAGTGTACGTTCGGAGTAGCTGTGGGAAAATTCTTGGGCTTTCTAGTGAATAGGCGCGGGATAGAGGCTAATCCCGAAAAAATTCGGGCTTTATTGGAGATGTCGCCGCCTCGGTCGATACGCGAGACCTGAGGTTGAATGGTAGGATTATAGCCTTGGGGAGATTCATCTCTAAGTTGGCCAGAAAAGTGTTTGCCGTTCTTTAAGGTGTTGAAAGGGGTGAAGAGTTTTGCTTGGGATGAAGAGTGTGATGCCGCATTTGAACAAATGAAAATATATACAGGAAAGCCGCCGTTGTTATGTAGTCTGTTGAGGAGAAGAGTTATTTGTTTATTTGGCGGCTTCGGACTTGGCGGTGGCCGCGGTTCTTGTGCGAGAAGAGAAGGGGATTCAAAGACCGATTTACTATGTGTCTAAGGCATTGAGCGAGAGTAGAGTCAAGGTACTTTAATGCGAGAAGTTGGCACATGCTTTGGTAGTAGCCGCGAGAAAATTAAGAGCTTATTTTGTCGCGCATACCATTGTTGTGTTAAGTGATGCTCCGCTTGAGAAAAATTTTGCGGCGACGATGCCGCGGGAAGATTCTTGAAATGGTCAATTGAGTTAGCGAGTTTGATTTAAAGTATGAAGCTCGCCTTAGGAGCAATTAAAGCGCAGCGGCGCATTTCATCGTTGAGACATCTTTCACGAAGTCGCAGAGGAATTGATGGAAGACTTAGTGAGGAAGAAAGCGGAAAAGAAGGTAGGGCCCTGTTTACGGGAAGAGGAGGAAAGGCCGATTGATTGTTGGGTTACGTATGTTGATGGGTCATCTTGAAGGATAAAGGCGGTGCGGGAATCACCACTGACTTCGCCGGATGGGGAGTTAAAGTATGAGAAAGCCACTAAGGTTCAAGTTCAGCGTCTCTAATAATCAAGCGAGTATGAGGCTTTGATTCTTTGGGGGTAGAATTGGCACGAGATATTGGGTTGACGAAAATAGCGATTCACTCGGATTCCCAGTTAATTGTCAATCGAGGTAAATGGCGAGTATGGAGTGTTGAACGTGGTGCTAACGAAATATTGTGACTTGGCGAGAAGCTTGTTAAAAAGTTTTGAGTTACGGGAGTTGGTGCGAGTTGATAGGGCGATAATTCGCGGGCGATGAGTTGAAGTAGGACGGTGGGATCGAGGAAGCGAGCAATGCCGGTGAACCAATGGTTGAATACGTGGATATGCCGGTGATCAATAGACCGATTGTCGGCTGAGATTGCCGATGGCGAGAAGGATTGGGTTGTGAAATGAAGGAATTTCTAGATAAAGGAGAGCTGCCCGAGATGAGGAGCGAAGGCAAAAAATGATAAAGGCGACATCCCAGATTCACATGCGGGATGGAGTATTGTATAGGAGGTCTTTTTCAAAACCACTAATGAGGTGTGTTGAGCCGGCTTGGTTGCGAAGGTTTTGTTCGAGATCCATGAGGGTATGTGGTGGCCATCCGGTGCGAAAAGTTAGGCGACAAAGTGTTGTTCCATGGATATTGCGCGAAGCACGAGGAAAGATGCGGAGATGTACGTGAAGAAGTGCGAGAAATGTCAAAGATTTGGCAACATTCCTCGGATTCCCGCCATGAAGCAAACTCTATTGTGCAGACATGGCCGTTTGACATGTGGGGATTGATTTGATAGGGCCATTCCCAAAGGCCGAGGTGGTTGTCGGCATGTGGTTGTCGGCTTGTGGATTATTTCACAAAATGGGTAGCGAAGGCGTTGGCGACAATCGGCGAAGATCAAGTTATAAAGTTTGTGCAAGAAAACATTTGGTGTAGATATGGGGTTCAAGGGTTATTATTTGAGATCACGGCACTCAGTTCGGGAAAAAGTTTTGGAATGTTCAGTCAACGTCAAACATTGGATGTCGGCCCTATATAGGCCGCAGTGCAGCGGTCGGGCGGAGCGGCAAATAAGCAAGTCATTGTCGCCTTGCAAAAATCTGGAAGGAAGAAGTGGAGCGTAGTTAGAGGAGTTGCCTATTGCTTTGTGGTATGTGCGTACTCTTGTTAAAGGCTCAAGCTGGGAAAGCTGCTTTTGCCCTTACCTATGGATCGAGGCCATGGCACCCGCGAGAGATAGCTTTGCCGACATACGGGGTTGCTTACTATGACGAGGCGAAAACGAGCGAGGCGGTGTAATGATCTTGACACGATTGATGAGAAGAGAATGTATGCGAGAATGAAGATGATTAATTACAAACGAGAAGATGAAAGCCCGGCATGATAAGCGAGTTAATAGGAGGTCCTTCAATGTTGGAGATTGGGTTTTGAGGAGTGTTGAAGCAACGGGGCCAAGCCGGATTTACCAAGTTAAACGAGAAATGGGAAGGACCTTTCCAGATTTCGAGTGTGGTGCGGGAAGGAACCTATAGATTGAGAAACCGGATGGTGAAGAATTGAAGAATGCACGGAATGTCGATCATCTCAAGCGGTTCTATCGGTGAAGCCGTAGCGACATCTTTGTCATTTCGATTTTCGCCTTTTGCCCCAGACAGCAAAAGTTACATAACTTTTTCTTGTAAATGGTTCTTTTGATTGTCAAAGGAGAAAGTTATGTAAAATTTGGTGTTCTAGGAACCATGCAATGTCTGTATGATAAAGATGAAAGCGAAGTTTTTCTCTCGACATGCTCATGATGTATTTTTATATTTATAAGATGCTCTAACGATATGGTTAGATTATTTCTTGAAGATGGCGGACGAAGAGGTTGCCGCTAAAGCTTGAAGATGGCGGACAAAGAGGTTGCCGCTAAAGCTTGAAGATGGCGGACGAAGAGGTTGCCGCTAAAGCTTGAAGATGGCGGACGAAGAGGTTGCCGCTAAAGCTTGAAGATGGCGGACGAAGAGGTTGCCGCTAAAGCTTGAAGATGGCGAACGAAGCGGTTCGCCGCTAAAGTTAAAAGCTTGGAGAAAGAGGTGGCTTGGAGATAACGGTTTGAGTCACCCAAACCTTGCGGCTTGGAGATAACGGTTTCAAGTCGCGGTGCACAGGATAACGGTTTCGAGCGCTAGAAAAGTCCGGCTTTTTAACGGGCGAGAAAGGGAGGTGGCTTGGAGATAACGGTTTCAAGTCACCAAACCTTGCGGCTTGGAGATAACGGTTTCAAGTCGCGGTGCACGGAGATAACGGTTTCGAGGCACCTAGAAAAGTCCGGCTTTTAACGGGCGAGAAAGGGGAGGTGGCTTGGAGATAACGGTTTCAAGTCACCAAACCTTGCGGCTTGGAGATAACGGTTTCAAGTCGCGGTGCACAGAGATAATCGGTTTCGAGCACCTAGAAAAGTCCGGCTTTTTAACGGGCGAGAAAGGGAGGTGGCTTGGAGATAACGGTTTCAAGTCACCAAACCTTGCGGCTTGGAGATAACGGTTTCAAGTCGCGGTGCACAGAGATAACGGTTTCGAGGCACCTAGAAAAGTCCCGGCTTTTTAACGGGCGAGAAAGGGAGGTGGCTTGGAGATAACGGTTTCAAGTCACCAAACCTTGCGGCTTGGAGATAACGGTTTCAAGTCGCGGTGCACGGAGATAACGGTTTCGAGGCACCTAGAAAAGTCCGGCTTTTAACGGGCGAGAAAGGGGAGGTGGCTTGGAGATAACGGTTTCAAGTCACCCAGGCCTTGCGGCTTGGAGATAACGGTTTCAAGTCGCGGTGCACAGAGATAACGGTTTCGAGGCACCTAGAAAAGTCCGGCTTTTTAACGGGCGAGAAAGGGGAGGTGGCTTGGAGATAACGGTTTCAAGTCGCGAGCCTTGCGGCTTGGAGATAACGGTTTCAAGTCGCGGTGCACAGGAAGATAACGGTTTCGAGGCACCTAGAAAAGTCCGGCTTTTTAACGGGCGAGAAAGGGAGGCGGCTTGGAGATAACGGTTTCAAGTCACCAAACCTTGCGGCTTGGAGATAACGGTTTCAAGTCGCGGTGCACAGAGATAACGGTTTCGAGGCACCTAGAAAAGTCCGGCTTTTTAACGGGCGAGAAAGGGGAGGCGGCTTGGAGATGCGGTTTCAAGTCGCAGGCCTTGCGGCTTGGAGATAACGGTTTCAAGTCGCGGTGTCACGGAGATAACGGTTTCGAGGCACCTAGAAAAGTCCCAAAATCGTATTGCGACTGGAAGAGCGAAATGCGAGATCAAGCGTAACTTTACCAAAAGGGGAAAAGGTGTTAAACCTAACTTTGATTAACAATCTTAGTTAGTTGGTTTTGGTAAAGGAACACATATATAGAAACGGGGTTTATATCAAAGAGGAAATTTGTTATATTCATCTCTCGGTTTATCGACGGTGATGAATCTAACAATAAATCTATCAGTAATGAGTTAAATCACTTCCGCAAAGTGCGTTAGACAAATGATCTTAAGAATAGAGTAAAATTTGCCTAAAGACAAGCCTCGCTCTTTTGGAGGAGTAGTATGTATATAGGTAAGTTATGAGAAAGAGTCTTCGATAAACTATCGAAGCGAAAAAGGTAGAATTTCAACGCAAATTGCAATAAGCGAGTAATAACAAAATACGAGTCGGTGTCGCGGGCGACATAATGAAGCATTAAAGAAAGTTTACGAAAGCGAAAGGATTAGGCGAGATGCCAATGGCGGCCTCTTAACCATTGTAGAGTAAATGTCAAGGCGAGAATGCATAGTAATCAAAGGTATAATCAAGTCGCTAAGAGCGACGTCGAAGTTATAACTAAGTAAAAGTTCAAGAATCACATATGGAAACACAGAGTAAAGTATCAAGTCGCAAACCGCGACACCACTTTAAAAAGAGCATAAGCGTTTAGGCCGCAAACCACGACCTTACAACCACACAAACTGTCTAAGTCGCAAACCGCGACAAAAAACCGCAAAAGACCAAGCATCAAATTGTTCAAGTCGCAAACCGCGACACCCAAAAAATAAAATGTTTAAGTCGCAAACCGCGACATTCCCAAGAGCACTATTGTTTAAAAGGCTAGAAAATAAATTGTTTGAGAAACAACCACGAAACATTGTTTAATGAGAAGAACCACAGTAAATCGGGAGCGAAGGTTGTGTTTCACCGGCGGAGAGTCGGGTAGCACGGCGGGCTTCGCAGCGGCTTTTTGGCGGCGAGGAGAGCTTGACCTTTCGTGCCAATCAGTTCCACCCACATGGACGGAGCGTCGTTGTCGATGAGTTCAGGAGGCTCCCAGGTTGGCTTGCCCGAAGCTCATCTTCTGCGGCCAAAGCCTTGACTCTCCCTCTTCGTAAGGAGCAAATAGAGTGACCGCGGCGACAAAGTCGGCTGTAGATCTGCTCTGAGCCCCATTTCGCAATCGGTTCGGGAGTTATTCTTTGGGATGTCCTCGGAGCTTGCCGCCGCTGCCGCATGGCGTGAAGTAAGGCCTTGTCGTACATATCCATGGCGTCAGTTTCCGCTCTCTCTTTGTTGGCGGCAATCTCTGTGACCAGGTCTTCATTCTTGGAAGTCGGGGGCCGAGGTTGTCGGCTTGAGGCTTGGATCTTCTCTTCCCGGCGCCACCTTTTCTGCGGCTACCTCCTTCAATTTATCTTCAGCCAGCGAGGCCTTGTTCTCGCTTGCCTTGGCACCTCAGAGGCCTTGATTGCTCGCCTGCGGCTTTGCCAAATCCTTCTCCATCTCGCCACATCTGCCTTTGTATTTTTCTTTCTCCGCCGGCTGCGCGCTTGCGAACCTTATCCGCTTTCTCGGCTTCACGCATTGCCATTTTATACTTGTCCCTGAATCCACGCAAAGTACTCGCCACCTATGAAAATTCGGGAAAAGTTAAGTGTGAAGGATGTTGACCAAGTAAAAGTAGATTACCAAGCGAAAAGTGTTACATGACAGGCACTTACGCTGCAAATTTGAAGGCCAGCAAAATTCAAAGATAAATCAATATCCTGCTCAACCACTTCCCTTATGGCCGCCCGTCGCAAGTCCATTCAAGTATCTGGCGCCAATCGGACTATTGTGAGGATCGCGAGTGAAGGTTGAAACCTTCCATAGGGGAACAGAGGCAATTTCCACACCGAGATTGTACAAATCTTCTCTCTCTGTGGGCATCTCGAACCGCTTCCACTGAGCCGGCTCACCAATTCGGCCTCCCCGCCCGGTGGATTCCTCTATTGGCTCGGTTTCCTCCTCTGTTCGCACCCTTTTGTGAGCGCGAGAACCGGAGGGTGGGGGACTTAGGCTGGCGGAGGAGGCTCTATTACCGCGATTTCAACATCATCTTCGCCTGCTTCTACTTCCATTCTCTCTTCCTGCTGAACGACAGATGTCCTCACAGGAGTTTTCGCCCTGCTTGATTTCCGTGATTGCCCATTTGCCTTCTCGGCGGCAATCGCGCCTTCTCGCGAGCAATCGCTTGAGAATCATCACCGTCGCGAGAAATGGGGAGCTCTATCTCCTGGGCCTTGGCTAGATCGGCTTGGCGGGCATGTGTAAGCGGCGTTTACGGCGACCATCGAGATCTCGCCGCGGCATTTGCACGCCTATCGAGAGATGTCCGTGTGTCGAAAGCCTGGATCAAGAAAAGGCGTTAGATAAAGGGAAACAAAAGGAAAAAGTAAAGGATAAAGGGAAGTGAAATACGTACTTAAAACTTCAAACATAGCAGTGCAGCAATGATCTTTCTTTTTGCAAGGCCCACACTCGGAGGCGAGAACATCCCCAGAATGGCGTTCCCAACCGGGGTATGGGTCTAGTGGTTTGATGATCAAGCGAGGTTCATTGTCGGGGTATAGATAATCGGGAAAACCAACTTTCCTAAGCGAAGAAGGGCGAGATAGAATATCTCGCCGGGAAAATAACGCTAACCCGTGTCGAGGCATCTTCCAAAACCTTAAAAATTTTTCTCTCAACCAAGGAGTCGCCAAACTAAGGCATTTCGGGTTATAATTTTTGCATATATGTCGCCAAGATCACATGGATGGGTCCGGCCTATGCGGGATATGATCGAAGTGGATTGGATTGCCGAGTTATGGACTTTTCTAGGTAAGGGGTCAAAAGCTTAAGACTCTTGTACTTGACGAGAGGCGGTTCTCAACTACGCCACGCCTCGAGACACGAAGTATAACCATCAAACAAGTTTACAAAAAGGGGAAGTGTGGGTTCTTGTTTGAGGCCACGCAAATCACTATGTAGCTAGTGAGGACCCTAATAGCATTGGGATGAAGGTCTACTATGGGCTTGGGAGTGGATTAAGACATCGACTAGGAAGGGGTCTATTGGTACCACTAAGGCCGGCATCTAAGCGAGAGGCAGGAATACTATAACCCCATCGTTTCTATCTCGCATGCGGCGGGATAAATCTCCGACATATGGTTCAATGTGGTAGATGTCCGGGTTAATCCCGTACTTAACGTAATAGTAGATTGTAATTGAGAGTGAGAGGAGCTGCTGGAGCCGGCGACCTCAGGGTTGGACGAACCCTGTGATACAGGTTGTCGCTCTTGGGTCTCAGCCGCTAGAGTGTCCGAAACATCGTGGTCAGATGTCGAGTTTGAGGAAGACATGACCTGAGAATAGAAGGGAGGACCAAGTAAATTTGGGGGCTGCGATAGAGCTAGAAAAATCAGTTTAAGGAGATAGATGTCAAAGGCATGAAGGGGGTATAATTTCGTGAAGAAAGTATGCATGGGGTCAGGAATTATAGGGAGAGGAAAGGGCGGCATGCATATTCATGTCGCCTAATCAAGGAGTAAGAATCTGTGATTAAGGAAAAAGCCCCTGCTCCCATCATCTCTTTTGAAAAACCCTCTCACACATATTGCGCTCCAACCAGACTTAACAAATTTTAGAAAAAGGACAATCGTTTACAAGAAAATCTGAAATTACAAAATACGAGAATCCTTGCGAGAATCCAAGCAAGAACGCAAGCGAGAATTCATGCGAGAAGGTAAAGTTAGAGAAATTACCTGGTAGGTTGCAGATCGGAACAAAGGCTTGAAGAAGAAGTTGAAACGGAAGTCTGAGGGCTCTATACGCCACCTTCTTCTCCTGGAAATCCTTATGATGCTCCGAAATTTGCAGATTAGTTGATTATAAAAAGTGTCTGCGATGGGGGAAGTGCGGAGTGTAAAATGCTGAAGAAGGGTTTTTAAACTCCAAAAGTATGGGAATGGAAAGGTTAGGGGGGGGAGTTACGAGAGGGAGTTAATGGAGTATGATTTTTGAAATTCCCCCCATTATTGCGAATATTTAAGGGATGGACGGCTCAGTTTCCAACGTAAGTGTACGGCCCCCCCAACCGTCTGGCTCACCCCCGTCACGACACGTGGCACGAGCGTGGCGAATAAGGACTATTTCCTCACCAATGCGGAGGATGAAATTGCGAGACTTATGCGACATTAAATAAAGTTCTCGCCTGGACCATGAATAATCCAAGGCTTGAACTTGGGGGCTTCTGATACGACCCCATAAATTATATTGGGCCCAGGTAATAAGAAACTAGGCCCAATAGCGAATCAAGGGCCAGGCCCATTGGGCTTAGGCCGACAAAGGGAATTTGCCGTGTTCGCGACATAGGATGAATAAGGCCCCTTGGAGCTGTTTTTAGACCCCGGCGAGAAGGAACGTGGGGATATCGATTTAGGTACAATGGGGGTATGCGAAAGACATGGCCTAGCTACTGCCCGCTTCATGAGTAAGAGGATTATGCTTTGCTCGCGAGCTCCACGAGTTGGGCGACATGACGGTTGATGTCGCCCATAGTCGAGTCGTCGCCTAAACGACTAGGAACTCAGGCATTCCACGATGGCACATCGATTGTCGCCTATGTCCCTTACCACAAGTACTTGTGATGTGTGGCCCGATGTGACAAGGTGAATAGTGAAATCCCACTAAGTTGAGGTTGGTTGAGATCAATTCCATTGGATGATTGACAAGTGTCCCCCATGTGCAAGGCACATGGGGGGTTTAGGGATATAAAAGGTGAATAGTGTTCATTGCATGGGTATGTTCACTCTCTCTCTGCATTCTCTCTCTAAGTTCTTCATTGTTTACCACCTTCCTTGTTCATCTAACCTTACTCTCACGCCGGAGGGGGTACGCCGGAGTCACCCCCGGCCTAGTTTACCTTGTTCCTTGTGTGTAGGCGATCAACCAAGTAAGGAAGCAGCCGGAGTGTCCAAGTTAGCTCAGTTCCTGTGCAACCAAAGATTTCCCATGGTAGCATCAGCACCAAATTTTAACTGCTATTCATAATAGATTGATGAAGTATATATTTTAGGTTGATTTTGCGGGTTTTCTTGCTTGCCTAATATGATTGGCCAAAGGCATTGGACTTGGACAGGAAAAAAAATCTTAGTGTTCCTCAGGTTGAGAAAGTGCTCTGAAACTAGAGAATAGCCAGGGTTCAGGATAGCAATATTTTGATTTCTATTTAATGTTGAATGAGTTTGCTATGGCGTTGTTCAGTGAGACAACATTAAACTATTGTGGGGGGGGGGGGGGGTACAAGGAAACAGAGATTTTGTTATGGCCTAGGTCGGTGGGTGAACATTAAACTATTTTGGCAACGAGCAAGGAAATAGAGTTTTTGGTGCATAAGAACCATCCACTTTTTTAGAGTTGGGCATAATATGGAGCTTGATTTGTGCTCGCACTTCCACAATGTTCCTTTATTGCATTGCTCTTCATGCTAATTCATGTCTGATTACTGCTGGCATAGTCAGGAATCCATTTGAAGGAGAAGGGAAAGAGTTATGAGTGGATAGAGGCCTTGCCAGTGTGCAAATGTGTAACAAAAGCAATTAAGTTTTTCAGTCTAACAAGTGATGGCTGCTATCCATCATGTTTTATCTCCTGTTGATCAGAGAGGTGAAATATAGCTGCCCTGTTCCTCCTACCTTCAATGTGTTTATTATATTCTGGATATGTAACGCAACTATACTTGGACCGATGTTCTTTTGGTTGTTATTTACTAGTTCTTCTACTTCTTTCTCCTCCAGGTCCTTGTGCCTCGTGCTTAGTTTTTTTTTTTTTTTTTTTTTTGAAATATTCCACATCTTATACAACTAATTGCGTTATCAATATTATTCTTCTCTTTTTTCATTTTTTTAATATTTGAGTTGTACATTAATGTGCTATTTAAATTGATTTTAACAACAGATGGTGGCGGTGGTAAGGGTACCTGGGGGAAATTGCTCGATACTGAAGGCGAATCTTGTCTTGATCACAATGACCCTAACTACGACAGTGGCGAGGTAACTATTTTTTTTTATCTAATTCCTCTTTTTCCTTTCCTAATGTTGCAATTTTTTTATTTTTTTGTATTTTGTATTTTGGATGCAATGTTCTGGATTGGCTTTCACTGCCTTTATTTATGCTTTTTGACGGGCACTCGTTCTCTCTTGTTGCTAACTGCTGTTTTTTACCTTGCTTATTTTTTTTGGATCAGAATGCTCATGTGCCATTTTTCTGATTATTGAATTATGTAGGAACCATATCAACTTGTGGGAGCAGCTGTCAGGGATCCATTGGATGATTACAAGAAAGCTGTTGCTTCTATTATTGAGGAATACTTCAGCACAAATGATGTGGAAACGGCGGCATCTGACCTTAAAGAACTAGGTTCAAGTGAATATCATCCTTACTTCATTAAGAGGCTTGTTTCCATGGCCATGGACAGACACGACAAGGAGAAGGAAATGGCTTCAGTTCTGCTTTCGGCTCTGTATGCAGATGTTATCAGGCCACTCCAGATTAGTCAAGGGTTTTTCCTACTTCTCGAGTCTGCAGACGACCTTGCAGTGGACATACTGGACGCTGTTGACATTCTTGCTTTATTCATTGCCAGAGCAGTTGTTGATGACATCCTTCCTCCAGCTTTTGTCACCAGGGCAAAGAAATCACTGTCTTCTGAATCTTCCAAGGGATTCCAGGTTCTTTTAACTGCAGAGAAAAGTTATCTCTCAGCTCCGCATCATGCAGAGCTCGTTGAGCGTCGCTGGGGTGGCAGCACCCATGTAACTGTGGAGGAAGTTAAGAAAAGGATTGCAGATCTTTTGAGGGAATATGTGGAGAGCGGTGATACTTTTGAGGCCTGTAGGTGCATTAGGCAACTGGGAGTTCCATTTTTTCATCATGAAGTCGTCAAGAGAGCTTTGACTTTAGCCATGGATATTCGTTCAGCAGAGCCACTTATTCTGAAATTATTAAAGGAGGCTGCGGAGGAGGGCCTGATAAGTTCTAGTCAAATGTTCAAGGGGTTTACTCGATTGGGTGAGAGCCTTGATGACCTTGCTCTTGATATTCCTTCCGCAAAGACACTGTTCGGGAACCTAGTCCCACTGGCAATCTCTGAAGGCTGGCTTGATGCCTCGTTTGTGAAATCTTCTGGAGATAATGGGATAGAGGACAAGGATGATGGCAAGTTGAAGCGCTACAAGGAAGAAGTCGTCACAATTATTCATGAGTACTTTTTGTCGGATGACATTCCTGAACTCATTCAGAATCTTGAGGATCTTGGGTCACCTCAGTTTAATCCAATCTTTCTGAAGAAGCTCATAACTCTTGCCATGGACAGGAAGAACAGGGAGAGAGAAATGGCGTCTGTTCTGCTATCTGCTCTTCACATCGAGCTCTTCTCAACCGATGATATTGTCAATGGCTTTGTTCTGCTTCTGGAATCGGCTGAGGACACAGCTCTAGACATTCTGGATGCTTCAAATGAACTTGCTCTCTTTCTAGCTAGGGCTGTCATTGATGATGTGTTGGCTCCATTGAATTTGGAGGAAATAGGAAGCAAATTACCATCTAATTGCAATGGAAGTGAAACTGTGCATGTGGCTCGGTCACTTGTAGCTGCCCGACATGCTGGTGAGAGGCTTTTGAGGTGTTGGGGAGGTGGGACCGGATGGGCTGTGGAGGACGCAAAAGACAAAATTATGAAGCTTCTAGAAGAATACGAGACTGGAGGTGTAGTTAGTGAAGCCTGCCAGTGTATCCGTGATCTCGGGATGCCATTTTTCAATCACGAGGTTGTAAAGAAAGCTTTGGTTATGGCAATGGAGAAGAAGAACGACAGGATACTGGACTTGTTACAGGAGTGCTTCAGTGAGGGTCTGATAACTATTAATCAGATGACTAAAGGGTTTGGGAGGATCAAAGATGGGCTTGATGATCTAGCACTCGACATACCCAATGCTAATGAGAAGTTCAAGTTTTATGTTGAGCAAGCCAAGCAGAAAGGGTGGCTTATTCCCTCTTTTGATGCTGATAATGTTGATGAGGATATGGTGATTCCCACTGCAGCATGTTGAGGTTTAAGTACACTGGTCTTTTCTATCCCTGCTCATGTTTGTTATTCCCCCACTATCCCTACTTTCTGTATTGCTCTGTTTGGGTTATCTTTGTTCTAAAGTCGATATGGGATGTTCAGCTTCTTCTTATGCGAATTTGTTTTTGAACATTTATTTTCTTTTGTTGTTCGATGGAGATTCTGAATGTATAAATGTAGGTCTTTGGTTCTAACTCTATTAGGGTGACACTGCACTTTGAATTAATGACTCTTATAGAGTATGTCTCCTATACACCACTTCTTGATTAGTACTCCCCCGTCCCAAAATGATGACTCTTCTGTTTTCTTCCAGCACTAATCTTCTAGTTTTAGTCATCTATTTTCTTTGATTGCTTTTAATTTCTAAATTTTTTGGTTTCTGTTTTATTGTTGGCGACCTTACTGTTCATGTGCTGAATTTCTCTGTTTTTCTTCCTTCACTCGTGTAGTACAGTTATGAAAAAGCATGACAGTTGAAGGGACCTGGTTTGAAGTAATCTATTATTGCTGCAATTTTAGCAGTTTCTTAATTATACCATCTCTTAGCAGCAGCAGAGTCCAAAATTAGTTTGTTTAAGAGTTGTGTTTTGGCAGGCTAAATTCTCAAATTATGTTGCTGAGGAGAATGATTACTGAAATATGCTATACTTTCTCTGTTCCGAACAAAGGGTCTTGTTATCAAGTATTTGCACACTTATTTAAGATAATTAAAAAAATACTCCAGTTAACATTGGCAAGTGGGATGAGGATATAACCGTTTAAAACACTATTGATGATTCAAGTGGGTAATAAGTAGAGCGATAAGTAATGGTTTTTTGTAATTTTATAAAAAGAGGGTATAAATGTTCAAATATTATTATTTGCCATTTTGGGATAAACAAAGTAGGACTCTTAGTCCGGTATGTATCAAATAAGGCAATGCTCTTTTGCTCACCTAAGTTTTCAATTTTTTTCAATGTGCTCATTTATATAGTTTTTGATTCAATGTCCTCACTTAATTACGTAATTTTTTCAATGCTCTCACTCCCTTGACGAAATCGTTAGTTTTTAACTGATTTAGGTCACGTGACTAATCTCAGTTAAAAAACTTAACGAATCAAACCTAAAAATGAACATGACCCTAACTTCGTTATGTTTGGGTCAACAAATAAATACAAAATAATTAAAATCAAATCTTCAATTTAATGAGCCAAGCATAAACACAAGTTCTCTCTCCGGTCTATATAATTCTCAAATCAAATATGGATTTAGAAACCAAAACCCAGATTTTAGATTTAACTTTTTCATTTAACCAAAACGGATCGACTCTTCTCTTTCAAACACTAATTGTTAAGAATTTTACGGCTAAAGTAAGGATTGTAGAGAGAGAAAGAAGTTACATGATTTTTACAAACCCATAATGGAAATTTTAAATCAAATATGGGTTTACAAACCAACACCTAGATTTTATTTGAAATATGTTTTGGACTGCTTCGGCTGAAAATGGAGAGACCTGGAAATAGGGAAGAGAGAGGGAGGGGGAGGGGTTTAGATTATAAAACTTAAAATACTTTGGACCTGTTTACCGTCAATACCCCTAAAATACTTTGGACATGTTTATGCTTGTTTCGTTAAAGTGAAGACTTGATTTTAATTATTTTGTATTTATATGTTGACCCAAACATAACAAAGTTAGGGTCATGCTAATTTTTAGGTTTGATTCGTTAAGTTTTTTAACTGAGGTGAGTCACGTGACCTAAATCAGTTAAAAAACTAGTGAGGTTGTAAAGAAGGCTTTTGATGTAAACAAACAGAGGTTATGAGATGGAACCGAACAAGAAATCAACAAGATTCGTTAACAAAGAAGGCATAGCCGTTCTTGTCCTTTAATTCAATTCATAATCCAAAAAACTAAGTTATTCAAAGCCATAAAGATGTTTAAATGCTCCCCTAAAACCCTAAAACGAAATAGCAAAGAAAGTACCAAAATACCCTAGCTTAATTAAACCACAACTTCAGCAAACAGAAACAAAACAGAATTAGGAAACTGCTGTTGACGGCGAGGCGGGCGCCTGGCCTGGAATGGGGCGGCCGCCTGGGTGGCAGCAACCTACGGCTTGCTTGGTCCTTGGTGAGGCGGGCGCTTGGCCTGGAGTGGGGCGGCCGCCTGGGTAACAACAAGTTTGTTCAGCATCAGCCGTGCCCCTTTTCAGCATCAGCTCAGCATCAGCCTTGCCCCTTTTAGCATCAGTCTTGCCCCTTTGCTCCTCATCTGCAGCAGCTGCATCAGCTTTGGTTATGACAATGGAGAAGAAGAATGACAGGATACTGGACTTGTTAAATACAGGAGCTCTTCAGTGAGAGTCTGACATCTATGGAACTGATCTCGAGGCAGTAGAAGGAGATATATTTGCAGACTGTGGAACTGATCTCGGATCGGGCCCAACAGTGCTTGGCTTTTCTCGCTTTTCACTTGTGTACTGTGATCATACTTGAAGTGAAAAAGTATTCTCAGAAAATTTAACAATCACCAAGTGAATGTTCATTTTGTTGGTGAAGTTATTAATTATTGCAATCATAATGTTTTATATAAGATCATTCGGGATGCTTATTTATATGTTACTAAAAGAGCTTAAACGTCAAATTCTTAAAAATTTCTCTCTACGATTATAAATGGACAATCGTAGGCACGGAGGGAGTAATATTTTTTTGTCAACCGACATGCTATTTGCCATATTCATCTGAGCACTTGTAGAACTTGCTTTGTTGATGGGCTTAGTCCCCCAATTTTCATATGAAACGATAACAACAACCTTTATGGCATCAATGACTAAATAATTTAGATGATTACTCCATGTTCTAATTCATTTTATTGGTATTTACTTGTCATTTTCTAATGGATTGGGATGTTCAGGAAGATGTACATATATAGGATTATTGGTAGTGGATATTTTTCTTCATGTAGGACGGCTTCTGTTAACACTCAAGATGGCGCTCTGTTGGTCTTTCAGGTCTATGCCATTCATGCAAATTAAAGGACTGAAATCCATCTATGGGCAGGGAATAGCTAGAGCTAGCATTGAAGAAATGCATTGGTTCAACTCAATAAAACTTCAACACTACAAACATAACCTGAATTATTGATATTTAAAAAATACAATTCCAGAGGGATTATGATGTTAGAGAAATGGTTCACCTTAAAACCAATTAGTGATAATGCAAGTGACCCATAATTTTTATATGTTATAGGCAAGGTTTGTGGCTTTCACGTGTATTGGACCTACTCTGATACCATATAAGAATTTGGCCATCATTCACTTAAAAGGCCTTGTTAATGAGTGAGGTTATCCGATCTTATATATATGATTAATTATTTTCTACAAGTTGATGTGGGATAAATAGGGTTCTAACACGCCCCCTTGCTACACGTGAAGAGCGTATTAGGGACATTGTCTCACATTGAGAATTGACAAATCTTATACTATATAATATATAAAGATTCTGAGTCACTCCACTTAGCACTATTTAATTGAGGTGGAACCTTAGTTTTTTAAGATGGTATCAAAGCAGCCAGCCCAAGTTAATGATGGAGTTGACCTATGTCGATAAACTCACTCCTTAACAACAAAGGCTTTTTATTTATGAGTATAATGACCCAATTGTAATAATTATGGTCTGACATTTAAAAGGAAAACGGCAAACAGAAAATGTTTATCGCTAAATATATCTGAGGAAGTATCATTTTGGCTTATCCATTACATGAGTGGGAATTTAGCCAAGTCGTATTATTCCAAATTAGCCAGCTGCATAGATGATTCATTCACCCTTTTAACTGAATTATCTTATTACCACAAAGGTGATATGTTCCTTGAACTGTTCTGGTGACCAATAACAGGCAACTGCGGTGGCAGTGGCACACACTATCTTAGTAGACAAATATATTTTTAAACAGTTGATGATCTGAAAAAGGTGATATGTTCCCTTATCTGTTTCTTAATATATTATGATTGGGACCTAGCTTGTTATGTCGATATCTACTTTTCTCACTTTTCACTTCTGTACTATATTGATCATACTTGAAGTGAAAGGAGAGAGAGAGAGAGAGAGAGAGAGAGAGAGAGAGAGAGAGAGAGAGAGAGAGAGAGAGAGAGAGAGAGAGAGAGAAGGTTATTATAATTGAGGAGGAAGAAGAAGGGCAAATAAAAGGCACCAATTCCAAACAAAAATCAATCCATCCTGATTAAAGCTCTGATCTATGCAAGTTCCACACGGGCATCAACTTAAAGATTGGAGCTTTGTCCAACAAACAACCAAAAAGTCATTATGCCATACTGAGTATCAAGATAAACAAAGGCTTAAACATAAATCAGGAAAATCAAACAAAGTGCAAAAATTATGCATATGTCAAATCATTTTCATTAGAGCTCAAATTTTATGTAGTATTGTGAGCCAAAATTTGTAAGATGAGAAGCTACCGAAAATCCATGGCAAAAAAAAAAAAAATATATAACTGGAGCCAGTGTCGCAAATACATGAATGTCAAGGAAAATGTTATACCTGAACAAGGTAGGAATTCCTGTTTGAGGGTGTTATTGCTGCCACTGAGTTTTGCAACATTCAGGACTTGAGTCAAACAAGTCAAAATACAAATTCAAAAACACAATGGAGTAGTCTTATGCTTGTATAATTACGAGAGAATAACTATTCAAATTCAAAACAAGTAATAGAGACATATCCGCTCATCTGTGTTACTCAATATATCGGGTAAAGCAATGACTACGTTGATTTGTTGAAGGATAGCGAAAGTATGTTGATGCTGTCTCAAGCTGATACCCAATCAATATATATGTATATATATATATATATATATATATATATATATATATATATATATATATATATATATACACATACTCAATAAAACAAAGAGAAACAAAGCTAGGGAGAGAGACAATAAAAAAGCACACATGAAGAAAGATAGAGAAAACATACAACTATATGCAACTTCTAATCTTGTACACATGCAAGTGTACAACTATTTGGCAAGTCTAACTGATGGGCATCCGCATGCCTCTAAAAAATGCTTCAGAAGAAACACGAAAATATTGCCACAGATGAAGCAGGGGGAAGCTAATTAAGGAGAGACAAACCAATGAAAATGCAGGAGTCCCAAAGCTTTTGAATTTTAACCCAGAAGAAGTGAGCATTACAATTTAACCTACCCTCTACCCCCATGAGATACACTGGTGATAAATAAGAACACATGGTTTTAAGATTCAAACCCTAGAATGAACTAGTTCAAACTCTACCAAATCACAAACAAACTTCATAAACTTCAACGACATAGCACATTAGGGCAGGTTTAGGGTCTGTATATGTTAGGGAGAAGTGGAAGAAAATTAGGGCAGAGTGGTAATTTAATTTATTTTTTTTACCAGGCACAGGATAGTAATAAAAATTTACTTTAAGGGTTACAACGTTTATTAAAAATGTTGTAACATTGGATCTATTTAACGGTTTCAAAAAAAAAAAAAAAAACAAAAAAAAAAAACGCTGTGAACCGTGACAACATTTATAGAAAAAATGTTGTAGCAAAATATCTATGACCCCATTTTTAAAGAAAACGTTGTGAAATACTTAGAAACACAACGTTTATTCAGAAAACGTTGTCTTTAATGCCTCAATTACAACGTTTATGAAAAAACGGTGTGAAAGACGGGATTTGTTGTAGTGGTCTGATGTGAGTTATGTTTTAATTATCGTAGGAATCACCCAAATGATGGAGAATATACCGTGATATAAAAAATTCTATGGTGATTGGATTAGGGCTTACACCAATTTGCTTTGGATTAGTCTATGGTTTCATTAGTTTGATTTAGGGTTTTTGACATTTGTAATGGTTGGTTATTGTGTGGATGCTATTTTAATAAAAGCTTGTGATTTGCCACAACTTGTTATTCATTTTTTATTTGTAATGTTGTCATTCATTTTTTGGGATAACGGAAGGGAGTACAAAATTTGGTCAAAAACATTCTTTAAAACATAAATTCATGATAGAGGGTGGGCCAATTGGTTGCCAATAGAAAAAAAAATTAGTTTAATTAATTAAAGTTACAAATGCTTGAGATTCTTGTAAGAGAGATGTTGAGAACGAATTTGAGAGAAGTTTAGAAGGTGTTTTGTGTGATCTTTTAGGGAGAGAACTCAGCAAAATGTGTGAATCGTAACACAAAGGAAGCCCTTGTATATATAGAAGGATATTATGACTTGCTCACTAAGATTAGGAGTCATTAGTAAGGTAAATATCAATCTCTTAATTTGATAGATTTTAATCAATCTAGAAGGTTTAGTTCACAAATCATGTGAAATCCCGGATTGGTGATCAAGAAAGAGATCAAAGTCGATAAGAAAAAGGAAATCAACCTTTTTGGAGAGTTTGTTTCATACGAGACAAGTAGTCTCGTATGAGACAAGCATTACAGAATCATTGTTTTCCACTCTCTAGTTATTTCGTTAGTCAGTTAAGTTCAAACTAATAACGATAGTCAGAAAACATAATGAAAGTGTAGGTCTCAATCCAAAAATCAAAAAGCGAGACTAGAGTAGTGTAATCATGAATTAATCCGTTCAGAATGGGGTGTCTGCAGAAAGAGAGAAGCTAAGGGATTCTGATGCAGTCCGTATGGGTACCTTTAGTGCATCGTATGGGAGCGAGCGAATGGACATCATCAAGTTCAGCCCATGTTTTCTTTGTCCAAGTTCAGCCGTTTATTACTAGTACTTATCCCTACAATAAATCCTCTATTAATTCATGTTTTGACTCATCCAAATAAGTAGTGTTTTGCCTTCTAAAAGTAGCCTATAAATAGCACAGTCTAAGGAGTTTCAAGGCGGATTTGATGTATTATGAATCAGTTTATGATAATATATTACTAGTTGAGTATTACTCCTAGTTTGTTCCTTTCTCTCGTAGTGTTGCAGTTTCTTTAACTGCATCGGTTAATATCAGAGTCGTAGATCCTGCTGAGATTCCTCGGTGCAAAATAATATGTTGCACTTGGACGGAAGACCGAGGACTAGCCACAGCAACAAGAGAGTTGTTGATGTTACTGTTGAAAATAAAAAAATAATCTACGGTACTTCAATGAAGTTCGAAGCCATATTCTCTACTTCGATTTTAACTGTTAAAGGATGCGAAGTAGATTGGAAACTACCTCCGATCTACGATGAGTACGATGAGGATGGATATCTAATTATGGAAGAGAAGGAAGATGACGTAATGGGTTTCCAAAAAGTTTGCACTACAAAGGAATTCAGCACCGAAGCCCTTGCCCTTCCGGCCTCAGCTTTTATGCTTCAGGAGCAAGAGACCCATGCTGTAGAGCTAGAGCGCACATTCATTGCTATCAAACCTGATGGTGTGCAGAGAGGACTAATATCAAAAATAGTATCACGTTTTGAGCGCAAAGGATTTAAACTTGTTGCTATCAGACTAGTGGTTCCCTCGAAGGAGTTTGCCCAGAAGCATTATGATGATCTCAGCGAAAGGCCTTTCTTTAACGGCCTATGTGATTTCCTTAGTTCTGGCCCTGTTCTTGCTATGATATGGAAATGGTGGACGGCCCGATTACCGAGATTCAAGAAGCGAAAACAAGAACTCGAGGACGAGTTCTTCTCAACCAGGGGAGAATGATGCAGTCCGTATGGGTACCTTTAGTGCATCGTATGGGAGCGAGCGAATGGACATCATCAAGTTCAGCCCATGTTTTCTTTGTCCAAGTTCAGCCGTTTATTACTAGTACTTATCCCTACAATAAATCCTCTATTAATTCATGTTTTGACTCATCCAAATAAGTAGTGTTTTGCCTTCTAAAAGTAGCCTATAAATAGCACAGTCTAAGGAGTTTCAAGGCAGATTTGATGTATTATGAATCAGTTTATGATAATATATTACTAGTTGAGTGTTTTGGTCAAATTTCAACAATTAGATTTATAAGAAGGGAAAAGTGACTAAAGTGATATGAATCTAGGTACAATGATCATCGTATTAGATAGAAATAGGCACAAGTGGTTTGTTGACTAGGGAAAGCCCTTGAACAACTTGTTCGCCGGCACAAAACCCCGGGAGGATGTGGCTCCTACCTTCACCAAAACTTTACTAAGAATTCACTGATGATTACAAAGCTAAGAGCATATGAAAAGGGAGCTTAGGCTAGTGTCGTATGTGTGTGTGAATTTACAGTGTATGTTCCCCTTTTTATACCTCAAGAAATAAACTAAATAATAATAAGGGCCTTAAAACTCGGAGAAGTGGTTGATCTTGAGAGACATATCCGCACTTGTTGTTGATGAAGAGATAATGACGAGATTTCTTTGGAGAAACGTGCTGGAACCAGTCTTCGGCATGTTCCCTAAAAAATAGGGAAACGTTATGCGACCCAACCTGCAGAGGTCCAAGTTGTAAAATAGAACAACTCAAGTTGTTAGTACCAAGTTGTTAAGTACAAGTTGTAATCACATTGGATCGAAAAATGTAGGGCCCAACAATTGCCCCCAAACTTTTTGAAAAAAATGAGGAATAGGAAGAGACAAAAGAATTCAAAAAGTTTGCCCAAACAAGAAGGAAAAGAATGACGGTTTTTAAAATGGGGACCAATGGATGCGACGGTTAAGGGAAAAAGGTTTTACCTTTTAAGAAGGTCTCAACCACTTTCTTTTTCATTAAATAAAAAACTCCTGCTCCAACTCTCCCTTTCAACAAACGTAGCTTTCAAAGATTTTACGGGAAGAAGAAGGAGAACCGCAGAAGGCGATTTTCGGAGAGAATCAAGTAAAAATTAGTGGTGAGTTTCTTTGCTTCCTTTTCGGTTTCACTTTCGATTTCTTGTTTTTCGCTTTGTAAAAAATGGGGAAAAGGAAGGCGGTGACTTTGATTTGAAAGTGGAGAGGGTTTGCCTGAGGGTTTTTGACCCAAAGTATGTTAAAGAATCCTGAAAAGGAAAAGTGCACCATCCCGGTAGTTAATTTAGAAATTATCAAGAAAAACCATGCAATGGCCTTTGAAACCGAAATCTTTACCCACCCTAACCTAACTCCAGAGTGTTTCTCCCCAGATTGGGTGTGCTTTCCTGAATACCCGTTCATTATTGGCTGAGGTTTCCTTTCCCAACTTTAATTACTCAATTCTTCGTATCTACCAAACTTAACTACGCCCAACTTACGCCTCAAGGTTGGAGGAATCTTCAAACCCTAGTGAGACTAAACGCGAAACAGAGTTAGCCATCGGTCTAGAGGAATTTGCTTTTACGAATGAGTTTAGGAGTTTCGGTTTAGGGAGGTATGGTTTTAGGGTTAGGGTTGGTAGGAAGCCTTTTGTGATCGACAATGTTGACAACGGCGATAGAGGGTGGAAGAACAATTTCTTTTTGCCAAGAAGAGCACCTGGTGAAGGGCGTGGGTGCCAACTTCAAATGGAGGTCCCAAGGTAGTAGGCGGTTTTTCTATTTTCTAAGGATGACTTTCGGATGTACTAACTATTTCTCCAACTTTCTTTTTGGCCTAGTTGCAAAATTGGATGTACTTTTTCCCTTTAAGGAAGACACGGAAGAAAGAGTGAGCAAGATCTACGACTTGGAACCTTTATTGAGAACTTTTAAGGCACTACCAGTTCTATTTGTTGCGAGATCCTAACGAAGAAGTTGGTCGAGAAGAAGCCCAAGAGGCAAACCTTGAAGAAACTTTGTCAGCACGCTCCAATGTCTACAGGTTAATCAAATGTTTTAGATCTTTGCCTATCTCCAAGTTGTTCTATTCTCTTTAACTCGTTATAACTCTTTATCCTTTTTGTAGCCACTCGCTCGAGGGGTGTTAGTCTTTGCTTCTCTTCTTGCCCGAGCCGGAGCAAAGAGTACGGCCAAGCGGGATGGAAAACCCCCTACCCCTGTGTGCGTAGTAGCTAGTTCTCAGTGGTGCATCCAAAAAGAAGGGGGATGCAAAGAAAAGGAAGTGGTGGAAGTGGAAGCCACGGATGAAAATAGTGAAATGGACTGGAGAAGTTGGGAGAAAAATTTAAAGCTATGGTTGAGAAGGTAAGGACGAAGGAGCTTTTAATTTTATCGACTAACTTGGATAATCTATTGACATCTTTTTGGTGCGAGGAACTTATGGCCCCGATTGTGGCTTATGTTGATGTTCTAAAGATCAAACGGCGAGATTTAGTCACGAAGGCTGCGGAATCAAAAAGGAGGCTAACAAAAGTGCAAAGGAAGTGGAGAAGGCTGAAAAAAGAGGCAAACAAGCATGCCAAAGAAATGGAAGGTTTGAGGAGTGACTTGAACGTTTAGGAAAAGAGGTAGAGACCATTCGTGCTTTGAGAATAAAGCTCACATGAAGGAGGCTGGAGGTTGCGAGAGGGGACTTTACTTTTAACGCCACCAAAACTCTGCTGGAGACCCGCATTCAAATGATTGAAGAGTATGAAAAAGGACAGGCCTCGGCTTGGAACTTGGAGTATGAAAGGAAAGTCTTGGCGGACCACGTTGGGAGCGGCGGATGAAGGAGAGGTGAATTCCGCGACTCTGGAAGCTCACGGTAGATGAGGCTCACAAGGAACTAAACATCATAGTGGCTACCCCAGCTGATCAAGTGGAAGGTGTAACACCGGCGGCGGCGAACGGGAGGTTTAAAAATACTTTAAAACTTTAAGTATTTTGGATGGGAAAAACAATTTTTTGCTTTGTGTACCTCTGTTGGTACAACAAATGGAGTATCCCTTTAAAACAATGTTTTTGGTTTGTAATGGTTCATAAGAACCGAGACAATTTCTTTTGGGGGTACTAGGTTGGTCTAGTACTCCAAGTTTTTAGGTTTTTAGGGACTTGTTTGGCCTTTAACCAACTTGTCCTTTAATTACGAAAAGATCTTTTGGAAAACACTTTAACTGTTTTTAGCAAAGTAGTACGTGTCTCCAAGAGACGCTTGTTTGTTCTTTAGATAACATGTAAATGTTATAACCGGATAGGTAACATGAAAATGTTACAACAAAAGTTCACAACTTGAAAAAGTGTGAAAACGTGCGCCCGGGCGAAGGTGTCAAAACCTTAATTCGTAAGAAAAGATGAAAATCTTTTAACCATAAGTACCTTGATCGAGGTAAATCGTTTGAAGGGATAGAACAAGTATCGGCGATCTGGCGTGTCAACAAGTTCTATACCTCTCCGGCTAGAATTCCAACATGTATCGGCCCGTGCTTGGCGTGTCAACATGTTGAAATTTTCTTCTTCGAGGTTCAAACACGTATCGGCCCGTGCAGCGTGTCAACATGTTTGACTGCTCACTCTTGAGCCTCAACAAGTATCGGCCGTCTTGGCGTGTCAACATGTTGAGGCTGTTTCGTTTGCCCAAGTTGCACCTTGCAAAGCAGTTACGTTAGGGTTGGGCGTTAGCGTAGCTAACGCCCTCACGCAGCTCAAGTCGGTAAGGATTCGATAAGAGTAAAAATTGAAACGTGTAATTGAACTTGACATAAATTCTAAACCGTACTGAGGGGTCTAGTTATAAACAACTAGACTCACATGAAATAGAGTTTCAAGTGGATTGCGTTCCAACTTCTAGGGATTACTGTCTCCACTTGGGGTTGACAACCCGGTATGCACCTTTGCCGGCTTCGGCATCGATGAGATACGGGCCTTCCCATTTGGGAGCTAGTTTACTGCATTCGGTTCTCTTGTATTTTGAAAAACTTTTCTCAAAACTAAATCACCAACCTGGAATCTTCTTATTCGACATTCTTGTTGTAAGACACAGCGATTCGGCTGGCGATAGGCTGCCGTCCTTATCTTGGCTAAATCCACTGATCTCATTAATTGTATCTAAATCTTGAGTTAGCAAGAGGTTATTTTCATCTTGAGTCAATAAGCCATACCTTCTTTGTGGGGATTGTCACTTCAAGCTGGAATTACGGCTTCGACTCAGTACACTAAAGAATAGGGGTTCTACACTGTTGCTCCTTTAGAAGTGGTTCTATACGCCCAAGCACAAGTGGTAGTTCTTGACCCACTTGCCCTTCTTTTGATCCAGGCGCTTCTTCAAGTTGTTGATAATCAACTTGTTACTAGATTCACTTGGCCATTAGCTTGAGGATGGACGGGTGTTGACATGATTAACTTGATGCCCCGGCGAGCACAAAAATCTCTAGTCTTCTTACTTATGAATTGTGACCCGTTGTCACATATAATTTCGACGGCACACCAAACCCGCTAATGATATTTTTCTTTAAAAACGATATTACCTCTTTGTCTCGACTTGTACATAAGCTTACGCCTCGATCCACTTTGAGAAATAATCGGTTAGAGCCAACATGAACACTTTGCCTCAGGGAGCTTTGGGCAACTTGCCTACAATATCCATGCCCCAGCTGCATGAAAGGCCAAGATGAGATTATAGGATGTAGAGGTTCGGCGGGTTGGTGCAAGATGTTCTTTGTGTCTTTGGCGGGCATCACACTTACGTACATAATCCATGGCATCTTGACGCATGGTTGGCCAATAATATCCCGTCTTGAGAGCCTTTGATGCTAACGCCTTTCCTCCGAATGATTCCACATACTCCTTCATGGATTTCTTTGAGCACAAGTTCAACTTGCTCACTGTCTACACATCTCAAGTAATGCCACAAAAAGATTTCTTGAACGGCACATTATCTATTAACACGAAAGTTGAAGTTCGAATTTTAAATGATCTAACATTTTTAACATCGGGAGGAATAGTTCCAAGTTGAAGGAACTCGATGACGGAGTTGGGTCCAAGAAGGCTTAGCATCTTGTGCCCCGGTAGGTGGAAGAACCACTTGAGTTTCTTCAACTTGGTCTATCATTTGGGTACTTAACATAAATAATGGGGATATTAGTATGTAACATTGATTTGCAAGTTGAACCCAAGTTGGCCAAGGCGTCTGCCTCCGCGTTCTCTTCTCTAGGGACTGTTCCAAAGAGAATGATAAAAATTTCGAAGCTAGTGCTTTAACATGTTGGAGGTACAGAGTCATCTTGGAATGCTTTGCCATATAAGCGCCATTAAAGCTGGTTAGCTAGTAATTGAGAGTCAACAAATACATTTAAATGTGTTATATTCAAACTTAAAGTGTAGTTAAACCCATGATTAGGGCTTCATACTCGGCTTCATTATTCGTTGCATTAAATTCACAAGATACGGCTTGTGGTATGATATCACCTTGAGGGGATTTTAGGACTATTCCCAAGCCAATTCCACTTGGAATTTGAGGCTCCATCTGTAAATAGTGTCCAATATCTAGGAATAGTTTTACCTTCAAGTTCTTTGCACTTCCGGTTCTACCTCAGTACAAACTTGGGTGAAGTCGGCCTACGAAATCGGCTAGGGCTGCGATTTGATGGTGTTCTTGGCTCGTATGATATGTCATACATGCTCAACTTGACGGACCACTTGGCCAATCTACACGACATCTCTGGAGTTCTCAACACATTTCTCATAGGATAGTTAGTCCTAACGGTTATGGAATGTGTTTCAAAATAATGACGCAATTTAGTAGCGGCGGTAGTTAAGGCTAATATTAATTTTCTAGATGAGAGTACCTTGTTTCGGCATCTAACAAAGACTTACTTACATAGTAAACGGGATGTTGTTCTCCTTGGATCTCTTTCACCAATCTTGCACTAACGGCGTTTTCGGTCTGACTAAATATAAATAAAGATGCTCACCATGTTCGGGTTTAGCAAGTAGGGGTGACGTCATCAAATATTCTTTAAGTTGTTTGAAAGGCGCCTCATGTTGGTCGGTCCATTGAAAGAGCTTATTTTTCTTAACACTTCATAGAATAACCTGCACTTATCGGATGATTTGGATATAAATCTATTCAAAGCGGCTACTCTACCTGTTAACCTTTGCACGTCCTTGATGTTTTTAGGGGACTCCAAGTTGAGAATCGCTTTGATTTGCTCGGGACTTGCTTCGATTCCCCTCTTGGTTACCATATATCCCAAGAATTTACTCGCTCGACACCAAAGTTGCACTTTGCCGGATTGAGCTTCATGTTGAAGGCTTTCAAGATGTTGAACGCCTCGACAAGGTGTTCTGCATGATCTTCAATATGTTTGGACTTTACTACCATGTCATCTATGTAAACCTCCATTGTCTTGCCAAGTTGATCTTTGAACATCTTGTTCACCAATCTACAGTAGGTTGCCCTGCATTTTAAGACCAAATGGCATAGCAATATAACAATATATACCTTACGGAGTCATGAATGCTTTGTATCCTCTTGGTCAGAAGGCTCCATTTGAATCTGGCGATATCAGGAAGATGCATCCATGAATGTCAAGATGTCGTGGCTACTGTCTCGTCAACTAGAGAGTCAATGTGAGGGAGAGGAATGGGTCCTTCGGACAGGCCTTGTTCAAGTCGGTGAAGTCCACGCATACCCGCCACTTGCCATTCTTCTTCTCCACCACTACAACGTTAGCCAACCATCTCGGGTGCGAACTTCTCGATCATCTTGGACTTGGCGGCCTCTCAACTTCAGCCACTTATGATCGATTCCTTTCTTGGGCAAACTTCCTCCTTTTACGATGGACGGGACGGATGGTTGGGTCGATGTTCAATTTGTGAGTAATAATATCCTTGCTTATCCACTGTCATGTCTTCATGCTTCCAAGCAAAGCGGCATTTCGACTTTTCGGGAACTCAATCGGCTCCTCCTCAATCTCGGAGGGTAGGTCTACCCCAACTTGTACTTGGGCCTCGGGATTCGAAGCATCAACGGAACGCTCTTCGTATCATGCTCCACTTTGCTTCAAGAACATCCGGGGCCTTTTTCTTTAATTGCTATGCTTGCCGAGGGTGAACTCGCTTTCATGTTGACCTTGTAACATTCCTTAGAGACTTCTTGGTTCCCTTCAACTTAGCGACGCCCCAAGGTGTTGGAAACTTGACGCATTGATGGTAAGTTGATGGTACGGCCTTCATGTTGTGGATCCAAGGTCTTCCCAATATAACGTTGTACGAGGAAAGACATTCAATCACACAAAACCTTTCCATGGAATTCATACCCTCTAAATAGATGGGCAACTTGATCTCTCCCACCGTCTGTTTCACCTCACCACCGAACCCTACCGGTACGGATGAGTTTTTCACAACTTCGGACAAAGGAATACCCATATCTTCAAGAGCATGAGTAAAGATAATGTTGGCCAGAGCTACCACCGTCGATCGGGATTCGCTTGACTACACGGTTGGCAATCTGCATCGAACAACTAGACCATCATGATGAGGGTCCAAGGTGTTATCTTTATCTTCATCTTCAAATGAGATGATGTGACCATACGTGAAGTCACGGTGCCTCGCGAGCAATTCTGATTGGTCTTCTTTAGAGCTCTTGGCATGACGCTTGGCGTGAGTAAGTCGTGCCACAAATATGGGACCCGCCGAAATGACATTCACCACCTTTGTGGGTGGAGGGTGCAACTTTTTCGGGCCTAAGTGCTCTTCGAACCCGGTTCTTTGGACTCACTCGACCCTCTTCTTGCCCAACAAATCCTTGAGAAGACCCTTGGACAACAAATGAGCAATCTCCTTCCTCAAAGCGAAACAGTTCTCGGTGGTATGCCCGAAATCTTCATGAAATGCGCACCACTTGGACTTGTCCTTCCAAGTTGTTATTTGGTCATTCTTCTTGGGCCATCTCGCTTTATCTCCAAGATTTCCCATGGCGCATAAGATTCTGCAATGTCCACGTAAAAGCAATATTCGAAATACGTGGATAATCATTATCATCTCCTTCTTGATCATCATCTACAACATGAATTCTAGAAGGTTCGGTTTTAACGGGGTTTGCCTGTTGGACTTATAGTGATGGGAATCCGATCGTGCATCGGAAGGTTCAAATAGAGGAGTAGGAGTCCTCCCGGTTGATTTCCACTATTGCCAAGCTATCTTCCTCCAATCGGATGTAAGGCAAGGCCACAGTTACGATTTCTTCAAGTTGTTTCGCGAGGGTCATCACCAACTCGTTGTAAAACAATGAGCTCTTCTTCAAGCCTATGCGGAATGCCTCCGTTGCTTTGTGGACACGTCCAAGTTGGGTATGGTCACCGCCTCCTTATTGAACTGTGCAAATATTCTTTGAGACTTTCATTAGGTACATTTGCACAATTCTATAAAGATCGCCGGTCAACTTGTCGAATGCCCTATTGCATGAAAATTGGTTAATGAACATGTTAACAAGTTGAGCATAAGAGGAAATAGAGTTTAGAGGAAGTCCTGTTAGCCATTTTAAATTTGGTCACGACAAGGTTGAGCCAAAGCCCCTGCAAAAACACGCTTCTCTCGAACATAGGGGAATACTTATGACATCCATTGACTCTGATATAACAACACATGCTCTGTGGATCGGTACTCCCATCATACTTCTTCATATGAGGTGCGAGAATTTCTTCGGGATCTCCACACCGGCTATCGCCGGTACAAAACGAGACTCATTGTAGCAAGTTGGGGAGACACAGGTGATATGGCAAGTTGACTCCGAGGCACGCTTGAGCAACTCCTTAATGGTTTGCATCTCTCTAACAAGTTGGTTCTCTGCAAAAGAGGAGCATTACTAACCGGAGGTGCGAAAGTGTCAAAAGTATTGAAGAAACTCCTGTTTGCCCCGGTGGGGGAGTAGCATAGGTGTAGCAAGATGACAGCACGGAGTTGGCTAGGTGGTCGGTGAACCTCGGTTGCTCGGTTGGAATAGATGTCACAATTGTGCTCTCCCGTGAGGTGTTGGACATAGGAATATCTCAACATGGCTTGGTCCATGCACGCACCAAACAAAGATCTAGGAAGTAAAGGTGAAAACGGAGTGGATACTTGAGGCTCAACTTGCTTCCACTTTACGCGTACTATCAATGGCGTTGAATATCATGGCATTAGTATGCTCACGGGCATTTAACCGGTCGTTTACTTTTTTCAACATATCGGCCATCTTGGTCATCAAGTCCAGTTGACGGCTTGCATTCGGGGACGGATTGCTTGGGAGCCGGAAATGTGGGGTCGGCCCGAGTCCGACCCAGGATGAAGGATTGGCCATTTCTATACGGATAATCAAAGTTTCCCACGGACGGCGCCAAATTGTTTTGGTCAAATTTCAACAATTAGATTTATAAGAAGGGAAAAGTGACTAAAGTGATATGAATCTAGGTACAATGATCATCGTATTAGATAGAAATAGGCACAAGTGGTTTGTTGACTAGGGAAAGCCCTTGAACAACTTGTTCGCCGCACAAAACCCGGGAGGATGTGGCTCCTACCTTCACCAAAACTTTACTAAGAATTCACTGATGATTACAAAGCTAAGAGCATATGAAAAGGGAGCTTAGGCTAGTGTCGTATGTGTGTGTGAATTTACAGTGTATGTTCCCCTTTTTATACCTCAAGAAATAAACTAAATAATAATAAGGGCCTTAAAACTCGGAGAAGTGGTTGATCTTGAGAGACATATCCGCACTTGTTGTTGATGAAGAGATAATGACGAGATTTGCTGGAGAAACGTGGTGGAACCGGTCTTCGGCATGTTCCCTAAAAAATAGGGAAACGTTATGCGACCCAACCTGCAGAGGTCCAAGTTGTAAAATAGAACAACTCAAGTTGTTAGTACCAAGTTGTTAAGTACAAGTTGTAATCACATTGACTGAAAAATGTAGGGCCCAACATTGAGTATTACTCCTAGTTTGTTCCTTTCTCTCGTAGTGTTGCAGTTTCTTTAACTGCATCAGATTCAGACTTATTGGCTTTGGTGAGTTTGAAAATAAAAAAACGCTCACTTTTTTCAACTGCTCCCTTCTTGATCAAGATGCATGCTCTTGTGGTTCCACCATCTTCTGGTAACATAGGCCCTATTACTAAGGAACAACTGAGGGAAGAGAGAGAAGAGAGACAACAGTTAAGGGAAGAGGTTGGTGGTCTAAAGGATGCGGTGAAGAGATTGTTAGAAGAAAAGAAACAGGAGGTTAAGCGCCAGTAAGCGATGATGTCACAACGAGGGCCGAATATACTTAGCCTAGGGCCCTATTTATCACAGGACCGGCCCTGAATAGTGGATTGATGTTTTTTTTCTTCTCAACAACAACAACAACAAAGCCTTAGCTCCAAAATAATTTGGAGTCGGCGGCTAATGTGGATTTGCATTGATTTTGTTGTTATTAGTAATTCCATGGTTTAAGTTGAGAGTCATTATCTAAAATAATGAATGCAAGTTGCGTGATCCATAAGTCAGACAAAATGGGCAACTTTTTTCATTTTTATTTTTTGGAGGGGTTTGATTATTTGATGGCATTCAAGAAATTGTTGCTACCGATAGGTTTTTTTATGCAGGAGCGGGCCAAGAAGGAATGACAAAATAAATCCATTTGGTTTTATTCATTCCTTTGTATGGTCGAGATTACGAAAGGTTTCCCTACATCTACGCCTCTCTTCTCTCCCTTTGTATGGTCGAGATTAATTTGCAAATCGGAAATCTCACATAACAACAGATATTCATCTCGTCCTTCGAGTTTCAAAGAATAGAATTGAATAAATATTAATAAATTTGGCATGCTTGTAATACCTGCTTACATGAGCGGTGACAAATTCTTATAATGTAATCGTGAAAGTGAAGAGAATTAAGGTCCTCCCGATATGATTCAGGTCGGGTTTTGTCGAGTCAATATGATTCGGATCGGGTCGGGTTTCAACTGGGACAGCGACGTGATCCGAACTCGATCGAATTTTAAAAATTGCAAATCAAACCCTAATTTTTCGAATCGAATCGCCTTCGTTTCGAATCTTGTTATGCAAAATTGCCATCCCTAATTTACATGATAGAAGGAAACATTGATTTTATTTTAATGACCATCTGTGTAATAATGCTGCATTTGCAGAGCTCAAATTTGAGATCTCTTATACTCCCTTCGTCCCATTAATAACTTCACCTTTTGCCATTTTGAGTGTCCCATTGAAAGCTTCACCTTTTCATTTTTGGCAAAGAATCTTTACTATTCCCTCCACTCATTCTCTCTCCTACATTATTTTAATACTCACAACACCATTATAATTTACTATTCTCTTCACTCATTCTCTCTCCTATTTTATTATTACACTCACAATATTTTCTACATCCTTAATTTGCATGCCGAAACTAAAATGGTGAACCAAATAATAGGACGGAGGGAGTAAATCTATAACATTTACAAGAGAACTACAATATTTAGCAGATGTCCAACTTGTCTCATATGTAGAAAAATATAGCATCGAATGTCTCAAATTTCTTGTTAATGTTAGTTTTGATGTCATGTCTCTTTCTCCAGTAATCATCAACCTTTATTCCATAATTTTGATTATTTATTTGAAAAAAAAAAAAAGCAAATCAAACTTTAAAGAATGTGAGATCTAGCATAAAGCTTTAATGTGAAGGGAGGAGTGGACACGTGGCAAGGGCTTTAGAGGTACACATACTATGTTAGATGAGTCCGTTAACATACATTCTCTCATTAAATCACGTGCTATCACGTGACTAACAACTATTATAAACATAATTTTTCGTCATTGAAAAATCATCAAAAAATGGTGTTTTTGATATGAATTTAATGAAATGAAAATGAAACGGTGTAATCTTTTTGATATCTGTAATTGTGTTTGATCTGTAAAATTAAGTATATTATGTTTGTTAGTCACGTGATAGCATTTGCCCCTCTGTCGTAAAAAAAAATTGATGTCTCAATTTTCGGAATGAGGATATTGCAAAAATCGTGTACCTGAATGAGGACATTGCAAAAAAATAAATTTCAATTAGTACATTGCCAAAACATGATTTCTTTAGTGACCAAAAAAATATGAGTTTTGCCTAAACAAAATAAAAATGAAAAAAGTGATGTGTTGTGAATGTAAATATTTGATAAGGAAAGAGAAAGTAAAATATAAAATAGTTAATGAATAATTGTTATAAGTATGGCATCTGAAACTCAAAAATAAAGAATTAATAAATACTTTTCATTTTAAAATTATGAAATTTCGGTGAGATAATTTTTCAAGAAATTTATAACTTTCAATTGAGACGATGGAAGTAATAATCACTGTCATGTCATGTGGATTTAATACCCTGTTGTAAGGACCATGACAATTTCTCGAATGAAATGAGATGAAAAGATATATTAGGAGGCAATATATCGAGTAAGTATCGCGAATCAGTGTCATGTGGATTTAATAATTGAAGTAACACTCTTGTGATTGAAAGCTGCCCTAATTAAAAAGGTTTTGGTTTTTCAAAAGATAATATTAAAATCACTAATAAAATTTAGTTTACAAAATTATTTATTTTAATTTTATTATTGCTCTGCTTTTAAATAATATAATTAGAGTTGTGGGTCCATAATTGTTACAAACAATAAAATATTGACACCTCATTTAATATTAATTTTTTTAAATATTTTTTTACTTCTACCATTGCCCTTTTTTAAATATTTGGAGTTTCTTCTCGTGGACCATATCAGGGTATCCAAGAGATTTAGAACAAGTGTAGCTTAGCGATTTAGTGTATTCAACGGTTCAAATCAAAATATGTTAAAATAGTTAACCTATACTCTCCCTTCATCCCAGCTCACTTGACACTTATTTTCATTTTGATCCGTCCCAGCTCACTTGACACTTCCCAAAATAGGCTACTTTTTATAATTTTATATTCACTCTACCCCACCACTCATACTACTATTTACCCCACTCATTCTCTCTCTTCATTTTCTACCACACATTTTTTTATTTCATTCTTTTCTTTTAGTTCTTGTGCCCATCTCTTGGATGTCAAGTGAGGTGGGGCGGAAAATGGAACGTCAAAAAACGACAATATTTTGAAAGATGAGATAAATATGACAAATTAAAAAAAAAATTATACATTCTGAGCAGGTATCTTTCAGTTAAGAGTTCGTCCCAGTCAGCATATTAGACGGATGATACGTCTTCCATCACGAGACACGTCATTAATTGAGAAGTGATTCGAATGACAGGTCAGCAAATGGGAATTGGGGGCGGAGTTGCCGGCGACGTTTGCGGTCGGAAAATATGGGTAATTTTGTTGAGTACAGAAAAATAAAAAGAGTTAGAGATCATCTTTACTAATTTTATACTCCCATCCCGCTCGAAAAATTACAAAATTTTATTTTGGGTGTCTTATTTAAAAAATCATTTTTAAAATAAAAATTTTTTAACATTTTTTTATTTATGATATGAGTTGGTCTTATAAAAAACTAGTTTTTTCTTAAACTAAGGAAAAACGTGTTTTCAAAATAAACGGTGGCAATTTTGTAATTACTGGCAACCATGTTCAAAATAAACGGTGGCATTTTCGTAATTAATGGTTCCCCCGTTTATGCCAGTGCGTGTTTAACAAACTGCCAGTGTGACAAAGTGCCAGTTCATATGTAACAAAGTGCCAGTAAAAAAAGTGCAGTCTGAGTTTAACAAAGTGCCAGTGTAAACAGTGCGCGGCACTTTGTTAAACTGAAACTGGCACTTTTACACGGGCACTTTTAAATACATGAACCGGCACTCTTCACACCGGCACTCTGTTACACTAACACTGCACTTTGTTACACTAATATTTTTGCCGGCTCTCAAAAATACAAGCACGGCATTCAAAAATACATGGATCGGCATTTGATTATACACTAATCTGCACTTATTTATACACTAACGGGCACTCAAATATACACCAACGGGCACTTGATTATACACTAACGGGCACTTGATTAATCACCAACTGGCACTCAAAATAACATGTACGTACACTCAAAAATATGAACCGAGCATTAAAAATCAATTAAACTGGCATTCAATTTCTACCCAAACTCAAACTGGCATTCAATTTCTACCCAACTGGCATTCAAAATACAAGAACTGGCACTTCAAAATCAAACTGGCTTTCAAAACACAAGAACTGGCACTTCAAAATACATGAATTGGCACTCAAAAAAACAAAAACGGGCATTATTTTACACCGGAACTGGCACATGAAAACTGGCACATTTTATACTAATCCACCAAGAACAAAAGAACATAACGCCGATGATACAAGAGTCGTCTTCATTCAAGAGCAATTGCTCAAGGAATTGAATTTGCCAAATCAAAAAACCACCACCCATAACAAAAATACAATTGAAGATGATCAATCAAAATACAAAATTGAAGGATTAGAGAGAGAAAGGTTGAAGGAAATTGGATCACCGCTTGGCCGGAATTGCCACGGCACGATAATCGAGCTCGGAATTGCCAGCGGCGACGATAATCGAGCTCGGAAGCTCTCCATCTTGACAAATCGACGACCGATGATGAAGAAATGAGAGAAGATGGTTCGCCGCTTGAGCGAGAGATTAGATCGGTGAGGAAGGTTCAAGGAAATTGGATCGCCGTCGTCGAGAGGGAGAGCTCGGTGATGGGCTTCGCCTGAGAGGGAGAGACCAGTGACGATAGGAGCGAGCAACGACGATTTAGGGAGCGAGCTATGGAGCGAGCAATGAGACCTCTGTTTCCGTTTAGAGCGAGAGTAGAGAGAGAGAGAGTCTAAGCGTTCGTTTATAGAGGGATGCAATAGACTACCGTATTCTAAAACACGTTTTTTTTTAAGCTAAAAAAAAAAACGCGTTTTTTGTGAGTTTTTTGCTTATGATATTCACTTGTTTTACTCACAATAACTATTCATTTACTATTTTCTATCCCACATTTTCTATTTATCTAACTTTTCATATTTACAATATTTACTCCACTATACATTCTCCATCATTCTCGTGCAAGAAGATTCATTTTGTGCCTTTTGGGTGAGAAGGAATGAGTATATTACGATGTGTACCTCACGTGATTAAATGGTTATAAATAAATGATAATATCACTGATCTCGACCTTAATTACTCATAATTATTGGATCACATGTAGTAAATAAATTGATACAGATGATTTCAACTCAAATAAAATACTCTCTTTGTTCCGCTACAAATCACACACTTTCCTTTTTGGACGTCCTGCTACAAATCACGCACTTCCTAAAATGACAAAGAATCTTTACTATTCCCTCCACTCATTCTCTCTCCTACATTATTTTAATACTCACAACACCATTATAATTTACTATTTTCTCCACTCATTCTCTCTCCTATTTTATTTTCACTCACAACATTTATATCATTATTTTTTTCCTTAATTCACGCGTATACGATAACAATAACCGAGTGATTTCTAATGAGACGAAGTGTAGTAGAAATTAAGATGGAAGCAAAAGTGGGCCCATTGGGCCGAGAATATAGTGAATTTGAAGAACAAAAGCATGTGCGGGTACTTAAAGGGATGTAATTGCGTGTAATGCATCATAACCATAAGATTATCACACTAACAAAATTGTCAAGATTTACATTGCCCTACAAATCCCTAGCATGATTCGATTTTATTAGGGTTAAATTTAACTTTTGGAAGTTTGCTTAAACAAAATCTTGAATATTAATGGTTTTAGTTCATAGCTTAAGTTGAAATCGGAGTCATAAATGGTACTTTCTCCATCCCACTAAAACTAATTTGTTTTTATCGACATAATTTTTTTTTGTTTAGATTTTCATTTTGAGGCGAAGGGAGAAAAACTTACTAGGACCTAATTATCTATCATCTACTTAATACATGTTCTTGCCTTTTTTCACGATAACATATATGAGAATTCATGTTAGTCGACCTCAAATTATTTTGGGACTAAGACTTTGTTGTTGTTGTACTTAATACATGTTCTTGAAATGTAGTACCTCAACGCAAAACTTACTAGGGCCTAATTACCTATCTTCTACTTAATATTTGTTCTTGAAACGTAGTACCGCTAATTAAGAACAACAAAACAACAAAACAAGTGTACATCTAACTGTTAAACTGTCGGTCTATAATTAAGAAAGCATATTAACAGTACGAAAAGTTGTAGCTATATTTTTAATCCGATAATAAGAGAGAAAAAGGCTAAAGATGATGCATTATTTTTGTCGACATTATGATGGAGGTAAATCAAGACAAATGGTATGGCCCCATAAAATCTCGAAGCTTATTGCGTTACCCGTGATTGATACACACACAATATTAAATTAATTGAAGCATAAAAGGAGGTTTGTTGTTTAATTTCTTTTTAATTAATCTGTTGAAACATTTCTATTCCGTTTAAATAAAATTGTACTCAAATCTTGAATAAGAATGAGAAAAGAAAAGAAGGCGAAAGCGTAATAACTGATGAATACATGTATGCCTTGATGTTGAAGGCAAGAAGAAGAAATAAGGAGGAAGAAGTAGTTCTTCTAAATGATTAATGCCTTCACACTTTAATCTCAGATTATGGAGAGAGTATATGAATCTCATGTATGTTTTTAGGCTGATGAAAAGCCTATATATATAGGAAACATAAGGGCATTTCATTTAGGGATCACACCCTTTCATTATTAAGTAGTGAAAGCTTACCTTTTGTCCATCATAAATAGGTAATCTTTACTTCGGGAATTCTACGCATATTGATTAATTTTCGATACTTTATACAACATTATTTATGATGTATACATGTATGTCTACATGTTTACGTATATTCACTAAGTATACACATTTTGCAATCTATTTTATAACAATCTCCACTTGAATTGCCCAAACATGTGTTTGTACTTAATAAATCCTTATAAAATCATATTTATAATGTTAAATGACAATCCTTATGTATACATTATTGTCATTCAACAATCCCGTCCATTAGTTTTATAAGTATAGGACTAAAGGGATAGTCGTTGTAATTGATTCGCAACTAAAACCACATTAATCACACATATATATATCCAACTAAATGACATAGTGTGGGCACCCCGACCCGAAACCTAACACGTGTCCCGAGCGGGAGAGACCCAACTAAGAAAGATCACCTGAAATTTTTAAAAACTTTTGACTTAACTTAAAAAGAAAACAACATTAACATTCCATTCTAAAAATAACTTAACTCATCTCCACTTGGAGGAAAACATGAACAACTTTGAAAACCAAACTTGCTTTAGTTACAACATTACAAAAGTTCACAAATGTTAAATTTGAAACAAAGTGTCTATATATACAAACTCCACAAGGAGCTAAACCAAAATACAAACACAATCCCATCTAATACGTAAACGTACCCACCAACCCAAAAGACGTGTACAAATTCCTCCCCGTCCTCACTGATCGGGTCCTTCTGTCTCAGTCCGATCTAAAATATTAAAGGGAGAAGGGTGAGAATAAATCTCAATAAACTATTATGAATGCAAAAATATGTCAAGTAAGATGCAACACATACAAGGGGCATAACACATTGGAAAAGCCGTAAACACCTTACATTACCTTGGTTTACCTTTTTCCGTCTGAACAATAAGTCGTACAACATTGGGAGATAAAACTCCACTCATTTGTGAACTACTTAGGCATATTCACATCTTATAAGACCCGTTTTTCAGGGAATCATATAAGATACTAGCAACTGTGTAAGGCTTTTGGCTCAATACAGATGCTATAACCCCAGTCTGTGGCCATAGAAGGGGACAGTCACAGGTATAACGTAATTCGATCACATTAGGTCACAATTTCCATAATTGATCGTATTCCGTTATACCCCTAAACATCAGCTGATTAACACAAGTTCAAGCACATAATAGTTACTTGAAATGAAATCCACCAAACGGATAAGAAATATAACAACATGGTAAATCATACTCATGTTTAAATCAATACCATAGTGCAACATTCATTTCATACACTATTTATATCACAACCCATGGATATGAACTCAAGTAAGGCCACATTATATAACCAACAAGCCCTACATGATCAATATGCAACAATACATAACCTCTATAAAGGTCCAAGTTCAATTTACCAAGTTTGATTCACTTTGGTTAAGTTGCAAATCAAGGCTGTCAACCATTTTTCGAACAATATTTAAACCCCTTCCACAATTCCATTTTGACCAAGTAAGATACCATTGTATAGTTAAAGTGCTCTACTTTAATCTTAGTTAAAGAGGGTTCATTTATATCCTAGGTAGATTAGGTTTCTAGGCCTTGGAAAATGCTTCAGAGGTTGCAGGCGTGGCACGACTCGTGCCCTGGGCACGACTCGTGCCCACGCATACCCTCGTATACGGCCGTCTCCCCTTTGAGCACGACTAGTCCACCTCAAGGGACGACTCGTGCCACAGAGCACGACTTATACTAGTTTTTCAAAACAATTAGGGACGCAGTTCAATATAATAAACATGTAAACATATAATGAACCAAATAAAATTTCTCTATAATAAATGATAAAGACGATTACATAGCGATTTAGATTATAAGTCATACATAACTAAACGCCTAGGGCATTACACCAACAATTTTCTCCGATGGAAATAGTCCGCCACTATTGCCAAATCCAGCAACGGTTATTTCCGCAGGTGGTAATTTAGTTAATTTTTTTTTATAAATAAAACTATTTGAGATGTTAGTTAGTAGTGAAATTTTTAACAAAAAGTTTTATAAAAAAAATTAATAATTTTTAAAGAAATGAAAGTATATAATAGAAAAAAAGAGGGATGGACAATAGCATTTACTTTTTTAATTTTTTTAAATTTTTTTTGGGATAAATAAAACTATTTGAGATGTTAGTTAGTAGTGATTTTTTTACTAAAAGTTATATAAAAATGTTAAGAATTTTTGAAGAAATGAAAGTATATATAATAGAAAAAAGAGGGACGGACAATAGCATTTACTTTTTTTATTTTTTTTTTACTTTTTTTTAATAAATAAAACTATTTAAGATGTTAGTTAGTAGTGAATTTTTTACAAAAAAGTTATATAAAAAGAGTTAATAATTTTTAAAGAAATAAAAGTATATAATAGAAAAAAAGATGGACGGACAATAGCATTTATTTTTTTAATTTTTTTTTGAATAAATAAAACTATTTGAGATGTTAGTTAGCATTGATTTTTTTTTACAAAAAGTTATATAAAAAATGTTGAGAATTTTTAAAGAAATGAAAGTATATATTAGAAAAAAAAGAGGGACGGACAATAGCATTTACTTTTTTTTTTTTTTGGATAAATAAAACTATTTGAGATGTTAGTTAGTAGTGTTTTTTTTTTTTACAAAAAGTTATATAAAAAATTTAATAATTTTTAAAGAAATGAAAGTATATAATAGAAAAAAGAGGGATGGACATTAGCATTTACTTTTTTAATTTTTTTTTTGAATAAATAAAATTATTTGAGGTGTTAGTTAGTAGTGAATTTTTTTTACAAAAGGTTATATAAAAAAAGTTAAGAATTTTTAAAGAAATAAAAGTATATAATAGAAAAAAAGAGAGACGGACAATATCATTTACTTTTTTTATTTTTTTTGAATAAATAAAACTATTTGAGATATTAGTTAGTAGTGAAATTTTTTACAAAAAGTTATATAAAAAAGTTAAGAATTTTTAAAGAAATGAAAGTATATAATAGAAAAAAAGAGGGACGGACAATAGCATTTACTTTTTTAATTTTTTTTTTTTGATAAATAAAAATATTTGAGTTGTTAGTTAGAATTGAAATTTTTTACAAAAATTTACATAAAAAAAAGTTAAGAATTTTTAAAGAAATGAAAGTATATAAAAGAAAAAAAGAGGGACGGACAATAGCATTTACTTTTTTTAGTTTTTTTTTTATTTTTTTTTTGAATAAATAAAACTATTTAAGATGTTAGTTAGTAGTGAATTTTTTTAACAAAAATTTGGGTATTACTATATACAAGGCACCATTTGTACAAGGCATTATGAAATTACTAAAATGCCCATATATATACTTTTAAAAAAAATCTTCCCCTCCCTCTCCATTTCAAACGTCGACTTCTATCTCTCTCTCTCTCTCTCTGCGCGGCTCTCTCTCTCTCAACACACACGGTGAATCAACGGACCACCACAACACCACCACCATACACAACAAAATGAAGACAAACAAGCTCCCTATCACCGGTGGAAAGTCCGGAGCCGCTCAAGTAATCTAATTTCTAAACCTAAATTTCAATTTGAAAATCCAACATTAATTTTATGCCTAAAATCGATTATATAATGCTTAATGTTGTTTAAACCTATCCTAAATGATTCTAATTGCGATTTCGTAACATAAATTTGGGTTTTTTGTTAGAATCGGATACGAATTCGTGTGCCTAAAATTTGAAATTGTCGGCGTGTGTTTCGTATGAACACATACGAATGGTCACCAACATTTCGGGGATTTGCACACGAAATGTAAACTGATTCATCAGTTTACATTTCGTGTTCCAATACCCGAAATGTTGGTGACCATTCGTGTTGTATTACACGAGATACTTTCCACATTTCGTATATTAGGACACGAAATGTAAATTGAGTCATCAGTTTGCATTTCGTGCTCTAATACACGATATGTGGTGAGGTTTCTCGTGTCTTTATATACGAAATGATCACCAACATTTCGGGTATTTCCACACGAAATGTCAACTGGTTCTTGAAAATTAATTGTCTCTTATTTAATTTTTTGTAGGGACGTAAACCTGCGACGACCTCTAATAGAAAGAGGAAGGCCGAGGAGGCAGCTGCAAATGTAGATAAACGGACCAAAAAGAAGAACGACAAGAATGTCGTGATTGAGCAAATTTTGGATGAAGAGACCGGATAGCGAGGGTACATATTCTAGCGAGGATTCATCTTCTCGTACTTGCTCCCGAGGTGCATCTCGCATGAGGCACGCTTATTCAGTGATGATGAGGAGGAGGAGGAGGAGGAGGAGGTGGAGGAGAGTGTATTCGTGAGGCATCGCAAGAGGCGGAGGCACGGGCCGAAAGGGGAAAGGGGCTAAGGATGACGAGTGGCAGGCTTAAGAGTAACCCGGTGGCGACCCGGAGGAGGTTGATTTGTTGCACGGCTCGTCATCATCGAGCCCGTAAGATATGGGAGAACGCCACTTGTGAGCCGTGTTGAAGCGCCAAACGAGGCAAAGCAGATTCTAGATAAGTAAGTATATGATTTGTTTATTAAATAGCCATTTGCAAAACATTTCAAGAATCGCTTGACATTTCGTGTGCCAATACACGAAATGTTGGTGACCATTTCGTGTTGTAGTACACGAGATACTTTCCACATTTCGTATATTAGGACACGAAATGTAAATTGATTCATCGCTTGCATTTCGTGCCCTAATACACGATATGTGGTGAGGTTTCTCGTGTCTTTATACACGAATGATCACCAACATTTCGGTGTATTTCCACACGAAATGTCATCCGGTTCTTGAAACGAGAGGGAGTATTAATTATAATGTTTTGTTTGGAATCAATGTGTTCTCGCATGCTTCTTTACCGGAGGATGATAGAGCTTGGTGGGCTCGTGTTCGTGGTACCGGCCTCCATTACCTACATGATGCTACCATTCGCCGCCAAAGCATGGCGCTCCTAATCGGCGTTTGTGGAACGGTGGTCTCCCGAGACTAATACCTTCCACATGCCGTGGGGTGAGATGACGATCACTATGCATGACGTCACTCATATCCTAGGTATATTCTTGTTTGTTGTCTATTTTTTATAAATTACATAAATTTTATCAATTTCATAAATTTTATCAATTTTATTAATTATTTCATTTTCAATTTGTAGGTATCACCTGCTCAGCGGCCCCGTTGCGAAGGCGGATCCGTAGCCTAACGTAGCCCGTATCGTGGCACGCCTTGAGACATGCTCGGAAGGGCACGACCTACTCTTTAGATGGCCTCCGCCGGTCCTTTCGAGTCCCCTTCCGACATGACCGACGATGAGCGCGCTTCTACGTACATCATGTTCGTCCTCGGCTCCACGCCGTTCGTGGACAAGACTCAGATAAGATGCCCTCGCACTACATTTCATCAGGCGTGGATATTGACAGAGTGGGGGCTCTATCCTGGGGGACACCAAGGCTGGCATATCTATACCGGGAGTTGGGGAAGGCATCTAGATACGGATGCAAGCAGATCGGTGGTTGTTTGAGTCTTTTAGAGGTAATATTTAACAATCATTTAATAATTACAACATGTATTTACGGTTATAACATTGTTAACTTATTTATTTCATACATTTGCAGTGCCTGGATATACGAGCACTTTCCGGTTTTCTGAGAGATATTGACCCGTTATGGACGGAGGGCCACCGAGGACTCGTAGATGGGTACGCACCGATACTCTGGCCTAAGGGATATGCCCCATTTATTGAAGTTCCGGTATACCCTAGACACGATGACGGTTGATAGGGTGAGTTAGTTATATTTAAAGATTTACAAACCGTTATAATTTATTATTTCGTGACGGTGTCTAACAAATTCATTTTTAGGTTTGTTGGACTCCCTACGGTATCACCCTGCAGGCGCTTTTGCCGGTCTCATACTTCCGTGGGGTTATACGCTTCCAGGATATCACAGAGGCGTATATGCCTGACCGTGTTACACGCCAGTTTGGGATCCAGCAGAAAATCCCCAGAGACCCCATATCTTGCGACCGAAATTGTTCATTGATAGCAGGTCAAAAGGGGTACAAGAAGTCCTATGGAGCGCGTGATGAGGTATGGGAGGATTGGTTAGAGGACGGCTGGGGGTTTCGATCCAAATGCGTAGATGGGGGCCGTCCGCGAGCGCATCCGATCCCCGTTACTTCCACGTATATGCAGTGGTTCCTGGCTAAGACTCATGTTCGGATTACTAATCCGAATCATGATGCCCTAGTTAACGTTCCACCACCGCCTAGGGTTGTAGAGGCACGAGGCATACTACTTTCGCTGCTCACGAATGACAGGTTACCCACGGATGTCAAAGATAAGATTAGACGGGCGCACGATCTATACGGAGAAGGTTGATGATTATGTTCATTTTGGTTGTTTATGTTGGTTTGTAAATTTTGGATACAATGTTTGTATTTGGGATATGTTGGTTTGTAAATTTTGGATACAATGTTTGTTTTGGAATATATTTGGGATATGTTCATTTTGGTTTGTAAATATTGGAATCGCTTGTTTCAGCTTGTGTTTCGCTTGTTTGTATCGCTTGTTAGTTTCAAATGCTATTTTTTTTTCAAGACAGAGACCATCTCGTGTGCTTATACACGAGATGGTTTGACTCATCTCGTATATATACACACGACATTTTTTCTTTCATCTCGTATGAACACACACGAGATACATTACTGGGTAGTTAGTGTATTTCGTGTAATGTTCATACGACATAAATGAAATACGTCGTGTATATTTATACGAGTTACGATATTCCATCTCGTGTATAAGAACACGAGATGGTCTCTGGAATGAAAAAAAAAACAGACACTGAAACAAACAAACTGAAACAAACAAACTGATGTATCCATACATCAAAACTATAATTTAAGTACTACATCAAGTGATCCAATTTTAATAGACTATATCCGTCCCAAAACTTCATACAAAAAATAATCAATACGCTATACACATAAGCTATGGTCTATTTCATGCAATTCATGCTTCGTTCGCCATAATTGAGAGTCGGTTGAATGTTTCTATCCGAGTTCTGTATGACATGATCAGGTTACTTGCGCTTGGATGACGTTGCTCCCCCCAATATAGTGCTACTGATGGTATCGGGTAATCACTATCGGACATGTGCAGCTGCAAAAGTAATAAAATAGTCAAATATAACAAATTTAGAAAATATAGTTAAATATAACACCACATGTCCCAACACAAATTTAGAAAATATAGTTAAAATAGTCAAATATAAGATAGTTAAATATAACGAATTAAAGTATCATACCAATATAAAATGGTTTCCCACATGTCCCAACACAAGTGTGTCATAGGGTGGTCCTGCTCCTTGTGGTACAGTCACTGGTAGGCATGTGAAGCCAGCGGTTTGCGAGTACGAGACAAACACCACATTATACACCGTGGCTATGATGTGCCCTATCTCTGGGAGTATCAACCAATAATATTCCGAACATGGGGAGGCATAGTGAGTAATGCGACTATAGAGCTCGTCCATATCTCTCCAAGGCATAACTCTCTCATAAAGCTCGCGGCGATGAAGCAGCTCCTTGGCACAATCTGAGCGCACTCTTTGCCACATCTCCTCTGTTCCGTATATTTGCGCTGCTACTGCTCTATATCCACAACATCACCCATCACATCTGTGAAGCCATCAATAAATGGGACAATGAGAGGGGTAAGCAACATCCTATGCACAGAAGTATGTATATCATTGACTTGTCCATTTCCACGACCCCGTCCCCGTCCCCGTCCCCATCCCCGTCCTCGACCTCGACCTCGACCTCGACCTCTCCCACGATCTGAAGCAGCTAGTGGTGGAAGAGATGTAGGAGTGGTAGGGCTAGATGGTGTAGTGTTTGAAGCTGATTTCGGATTTGGTGACTCCCACAACATCAAACCTGATTGGGTTGATGCAATAAATGAAGATCTAGACCTGCTGCTAGTGGAGGGTGGTGTAGTGGGGACTCCAAAATGTCTGTCGGTACGCTCCCAATCTGATAGTACTCTACAACTGGTGGTCCGGGGTTTATTTGCCTTTGAAATATGATCCGGCTCAGAAGCATCTTCGGTTTGTGGATGTAGCCCTTCATTTATCGTTTGAAATAACCTTCTCTTTACCGGTCCAGGTGCGTTCTACAGTTCATTCAACACAACTTCAAAATTAGGTCCAGTGGGACAGTATTCTACTTCAATGTCCAACTTCTTCCAAAAATCATGAATCGAGGACAACTCAATTCGGCCCCCAGAGTTTTGTATGCATGCAATCTCGTGACTACATGGAAGTCCATGTGTTCACCTCAGGTAACACCCACAGCCTGAAGGATCCATGACATTATCCCCACAACGACTCCGCTCTTCTTTGATGATGTCCAAAGCTGCCTTTGACACTCGCCCCAATATGTCTTGATATAGATCACATGTCTTCATATCATTTGGAGTTCTACTCTTTGATTGCTCCATAGTAGCTTTGATTGTTGTTATTTGGATTTCCATAATCTCATGAGCCTTTTTGAATAATGTGTCAAAAGTAGAAGAAGCACTCCCCAAGGCCTTCTTCAACCTGTTATGCTCACTCTCAGCCCTGTTCGGGGTGTGGGTTCCGAAGTGCAAGAATCGATCTCGTGTGCATCGACAAAATATTCGTAGAGTATGGAGCAATCCAAGTCTCGCGGAGGTAGGTCAATAAATCAGATAAGATCTCGTAATGATCGCAAAACAATTGCCAACGGGTGTCCCACTCTTCGCGAGTAGCGGCTGATATTGCTTTATTAAATCTCCTCATGAATGATAGTGCAAACTCATTGCTACCAGTTTTAGCCAACTCTCTCCTTTTAACATTGACTTCAATATGCCTTCGACACAAATGGTGTGCGGTCTCGGGAAATACCATTTGGACAGCATTAATGAAAGCCAAGTCATGATCAGTTAAGAAAACAGTTGGCATGTGGGGAGTACGAAAAAGACTTTGCAAATTCTTGAGTGCCCACGTGTAATTCTCAGTCTTCTCATTTTGGAGGAACGCATATGCAATTGTGAAATTCTTCCCCGTTGAAGTAAATCCTATAATCTCAAGTAATGCCATTCCATAGCAACTGGTGTTGTAAGTGCAGTCACCTTGTATCATTTAAAGAGAAATAAAGTTAGAAATGAATAAAATTGCAATTCAAAAAAATGCATACGACATGTGGAAAACAGAGTCAAAAAACAGATTCAAAAAAATCAAAAATTTACCTTGTACTACATATGGAAAACAGTTAAGCATATCCGATGCTCGTGGGTGAGAAGAATATGTCACCGATCATGTCACTCTCGTTAGCTTTCTTCATGAAGAAGGTATATTGCTTATCCTCGAGTGCTTTTATGAACTGTTGAAGCGAGGATCTCCCTTGTCGTTCTTGTGACTTGCATTTTGTGAGGGCATTGTGGACGTGTTTCGGAGTACTCACGTTCTTCTCATCCTTCCTCTTTAACATTGTTAGAATGTTATTTGGACGCACCGAAGACTGACTTGCGCTACACACCTCCTCATATTCAGAACTAGTCAATTTACCCAACGGATGACCTTCGGGATACGTTGGAAAGTCATGATTATGGGAACCATGCTTCACAACGTAACCCCATACCCCATCACCCCTATCTTTGGCCCGGATTTCAAAATTGCACCCAATCTTCTTCGTACTAGTCAACCTCACATCTTTAGTTTTTCCGGACCTGTACTTGCCACCAAAATGGCATACAATCTTCGCGTAGCCTAGGATCTTGCCACTTGTCTTCCTCGAATCTCCTATAGAAAGGGTTATATTTTGACGGGCCGCGATATCCCGTACGTGTTTAATAAGATCATTCCTATTTGAAAATAATAGGGATGTATCGAATTGATCACTGACATCCGGTCCCTACAAATTGTATTACCATCAATTAGAAAATTGCACAATAAACAACAGGCTGTATGACATTTCGTGTAACATTATACGAGATGTTCCTGGAATATCTCGTGTAAATGTACACGACTTAAACGCATTTATCTCGTGTTGCATAATACGAGATAATACACCATCACTCGTGTAGAAACACACGACAAATAGCATAAAACTCGTATAATATCACACGAAATAGAGTAATATCAGAATTTAAAAATCCAATCTTGAAAAACAATTTCGTTTCAACATTGGATTTTTATTGCGATTTTGATCAAAACACCAAATATAACTTTAAAAACTTACTTCATTGCTGCTTGGATTTTGATTTTGATGTGGAGAATTTAGTGGCAAACCTTCTTCTTCAAAAATATATTTCACAAGCTCAAGATCAATATGATCATAAAAACTTGGAGAATGTTGTGGAGAATCCATACTATGGTGTTAGATGATTTGAGAATTAATGAAAATAATGGGTATAAATTTATGGGTGTTAAGACATGGACAATGGTGTGGAGTATATCGCAGCTGCATGGGTATAAATATATGTAATCATTGTTTGTTTTCCAACTTATTATAACAAGGAACATATAATCTTGATTAACAAATATGATAATTTCAAATATATAATCTTGAGTAGTTGGTATTCCTCTAATGTACAACTTATCATTAACCTCGTTTATTTTTTTTTAAATTTTTTTTTCTACATTCTAAATGACATTTAAAGTGTTTTTCATCTACATGAGTTTCCTCCAAATCCAAATGGAAATTGAGTTACAAATATGTGCCATTATTTAGGGTTTTTAGGATTTTATGTGTCCCGATCTTGTGAAAAATGGTATACGGCTACCTCGTTTATTTTTTTTTAATTTTTTTCTAGATTCTAGATGACATTTAAAGTGTTTTTCATCTACATGAGTTTCCTCCAAATCCAAATGGAAATTGAGTTACAAATATGTGTCATTATTTAGGGTTTTTAGGGTTTTATGTGTCCCGATCTTGTGAAAAATGGTATACGGCTACCTCGTTTATTTTTTTTTTAATTTTTTTCTAGATTCTAGATAACATTTAAAGTGTTTTTCATCTACATGAGTTTCCTCCAAATCCAAATGGAAATTGAGTTATAAATATGTGCCATTATTTAGGGTTTTTAGGGTTTTATGTGTCCCGATCTTGTGAAAAATGGTATACGGCTACCTCGTTTATTTTTTTTTTAATTTTTTTCTAGATTCTAGATGACATTTAAAGTGTTTTTCATCTACATGAGTTTCCTCCAAATTCAAATGGAAATTGAGTTACAAATATGTGCCATTATTTAGGGTTTTTAGGGTTTTATGTGTCCCGATCTTGTGAAAAATGGTATACGGCTACCTCGTTTATTTTTTTCTCCATTCTAAATGGCATTTAAAGTGTTTTTCATCTCTATGACTTTATTTATAATCATTTGTTAGGTGATTATAAATAAAGTGGTATCACTTAAATGTGATAGGTTATATGATATTGTATGATCCAATATGACGTTTATTCCTTGTCATGTACTCCCTCCGTCCCGCTAATATTAGCACACTTTCCTTTTTGGGCGTCCCGCTAATATTCGCACACTCCCAAAAAGGAAACTTTATATTAATAAAATATTCACCCAACCCCACTCATTCTCTCTCCTACATTATTTTAATACTCACAACACCATTATAATTTATTACACCCTCCACTCATTCTCTCTCCACTCATTCTTTTACACTCACAACATTTTATTAAAATATCATATTCCTTAATTCCCGCGCAAACAGTGTTTGTGCTAATACTAATGGGACGGAGGGAGTATAAGTGTATAAATTTTGCTCAATTAACAACACAATTCAATAATATAATATAGCATATGCGTATCATTAACATCGTGTTGCAAATCATCGAAGAACACCTTCATTTTGATATGTCGTATGTATATACACGATATTAGGACATCATATCGTGTGGTTGTGTAGGACATAAATTACAGAGTAAATTTAAATTTCATATAATTTCATACGACCTAATATTTTACACAATTAGTCTATGTCGTGTAAAAGTACACGACATGAAGGCTTCCTGTCGTTCTCTCGCACACGACACGCGAAGGGTAGTTTGGCCATTATTGGTGCCTTGTATGTAATATGCCTTGTATATAGAATTTGCCCAAAAATTTATATAAAAAAATTAAGAATTTTTAAAGAAATGAAAGTATATAATAGAAAAAAAGAGCGACGGACATTACACCACCGCCTCCCTCTCCCTTCCTTACCCAACACTCTTCCCTCACAGAAACACTCTTCCCATCTTTTGTGTCTCTCTCTCTCTCTCTCTCTCTCTCTCTTCTTTTCTTATCTGCCGCCACACCATTTCACTCACCCAAATTCTCCTCCCACCGCACCATTACACCACCGCCTCCCTCTCCCTTCCTTCCCCAACCACACTGCAGCAACCCATTGCCTTCCATCTCTGTCAACGGCAAGCTTCAGGCCTCTTCATCTTCTCACAATTCTCAGATCTCATCTTCCTCACTTTCTCTTTCTCTCAACAGGTAATCGTTACTCAATTTGCAATCATTTTTTGATTTTATTAATCTATTGGAAATGAATTGGGTTTAAGATAAATGAGTTTGTTCCGATTTATGGATTTTATACGTTTGTGGGCGTTTGGAATCGACCTAGTGGGAAGAAAAGCGAAGGAATAGAGGCGTCAACTGTTAGGAGAGCTGACCGGAGTTGAGCTTTCAAGCGAAGATGGGGTCGGGTCGAGCTGACGGTGACTGGTGTTGTGGAAGGAGTCGGCGTAGTTGATGAAATCCCTACACTGTGTCCCCATCACCCATTCTACCTCTTTTACCATCGCACCTCCTCCGTAGCCACCCACGAAAGACATCGCCATCACCGTCGCCCCCTTTACTTCAGGTATCTCTCTCTCTCTCTCTATATATATCTCCTTCTCTCTCTTTTGATATGTTTTTTGCTGGATGGATGAATCTACATATCCATGTAGATCTTGTGTGTGCCCAGATCTGGGTTTTTTGTATGTGTGTGTGTTAACCAATGTGTGTATGTTTCTGTTTGTTTTTGCAGCATTGAAGTTGGACGCGGCGGTGGCAGCCGGTGGTTACTGGTGTCGGCAGCAGCTGGTGATGGCGATTGGCAGTTGGTAGTGGTGGTTTAGGAAATTCTTAGTGATTATATAATTGAACCCATTTGTAATTGTAATTGATTTTAAAAATTTTGATTTATGAAATTTTATGGCTGCGAATTACATTTTAGTAGTGGAATTTTAACATTGTTAATTGATGTATATGACAATTTTTTCAATATAAGATTATTTATAAGTGTATTTTAGTAGCATTATAATTCATTTTATATATATATATATATATATATATATATATATATATATATATATATATATATGTGTGTGTGTGTGTGTGTGTGTGTGTGTGTGTGTGCAAATAAATTATTATAATTGACATTTTTGTTTTTTTTTTATTGCATTATCAGCGGCGGAATATTTCGTCGGTGGATTTAAAATTTTAAATAAATCAGAATAACACAGCGGCGGAAAATTCCGCCGGTGAAATTACAATTTAATTAAATAAAATTACCTCAGCGGCGGAATATTCCATCGGAGGATTTAGAATTTTAATTAAATCAAAACAACTCTGTGGCGAAAATTTCTGCCGGTGAAATTACAATTTTAATTAAATTAAATTACCTCAGTAGCGGAAAATTCAGTCGGTGGACACTGGCGGAATACCATTTTCGTCGGTGTACACCGGCAGAAATTGGACTGCTGGACCCCTGCGACGCGCTGCCACTGGCGGACCACCGACGAAATTATTCTGTCGCTGGTTATTCAGCAGCGACGGAAATGCTGCTTTAGCGGCGGAAATTTCCACTGCTAAAACATGTTTTTCTGGTAGTGGTAATACCTGACGATTCCATGTATGCCTTGATGTTGAAGACAAGAAGAAAAAATAAGGAGGGAAAAGTAGTTCTTCTAAATGATTAATGTCTTCACATTTTAATCTTAGATTATGGAGAGAGAGTATATGAATTTTATGTATGTTTCTAGGCTGATGAAAAATCTCTATATAGAGGTAACATAAGTGCATTTCATTTAGGGACCATACCCTTTCATTATTAAGTAGTGAAAGCTTACCTTTTGTCCATTATAAATAGATAATCTCCACTTTGGGAATTCTACACATATTGATTAATTTTCTATACTTTATACAACATTATATTTATGATTTATATATGTACGTCTACATGTTTACGTATATTCACTAATTATACACATTTTGCAATCCATGTTCTAACATAATCCACTAACTTGGTTTAAGTCATTGGTTGCCGACTTTTATACGAAAATTACTAAATTAACTTGGCTAACTAATAGTGTGCAAAAAAATAATAATAATAGGATGCACAAATGTACAATTATCCGGTTCAAATCAAAGCCATTATATATGTCTCTACTAAGGAAAATATTAAGGCCAAAATCTCACAAAAAACGCGTTTTTCCTCAAGCTTAGAAAAAAATGTGTTTTTAGAAGACGTCGACTCTTCCCCTCGCTTGCGGCGCCCAGAAAACCGAAATCCAAAATTCAGAAAATCGAATTCCAAAATTCATACATATAATCAATCACTCGTCATTTCAATTGTTCACTGCTCTTGCAACAAATTCTACAAGTTTTTTCAAAAGTTTCCACTGATCATCTCTTTGGCTCGATATTAGCACAAAAATTTCCCAACGAAATGAGAAAATCGTAGAAATCAGCTGCATTTACAAGAACCCAAATGAACCAATCAAAGCAAGAATCAAAGACCTCCTCTCTCGAATGACTTTACAAGAGAAGCTCGGCCAGATGACCCAGATCGAACGCACTGTCGCCACCCCTTCCGTCCTCAAGAATCTCTCCATAGGTCCCAACCCTTCTCCTAATTTCACCCTCTTTTTGAATCGATCAATTGATTGAATTGATCAAATAAATTGAATTGAAACAGCGAATTTATATGTATGAATTTTGTCTAAATAATTGTCAGGGTTATGGTAAAAATGTATCAGTGCACGTCTAAAAAAGTGCCAGTTAAATGCTCTCTTTGTCCAGTTGCTCAGTGCCAGTGCATGTGTAACAAAGTGCCAGTGCCAGTGTAAAAAAGTGTCAGTGTTAGTGTAATAAAGTGCCAGTGTTAGTGTATCAAAGTATCGGTGTTAGTGTAAAACAAGTGCCAGTGTTAGTTTAACAAAGTGCCAGTGTTAGTGTAACCAAGTGCCAGTGTTAGTTTATAAACAGACACTTAATATACATGCACTGACACTTTTTTACACTGGCACTTTGTTAAACTGGCACTGGCACTTTTTACACTGGCACTTTGTTACACATGCACTGGCACTTTGTTTACACGGGCACTTTGTTACACATGCACTGGCACTTTTTTACACTGGCACTTTGTTACACATCCACTGACACTTTGTCACACTGGCATTTTGTTAAACTGGCACTGGCACAAACGGGAAAAACAAAACACGTTTTTCCTAAGTGCCAGAAAAATCTTGTTTTTTATAAGACCAACTCAATATTAAGTCATAGACTTTGCTTTAGATTTACTTTGATTCTAATAATTCATTTGAAAAAAAAAAAATCTAATAATCTTCAAAAATTTATTATTGATATTATTTTTAATAGTGTATTAATAATAATTTTAAAATTTTATGAGGATAATTTATTTTATAAAGTTTTTGAATATTTAATTAAATCAATTAAAGTTATGAAGAAAACACAATCCATGCGTGTTTCTCGTTTATACCTTTACAAGAGAAAAAAAATGGTCTATGTAATCCTTTCTTCTTAATGTTACTAATTACTCCGTTTCACATGTTTTATCTTTTACTACTTTAATTGATGAGTCCTCATTATAAAGTACGGAATATACTCATATTTTCAATATAATCAGTTATTTTCTTTTCACAATATTTTGGGGGAAACTAGTTTCTCCCTAAATTATAAAAAGTTCTGTTTTTTTAAACTGTTCCTATATTCGTCAAATACTTGCAAGTTGAAAAAAATTGAACTTTTTATAATTTATGAAGAAACTGATTTCACTCAAAACTTGCTCTTTTCTTTTAGTCTATCATATATACCGAACCCAATACGGAGTATTTTTATGACCAAATACGGAGTATTTTTATGATGAGAAGAATAATTACTCACTTTGTTTCGTGCAAATAATATTTCACTATTTTATTTGAGGCGTTTCACTCATAAGATCGTCAGCTGGAGTGGGACATCGCGCAAAAAAAACTACATATCACATAACCATCTTGTATAAACCTAAATACATTGTATATTTCAAGCTAACGGAAAAAAATAATCTCTTTTAGTCAATAAACTTTTCAAAATGTTGATAAAATGGGTGTGTGTGTGTGTGTGTGTGTGTGTGTGTGTGTGTGTGGGTGGTGGTGGTGGTGGTGGTGGTGGTGGTGGTTGTGGGTTTGGACTAACCAACTCACCCAATTAGTGAAAGTGAATTCAAGACCAACCATTTATTCTTTCCAATTTTATTTCTATTGTTCCAAAAAATAATCTGTAATTTTATAATATGTATTGCAATTGATATGTCAAATTAAATTTTTATTATTTATTTGTTTATACATTTTTTAATTCATTTTCCAATATACTCCCTCCGTCCCACCAAAACTGATACCAAATTTCTGAACACGCGGATTAAGGAAAAGTAAGAGAGAGAAAAAGTGAAAGAAAATATTGTGAGTATGAAAAATTAAATAGGAGAGAGAATGAGTGGGAGGAATAGTTAGGAGAGAGAATGTTGTGAGTGTAAAAGTGAAATAGGAGAGAGAATGAGTAGGGTAAATAATAAAGATTCCCTTCCATTTTGGGAAATATCAGTTTGGCTGGGACGGACCAAAAAGGAAATAAGTATCAGTTTTGGTGGGACGGAGGGAGTATATATATACTCCCTCCGTCCCAACAATTGCTTCCCATTTTTTGCCAAGCACGCAAATTAAGAAAATGGGGGGGGAAAGAAAAAATGTTGTGAGTGTAATTTGAAAATAGGAGAGAGAATGAGCGGAGAGAATAGTAAATTATAATGGTGTTGTGAGTATTAAAATAATGTAGGAGAGAGAATGAGTAGAGGGAATAGTAAAGATTTCTTTGCCAAAAAAGGAAAGTGAAGCTATTAACGGGATACCCAAAATGGCAAAATGGAAGCTACTATTGGAACGGAGGGAGTATTGAATATCGTTGTTTTTTTTTTTTTTTTTCTAGCCTATTTTTTCTTTTAACTCTCTTTTTTTCTTATAATATTTCTTTCCGGATAACATATAAGTATTCATATTAGTTGACGTTGTTGTTATACAAATTAATTATCTGTAATTTAATAAAATTATATTAAACCTTTTTTTTCATTTAAAATGACATATCACAAGGCGAAGCGTTTATTTTATTTAAAGAGAAACAGAGGATGATTTAAAACCGTAAAAAAGGTTAGGGGTATATCTTGCTTAATTAACGGCCAAAACAACCACCGTAAGCGGAGGGACGGAAAGGAAATCCTCCGTAAATCCTGTAATCACCAACGAACGAACCCTGGATCAGCTCGCTGGGCCCCACACCCCCTACATGTTTAGTTTAAGTGTTTAACCACGCCATTCTGTCCCCTCTTCATTTCCCTCTATATATACTCTTCCTTTCCCCTCTTTACAATTCATCACAAATCTCTCTCTCTCTCTCTCAATATTTCCTTCCTCACAACAGGGAGAGAGACAATGGCAGCACCTCTTTCGTTACTCCTCTCTCTCCTCTTCATTCTCTCTCTCCTCTCCCCCACATTCTCTTCCTTCTCTCCCGTACAAGACCCTGAGCTAACGGTACAACAACTACAAAGGTACAAACATTGTACATACACACATTCTTAATTTTAGCAACATTTATTCATTTCCATAGTTTAATGTTGTTACTTACTGTAATATGTAAAATGTTCGATAACTAACGACTAAAATTATTGCCACTTTAATGCAGGAGTGTGAATGAGTCTAGGAGGAACTTGGGTTATTTCTCTTGTGGGACCGGCAACCCAATAGACGACTGCTGGCGGTGCGACCCAAACTGGTCAAGAAACCGCCGGCGTCTAGCCGACTGTGGAATCGGCTTTGGCAAAAATGCCATTGGTGGAAGGAACGGAAAGATTTACATTGTCACTGACTCCAGTGATGACAACGTTGTCACCCCAAAGCGTGGAACCCTCCGTCACGCGGTTATCCAGCGCAAACCGCTATGGATAATTTTTGCGCGTGACATGGTTATAAAATTAAAGGAAGAATTGATAATGAATTCGTTCAAGACGATAGACGGTAGAGGTGCTAGCGTCCACATTGCCGGTGGTCCGTGCATTACAATTCAGTATGTGACCAACATTATAATTCACGGGATTCATATTCATGATTGTAAGCAAGGAGGGAATGCTATGGTGAGAAGCTCCCCACGGCACTACGGGTGGAGGACTGTATCGGACGGTGATGGGGTGTCAATATTTGGTGGGAGTCATGTGTGGGTGGACCATTGTTCGTTATCTAACTGTATGGACGGCTTGATTGATGCTGTAATGGGGTCCACGGCTATTACAATATCGAACAATTATATGAGCCACCATGATAAAGTTATGCTTTTGGGACACAGTGATTCTTATGCCCAAGACAAGAACATGCAAGTCACTATAGCTTTCAACCATTTTGGTGAAGGTCTCGTTCAAAGAATGCCAAGGTAACAATTTCATGATTAATTTCGTACTTACTTTATTAAGTTAAATATTAAAAAAAAAAAAGCAAACCCCAGTGCGCCAAGTACTTCCCGTCAAACTAAATATTAAATAACAAAAATAAAAATAAAATTGCAGATGCAGGCATGGATATTTTCATGTGGTGAACAATGATTATACACACTGGGAAATGTATGCAATTGGAGGGAGTGCGTCGCCCACTATTAATAGCCAAGGGAATAGATTTCTTGCTCCAAATAGACAATTTAGCAAAGAGGTGACAACCCCACTTTACAATTTTGCCTATTTCATCAAATAAAATGCAAATACTTTTTTTGGGTCGCTAAAAAATAAATGTTCATTTTTGTTATTGAATAGGTTACGAAACATGAGGATGCACCAGAGAGTGAATGGAAGCATTGGAATTGGAGATCGGAAGGGGACTTGATGTTAAATGGTGCATATTTTACGCCATCAGGAGCGGGGGCATCATCAAGTTATGCTAGGGCTTCAAGTTTGGGTGCAAAACCATCTACGGTGGTTGGTTCTATCACAACAAACGCGGGTGCACTCATTTGCAGGAAGGGCTCTCGCTGCTGATCATACCCTTCTAACTCTTTCCAACTATCGTTAACTTCTACCGACAAAGTAAAAAGTTGAAGAAGAAAAAAAGTGGAAAATTGTAGGGCGCCAAAAATCTAGTTTCAACTGTTTAGGGATTTACTTTTTATTTTTTGCCTATATTTATCGTTTTTTTAAATTTTTAATAGTTGGTATTATTTGGGTTTTCTTTTTTATTTTACAACCTCTGCTTGTAATTCTGACAACCATAATTAGGGAGTATTGTATATGGTTCAGTGATAGCAAGTTAAGAAGCGTTGATATAGTTATGTATAACTATATATATCTATATATCTTGTTCTTGTGTGTAAATTGTAATTCCATTTTTACTGTCTCTTTCTCTCTTAACACACATTTATCTAGTCATTAATTGATTATGTGTAAGAAAATTAAATTTATTTTTAATTAAGAGCAAATAATTTATTTGTTTATTTGTCTAACAAAAACTCAAATATAAAATTCACACCAACCGCTATGGTACAAGAGTTAATTCAAAAGCCATATTATATTAGTGATGACAAAGGAAAAATGCAATGTGAGTGAAGACAAAATAACAGGAAAGTAATTACAAATGAAGTGGTTTGGGAAGTATACTACAAAGGGCAGTAGGATTAGATGGCCACAGTAGCGGAGTTACCGTGGGGGGCAAAAGGATTGTCCCCATTAATTTTTTAAAAAAAAAATAAAAAAAATACTAGTGCAAATTTACAGAAAAAATGAATGTTTAGCGCAATTTTTGTTGAAATTTGCCCTTTTTTTTTCTTCATCGACGAGAATACAGTTAATTTTTATGTTGTTGTGCAATCTTTGCTACGATTGACAATAGTTGTTGGTTACGTTACTGAGATGGCAATAACTAAGTAGGTTGTATAATGAGAAAATTACGTCCTACTCCCTCAATATAACCTAATTTACGTTTTAAAACAATGACTTACTATATTTAGCTCCTAATCTAACCTCACAAAATAACTAACTATTTACTCCCTCTAACCCTAAATAAATATCCATCTCTCCCAGATCTCTCTCTCACACACACACACACAAAACACTCCCCTCCCTCTCTCTCCACTTTCTCTCTCTCTATCCCCCCTCCGGTCACATGTTACTCCGGTGATTGTCTCCCTCCTCAACTCCGACGACCATCTCCTTTCTCAACTTCGACGTCCGTCTCCCTCCTTAACTCCAACGACTGTCTTCCCCAATTCCGGCCACCTGTCTTCCCCCAACTCCTGTTACGGGCACCTTTCTTTGGTGCAAATCCAAGTCAACAAGAATGTCGTAGTATTCATCGGTCACCAGATCTACAAATCCAGAAACGTCGACCCCCTTAGATTCCGACATAGAACCGTCAAACTCCTAATCTTGTTCTTTTTCATCGCCGACGAGATCAAAATTTGGCCAAAATCCCCTTCTTCAACATCGTTTATCCACATCAATGTTGGTCACCATATTTCATGGCTAAATTTTCGTCTGGCCGACTCACATGCTAACAAAATCGTCGATATCTTCTTCAAATACGACACATGAGAGAGAGAATTGTGTGGATGAAAAAGGGTGGGACAGACAGGCATAGTTAGAGGAAAGAAGAGGCAAACACTATACTTGGATTTTCAGATTAATGAAGAGAGAGGAAGGGAGGGGGTTGATGATTTTCTTTTCCAAGTTAAAATGTGGGTTGAATTGAAAGATTTGGTTCATATCTGATGGTTTCTAAGTTGTGTGGGCTTTGTCAATGCTATTAATAAATGTTTATAACTGAGAATTTACTAATGAGTTCTCAGTTTTTTTTATGGCCGGAGTTGATCGTGTTTTTATTAGTTTAGTTGACAACTGATAACTTACTGATATATTCTCAGTTGTTTGGTCGCTGAAGTTGATCGTGTTTTTAGTAGTTTAGTTGACAATTGAGAACTAGTTGATAAGTTCTCAGTTGTTTTGTCGCCGGAGTTGGTGGTCGCCGGAGTTGATCGTGTTATTAGTAGTTTAGCTGACAACTGAGAACTTACTGATAAGTTAAGTTCTCAGTTGTTTGGTCGCCTGAGAGGTTACCGGAGTTGATCGTGTTATTAGAAGTTTAGGTGACAACTGAGAACTTACTGATAAGTTAAGTTCTCAATTGTTTGGTCACCGGAGAGGTCGCCGGAGTTAGTGGTCGTTGGAGTTGATCGTGTTTTTAATAGTTTAATTGACAAGTGAGAACTTACTGATAAGTTCTCAGTTGTTTAGTCACCGCAGTTGGTAATCGTCGAAGTTGATCGTGTTTTTATTAGTTTAGTTGACAACTGAGAACTTACTGATAAATTAAGTTCTCAGTTGTTTGGTCGCCGGAGTTGGTGATCGTCGGAGTTGATTGTGTTCTTAGTAGTTTAGTTGACAACTCAGAACTTACTTATAAGTTATCGGTTGTTTGGTCATCGGATAGGTCGCCGGGGAGGTCACCGTAGTTGATGGTCGCCGGAGTTAATCGTGTTATTAGTAGTTTTGTTGACGAATGAGAATTTACTTATAAGTTAATTTCTTAGTTGTTTGGTAGCCGAATAGGTTGTCGGTGTAAAAAAAAAAAAAAAGTCGCCGGAGTTTGTCGCCGTAGTTGATGGTTACCGGAGGTGTTGACTGTAGAAAATGGGGAGGGGGTGATCTAATGTGATGGTGGTTGCAGAGAAAGTAAATTGATAAAAATAGTGAACATATTAAAATGTTAGAAGGTGAAATTAGTAAAATGATGAAAAAATTTACTTATTAAGATAGTAATTATATGATTAAATAAAATATTACTTATTTTGTGAAACTGGTAAATTTGAGATAAATTTCCCTCGTATAATTTGGATTTGTAATCAAGTAGAGAGTAGTGTACTAAAAGAATCAGATGCTCAATATATAGGGGATGGATGGAGCCAAGAATTTGTCATAGCCGTAGTCTTGGGAGATTAGATTTAAATCATTTCATCATTGACCAACCAACCAACCAACGACAATAAAAATGGTCAAATTCACTTTTAGCTTTTTAACTATTAATCTTTAACCAATGCACTACTCTACTGGGAATCCTTTCTAAACTAGCCGACACTCTTTACAGAAAAACCTCAAAACTCAACACTAACTCCGCAAATCATTGCGCCTGCAATTAACTTGAAAAATTGCCATCATCGGAGCCACCGTTACCCATTGGTCATTAATAATAAAGCGTATTCTCAAAATACCTATATCGACAGCAGTGATAATAGGGGCGTGAATAAAATCCAGACAATAATGAAATTAATTTAAAATTATTACTTAAAATTCATTCATATTAAAAAAAAAAGTGATTATTTTGAGACAGACAGATTTATTTTTAGCATAACCAACTTTTTTAGAAACAAATTGAGGTGTATATATATCAGACCATTTTTCCGAGCTCTAAACTTTAATACTTCCGTGTATGAAATAATCTTCCTACTTTTTTTTTTTTTGCAGTTAACGCAAAGGTAGTTTTAACATAATTCTAGGTTGATTTAGCTATCCGAATGAACATTTAAAAATTGCTATCTATAGTATTTATAATGGTGTTTCAAAATAGCTTTTTATGTTAACTAATCAAAAAATGTTTTTTTTTTTTTTCTTTTCTCATTCTTAAAAGAAGGGGATCAACACATTTCACCGCTCCCCCCTTGATGCACTTCACAGAGGCGCCTAGCTATGCTAGGGAGGGCAATGTCATTCCCTCTAACCACTGGTGGGGGAATCGAACCCATGACCTCCAGGTTGGAAGCCATGAACTCTAACCATCAGGCTAAAACCCCGCGTGCAACTAATCAAAAAATGTTGTATTAGTGAAACAGGGAGAAAAGAGGGAGAAATGGTAGTCAAAGATAGGAGGGTTGAGGAGGGAAGGAGGGAGGGAAATCGATAAAGTAAAAGACAAAAAGAGAGTAAAATTAAGGGAAGGAATTGATTTTTAAAATTTCAATGGACAAGTTTCTTTTACTTGGAGCCAGCCGCGTTATGTTATGGCGCTAAAGTTGAAATTAAAATTAATACACGCCACAATGAACATAATCATTCTATGCATTACACTCCCTTTTTTAATCAGTGTTAAAAGACCCGTCTAAGGCATCTGTGCCCCGCCTGCGCTGCTGTGCCCCTTTCTCCAACGCCTGCCTGCATCTAAGCCCGCCAGATCCCGACTATTCTCGACTAGTCCCCGCCTAGACGCTAGGCCCGACTTCGCCGCCTAGCATCCCCTAACGCTTTTTAGAACCTTACTTTTCTTAACACTTCTAAGCTGTCTGTCAAAGACAAAATGGACACTCCATCATATCCTCTTCAAATATTTAACATAAGATAACAAGTTTATATTAAATTAAATATTGAAAATGGAATGGAACCTGAAATAATATAATAAAGGCCAGTGTCCTAAAATAAAAAAAGGTTTTTCCTCACTTGCATGAGGTCCTCAAAAGGGGCCTGATTTTTTTTTTTTTTTGGCAATTTAGGGTCTATACTTACAATTTCTTATCAAATAAGGGCTTATTGACGATTTCCGTTAACACTTAACGTCAATAAGCCCTTATTTGATAAGAAATTGTAAGTATAGGCCCCAAATCGCTAAAAAAAAAAGTCAGGCCCCATTTGGAAACCTCATACAAGACTTCAGGCCCTAAATTGTAATTAACCCATAAATTTAACTTTCTACCTTTTTTAAATTTTCATTAAATCCCTTAAAAGAAATATTAAATTCAATAAAATAAATAAAAACATAAAATTATATATAACTTCAATATTTTATTTAAAAAAGGGTTCTAAATTGCAATTTGCCCTTTAAAAAATTAACACAATAATCGCTTTATATATATATATATATATATATATAATGGGCATAGATAAATTTGGGGCCCTTCAAAATTTGGGTCCCTGTGCAAAGGAACCTAATGTTCCATGTCTGAGCCGGCCCTGAAAGTCACCACTCCACCAACATATACCCGCCACCAGATTTAACACATCACCAAAATCAATCAAAACAGCAAGAAATGTGATTTCAATTTTGACCAAGATTTTGATAGCTACCGACGAGGAGTTTGTTTCGCCCGATTTTATCTACGCCCATTAAATATATATATATATATACTCCCTCCGTCCCGCTAATATTAGCACAAACACTGTTTGCGCGGGAATTAAGGAATATGATATTTTAATAAAATGTTGTGAGTGTAAAAGAATGAGTGGAGAGAGAATGAGTGGAGGGTGTAATAAATTATAATGGTGTTGTGAGTATTAAAATAATGTAGGAGAGAGAATGAGTGGGGTTGGGTAAATATTTTATTAATATAAAGTTTCCTTTTTGGGAGTGTGCGGATATTAGCGGGACGCCCAAAAAGGAAAGTGTGCTAATATTAGCGGGACGGAGGGAGTATATATATATATATATATATATATATATATATATATATATATATATATATATATATATATATATATATATATATATATATAACATATTATTGTGTTAATTTTTTAAAGGACAAATTGCAATTTAGAACCCTTTTTTAAATAAAATATTGAAGTTACATATAATTTTATGTTAATTTTTTAAATATTAAGGACCACATATTCTCATTTCGCACAGGGCCTCTGTACTTAATGAGACGGGCCGGTGACTTTATGTTGATGGTGGTGAAGGGTGAGGTGTTGTTGTACATTAAATTCAAGGATAAAAATTGGGCATAATAATATTGTGCATTTAATTCATGTACCATATTTTTTTCATTTATATTATAAAAAAGGGAAAATAATACAATAATTTTAGTTGGGATGTTTGAAGATTAACAAAAACTCAGAACCGCGATGAACAATAGTGTTTAACAAAAAAATTATTATATTTAGTTAAATTAGGTAAAAAATAATTTACATATGCCTTTTTAAATATAGTTAAATTGGGATGTTAAATTTCTTTTTTATTATTATTGAGTAAAAATATTTTTATTTATTTTATTGAATTTAATATTTTTTTAAGGGATTTAATGAAAATTTTAAAAAGGTAGAAAGTTAAATTTATGGGTTAATTACAATTTAGAGGCGCAAGTCTTGTATGAGGTTTCGAATGGTACGACTTTTTTTTAGCGATTTAGCTTATATCTTACAATTTCTTATTAAATAAGGGCTTATTGACGTTAAGTGTTAACGAAAATCGTCAATAAGCCTTATTTGATAAGAACATTGTAAGATGCGCTAAATCGCAAAAAAAAGTCAGCACTTTCGTGATCTCATACAAGACTTCAGGCCCTAAATTGCAATTAACCCTAAATTAAATATTGAAAATGGAATGGAACCTGAAATAATGTAATAAAGGCCAGTGTCCTAAAATAAAAAAAGGTTTTTCCTCACTTGTACTACGGTTTTCGTAACAACTTCTATTTTGAGCAGACGAATCTTGTTTATTTTGAACGTGAGATACCGTTATTTTAATGGATTGGGTTGAGATAGATAGATAGGGTTTCAGTTTTTCAAGTTGATGACATTGACACACGGGTCGGGTGAAGTAAAACCATGTGGCAGACTAGTAGGACCAGCTTCATTGATAATGCTCCTTGACCGAGCTAACCACGCGTGCAATCTAATTCCCATCATTTTTTATTTCTACTCCCTTAGTTCCTAAAAGATTGTCATGTTATACATTTTGCAATTATTAAGAAAGAGTTTCATCTTCTTGTACTTTAGTAGATTTGCACTAATATTCATGCCTAAATTTAGAAATGGGACATACATACTTTTTTGAACAAGTTAAAATGATAAATAAAATAATCTTTCAGGAATGGAGGAAGTATTTTTTTTTTTAGCAGGAGTATTTTCTGTATGTTCGACGTCATGATTGCATGCACATTTTTTAGACCAACCAAGTAACCGTAAGCTTGATTTATTTACACGACAAAAGGTTACTCCCTCACAAAAGAATTTTCGCTAGTGGATGTCAAAATTTAAAAATTGACAATATTTTTTAAGAAAGTAACAAACATACTTAGGTTTAAATAGAAAAAACATAAAAATTACCTGATATCTCTTGTATATCTTAGTCTTTTAGCATTCTGGCTTCAGCAATGGTTCTCATTAAAAAAAAATACTCTCTTTGCTACAATCAGCACAACAAACCTGGATAAACCAAATACACTACTTGGTTAAATCTAATCATGAATAATGAAGATACTTTCGCATCTTCTTCATCGTTCCGCCATGAGATTCGGATGTGTGTGTGAGTCGTGCGTGTGTTCGTTCGTGTTCTCCGTTCTTTCTCTTTCTCCTCTGAAAGAAATGGAGCGGCTAGGAAGTGCACAGAGGACTGATGTGAGTCCTGATGCTATCGCACCAGCACTAGCACAACAGTGAAATGCAGCGGAATATTAAAACAGAAAAGAAATGGACAACGAATTAACACTTATCTACAGCAATATGCTGTAGACAATAAACTTCTCTTATTAAAAACAATGTTGAAAACGATTACAATAAGAGAATAACCAAATAATCAAAGAGAACTCTCTCACAAAAACACTCCTCTCAAGTCAATATTTCTTCAGCCTTTCAGAGTGTATATTTCCGTGTGTATGAACTGACTTTGGGTCTTGTATTTATAGCCAAGTAGAACACGGTCAATGGGTAAGGATAATCATTGAAGAAGAGCTTGATCCTCAATCTCCTCTATCTCTAATCCTTATCCTTGAGAGTCCTATAAAACAACCAAACAATACTAAAACACAAGTAGATTTTCGGTTAATAGGTTAGTAAACATAAATAAAAATATTTACATAATTAAAATATAAAAGAAAGTAACAAAACATAATTAAGTCAACCTTTTGACTTGGCTAAGTGTGATGCTACCACACTTTCAATCTCCCCGTTTTGTTGCTTTCTGTTCAAAAAAATCTCAAGCACAATATATATAAACCATAATTAAATTCGTAAACCCAAGATACGAAATGGAGAGCTCGAATGCTCCCCTAAATACTAGCAAAAAAACATAAAGCACCATGTCCAAAATGTGTCCAAAACAAACTAAACCAAGCAAAGCAAAATACCATTGTTCCTAAGAAGCAAGAAATTAAAACCTGTTTTTAAAACATAACCATACGATAAAAGTAAAAAGCTTCAATCATCATCGACGCCACGATCCCAAATTGCCCTCGCCTTCCTTCTACTTCGCTTGTGTTTTTGCTAGAAGTTCCCACCGAAATCGTAACTTATATCTCTCGTAAATATTGCTTGAGCTTGCTCCCTTTTGACCGTAAAGACGTTCACGATAAGCTAGCATCTTGTTCCTTCTCGTGGCCATTTCCTTGAATTGCACCCTATGTAGAAGCATTGTTTTCTCCAAAACTTAATTTCATCAACACCATTCAACTTGATCATCTTGTGAGAGCGGAGATGTAGGCTCATCTTCACTAGCATCGCCGTGTTCATCTTCATCACCATCTTGTGCATCGATAACTGGGTCATCAGAAAAGCTACAGTGCAAGTCGACAAAGGCGTCTAGTGCACTCTAACACAAAGTTGAATGCCAAATGGTTCAATCTTTTCACAAATACGATCGAACGTAATATTTCAACCCTCTTGCCTCACACACGTACTCGCTTATTAAACAAGGAAAAGGAAGATCGATGGCAACTCCTTCTCTCGCGAACCGTACTATACTCCCAAATATCACTTCACCAAGATTAAAAACTTGACCAAATGAATATCCTATGAATCAAATCAAAGATGTGACACAAATGACAATGTTTTTATTTGAGGAGGGCTTCCAATTAAAAGTAGAAATTTTAAACAAAAAGCTACACAACGAAGTAAGCATCAAGGCACTTCAACCGAGAGTGCCACGAAGGATCAAGGCCATTTGTTATGGTATTGGCAATTTCATCCTTATGAGCCATAGGAGGAAGGATGTGAGGACTCGGGAGCATGAAGAAATATGTTAATCAAGGCAGAGAAAAATTAATGAGAGTGCCACGTACTTTGACCTTTTCAAACCCAACATCTCTAGTGGTCTCAATAGCCCGAACTAAACCCGCATAAAACTCACTTACAAGTGAAGGATAATAGTTGTTTGGGTAAGACACGTAAAAAAGCGTGCCTTTTTCCTCTAAATACCGTTTCATACCAACATCCTCAAAGGTATGGTCAATAACCCTTTCCACCAAGAAATCCTTTTTCCTAAAGAACTCAAACCTCTCTTCACGTACTTAGACATAAATTTTTCAAAGAGAGGGAGCTTACCTTCCTCGAGTGGACTTAGGACTTGGGGTATGCCTTCGCTTAGGCATATCGCCTTTGGAGGGACCGTAAAGTCTCAAGCTCCTTCTAGGTGAGGGTCTAGATGTGATTACATCAAAGCCAGCAAAGATCCCTTTTCTCTCGTTTCTAGCTCATCTCTCCCAAGCTTAAAGGTATCATCCTCGGCTTCATCATCGTCCGAACCAATGTCGACGCTTGTGCAGATATAGAACTAGCAAATTGACCTTTGCTTGCCTCATTTTGCCCTTCCCTTTCGCAAATCCAAAAGAGCTTGCAGGGGAATATGTTCATCCTCGCACCTTCTTCAATTTCATCTGTTCCAGAATGAACTCCCGAGTACCAATTTCCTGGAGAAGATCTAGCTTGAGGGGAGTTAGCATGAGGAGACGGGATTTGAGATGCAGAACATCCGGGGCATCACGATCGTGGGACAATTGAGATAAGGCCATCCTTCTAGCTTGAAGATCCTCAGCGCCACAATTGGGAAGGCATCTCCCAAATCCCGATTAACGTACTCAATAATATCCTCGCCTTCTTTCAACTCCTCAACCTCTACAGATTGAGACCTTCTTGACACCACTTGGTATGCTTCCACATCTTCTTCATCGTAGTCCTCTTCAGCAGAATCACTTGAATAAACCGTTAACCCACACTCATACTTTCTCTTCGAGACATAGGCTTACCCGACGAGCTTCTGCACTCCACTAGATTTTGCTTTTCCTCTCTTTCTTTTGAGATCAACGTAAGGATCAAACTCCTCATCATCATCTTCAATAAAATCAGTTCGGCCATGTTAGGGCGTACCTTAGGAGTATATTCCCCCATGTTGGGAGAAAAGCCTTTCGTCGCAAGGACCGCCAGTGGCCACGAGCTAGCCCAACCATTGCACCTACCGACTTCAAATCCCCTGGATTGTCGCATCTATGGCATTGTCTTGAGCACCGGGAAGCGACATTGACACAGCGTGAAGCTTCGGTGTCGACGAACAGCTCTACCGAGGTATCGGTTGGAGCCACCGGAGATGGAGGCGGCGAGCGGTCGGTAGTAGGAGAAGCGGGGCTTCGACGGGGATGCCATGATCGAGAGACAAACAGGCGAATGAAAGGGAATTTCTAAGGGTTTTGTTTTCTTAATGCCGGTGAGGGTTTATTAAGAAGGGAGAGAGGGTATTTATTTGATGTGATAGCACATCATTAACTCCTAGTAGACTTAGGGTACTTAATTTAGTTTTAGTTGAAATTGAACTGAACTGCCCTAATTCCCTTTTGGCCGGTTAGAATACATGGCATTATTTGAGACTTCTTCACTACTTTGGAGATTAAGATGATAAAGATAGAAGATAAGGATAAAAATCAAAGTTTTAGATAGAGTAAATACCATAGATTAAAAATCACGTACTTATACTCCCCTAAATATGTGGACATTAAAAAATTTTAGGTAATTTCGTTGAGCATAAAATTAATTTAACACAAATTAATTTGAGATAGAAAAGCATTTGATTGAGATTTTCACCAAGGGCCAGAAGACGAAAAATATCTACAAACTAATTATGCATACTTTGTACAAATGTGAAGGATAAATCTCAAGATGTGTGTGGCATAGTATGTGATTACATCAAGGTACGCATTTCCTCTAATAAAGTCAATGAATCAGAATCTTGTCTTGCTTGGCCTCTAGAATGCTTCCACATACAATTTTTTTTTTTTTTGTGGAAAAATATTTTATGGGTAGCTTTCACTCTTCTTAATCACATGGATAGCCCTCTTTCGAATGATCTTATCAATTTGATTCAAACTTTCTCTTGAAGTCATTTTGATCACATTGAAATGACTTCATACCATGAGTGGAGTAGCTGTTTCCCAAACACATTTTTTTTTTTTATTTTTGCACCCACCAAGAGACATCTAGTAAGATAATGTTAGAGTCAACAGTTGTTGACTACTATATAAGAAGGATTCACAATTCAGAGAGGAAACACAACAAGGATGTAATACAAGTGACCACACTGAGATAAATCATGCAAAAAAAATTTTTTTTTTTTTATTATTATTTTTTGTTAGAATTGTAAAGTACAGGTGTTAGTTATGATGTGATCACACGGGGGATCACATCATTATATTGCACATAAACTCAGAGATTTCCTTAGAGTAGAAAATCTCTGAAAATCAAGAGCTTTGGTGAAAATGTCAGCCAACTGTTTTTCAGTGCTAATTGATTCCATGCTAATAATTTTTTGCTCAACAAGATCACGAATAAAATGATGTCTTATGTCAATATGTTTAGTACGAGAGTGTTGAACAGGATTTTTTGATATTTCTATGGCACTTAGATTATCACAAAAAACAGTTAGGATTTTACTTTTAAGACCATAATCTTTAATCATCTGATTCATCCAAAGGAGTTGAGAACAACAACTCCCTACAGCCACATATTCTGACTCGGCAGTAGAAAGGGATACACAGTTTTGTTTTCTACTATACCAAGATACTAAGTTATTTCCAAGATAAAAGCAACCTCCAGTAGTGCTTTTTCTATCGTCGTGTTGCCTCGCCCAATCGAATCACTGAACCCTACCGTATTTGTGTTGGTTTCTCGAGTATAGCTTAGCCCTAAATTGATAGTTCCACCTACATATCTAATAATTCTTTTTACAGCTTTAAGGTGGGATAATTTGGGGCAAGCTTGATATCTAGCACACAAGCAAACACTAAACATGATGTCTGGACGACTTGCTGAAAGGTACAACAAGCTTCCAATCATGCTTCTATATAAGGTGGGGTCAACATCCTCACCATTTTCATCTTTGCACAACTTTTGGGAAGATCCCATAGGAGTTTTAAAGTGAGAGGCATTGTCAAGAGAGAATTTTTTAACCAAGTTTTTGGCATATTTACTTTGAGATATAAAAATTCCTTCCTTATTTTGTTTTATTTGAAGTCCTAGAAAGTAGGTTAATTCACCAACCATGCTCATTTCAAAGGTGGTGGTCATACTTGTGACAAAGTAGTCTAACATATCTTTGGAAGATGATCCAAATACAATGTCATCAACATAAATTTGGGCCACTAATATACCTACATTTTCTTTTAAAATAAATAAGGTTTTATCTACCTCACCTCTCTTAAATCCCATTTGTATGAGATGTTCAGCTTAGCTTCCCATACCAAGCTCTAGGGGCTTGTTTTAATCCATATAGGGCCTTTTTAAGCTTATAAACATGATCAGAAAGTGGGGATCGGTGAAGCCCTTAGGTTGTTCAACATAGGCTTCTTCATTTAGGACACCATTCAAGAAGGCACTTTTAACATCCATTTGATGTAAAGTGATGTCCAAGTAACAAGCAATGGCAAGTAAAAGTCTAATAGATTCTATCCTAGCAACAGAGCAAAAGTTTCTTCAAAATCTATTCCTTCTACTTGGTGTAACCTTGGGCTACAAGCCTAGCTTTATTTCTCGTAATTTGACCATTTTCATCGCTTTGTTCTTATAGATCCACTTGGTTCCTATTACATTTCCCTATAGGCCTAGGAACTAAAGTCCATACTTCATTTTTCTCAAATTGATTTAGTTCTTCTTGCATGGCAATAATCCAATTATCATCTTTCATGGCTTCTACAACATTCTTTGGTTCAATATTAGAAACAAAACAACATGAACTAACCTTGTTTACTTGAGATTCAACACGCCTTAGCCCACCCAACTCACTCGGTAGTTGACCCTGGAGGCTTCTCCCTTGTGCTAATTTTTTCGTTTACATCACCCACTACTTGAGATATTGGGTGATTCTTTTGCACTCGCCGGGTATGTCTTTAGTTCTATCTAACTTTTCTTCTTCACATTCGTAATCTTCGATTCAAGCACTGCATTTTGTTTGCTCTGGATGTAGGTGATGATGTGCTTGCATTAGTACTGCATCTGTTTTCTCTGCACCATTTTGTCAGATCTGTTCGCCTTGATTCTCGAGTTTCCTGCATTGTCTCTATACAATCCGAGACATCATCTTCAAGAGATTTTATATTTAGGTCAAGTATCATCAAATGTAACATTAATTGATTCCATAACAGCTTTAGTTCTTAGGTTGTAAACCCTATATGCACGACTATTTGTGGAATATCCAAGAAAAACAGCTTTGTCACTCTTGGAATCAAATTTAGATAGATAATCTCTATCATTTAGAACATAACATATGCAACCAAAGACATGAAAGTACTTGAGAGTAGGTTTTTACCTAGGAGTATTTCATAAGTGGGTCATGGTTGATCCAACCCTAAGATAAACTCTGTTTCCTATATGACATGCGGTTGTTAAGAGCTTCACCAAAATCGTTTAGAGATGTTCTTAGAGCTAAGCATTACACGGGCCATCTCTTGTAACGTACGATTTTTCTTTCGCAACTCCATTTTGTTGAGGAGTTTTAGGGGCTGAAAAATCATGGGTGATTCCTTTGGAATCACAAAACTTTGAGAACAATGTGTTCTCATATTCGGTTCCATGATCGACTTAATTTTGATTACTTTCTTCCCATACAAGTTTTTCACCTTTTTATACCATACTTTAAATACTTGAGTGCTTCGATTTTTCTTTTAAATAGAGCACCCAAGTATACCTAGAAAAATCATCTACACGTACAAATGAATATTTCTTTTTACCTAAGCTTTCAACCTCAATTGGTCCCATAAGATCAGTATGTATTAATTCTAAGATTTCAAACGTGGAACTTTGTTCCACTTTTGGATGAGAAGCTTTGGTTTGCTTCCCCTTCTGACATGGACCACACAAACTAGGTTGTTTAAAGTCGAGCTTAGGCAAGTGTTTAACAAAGCATCAAACCTAACTAGTTCTTCTATTTTCCTATAGCTAGCATGCCCTAATTTTTGGTGCCACAATTCAAGTTCATTAGTTTTGGAGCTAAGGCAGGACAAATTGTCACCAAACTTGTAACAATTATCCTGAGACCTTACTCGGTGAACGGACATTTATTAGTGTTATCAAACACTTTACATTCATTTTGTCAAAATTGACATGCAAATTGTCATCACATAGTTGACTTATACTAATCAAATTAGCTTTCGGTCCTTCTACATGATAAACATTTTTCGGCTTGGGCATGTCATTTACACATAAAGTACCTTTTCCAACAATCTTACCTTGTGCCCCTCCCCCATAATTTACATTCCCTCCTTTGATAGTGACGTAATCGGTGAGAAATTCGGCATTACTGTCATGTGCCTTGAGCACCCACTATCGAAGTACCAAGAGCTAGCAATGCCTTTGCTCTTGAGGAGGTAATCACTACTTTGCATTCCATGTTTTTCTTTTCAACCCATACGAACCGACTGTGTTTTTGGCGATGTGAGTTGTGATGTGATAGCATTCGTTCACTCATCCGAGGAACATCTTTCCCCGCATCACGAATCCTCTTGTAACAGAATGGTCTTATATGACACTGGTAAGAAGCGATAATGGCACACAAATCTTTTCCTTTTGGTTGATGATTTTTGATTAGAAAGCGTTTTAGGTTTTGAGGAACTACTTTCTCCTCTCTCAAAAAATTCGATTCAAAACCAAGACCTGTTTTTTGAAAACTTGCTCACTTTGAGAATCTCATCAAGAGTTGCCTTTCCAAAGATTCTCGCTTTTCAAAAGTTTTCTTGGCCTCTGTGAGTTCGGTTTTTGTTTTCTCGAAGCTCAATGTCACGTTTAGTGAGCATGACTTCAAGTTTGGCTATAGAATCTTTTTGTTTATCATTTTCAATGGATACATTTGTCGGTTCATCTTTAACTTTAGATAATTCATTAGAGAGTTTTTCGATTACCTTTTCAAAGACAAAGAATCTTTTCAACACGCTTTTCCCAATCGGCATATAGTTCAAAGCATAGGCATCCGGTAGCTCGTTATAGTCTTCATTATCTTCTTCTTTATTTTCGGACTTACATTTCGGTGAAGAGGTATAACGTTTATAAAAGATTCGAAGATGTGATAGTAGATGTGATAACATCCGAAGCTACATCAGTTGATGTTCATGATTTGGAGGCGAGATTTCCATAATTGCTAAGTTTAGCGATTCATCTTCGTCCTCACTATCACTAAGGGTAGCACTTAGGCTCATCCCCTTTTTCTTCGGAGTATTGGCACATTCATTTGCATAATGCCCAAACCCTTTACAGCCCTACACCGAACTGTGTCGATCTATTTTTAGAAAAACTAGTGGGTTTCTTGAAAGAACTTTCATTATCCTCTTTTGATTTATCAAAATTAGTTGGTTTCTTAGAAGGAAATTTGTTGTCTCTTTTATTTTTAAGAAAAGAAGTAAATTTTTTTGTCAAAAGAGCAACATCTTCATTTTCCAAGTTTGAAATATCAATTTCATTTGAGATTTCCTCAATTTCTTTTGGAATTGATGATGCTTTAGAAAGAGCGAAGCAAGAGCAACACTTTCGGCTTTATGTTGTTCTTTGAATAGAGATGTTCATTTCAAACATGGTTAGCTTACCCACAAGAGTATCTAGAGCCATGGTTGCGGTGTCATTTGCTTCTTCAATGGCGGCTATTTTAATGTTGAACTTATCGGTGACGGAGTCCTTAACATTTTGCATACTAATCTAGCATTTGAAATAGGCTCACCAAGTGAGAGACATTCATTTGAAATTTCTCTTATTCTAGCGAATAACTTTTTATGTCCTCGGACTCATTCATCCTCAAGTTTTCAAACTTGGTCATGAGAATTCTCAACCTAGTGGCTTTGACACTATCATCACCCTCACAGGGAGCTTGCAAAATATCCCAGGCTTTCTTTGCTATATTTTGGTTTAAAACAAGTCTAAACATGTGTTCATCCACATGACTTGAAATAGCACCAAGAGCCTTGGAATTGTAGTTTGCACTAGTGACCTCATCTCGTGGTCCATTCTTCCTCGAGGTTTAATTCTATACACCTTTTCGGAGGTTTCACCATCTTCTTCTTTATTTGTCATTTCAACCTTAGGAGGGGACCATGGAATAATAATACTAAGCCATGCTCGTTCATCAATTGCTTTGATGAAGAGACGCATCTTAGCTTTCCGTATGGGATAGTTAGTTCCATCTAAAACCGGGGACGGTATTGACTCAAGTGTCCTTCCATAATGACCACTCTTCCTTGGATCTCACTCAGTAGAGTCGAGTGGAGCTTTGATACCAATTGAAAGAAATGGAGCGGCGAGGAAGTGCACAGAGGATCGATGTGAGTCCCGATGCTATCGCACCAAAGACTAGCACAACAGTGAAATGCGGCGGAATATTAAAACAGAAAAGAAATGGACAACGAATTAACACTTATCTACGTGAAAGCAATATGTCAGTAGGACAATAAACTTCTCTTATTAAAAACAATGTTGAAAACGATTACAATAAGAGAATAACCAAATAATCAAAGAGAACTCTCTCACAAAAACACTCCTCTCAAGTCTATATTTCTTCAGCCTTTCAGAGTGTATATTTCCGTGTGTATGAACTGACTTTGGGTCTTGTATTTATAGCCAAGTAGAACACGGTCAATGGGTAAGGATAATCATTGAAGAAGAGCTTGATCCTCAATCTCCTCTATCTCTAATCCTTATCCTTGAGAGTCCTATAAAACAACCAAACAATACTAAAACACAAGTAGATTTTCGGTTAATAGGTTAGTAAACATAAATAAAAATATTTACATAATTAAAATATAAAAGAAAGTAACAAAACATAATTAAGTCAACCTTTTGACTTGGCTAAGTGTGATGCTATCACACTTTCATCCTCTTTTCTGTCTTTCGCTTTAATTTTTTTATTTTATTCCTTTTTTGCGTTTTTATGTTACAGCGTAGAAAAATAATTTTTTATTATTTTATTTTAGAAAGTTGACTGGGTGAGGTGGCCCTCACTCATTTTAAGGTGAGGCCGCCCCTGCTCCCTCATGTTCATTTTTTTTAATACAAAAACTGTTGTAACAAACTTAGCTACTTACACAAAGACCTCTTATAATATCTCCAAACATCCACTGTTTCTAACTGAATGTTGTTACGATATTGTTGTACCTCATTATTCAACTCTTTACCACCAGACTTGTGACAACAGTTGGTCTTGTGTGCTAAAAAGTTTGTACCACTATCTCTAATAAATTCCCTTACATTTACAAGATGAGTACATCTCTCTCTCTCTCTCTCTCTCTCTCTCTCTCTCTCTTCATAAATGCATTGAAACAGAGAAGTGATAATTTTTTGGGCAAATTTAAAAGAGACTATAGGACAATTTTATTTACTTTGACGGATAGAGAATTAGTTATGGAAATCAAGCTCAAGTTAACGTAAGTTATTCGTATAAACTCAAGTGAACAATTTGAAAAAGAAAACAAAATTTCGGATAATTTGGTACTCCCTCCGTCCCACCAATATTGATACCAAATTTCTGGGCACGGGGATTAAGGAAAAGTAAGTGAGAGAAAAAGTGAAAGAAAATGTTGTGAGTATGAAGAATTAAATAGGAGAGAGAATGAGTGGGAGGAATAGTTAGGAGAGAGAATGTTGTGAGTGTAAAAGTGAAATAGGAGAGAAAATGAGTGGGGTAAATAGTGAAGATTCCTTTGCCATTTTGGACAGTATCAATTTTGGTGGGACGAACCAAAAAGGAAATAAAGGAAATAAGTATCAATTTTGGTGGGACGGAGGGAGTATATGATATCTCATATTCTCATGTACTATTTTTATGTCATTTTAATTATTAATTTGTCGTATAAATAATTAAATATATACTAGTACAAACACCCCGTGCGGTTCGCACGGGTCAGTACCCCCGTACCCCACCCTCACAATACGCTTTCTCGTAATTTCAAACCACACCATACTTACCATCAATTACTGTTAACTTCTTCCGAGACATTTTTTGGTCAAGCGAAAAATAAATATAAAAATGAACACAGTAAAATTGCCTCAATGTCTCGAAATTCATCAAAAAGTTGCAATAAAAAAAAAAAAAGTCTATCCATCTACTGAACTGACCAATGAAAATAACAAACTATTATACATCATATATCAAAACAATGTGTGCATACAAATAAACGGTAACTCATCTCCGTGGATACAATTTTTAAGTTGTCTACATCCAAATACCAAAGAGTTCGAATATGAAGACTTATTTTAAACCATACTCTTACCAGGACAACCTCTCTTCATCCCCCCTCTCTTCTTACCTCTATGCTAACCTTGCCTACTAACTTCAACCCCCACCCCCATATCGCTCTTTCTGTAACCATGACATATTTTTTTAAAAAAAAAAATACAAAATATAAGGAAAAGGAAAAAAAACTTATAAATTTAAACAAAAAAAGTAATCTATTGAAATCTATAACTTGACTAATTAACTTGAATCTGATATAAAATATGAGGGTACTTATAATAGCACCTGAGAATGTATGAAATTATTATAGGCACTTGAGTCACTTGACTCACTTCATATATAAGTTGTACTTTGGCTGAATGCCAGATTGGATTTGGTACGAAGAATCTGCTACTCGGGGTGCAACAATAGTAGGCTTTGGAGGACCCTTAATTCTGATAGCATGTAACTTTCTTGGCAGATCTTGAAAACTGCTTGTGGAGATAGAGGTTGTCTTTGGGGCCTCTCCACTCATATGAAAATAGTCAAGAGAGTTTTTTCCTATAATGACTAAAGCCTCTGCCATAAGAAGAAACTTGGACATCCAAATCAAAAAAACAATTGTTATTAAATTAGTGCAAATATTCTACAGTAAAATATTTTATACATGAATACTCTTATATTGTATATGAGACGGTACTACCCCAACTAAAGTAAGAACCTTCGTAGTGGAAGTGGGACAAATTTTTTTAACAAATAACAATTGACTAATGAATATTACACGCTTAGGTTTTCTCATAAGTCATAACTTAAGACTTGACAGTTGTTTCCGGTATCTAAAGACTGTCAGCAGCCACATAAATTGGCTTGTGCTTTTAGACAAAAATCATTCATTACAAAAGAAGAGGAGTCAGAAGGAAAGATTACCTATAAGCCCAAGGCTAGCGATGTCGGGAGTGAGGATCAATTTCAGAATCAATGAGATGAAGGCGTTGGGCAATTTCGAAAATATTGGGCCAAAGCTGCAAGCAGCAGAGCACACATTAATTAAATGACAGATGAAATTAGTTAAGTGAATTTTATGAAAATTAAAGTGGAAACAGGGGAGGAAATGAAACAGACATACATGAGCCATCAAAGCCTCAAAAATCTTTTGTTCATCTTGCAATTTGGGTAGAGCGAAGCTTTCATAAATAACGAAATGGATAACGAAACAATGCTTCCTTCCCACATTAGCTCTTCCTTATAATGGCTATTCCTTCATAATAGAATCTCTGAAACACTTAAAATGAAACAGACATACATAAGCGTAAAAAAACAAAAATAAAAGAGAAGTATTGTATTAGGTTACAAACAGAAAAGGAAAAAAAAAAGTGAACACTAATGTAGATCCCTCTAAAAAAATATTACTAACTTGAGCATAAAAATATTATACAAAAATCCCAAGAAATGTAGAAGGTTATTTCCCTATAGCAAATTGCTGAAATGCACCTAGGAAGCATTTCAATGCTGCATTTACTTCAAATAAATGAGAATGACCATGCTCTCTTCTCTCTTGCATGCTAAACACTAAATCCATCGTCCAAGAACACTTCATTTCCTAATACCGAATATGGAGAATTACTCTGAATGTGCAATTCGAACATTTTGGCCTCAAATCGGTCCAAACCCACCTACAATATCCTAATACCTTAAACAATCCCTCAATCCCACCTCTAGTGAACAAAATTCAATACAGCTGGCCTTTCCAACTAAATCTCTAAAATCAATTTTTTCAACAACCTTTCCATACCCCAAATCACCCTAAACATAAACCAACAACAACCCAAAGTTGAAGTTTCCTTGGAACAATCTGAACCCAGAACCCATTTCTTCACTTCAGCAAGTTCTCAAAAGTACCCACCACTAACCACCAAACACAACTTCGCACATGAAATCCCAGCCCTATTAGTAAATCAGTAATCCAAACTAACAAACAAATCTTAGAGATTACACCAAATTTGATCAAACCCACTTTAATAAATTTAAATAGTGAATAGGGTTTAAAAAAGTAGAGAAAGAGAAGATCAGAATGAGAATTTCATGATTTGAAAACTATCTTTCAATAGAAGCCATTAAAATCAGACTTTAGGTAGCCTGATGGAAATACAAAAAGGAGGGATTTTTGAGTAGGCGGATAAGAGAGATACACCTAATAAATCTTAACCAAAAACTGGAATCTAAATCGAAAATTAAATAATGTACTCCGCGATCAAACTTCAGACTAAGAAGCAAAATTTTTTGACCACAATTATATACTTAAGTTAAATATATATATATATATATATATATATATATATATACACACATTCTGCCCCCTTCAAAATACATTCTGACCCCTTCCAATTTTTTTTATTTTTTTTAAATAAAATCCATAACCCATTTCATCCTCCAGAAATTCAAAGAAGATAATTGCACCCATTTTTTTTACAACACTGCCCAAGGAGGTGCAATCCCTACTACCGCGAACGACAACAAATAACTCTTCTCTTAATGCAACACGTATCCCCGCTCGTAAACTCCTCTACTTTCGAGCATTCTTCACTTTGTTTCTTCGGCGTGTACACAGTACGACATTAATAAAGCGTGATTGAGATCACGACCCTCAAAATGTAGTAAGTCTAGTATCTACCATCACACTACAAATTATCAAACACCATAAAAAATAAAATAAAAAGGCAAATTTACTAAACTCTTAAAATTTTCATTTAATCCACCACAGAATAAGAAGGGAACATCAAACGATCTTTTTCTTTCACCTGAAATGGACCGATCTGCAATTCCTGGGAAGTGGGAAGGAAATGGAAATAAATATCGGTATCAATTTATTATCCAAAATAGCCATTGAATTTTTCGTTTCAGTAAATTGATGAAGCAATGAAGGAGGAACCAATAATAGATGGTAAACCCAAAGACCCTAAATCAACCTAAAACATAAACTAATAGCAACCCAAATACTCCATAAAACGGCATAAAAATAATTGTAACCATAGGTAGAAACATTAGCTTACTCGAAATTTCTCCTCTGCCTCATTTTCTTCCCCTTTCTCCCTGCACTCCTTCGAAACAATTGTTCCTTCCCCCATTTTCAACCCTCCGCCGCTCAAATCTGCCTCTCCGCCACCGCGAAACCCTAACTCATCCTTTCATCGAATCTCCACACCTTTCTCCAACCTCAAATCCCCTACGGCAACTCGATCTCCAACGGTGGGGAGGGGGTCACCGGAGAGATGGAGTAGAGAGAGAAACTGAGAGAGAGAAACGGAGAGAGAGAGGTGAAATACCTGGGTGGGTGAATGGGTGAAGACTGAAGAATGCAAAGATTTTTGGAGAAGCAGTAACAGCCGTGGGAGACGTGGATATGAGGATAATTTTCAGCCGTTCGATCTTATTTTCAACTTTCAATCTCAGCCACCACTTATTCCTAGCTAAGAGGCAGTTATTTCCTCCCTCTATTCACTACCAGAAAATCATTGTTTAGCCACCGCAAAATTAGTCGCTAATCCTTCAAATCGGTGACTAAATTTAATATAGCAACGAAAATATCCAGTTACAAATCAGTGGCTAAATGCACGTAGCAAAATTAGTGACTGGAAACTTAGTGGCAAAAACTGCAACTGAAAATCGGTGGCCATCTTTTGAATCGCGCGGTCGCAAAATTTGAGTTCTGGATTTTAAAAGCAATCGGTTGCTAATTTTTACAACTCATTATCAACCAATTTTTCGTGGCTAATCGGTTTTATTGAAATTGAGAGTAAGTAGTTGCAAAATTTTGCTACATAACACCAACAATTATCGCTGGCTAATTATACACTACAAGAAAACAGGCAAATACCGACGAATTTTTTCATCGGTAAATACACAAAATCTGTCGCTAAATCAAATTAACGACGAGTTTTCGACGTAAAAATTATGTTGTTAAAAGTTGCATCAGTAAAATCTTTCGACGGATTAGCAACGAATTTTCCGTCTCTATTTAAATGGTCATTTTATTTTTTATCCATTTTAGTGATGTATTATTTCGTCGCTATATTTATTTCTTTTTTTATATGCCAAATTATTGAGGGCTTTCTCGATGAATATTTCCGTCGCTAAATTAGCATTTTATACTAAAAAAATTGCATATATATTTAAATATATATATTAATATATTTTAAATAAATATATATATATATATATATATATATATAAATAATTTTATCAAAAACAAATTACAATGCCCATCAATTTAAATCAGTCCCTTAACTTTCTTATTCTCAAATAAGTTCCTTAACTTTTATTAATCTTAAATCAGTCCTTGATATTTCACAATTACACTTTGCTCCCCTAAACTTTTTTTATACTCAAATCAGTCCTTACAGTCCTTTCATTACAACTTTGATCCTCAACTAATAATATTTAATAATAATAATAGTAATAATCATTATTAGTAAACAATAATGCCTAAAAATATAATTTATTGATATTATTATAAAAAAACTAAAAAGTATATATGCTATTGTCCGTCTATCTTCTATTATATACTTTTATTTCTTTAACAATTCTTAACTTTTTTATATAACTTTTTGTAAAAAATTTAACTACTAACCAATATCTCATATATTTTTTTCTGGATAAAGAAAATTAATTGAGATGCTAGTTACTAGTGATTTTTTTAAAAAAAATTACATAATAATATTTAATAATAATAATAGTAATAATCATTATTAATAAAACAAGTAAATATCAAGAAGAAGAATATTTACTAATATTATTTATAATATAGAAAAAAATACTTAAAACAACAAAATAAATTAAACTTCTAAGAAATATTAATATACTTAAGCCTTGAATTCCACTCTAAATCCTAAAACAATAATGCCTAAAAATATAATTTATTGATATGCCTTTTTGTAAACAATATCACAAGTAAAAAAAGTCTAAAATATTATTTCCTAGTCAATAAAAATTAAAAGAAAATAAAAAACAAATATAGGGTAGTCCGTCCCTCTTTTCTTCTATATACTTTCATTTGTTTTAGCTTTTTTCTATCTTTTTTATACACCTTTTTATAAAAATATCACTTTCAAAAAAATTCTAAAATATTATTTTTTAGTCAATAAAAAATTAAAAGAAAATAAAAAATAAATATAGGGTAGTCCGTCCCTCTTTTCTTCAATATACTTTTATTTTATTTTTTTAGTTTTTTTTCTATTTTTTTTATATACCTTTTTGTAAAAAATACCACTAGTAAAAAAGTCTAAAATATTATTTCCTAGTCAATAAAAAATTAAAAGAAAATTAAAAACAATGGATGAATTTTAAATATATTTTAATTTTTTTCAACCGTTTTGCAACTGATATATACTGACTGACATACAACAATAAAATTCAGTTTCATATTAATTGCTAAAATGAGTTACGAAACATGATTAATTGCAAATTGACCTCCAACTTAGCCACCAAAAATGTTCGGTAGCTAAATTATTAACAGAAAAACGATTAGTCGCAAATTAGTTGCTAATATAGAACAAAACTATTTAGTGGCAATTTAGCGACGGCTAAAACATATCCGTTAGCAACGAATTTAGCCACCCATCTATTGACTTGTATATATTTGAATTTAGCTACTATTTAGTTACTGCAATATTTATAAAAATTTTACAATCATGCACATATTATTTTTAGCAACCGTTTAGCAACAAATTTAGAGACCGACTTGCCACAAATAAAATTTTGTTACAAGTCAGATGCAAAAGTAGCCACTAAGTAAGATTAGTTGCGTAGCAGTTGCTAGCATAGAGACAAAAAATATTTGGTTGCAATTCAGTAGCTAAATTAGCAACCACAAAATTTCGGTTGCAAATTCGTTATTAAATTAGCAACCGACTCTATTCAGTGACTAAAAACAGTGGCTAAAACATGAATTTCTACTAGTGATTGTATTATAGACTAGTATTCTCTTACCCGTGCCACTGGCACGGTGACAGTACACAAATTAAAGAAATGATGAAATCGCCTTCCTCCCATCCCAAAAAAAAAAAAATCTACACAATACCTTGATGATTACTTTGTTCCATAATCAATATTTGATGGAGGGTAGTTTGTTTGTGTAACTGCCGTAGAGAATATGAGGAAGTCGATTATTCGGGACTGTTATCCATTTAGGGTTAGTAAAAAAAATATTTTCTTAATCCTCATTTTACCATTATTTTTTTTTCGTAACCCCAACCTAACCCATTAATTATATAAATAATTAATAATTATTATAATCCATAACCCATCTCCTGTCCTATTTTTATCCAAGGTTCGAAACAAAAAACTTAAGTAATCATGACGAATAATTGATTTAGATACAAACATTTTTCTAAAATCATTTTTTTTTGAAAGATTCTAAAATCGTTTAACAACTTAATTATATATAATAGTGATTATTATGTTAAGATACACTCCTTAAATAAATGATCCTAATAAAAAAAGAGAAAAATAAATAAATCAAATTGGAATACACATAAATAAAAAAGAAAAAAAATACCCAATTTAAATATTTTTTGAAAGAAAGAGTATATATAAACCCTAAACCTTTTTTTAAGGAGTATACTAAATAATTAAAACAAAAAAAATGATCATTTACTTATAATCGGTTTTTCTGTAAAAAAAAAAAAAAAAAAAACCCTTAAGTCATCTCGCAAAAAAAATAACAGTTAAAAAGGAAAATAGGAAGGAGAAAATGGAAAATGATGGCGGGAGAATTTGGGTCGTTTGATCTCTTTTCTAACTTTAAATCTGAACCACCACTTTTGTGGTAGATAATAATAATAAAAAAATATAAAATCATTTTTTTTAAAAGATTCTAAAAGCGTTCTAAGACTTAATTATATATAATAGTAATTATTATGTTAAGATGCACTCCTTAAATAAATGATCCTAATAAAATAAATAAATCAAATTGGAATACACATAAAGAAAAAAGAAAAAAATCCCAATTCAAATATTTTTTGAAAGAAAGAGTATATATAAATCCTAAATTTTTTTAAGGAGTATACTAAATAATTAAAAAATACAAAAAAAATGATCATTTCTTTATAATCGATTTTTCTGTTTAAAAGAAAAAAAGGGAGGCGGACAGTTATGAAAAAATATGAGAAGTTACGGACGGTTATGGAAGTTACGAACCGTTGAGTGAGGGAGGATTTGAGAAGTTATGGAAAGTTACGAATGGTTATAGAAAGTTACGGATAGTTGAAGGAGGGAGGAAGGATTTGGGAAGTTATGGGAGGTTACGGACGGTTACGAAAAGTTAAGGACGGTTGAAGTAGGGAGGGAGGATTTGGGAAGTTATGAGAAGTTACGGAAGGTTATGGGAAGTTACAGATGGTTATGGAAAGATACGGACGGTTGAAGGAGGGAGAGAGAATTTGGGCTATTTGACCACTTTTTCAACTTTTAATCTGAACCACCACTTATGTGTGACAGTTATATGGCCTTGTATTGTATAATATGCTAGTACCCTTACTCGTGCCAATGGCACGATGACAGTATGAATTTGGTCGGTCCTATAAAAGTGTATAACGTATTCTGCGATAGGGAGGATGGAGAGGTCGATTGCCTTAATGTATGGTTAAAGTTTTATATCATCACCCGAAGCCTTGCTTGATTTGAACTTAATAGTTAAATTGATTAACCCGGTGAAAGAATGCAATTTTTTTTGTTACAATCTTAATATTTGATTCAAGGTCTGAAAGGATTCAAAAATATTATAAACTTTATGGGATGGAGGTTATATAAAACTAACAAAAATATATTTTGTTAAATTTTAAGCAAATTTGTTAACAGAGTGAGAACATTTCGAAAAATGTAAAAGTTCAGTGAGAACGTTTGAAAAAACATAGTTCAGTGAGAACATTTTGAAAAATGTTATAGTTCAGTGATGAAAATATGATTTTTGCCAAAAATTAAAAAAGAAGTGAATAAAGAAAATCGCCCACTGTCAGCCCTTAGATTAGAGTTACTAAAAAATAATTCAAAGATTGAAATTAAAAACAAATAAAATCGTTTAATAATAGTCATTAGATAAAGACGATTATGGATTAATCTGGACCCTTCTTTATCTAAAGTCAATAGAAAGTTATTTTTGAGCTTTCTTCATTTTGTCACCCCTGCCAACACTCACTTTCCTAAGTAAAAAAAAAAAGTTATAATTCTGCGAAATAAATGGAGCGATCGGATCTAGACACTTTTATTTTTAAAAAGTATATTACAAAAGTAACCAAAATTCATGTTAGTTAATTTTATATTTATTTTTCTGCACACTTTTATTTTTTAAAAATTAATTAATTTTATATTTATAAAAATATGTCAAAATTTGATTGAGTTGATTCTGCGAAATAAAAGGAGCGATCGGATCCACACACTTTTATTTTTAAAAAGTATATTACGAAAGTAACCAAAATTCATGTCAGTTAATTTTATATTTATTTTTCTACACACTTTTATTATAAAAAATTAATTAATTTATATTTATTTTATAACAGTTTCTGACTAATATTAGCTGTAGGATCTTAACAGTGAAAACGAATCTAATGGTTAAAAATAATGAGAAAAAGAAACCATTCAATGAAGACCATTGGATCAGGTAGTTATGGGCAAATCCTGACCACTCTTTATCCCTAATCAATAGACGGTTATTTTCGCTCTATATTGTATATTAGATTTAGAAACCGCCTAATATTAGCCGTAGGATCTTAATAGTGAAAACGAATCTAATGGTTAAAAATAAAGAGGAAAAGAAATCATTCAATGAAGACCGTTGGATCAGGTAGTTATGGTCAAATCCTGGTCACTCTTTATCCCTAGTCAATAGACGGTTATTTTCGCTCGATATTGTATATTAGATACTTGGCCATTTGTAAATACTCCACTAATACTCAAATGCCCGTGCTAATGGCACGAAAACGGCATCGGTGATGGTCAAGCGAAGAAAATATAAAGATGGACACCATTAAAATTTATCCAATATCTTGAAATCCATCAAAATAGAAAAACAAACAATGAAACACTATATTATAAGATCATATTAACAACAATTGGTACTGTATAATCTCGTTACAACTAAAATTGAGAGCAACTGACAACCAGAAAATGCATATAAATAAATAGTTACGAATAGTAGTTTATCTCCCTTTAATGAAAAATACAAATATGAGAGATTTTATTATAAATTAAACATTCAATTTGGGAAGAATAGATTAATATGTAAAACATTAAACATTTAATTTAATTTGGGACGGAAAGAGTATTACATCAAAAGTTAAATAAGCAATCTCATTAACTAAATTATTTCTAATTGTTAGAGAGACACAACAGTTGTGTCAGGTAATGCAAATATTCTTATCTTTGAATGATTCCTATAGCCATTAGATATATGCCCACTTGTCTTGACATGGTAAATTCAAGCTACATATTTCTCCACTTTCTATTGTTTTAAAATCCCCCCTAGTTTCAATCATGAAATATTCATAGCTCGGTATATTTCTCCTCCCTGAAAACCAAACATTTATGGGTCACTTCGAGACAATACATCTTGATCAAATGTAGATTCATCAAATTATAGACACTTTCTAGTCTAGAAATTTCCTTTAATATATCATTTTGCATTAAGATGATCACAATCGTATGCGTAAATTAAACAATATTTCAACCTAGTTCAAAAGTGTGAAAGGATTAACCTTTTCCACCTCATAGCATGTAACAGAAATTGACAACAAATATTGTTTAATTACACATACAGTGCAACAACTTGATAGCATTAACCTTACCTTACTCCTTGTAACATGTAATTATTAATCTTGTTTTAATGACCCTCTAAATCAAGGTTGCAAATCCAAATCTTCTGCAGCAGAAAATGACAATGAATTCATAGCTATGCCAATTCCCTATGCAACATTTTAAAACAGAACATCTTCAAAACAACATAAGTGACATCGTTTCTCAATTAAAGAATTAACCAATCTAATCACATTGAAGTATTGAACCAAATTCAAACCCAAAGCACCACTAAGACTAAATAACCACTATCAAACACAAACTACCATCAGCCTGCCAATAAACTCAATCAAACATTCAAGGTTATTTAACTCGTTTAAAAATTCAAAAAGAAAATAATACAATATTCATTTAAAAAGGAAAAGAAATAGAACTTTGTACACCCATTTATCAAAGTTCTACAGATATGTATTCGAAATAACACTAACTACAACAAAAATAAATAGTATTTGAAAAAGAAAAGAATTGCTAAAGTATTAACATTGTTGAAAGGGCCAAAGAAACTATAAACTGAAAAAAACTCTTGCTCAACGAAATTCCCAGGGAGGATGCACAAATCAACCTTGGTAAAACCCATATATAAAGTTGTTGACAGGAAAGGAAATTTGTCGAGTATGTATCTCGCCACCCATTGCAAAAAGGTTGGCTAAAACATGCAATCAACATCATCTGCAACCAACACCTGCCCACAACATCATTGTCCACCACAAATCTTCAATATTACAATTCCCCTGTCCTAACCAAAATTCCTTCCCTCTCCACCCCCTAATATTTAAAACCCCTATCTATTTGACCCCCTCCCCCCAATTCGACAACTACCTTGGCCAAGGATCCGAGCATCACCAATACCTGTAGCCTCCAAACCCCTAGAGCATCACCATCACCTGCACAACACCAAAGAGTCATGAAAAAAAGAAGCAACCATTTACACTATGCGCAACACCAAACAACAAACAATTAATGCCACGAATGGGAAAAGAACCAATTGTTCGTGGCCATTTTCAAAACATAATAGATAATGTTAATGTGGTTATTACATCAACTCAAGACATCCCTAACTAATAGTTGGAATCCCTCTGACCCCTCCACCAGCGCTGGAAAAATGTCGCAAGAAAGAAAATTTCGAGCACAGTCAAAATTATTAAAACCATTGCAAGCATTAGATTGGAACAAACTATGCATGGATTTTCTACAATGTTTCTTGAACTTCCTTTAACTGCATCACCATCCCTTTCACAAGCCTAAGAGAATGCTTAGTTCTTTATCAACACCTGCCAGTGAACAGAATCCTCTTGAGGAAAAAGAGTAAAAGAAGGAGAAGCCTTGCTTGAGAGAAAATCACTTTCCAACACAACGAATTGCCAGGATTGCTAGAAGTTTAGCCGGATTGAGAGAAGGCCATGCCACTGAGTATTGTTATCCAAGGTCGGGGGAGAGAGAGTCATGTAATTGCGGTGGAAATTGGAGAGGAGATAGCGTGGTTTATCGGGACGACTTTAAATTGAAGGGGGCTTGGGATTAAAACACGGTTTGGGAGTAACAACCGCTTCAGGAGAAGGTGGGGGAGTTATAAAACTGTTGAGGGGGGGGGGAGGATTTGGGCCGTCAGATCAATTTTGTAAGATTTAATTCTGACCCTTCTTTGTCTCGGCGGTTATTCTCATTCCCTATTGTAATATAGATATACTTGGCCATTTGCGTGGGCCCTACATCCATTTTCCTTTTCCTTTGTTGCTGATTTGATTTTATGGTGCTTTAGTTTTCTCCAGACTACTTGATTAGTCCCCAGCCCACAATCAAAGCACATGGAATAGGGTTCTATGTTGTTGTCTGTGAGGGTAAATTGCATTTTAGTTACTTGAGTTTTTCGAGATTTTTCAATTGATTATTGAATTTGCATTTGTTACAAGTTGGTTATTGAGTTTGTCTTTTTGTTGCAATCAGGTGTAATTTTGGATGAACCGTTAAAAATCTAACGAACATCATAACATGTGCCGCTCACGTGTGTTACTTAAGGGCCATTTTTGATCTTTTTCATCGAATTTGACCCTCATAATTTTAAAGGGGTTAGTTGACATTTTCTAAAATTGAGAAAAAGATTAAATATAAAAAAAAACACTTCTCTTCCACCCCCAAAGTTTCAAACGCCCCTTCATCTCTCTCCATCCTCCCCCAATCCCTAAACCCTTCATCCTTCACCCCACCACATCCTACTGCCACCGTCATCTTTCTCACCCCACGACCACCTAACTAACCACCACAGTTTGGGTTAGGCCAACCCGCCCCGATGTAATAGGGGTGGGTTCGCTTTTAAAATGAGTAATCCATATAAAAGTGCCAATTCGGGTTGACCCATATGGGCGAGGGCCAAAATGGGTTCGGAGCGGGCTAGCACACTATATATATATATATATTTTTATTTTTTTGCAAAATGACGTCATTTTTAAGTGGAAATTCTAGATCTATATCGACCGTGTATACTGAATCCGTGAATCGTGAAGTGAGAGAGACTCGAGAGAAGTAGAAAATAGAAACGGAGAAATCCTAATGAGACGTTGCCATTCTCGTCACCGTCTGTGCACTCCAGCACCTCCGCTAATTTGTTGTCGCCGTTATCGTCTCTGATCCACACACATGCGTCTCTCTCTGTCTCCATTTTTATTGATATGAATCTTTATTTGTGGGATCATTATGTACTTGTTTATAACAATTTGCGCAAATTTTACTTGTATTGCCTGCGTTTTTATTAATACGAATCTTTGTTTGTTTTTGTTTGACTATTATGACTTTTGGTATCTTTTAAGATAATATTGTGTTTGATAGTTTGTGTTTGTTTGACTATTATAATTTTTTGTTTTTTATATCAGTTTATATTCAATTTCATGCTTAAATTTCATTTATTTGATTGGCCCGCATAGCCCATCAACTTAAGGTGAACTGGGTTGGGATGACGTATTACAGCCTGCCAGGAATTTGGGTCGGTCTGTCCCATTCCGTTTAATGGCTGGATTTGGCAGGTTGGGCCGTCCCGCCAGCTCATAATATTGACAACTCTAAATATTGACGATTATATTTGTACACCTTAAATGGCTGAATGAGTCTTGGGGAAATGTTATGAAGGTATCGTACAGCCCAACTCCTTACATGGGCCTCTGTAAACATCACCTTGGTTAAATTCTACAAAGTATCTCATTTTATCAATCATAAGACCAATATCCATAATTCGGCCTAAAAGCCCATCTATATCCATACAAACTAATACTACCAAAATACCCTTGTTTTTTTAACAATATTTTTTTTTGTCTAAAATAATTACTATTTTTAGTTCAAAAACATTCAATTTTCTATTTCACCCTTCCGTGGAATTTGTTTCTTTGGATTGTTGAGAGGTTAATGTAGAAAAAAGAATAATAAATATGGGTAAAATTGTATTAACTTATAATAATTGTGTTTTCTAAAAAGCGACACTTATTTTGAAGAGTATATTTATAAGTGGACATATCAACTTATGAAATTGGTAGGCCATTTCTGTCTGACATCATAGTTCAGACTCAATCAGGTAACGCACCCACCAATTTTACATATAAAAATGTATCCGTCTTAATTTATTTTTTGTATAAATGTATTTTGTATAAGTTTTAATATACTATCCGTCTTAACTTTTTTATTTTGTTTGTCTCATACAATTATTTCAATACAAACATAAAAATATGTAAGATTAATTTAAATAATAAAATGTAAATAAGGTATAAGTTTAAGAAACTAGAATGACTAAATTGTAATTTAATATCTTACTTAAAAAATGAAAGAAGATAAATAGTGTTGCTTCAAGGAATAAATGAAGTGATGGTTGGAAAGAGGAATAGTAAGGTTTTTTATGAAATGGAGGAATTGAAGTAGGTTCAGGGGCGGAGCCAGGAATTGCTCGAGGGGGGGCAAGATTACACGGGGTTCGGGCATTTCAAAAAAAAAAAATTGGGTCGGACAAGCAAAAAATGGGTCGGATCCATAAAATACAATGTATTTTAGTTAACAAAAATGATAAAAGTAAATAATTCAAAGAACGATTGAAATAATGTTGAAGTATTTGACGTAAACAATTTATTAAAATATATTACTCGTACAAAAAAGAAATTCAAATTTGCTAATTAAACTTGGGATAATAGGAAGTGAGACCAAAAACAAAAAAAATGGGAAAAGCCTAACTAATTAATTAAGATTGAAAAAATGTGAGGAAATTAGGAGAAAGAGAAAAACAAAACTGTTAAGAGAAAGAAATGGAGAGAGAGAGAATAGCAAAGATGGAGGACAAATAAAATTAATTGAAAATGTAGGTAGCAGGGTTCGAACATGAATTTAAAAGGAAACACCAAAGACTTTAACTTCACCCCTTCTACCACTGAACTACACCACTCACTGGTGTTAATCTTGAAGTTAATTATATATATACATATATAAAAAAAAATATGGGGGGGGCAAAAAAAAAAATTTCCACTGCATTTTCGCCGCCGGTGGGGGCGAGTGCCCCCGCCTGCCCCCGCCTAGATCCGCCCCTGAGTAGGTTGGAGATAGATCGAAATAACACCACCAATCTTCGAACTGAAATTTACTCCCTTCGTCTCTGAAAGATTGTCCCATTTATCATTTTGACTTGTCCCAAAAAGTATGTCCCATTTCTAAACTTAGGCATGAATGTTAGTGCAAATCTACTAAAATATAAGAAGGTGAAGCTCTTTCTTAATAATTGCAAAATGTACAACAGAATAATTTTTTAGGGACGAAGGGAGTATAATATAAATGACGTAAATAGATAAATGTTAGCATATTTCAGTTGGATTTTACTTAAAATTAGTGGGCTAACCCTCATCACTTCATTGCTTTACTTTAAGTTGTTATATTGTGGGCTAACTGAACCGATGACGAACTTTTGGAGTAATAATAAACATAAAAAAAAAAAAAAAAAACATTTTGGAGTATTTGAGATTATATTTGTCGGTTCAAAAATAAAACCGTTTGAGAAAAAAGGATTGTAACCGGTCCACAAGAATGGAGTTGGGTCTGAGGCCTAATAGCTTCTTTCCTCGGACCTAACATTCTCCGTGGCTAAGGATTCAAAACATACATGTGAATCATTTTGTTACAAACAAATAGCCAAAATTATTAATATACAAATAACAACTTCCTTCCTCACTTTCTAAATAAATTTCAAAAAAATAATTCAAATTTGCTTTTAATAAAAAATAATTAATTTCTTTTTAAAACATCGTACTTACTCGAGTCTTAACTATTGTTAATTAATTTCTTTTTAAAACATCGTACTTACTCTCCGTACCAATTACCATAGGGTATTCGTCATTCGGCTATTTTACATTTGTTAGACTATTGGAATGGAAAATAAGTAGACGACACAACTGTCATGCCATAGGTGCTGTACATTTTGTACCAAAATTTAAATCAGTTTTGGACCCTCTCCCTCCAAAAGCCGTTTATCATAAATATCAAATCGGCCTTACAATTCGTGATGAGCTGGTTTATCCGTGCCCTGTCAGCTCCCTCCACAAAATCCACCCGACTCAACTGACAAATCCTATTTATTTAAGGGGCGGGGTACAAAGGGGAATTCATCATAAAACTACAGAAATCAAATCAAATCCACGCGCAACATCTATAATTATATAAAGAGGGAAGTGTATAAGAGCACTCATTTTCCCTCCAAAATAAAGATGATTCTAGAATTTAGCTATTTCAAGTGCATCAATTTCAAAGTAATGTAGAAGATCTTTAATTGCTTCCTTCAAGTAGCCAATAATTTAATTAATGATTAATGCTTTCTCAAATTTTCTTAATTACTCATTTATCTCTTTTTAAAGATCACCTTCACCCAATTCTACACTTTTGCACCTTTTTTATCCTCCTCCCCAATATCACATTCATAAAACTGTTTTCACCTACAAACAATCAATTTTGAATATTTCTTCTTGATAAATTCTTAATTTCTAAGATGGGCAGAAGTCTAAAATGACAGTTAATTTGCTAAGCATATTCTAAGGAGAAATAACAATAGCTATTGATTTATCGAATTATTTAGACCAACTTTTTTATATTTTCTTTATTTTAAAAAAAAAGACACTACTTATACTACAATAATGCTACTAATTACCCCTCTGAATCACATAAAATGATATTTTTTTCTTTAATTTTATTCAGCCACTTCAATTTAAGTAATTGTTTTTTTTGGAAAAAATTATATTCATTGTAAAAAAAAAAATTATTTTGCACTTTCCTTATTTGTATAAATTTGTTGTAACAACTTTTAATCCGTGCGTTTAACGCACGGGTGCTACACTAGTTATGATTAACCTTCAGAGCATGCCTTTCTCTAAGACTTTGTACTAGACGTGTCCATTTTATAAATCAAACCGGTCAATCGGGAGGTTGAAAATCGGCCAAAACCGGTCAAAACCGGTCAACGGCGGTTAACCGGAACCGGCTAACCGTAACCGGTTATTGGCCGGTTCGGTTAAGATTGAGATTTTTGAAAAATCGGTCAACCGCCGGTTAACCGCCGGTTTTTGACTTGCTCGGCCGAGTCATATGAGGTGCTGCCGAAGCAGAACCTTCCAGCTTGTTATTAACAAACCGAAGGTTCTGCTTCTACTGAGTCATATGAGGTGCTCACGAGCATAACGCCGTAACATGTTCCAACAAAGCCTACTTTTTCAAAAACTAGCCGTTATATTTAAAAACTAGCCGTTAATTTTGTTATTGGGCAAATAAAAATTAAAAAAAAATATTTTTTTGCCTAATTTACTAACTATAAATATCACCCTCCTCCTCCCATTTTATTTTCACCTTATTTCTCTCTACTCTTTCTCTTCTACTCTCAAATATTCACATATACTCTCACCCTCATCCAATTTTCGCTAAATATTGTTCCATTTTCGCTAGTTTTCTAACGAAATTAGTGTTTTTCTCCATTTTCATCCATTTTTAAGCTCCATTTTGTTTTCAAACTTCATTTTCTCTTATACAAATGGCTGCAAATAAAAGAAGAAGCAATTTAGGCAAGTCCGTTGTTGATTCTTCCTACCCCAACGATGATTTTGATCATCAAAATCCAAATATTCAACAAAATGAGGAAGAAGAACAAGTTGAAATTGAAAGTGGTAATGCTAGGAGTGGTAGGGGCAGCCGAGCTAGGGGTCGGGGAGGTGGTCGGGGTCGGGGTCCTCGGGGACAACGACAAGAAAGAGAGCCACAATCCGATACCTTCGCCATCCATTTCAGCAAAAGAAAAATTACTGCCGAGGATGATTATAATTTTCGAGCATGTTGCAACTATTGTAATGCGACTTACGCATGGAAAAGAGGTGGAGGGCATGGGACACTCAACGGGCATTTGGCGGCAAAACATCCCGAGAAACTTGGCATTTTCGCTTCGCAAACTCAATTACAATTTCAACATAGTTCTGGTTCTAAAGCGCACAAGGTTCGTCTTCCCCTTCTTCCGTCCTTTTTAAATTTGACAAGTGGGTTTATAGGGATGAACTAGCCAAATTTATTTGCGTTAAAGGCCTTCCTTTTAATTTTGCGAATTGTGATTTTTATGAAAATTTTGCTCGCCTTTCTTTGAACCCCGCCGCCACGAGAGTACCACGTACGAATCTCGTACGTGATATTACTAGAGTGGTTAAAAGATATAAAAAAGATTTAATTGGTGTTTTATCAAAATTAGAAAATAAAGTTTCAATTTGTGCCGATGGTTGGAGTGATCATTGGCAAAGAAATACTTATTTGGGCGTTACTTGCCATTGGATAGATAATTCATGGAAAATCCAAAAAAGATTAATTGCTTACAAAGATTTTGAGCCACCGTATTCCGCGGAAAATATTTGTGCGAAATTGCTTGAGATTTTTCTTGAATATGGTATTTTAAATAAAATATTTACTATTTCATTTGACAACGCAAGTGCTAATACGGCTAGTTTGCCCGATTTAATTACCGTTTGTCAACCTTCACTTGGGGGTAAGTTTTTTCATATTAGATGTTTATGTCATATAATTAATTTATGTGTTAGAGATGGTTTAGATGCATTAGAAACTAATGTTAAGCCAATTAGACGAGCTCTTCAATTTATTTCAAAAAAAAAAAATTCTAATACAAAAAAAATGGATAAGGTTTTTAAGAAGTAAAAATGTGCCTGACAAATATTTTACTTACGTATGTTCCAACTAGGTGGAATTCCACCTATAAAATGTTAAGCGATGGTTTTGCTTATAAAGATCTCCTAACGCAATATTTTATGTCAATTGGCTATCATGAACCTCTATTTACTTATCATTGGAATGCATGCATTAATTTATGTGAATTGTTAAAGATTTTTAATACCGCTACTTTGGCTTTTTCGGGAGTTTATTATCCAACTTCCGTTTTGGTGCTAGAGCATTGTATTGCAATTGTTACTATTTTTGACAATTTAAAAGAATGCCCTATTTTAAAACAATGCATTTTTAACATGAGACAAAAGTGGCTTAAATATTTTGACACTATTCCGTCTCTTTTCTTGGTTGCAAAGTTATTAGATCCTCGAGTTAAATTAGATGATTTAGAGTCCATTATAACTTATTATTATATGAAATTATATCCCGATGGTGACGGTATTTATGAACTTTCGTCAATTATTGTTAATGACCCCAACACTGATTTGATTAACCTTTTTAATGAGTATAATGCCTTATATGGAAACACTTCTCAAAGCCAACAACATGAATATGATTCCTCTACTTCTCAACCAAGTTTTACTAGTGGGGATCCATATAGTTTTATTGCAAATTTGTATAGTAAAAAATATGGTCCTTCTCGAGGTTCATCTTCATCATCATCAAACCTTCCCGTGGAGTTAGAAACCTATTTCACTACAAACTTTGAATTAAATCAAGATCCAAATTCAAATGAATTTGATGTTTTACAATGGTGGTCAAGAAGGAAAGACATTTATCCTATACTTTTCATAGTTGCTAAAGAAGTATTAGCCTCTCCCGCTTCAACGGTGGCGGTTGAATCGACATTTAGCGTTGGTGGAAATGTTTTGGATGAAAGACGTTCTCAACTAACAAGTGAAAACTTGGAACATCAACTTTTACTTGGCGATTGGGTTAGAGCGGAAAAAAGGCAACAAGACATGCCTTATGATGAGGATCTATTGGATCCAAGATATCAATACGATGTCGAGGACTCCACGGAAAGTAGTGATGAATGAATGATATTTTAGATTAATTTTTATTTTAATTAGATTAGTTTAGACTTTAGATTAGATTTATTTTTAATTAATTGTAATAGTTAGATTGAGGTAAAGGCTCCTAAATGTCCCCCCTTATTTATAAAAGGGTAAGGTTGGTTGTCCCCCTCTTTGTAATTTTATTTTGATTAATAAAATTTAAGGGTACCGTCCCTTTTTTCTTTTATATACTTGTTTCTTTTAAAAAAAGTTAAGTTTTCTTTCTTTCAAAATTCATAGCTTTTTTTATAAACCTTTTTTCAAAAAATGTATGTAGATAACTTAAGTTTAAAATAGTCTTATTTATCAAAAAAAAAAAATTGAAAAAAATTAAAAGTTAACTTTTTTCAAAAAACCGTTAACTTTCATTTCTTTAAAAATTCATAACTTTTTTTATAAACCTTTTTGTAAAAAATGTATGTAGTAAACTTAAGTTTAAAATAGTCTTATCTATCCAAAAAAAAATTGAAGAAAAATAAAAGTTAACTTTTTTCAAAAAACCGTTAAAAAATTAATCAAAATGATATGCTCTACGAGCAACACCAAAGACTCGGCCGAGCAACCCTCAACCCCTAAACCCTAAAAGGGTTGCTCGGCCGAGCAGCACCAAAGACTCGGCCGAGCAACCCTCAAAACCCTAAACCCTAAAAGGGTTGCTCGGCCGAGCAACACCAAAGACTCGGCCGAGCATATCCAAACCGTCAAACCGGAGGTTAACCGGATAACCGTTAAAACCGTGAACCGCCTAAACCGTAACCGGTTGATCCGGTTAGGCGGTTCGATTCCGGTTGGGGATTTGAAGGTTTGAAACCGTCGGTTTTCAACCGGCTAACCGCCGGTTTGTTCAACCGGCCACGTCTACTTTGTACAATGGTGGGGGATGAAAAGCTACAGTGATGAGGTGAAATCAGGTGAGATGAAACAACGGAATAAAAACTTTCATCCGGTTGAAAGTTTTTATTTTTATTTTTTTTCTTTATTCGATACGTGTCAGCGTTTAATTGGAGGAGGCATGGCGCGTGCACCTCACGCCCCGGCTAGGCGCGTGAGGCGCAGAGGTTTTTCGTTTTTTTTTTTTTTTGGTTTTTCCTGGTTGTGCCAAGTGTCAAGCTCTGATAGGTCAGTTGGATTTTTGAAAAAAAAAAATTATCCCAAATCTTTGAACTGAATTATCACCTAGTAATTTTTTTTAATTATTTTTTTTCACCAAAATTCATCATTTTTTTCCCCTACAAATTGATATAAGTTTGATGCTGCAGGAAATGTGCTTATCAATCTTCCTCCACGTGGCAGGACTGATCACCTGGCTTCTTGACCTGAAAACAGAACCCACGACTAGCCGGATGTGTCTCCGGCGAAGACGCTCGGGCGTGAGAGTAAGATCACAGCCAGTATATAGCTCAAAATGTATTGAATAATGAACTCGTAATACAAAATGGCAAGCTACCTTTGCACCGCTGGTAGTGATGAAGTATTTATAGTTGGTGTAGGTAGCTTAATGATTGTGGCTACATGAGCTCCGAAATTATAGCCGCGGTTATGCTCACGTGGAACGTGCCTCGTAATCGTCCCCGATTTGTAGGAGGTTGTTATGGAAAGGTTGACCCACATGCGTCTTCACATGTCGTCGACACTTGTGATCGTGTCGAGGTCGCCACTTGTGGAATGGCCGACCCGACCGCGGGTAGAGCATGGTTCGTACCCGAATTATGATATGGATCATGAAGTCGGACTAAATTAGGTCTGGGACCTAGTAGGTCGGACCACGGGCTTAGTCGACCGATACAAGAGACGGGCTTTGGGCCTTGTTCGATTGGGCCACCTCATTGATAATGTGATGGTCAAGGCCGTCAGGATTGGGCTTTATTCCTTTGGTCCAACTTGACACTTTTGGTATGTTCAATGGCCCCCAACTTTCGAGCCGACTTCGTCGACTTGGAAGTTAAGAAAATTTATGTGACGAAAATTGCTTTACTCGCAGTCGATGTTAGTCTTTCAAGTAGGTCGACCATGTTGACGTGGCAACATCCCGATCGTTGGTGATGAACGGTTGGAGATGAAGGAGCGCCGATTTTCGTAATGATTACACTTTTGACGCTTTGAGAGTCCGCCTAGGAAACTGCTTTCCACCATTAATTAGGAAAATTAATTTCGAATTTCTTTTTGCCCTTTCCAATTCAGTGGAACTATAAAATCAAGAATCCTTCCCCATTTACAACTTTCGCCTTCCCCGAACTCGTGCGTGATTCCGGCGGTGATAAAGGACGTTGAATCTTGCTATAAATTGGTGTTTTTGCCCTCCATTGTTCCGCTTTTCTCCGCTGCTAAAGGTACTCTCCTTATTCTTTAGAATTAGGGCTTTAATTTCTGCAATTTCTTTGAATTCGCTATGGCTAGGACCTTTAGTTGTGAGGCCTGAGCCGGGTAATGGTTACCGTATTGTCAATCATAGAGTCTACAAATATTTGAGTGGAGAGTGGAGGGAGATAACAGTAGAGGAGTGCTCTTCAATTTTGACACATTGGGGCCTGCGATTCAGTGAGCTAAGTTTGCCTGTGGGGAATGAACTAGGCGCCTTAAGAACGGATGATCCAAGGGTTGTGTCTTTTCACCTTTTCCATGAGCTTCTCGATCATATAGCTTTGTTTTATGTCAAAGATGCCGTTAAACCTTCCTTTCTTAGAAATAGGATAGGATTTCCGGAATCTAGGTCGCCCTTAGGCCTACTAGGGCTCCCGAGGCTTCATGTAGAACCGATTCCCCCGTTTCCCTTCTTCTTGTACGTATATGGAGACTCAAGGTGGAGCTCATGCCTCGACTTCATCAAGCCCGCGTATTGTGGATGCTTTCAAAACTACCGTGGTATCAGAAGAAATGAGAGGGGTATGTGCCACAAGGGCCACTTAGGGGAAGCGTAATTTTCCCTCTAGAGTGTCTGTTATCCATGACTTCGGAGGCGGATAGGAAAGAATTCGAGGTTACCCTTTATACCAAGGCCGACTTCTTCAAGAAGTTTGGAAAGAATTACAAGACTCGATACTCACCAGGGTGGCCTTCTACTATGGCCAGCTTTATTGCCGGCCCTTAGACTCGCCGTTAGATCCCTTCATCAATGAGTTCTTAGAGTGTGCCAATGCCTTACCTCTCCAATCGGGTGCCAACACATGCAGAGTCTTGGTTTGCTTCATCACGGTGTGTCGCTTCTAGGGTATGAGCCCCGTATGAGAGTTTTTAGAGAGTTCTTTGCTGTGAAGTTTGATAAGAATGGAGGCATAAGTACTCCCTCCAAGGCAAATTCACCCAAATTATTCATAAATTTGCCTAGCAAAGTTGGTGGCTGGAATTCCCATGTAGCAAGAAGGAGAGTAGACTAGGACGGGAGTTCCCTCTACCAAGCGAGGAGACCCAGTGGTGAGGGATGAAGATCATCTGGGAACCTCATTGGCATGGAGACCTCGCGTAGGAAGCCGGTGGAGTTGGTTGCCGAGAGGCCCATCACTGGAAGGTATCGGGAACTACCAAGAACAATTATATCCAAGCCGGATTGATGCTAGGGGATGATGACGTAGTGCCACTAGTTCCCATAGTAAGGTGTATGAGGTATCCAGATTGGGTGACCCACGCCCATGCCAGGTTTGAGAAAATGTGCTCCCTCTGTCAGAAAACTGAGAATTATTGCAAGGATAATGGAGAGCATTATGGTGGTAAGTGGTTTACTCGTCTCTTCTTCTTCTATATGTGAAAACTCCTTATGAGCGAGCTCCTCCTTGGTATCTCGTTTTTGATCATTTAGTCGTCATTTCATAGTCCCAAGGTAGTACTTGTATCTTCTATACGTGCTGCTTATAGGCTTTGTTAGTTCGCTATTGATTTCGCTCGTATGTAGAACTCGCTGCTCGTACATAGAACTTATATTTTTTATGGCGAGCTAACATTTTATCCATTTTGTCTTATGCAGTTTTAACTCCCGCTCAAGAAGCTAATATGGGGAGAACTGTTGACATCAGAAGGCCAAGAAGAGCTCTGGGAGAGCAAACGCTAAAGAGAACCGCGAAACAGAAGGTATCAAGAGGAATGACCAGCTGAAATTAGTTGATGAGGATACCACGAAATACATTCCTGTTGAGGAAAACATGGAAGTGCAAGATGATGCTGTGGAGGTTGAGAATGCTGGGGGTGATGAGGCCCAAGGTTCTGAGGAGGCCAATGTTGCTAGTGAGGAGGAGGCCGAGCTGAATGCAGAGCCGTGAGAGGGAGGTCGCTCATGCCAGGACCCGAGCTCAGGCTAAGTCAAAGGCTAAGGCCAAGGCCAAAGCTGCCTCAAAAAGAAAATCCCATGTTATTTCTTTAGATGAAGATGAAGATGAAGATGATGGTGCCCCTATCAGCAAGGTGATCAAGATTGGCCCTTCGCCGTGAGCTCGGTCTCTAATCAAGCCGATGCTAGTGATCCAAAGGGGACTGAAACCAAGAGTCCACAAGCCTCTCCCATTCGTGTCTCATATGACGAGCTGATCCAGAATCGAGTTGCTGAGTTGAGCAATGTGACTCCTTTGACTGTAATAAACAAATTTGGCCAGGAGTATCCAGTAACCGGAGTATGGTCGGTGATCGTACGGAGAGGGGCCGATCAGACCCGATAAGAGAATTCACCAATAAGCCCTCGACTCCGTGCTTGCCTGCTAGGGTCGACTAGCTTCTTCCGAGGTAACTCGAATGTTGTGCTTATTTTTCCTTTCCTTTTTCTTCTCTCGTTGCTTTCCTATGCTTGGTCTAAATTCTTTCTTTTATTTGACCTCGTAGTCTCTTGCCATGATCGACCCGGCCACGACTTATTGGAAGGCCGCCGAAGAACAGAGAGGCCGGCCAAGTCGATGTTGGCCAAGAAGAATGAAGAGTCAAGAGACCGGAGGTGGAGAACACCAAGATGGGAGAGTCAAGGAGGACCATGCTAAGTTGAAGGCGGAGTTTGGACACCGAAGGAGTCTTATTCTCGACTTGGACAACTCGTATGATGCCTTCAAGCTTCTCAAGGACAACGAGATAAAGGCTAAAGAAGAAGCCTGGGCCATCTCGGGAGAAGTTAACAAGGAGCTTGCTGCCCTCAAGGAGGAAAAGAAGAAGCTAGCCGATGACCTTGCATCGCGACTCAACAGCTTGGAGGAAGTGCCCGTCACTTTGGCCAAAAAGGTGAAGAGCTCGAGGCATCCGTGCTTAAATGGGAGGGCGAGCTCGCCGATGCTATAAAGACGGCAAAGGAAGATGTCATAAGGCTTACAAAGACAAATATGAGCTCAACCAATATATCACCGAAGAAGCCAGGGGTTCTACGAGGCGGGTCTCGAGACATATGGCTCGGCGAATCATAAAGGATCCTTCGTCAATATTTCCATCGAGCGCTTAGCCACATGGGCCTCTCAAGATCAATATAACACCGCAGCCCGACAAGGTCATTCTTTGGTGCCATTCAACGACAACGACTGGAGCTCATAAAGAAAGATGATGAAGCCGCAGAGGCATCACCTGGGACCCCCGCTATTGAAAAGGTTAATTTCAACACTATCTTGGCCGAGCTCGATGATTATGAGGATTCGGCTTTTGACGAGGAGACCCCAAAGTTCACAATCGCCGACTCACTAAGGTGGTTTATCGACCGAAAATGTTCTTGGTGAGCCATCTACCGTGGGTGATCGACCGAGGTCGATCCAACGTCCGTCGCCGGTCCAATAAGGCATTTCTTCCGAATAGACTTTGATTTTAATGGTTATTGTAATCGAACAAGCTCCAAACATTTTTGCTTTTTGTTTTTAATACTTGGATGCCTTGGCCCTATTTTTTGGGAGGCATGATACTTTGTAAGTCGCCGCCTAAGTCTTAGCCCACTTTGGGAGACTTAATTGTGTTTAATCGTAATCGACTTCTCTTTTCGCATGTTATATGCTTGGAGGTAGGTGTCGAGTTAGATTTAGTAGGGCAACGACTTATCTTAAGTTTGAGGTCGTCCTGACTCTATGATACTTTGGTCGACCTCAGCCTTAATTAACTTTTGGAACGAGATTGATTATAAATCTAATCTGTTCAAACTTTTTAAGCTGACCAAGGGTCGAGTTACTCAGAGCGAAGTCGATTAGGAATCGGACTTGTTAAAATAGTAGAGCTGATCAAGAATCGAGCTAATTATAACAAACTGACTAAGAGTCGAGTTTGTTGGAACGAAGTCGACTAAGAGTCGGACTTGTTAAATTAACTAAGCTGATTAAGAATCGAGCTTATTATAACAAACTGACTAAGAGTCGAGTTTGTTGGAACGAAGTCGACTAAGAGTCGGACTTGTTAAATGAACAAGGCTGATTAAGAATCGAGCTTGTTAAATTTAAGCTGACTAAGAGTCGAGCTCATTGGGATTGGGGTAACACTATGCTTGATGGAATGAACTGCACTTTTTATTGAAGTAGGAATCATGCTTACATCAATTCGAAACTAGCTTTAACACAAACTTGAACTTTGAAATTGAAAACTAGAAGTAGTATTTGATGAGGTGAGTAGCATGCCAAGGATGTTTCAACTCGTCACCTCCGGGATGAGCTATCATGTAGGTTCCTTCCTTGACGACTCGAGTGACTACATATGGACCTTCCCAGTTAGGAGATAGCTTGTTCTGCTGGGTCCTTCTACCCGTTGCCTCAATCTTTCTCAATACATAATCTCCCACTTGGAAAGACCTTGCCTTGACCTTCTTGTCGTGATAACTTTTAGTCCGCCGCTTGTAATTGACCATTCTGAGGTAGGCCGTTTCTCGCTTCGTCGATCGTGTCCAAGTCGATCAACCTCGTTGGTGTCATTCTCGCTTCGATCAAAGAAGGTCACTCTAGCCGTAGGGAATCTCGAGCTCAAGAAGTGCCACGGCCTCGACCCATATGTGAGAGCAAAAGGGGTTTCCGTAGCCCCCGAGTGGTTGTACGAACCGCCCAAAGAGCAAGGGGGAGTTCGTCCAACCAATTGTTTCGTCGACCTACGAGCCCAGCCTTGAGCGAAGATAGAACAAGTTTATTTGCCGCTTCAGCCTTGCCCATTTCCTTGAGGATAGGCGACGAGGATTTCCAATGTTTGATTCCCACTCGCTTCATCTCTCGTTTCGAAAGTCTCGGGAGAACCGTAACCCATTGTCGACACTATAGCTCGAGGAAAACCAAACCGACACCAAATGAAGTCGTGTATGAAGTTGATAGCATTCTCCTCTCGTGATGCGAGCTAGTGGTTTGGCCTCAACCCATTTGGTGAAGTAATCTATGGCCACTATCACATACTTGCAGCTTCCTCGGGCGGGAGGGAAGGGTCCAATCGTGTCGACGCCCCACATGTCAAATGGCCAAGCCGCGATCACAGAGTCTCGCTTCCGTCAGAGGCACACGGGGAAGGTTGGCAAACCTTTGGCATTGATCACATTGCCGAACAAAGTTGTGAGTGTCGCCTCTCATGTGTGGCCGCAGTATCCCAATGTGATTAACTTGTCGCCAAGAGTCCCGCCCCCGGTGTCCACCACAAATTCCACTATGCACTTCGTGTATCAATAGGGCGACCTCTGGGATGGATGCACTTTAGCAATGGCCGAGTATAAGATCTCCCGAACAGTCGCCTCCTTGAATGACATACCTTGGAGCTTTCTTTTTGATAGCTCGAGCCTTCTTCTCGTCATCCGGCAAAGCCTCTCCATTTTCTAGGTATGCTTTCATTTCCTCGATCCAACACTTCTCCCGAGTCCAATTTCTTGAGGGATCATCTATGCACCGAATTTTTACCCTCTCATAAGCCGGATTTTCGAGGAAGGAGATGGGCTCGTCATGTGGCTCATCCGAAGTAGCAAGTTTCGAAAGGAGATCACCACTCGTTATCTTCTCTTCCAATCCTTCAATCTCCTGCAATTCTAAGTCCTTTATTAGCTCCTTCACCAGGTCGCAGATTTGATGAGAGTAGAACTAAGCACTTCGTACTCGCCTCCGACCTCGGCCGACTATCAATTGTGAGTCACAAGAAGCCATGATCTTAGTTGCTCCGAAGCACTTGGCGTACTCAATAGCCGCAATCAAGGCCTCGTATTCGCCTTGGTTATTGGAAGCATCAAACTTGAACCTTAGTGATTCCTCATACACGGTCCCAGCTTCTCGGCTCAATCAACACTATTCCAGCCTCCACCGCTATTCTTGGTCGTGCACTCCGTCCGAATAGACCTTCCAACAATCGTCGAGTAGGCTAATGACGACCTGGGACTCGCTCTTTCCCCTTAGCTTTTTCTTTAGGAACTCGTTGCTCGTTGTCTTCCTTCGCGAACGTAAGCTCGACTCAAGAAGTCGCCTAGAGCTTGAGCCTTCAACGCCTTTCGAGGTCGATAGTCAATGTCAAATTCAGTGAGGGCAATCGACCAATTGAGCAACACCGAACTCTCGTGCTTGTGCAATATCTTTCTCAAAGGTGCATTAGTAAGAACCACGATTGGATGAGCTAGAAAATAAGCTCGCAGCCTTCCTTGAAGCCACGACTAGAGCATAGGCGACCTTCTCGCGTTGTAATACCTACTTTCCACATCCGATAAAGCTACTGATATAGTACACAAGCTTCAAGCCCTCATCCTCTCTAATCAACACCGCCGCAACCGACTTGTCTCCCACGTATAGATATACAAACAAAGTCTCTCCAAAGTGGTCGGGCTACTTAGCAGGGGTGGAGTAGCGAGGTAATCCTTTAGTTGTTGGAACGACGAATGACATTCGGTCGTCCATTCAAAACTTTTCGTCCCCTCAATGCTTTCAAGAAGGGAGAGACCTTTCGCCGACTTTGATATGAAGCGACCAAGAGCCGCTACCCTTCCATTAAGTCGCCGCATCTCTTCGATAGTGGTGGGAGCCTTCATGTCGACTAAAGCCTTTATCTTCTCTCGGATTAGCTTCTATGCCCCTTTCGAGATACCATGAATCCCAAGAACTTGCCACCGCCACTCCAAACACACATTTACCTGGGTTGAGCTTCATGTCGTTTGCTCGTAAATTGGCGAATGTCTCCTTTAGGTCGACCACGTGACTCCCGGCCTTAGTTTTAATGACCATGTCGTCAACGTAGGCCTCCATATTTCGACCAATCGTGAGGCAAAGACTTTGTTCACCATCCTCTCGATAGGTCGCTCCCGCATTCTTCAATCCAAAAGGCATCATATTGTAGCAGTAGATGCCTCCAAATACTCGAAATGCCGTTTTCACTATGTCATCCTCGTGCATCTTTATCTCGGTGGTATCCCGAGTAAGCATCCAGAAACCGAGAGTAGAGTGACCAAAGAATGGAATCAACAAGCTTGTCAATTCTAGGAAGAGGATAGCTATCCTTCGGGGCAAGCTAGATTGAGAGTAGTGAAGTCGACACACATCCGCCACTTGCCATTCGATTTCTTCACCATGACCACGTTGGCCAACCACGTTGTATGAGTGGCCTCTTTGATTATACCCGCACTCAAAAGTTTTTGTACCTCTCGCTTTGATAGCCTCTTCCTTGTCGCGAGCAAAACTTCTCAACTTTGGGGTCTGTGCTTTATGGTCGGGCCGACTTCCGCCCGTGAACAATGACCTCCTCCTTGATTCCCCTCATGTCTTCTACCCTCCATGCAAAGACATCATTACTTTCTTTGAGTAGCTCGATGATTTCGCTCGCTCCTCAACCGATAGCCGCTTCCCAATCTGAATTTTTTGGTCTGGGTAAGAAGGGTTGGTGATTACCGACTCTAGCTCATCCACAGCCTTCTAGCTCGGTCCATCTCTCGAATTGTAGAGTCTCCACTATGATTTCCTTGACCTTTTGTCTTTCCTCGCCTCCCAAGTGTGGAGCCTCCTCGCCTATCATATCATCAAGCTTGTCTCGCAACCTTGTTGGTAGCTGCCCCCGAGTTATTGTCTATCCGGAGGCATAGGTCTCCTATGACGACTTGATCGACCATAACTACATCTCGACTCGACCTCGCGGTGTTAGAGTGACGTGTCGACTCAAGCATGACCTCGTCATTTGAGCGATAGGTCGATTCTACCACGTGGGTGATTGTTGACAGCGGGTAGTTTTGGTGATCGACCGAGACAGCCTTCAAGTAACCATCGCCAGCCTCAATCTCTAGCTCCCTTTTCTTTCTTTCTCTTAGAACATGATCCGTATAAGCACGAGCCGTGCCTCAGACGCAACCCACTCCAGCAGGTGTGGGGAACTTTACTCGCCGGTGAGGAATTGATGCTACCATTCCAAGAGCGACTCCGTCCAGAATTCCAAGTATGGCGGCATAGTCACTATTTACATCAATTACGATAAATTGTACCTTCGAGACAATCCCCGAGGGGGTGCCGGCCTAGGTCGACGTCGAGCACTATCTCGGCCTTTAGCATCAACTCGGTGGTTGGTGAAGCCCTCCAACCTCGCCATCATATCTCTCCAACTGCTCATCATTAAGACCCATCTCCTCGAAAGTTTTGTAAAACAAAATATCCTTGCAGCCCCCGTGTCGACTAAGAGTCTCGCTCGTCGTACATCCATCAATGAGACCCGGGATGACGAGAACTTGCTCCCTAGCCGCCATATTAGTTGCCAATTCGTGGGGGTAGAAGCCGATCGCCTCATCTCTTACTTCTCTCCTCGAGGCACATGTGGGGCCTTATTGAGCCGGGAATATCTTATGCTTGATGGCCGTGTTGCTCGCTTGTTCGCTGATGACCCCTGTGTTCCGCCTAGGCCGCCTAGGTCCTCGTTGCCCACCCGTCGGCCGCTCACCTCCCCCGCCTTGAGGTCTCTTCACATAAGCTTCGAGTCTCCCCGGTCGACCATTCTCTCGGATGATACGCTTTAATCCCAAGCAATCCTCTCGTGAGATGACCAAAAGTCTTTGTGGTAGTCGCAGCATTTGCCGTTGTCCCTCCTAAACTTGTTGCCTGGATTCATTGGGACCGGAGGAGCCAGCTCGACAAAGCATTCAAAATCTCGCCCGACTCACCGTGAGGGGAGCGAAAGCTTCGGCACCTTCTCTGTCGCCCTAGTTCTCGTTTCTTTCCATTTTTATTGTTCCCCCGTTCTTGTTGGAGTCCTTTTTATCATCGCGACTTCAACCTCGGGGCTCTTTCCTTCTTCTTTTCTTTTCTTTCTTCACCAGAGCGACATTATACACCTTTTCAAACAACTCCCGTCGAGTTGTGACCGTTCGGACCGTGAGCTCGTAGTCCATGTCTTCCGAGGAAATGCCACTTCTAAGCAATTGATTACCTCCCCGTCTCGTGAGGTCTTCCTCTATCTTATCAACCATCTCTTTGAACTTGGTGAAATAGCTCATCGAGCTTTCATTCTTACCCCGCACCAAGTTATTCGGATCGCTGACGGTTATCTTGCGAGCTCCCGCAATGAGAAGCGGTCTAAGAATTTTGTTCTCAAACATGCCCAAGTGGTGATACTACCAAGCCCAAACCATTGAACCAAGTTAAGGCCGCCCCAAGAAGTGTGCTTAGGAGAGCTTTGCACATGTTATCATCCTCATTGGCGACAAAACACATAGTGGCTTCCGGATGTGCTATGCGGCTCCCGGCATTTGTCGACCCGCAGTACTTCTCCGTAAGAGGTAACCCGAAAGTAGGAGGAGGTCGACTATCTCGATTTCCTTGGATAAAGGTCGAAGAGCAAAATCAATTCATTCGACCTTTCCAAAGATCCTTCTTCTTCTCCTCCTCCCATTGCTCAAATTTCTTTTTCATCAACAACCATTCTCTCGGCATCGGCCCTCATCTCCCGAGGGGGAGCAAGATTGGACCTCTCGGCCCTCACTTCGGGGAGTCACCCGCCTACTCCTTCGTCCCCGCGAGAATTGGTCCTTTCGATCTTATGGGAGATCTATGTCTCATTACTTCTTTGAGGCGACTGCGCCTCTCGGCAGCCAGACGGCGACCGCGCCTCGTGATCTCCATGTGGCGACCGCGCCTTTCCCCTCTCACAGCGACCTATGCCCATTCCTGTCTCTATGGGATCCCGATCTCTCGTTCGCGCCGGAGAGACATGCCTGCTTCGTGGGCCGTTAACCGAGTCCTCAAACCGATTGAGCCTCCGCTCTCTCGTTTCGCTGAGGCTAGCCCTTAAATCATTACTCGGCATACGAACAATGGTAGGAGCTCGCCGAACTATCCCGTCCTCGCCATTCTCGCCCCACACCTTCATTTGGCCTAGCACTCCCGGCTCGTTGCCCATTAGAAACCCGAGCAGTGCCACTCTCTCGTAGCGTATGTCGGCTGTTTCGCCTCCTCCACGGCTATCAAGTCGCCTAGAATCCGGGCTCGCTCCAACATCATTTCTTTCTTGCTCATGGGATTAGTGGAGGGACCCGCCCGCTTCCCACATTCGCATGCCCAGCCAGACGCTTTGGGTGAGGTGGAGCTCCCCGTCCTTCCATGACGCTTTTCTCTCCTTGCATCCGGCAATCCCTTCCATCGCCCACGCCGTTAGAGCGTGTCGCCCTAGCATGATGTCGCTGAGGAGGGGGAGGAGGAGGCAAATCTGCATTTCCAACGTTTGTATTGTTGTTGTTGTTAACTTCGTCATGCCCAAGTGAAGCCTCTGATACGTGTCCTTCTCGAAGTCACCATCGTTGCAGTTAAGAAAAGTTTCGAGGTCAAGTTTAAAAGCACGTTCCGCAATGGAACCAAACCGATGCCGCAGAAATGTGCTTATCAATCTTCCTCCACGTGGCAGACCGATCACCCGGCTTCGACCAAACGTAGACCCACGACTAGCCGGATGTGTCTCCGGCGAAGACGCTCGGCGTGAGAGTAAGATCACAGCTTGTATATAGCTCAAAATGTATTGAATAATGAACTCAGAATACAAAATGGCAGTTACCTTTGCACCGTTGGTAGTGATGAAGTATTTATAGTTGGTGTAGGTAGCTTAATGACAGGGCTACATGAGCTCCGAAATTATAGCTGCGGTTATGCTCATGGGAACATGCCTGTAACTGTCCCTGATTTGTAGGGAGGTTGTTACGGAAAGGTTGACCCACATGCGTCTTCACATGTCAGGTCGACACTTGGTGATCAGGTCGAGGTCGCCACTTGTGGAATGGCCGACCTGACTGGCGGGTAGAGCATGGTTCGTACCCGAATTATGATATGGATCATGAAGTCGGACTAAATTAGGTCGGGACCTAGTAGGTCGGACCATGGGCTTAGTCGACTGATACAAGAGATGGGCTTTGGGCCTTGTTCTGATTGGGCCAGCCTCATTGAGAATGTGATGGTCAAGGCCGCTTGTGATTGGGCTTTATTCCTTTGGTCCAACTTGACACTTTTGGTATGTTCAAAGTTTAATTTCATTTGGACACAAAAAAAAATACTCATTTCTCAATTATCCTTCTTCATTTTAGCCTTTATTTTAAAAAAATCATTATTTTTTTCCTATAAATTGATGCAATACAGCGTTTAATTAAGTGTGAAATATTTTTTTAATTATAAATAATAATAAATATTATTATTATTTTACTAATCATAAAAATAGAGAATATAAATAAAATAAAAGTGGTGTGGTATAGAATGATGAGTTGGAGGGAGTTGAAATTTAATTTAAGTTAGCCATTGTAGGGGGTTAAATGAAATGGGTAGATAAAATATTAGGTGGATGAAAAAAAAATATAAAAAGTGTTAGATGAAATGGGAGAATGTGATGAAACTGTTGTTGATAGTCTAAAATACAGTAAAAAATTATTGCTTAATTAATTGTACTCCGTTACTTCTTTCTTACGCTTCATTTAAAATAATAAAATTATTATTTTTGATGTTTCATTTAAAACAATTAAATTATTATTTTTGATGTTTCATTTAAAATTTCAAAATTCTAAAATAAAAAAATTTTAATATTTTTTAATAATAGGGTCCACTTAGCATACTCACTCCAAATCCAAATACCTACTTTGTCTCTCCTATTGTATTATTCACTTCACCCTCACAACACTTAGTATTATATACCACTACTTAATTCGTGATAAATTTTTTTCAGTTTTAAATGGGACGGATAAAGTATTTAATAAAATCTTTTAAATGATGTTTTTAATCGGTTCCGATTATGAGACAACGCGAGAAATTAATAATTTGATATAATTATAAACTAATATATTTTTTGATTAACTATGTAGATCCCATATAAAATATAAATTAATAATTCATTATTAGTAAGATTTGATATTTTGTTTATAGAGGAAATATTTATTAATGACCATAATATAATACTCCCTACAGTAAAACAATGTCCTTTTTTTTTTTGCTTTTCATCAATTATTACTATATTTTAAGCCAAAATCTCAAAAAAAAAAAAAAAACGTTTTTTTAAGCTTAGAAAAAAACGTGTTTTTAGAAGACGTCGAATCTTTCCCTCGCTTGCGGCTAGGGGTGTAAATGGTTCGATTTAGCTCGATTTGGTCAAATTTAGGAGCCAAACCGCTAGTATCGGTTCGGAAAAATTCCAAACCGAGCTAAACCATAAAAAAATTCGAACCGAGCTGAGCCAAACCATCATGGCTCGGTTTGGCTCGGTTTGAACCTCGGCTTGAATTTTCGGTCTAAGAAAAAACAAACAAACATAGGTTATTCAAGAAAAAAAATTGTAGTTATTTTCCTATCTCAACTGAGATTACCTTATTGTGTCAACAGCTTCTAAAAGATTTAGCCTGTTATGTAACCCACCCCCAGTTAAACTTTATACAATTTCTCCCCTATTTTGTATAAAACCTAAGAATGATGTAGACTGGACAATATAGGCAATTTAGGGTTTGATTTCTTCAACTCCTTGTAATTCTTCTCAACAAATGACCTATCCAATCCAAACCCAATCAAATTGAAAGTAGAGAATCATCGACAAATATAACTAAAATTCATGAGGGGTCAGAGACAAGATTTTATGAAATCAAGAATTAAGAAATCGGGAAATGCTGGAAATTGGGGGGGGGGAATAAAACCTGGGGGAAGAGCTGACGGGTGAAGTTTGGCAAAAGAGAATACGAAGCTCTTTCAGATTATGAGAAAGTTGTCCCCTCCATGCCATCTTCTCTGATTCGATCTTCTTCTCCTTCGCCGGTGGTTGCAGAAGCCGCAAAGTATCACCCGATCTTTGGAATTTGATTTGATACACCCCAAATGTATATCTGGAAATAGAGAAAGCAGGAGAGACTCTACATTTTGTTCAAGCAGTTGTAATTTGTAAAGTAGAATTGTTATTACATTTTAGGGTTTTGAAATAAATTAAAGGTGGGGATTAATTTGATTTGGAATGAATGGTCAGGATTATGGTTTATGTTGGTTTGACATTTTAGAAGGCAAAGAACGGGATTTTTGTTTTGATTCTAGTTCCAATTTCGACTTTAGACACTTTTCCAGAAAAGGGAACTCTAATTGGAGCTGCATTGGTGGACTGGGTAATTAGATGCCAGTTCATGTGTTTTGGAGTGCCAGTGCATGTGTTTTGTAGTGTCAGTGCATGTGTTTATGAGTGCCAGTGCTTGTGTTTTTGAGAGCCAGCAAAAATGATTATCAGTGTTTTTGAGTGCCAGTGTATGTGTTTTTGAGTACCAGTGCATGTGTTTTTGAATGCCAGTGCATGTGTTTTTGAATGCCAGTGCTTGCGTTTTTGAGAGCCAGCAAAAATGTTAGTGTAACAAAGTGCCAGTGTTAGTATAACAGAGTGCCAGTGTAAAGAGTGTCAGTTCATGTATATAAAAGTGCTCCTGTAAAAAGCGTCAGTGCCGGTTTAACAAAGTGCCAGTGTTAATGTACTGGCACTTTGTTAAACTGGCACTGACACTTTTTACACTGGCACTTTGTTACACATGCACTGACACTTTGTTTACACTGGCACTTTGTTAAACTTGTACTGACACTTTTTTACACTGGCACTTTGTTACACATGCACTGGCACTTTGTCACACTGGCACTTTGTTAAAATGACACTGACACAAACGGAAAAATACAAAACACGTTTTTCCTAAGTGCCAGAAAAAACGCGTTTTTTATAATTTATAAGACCAACTCATATTTTAATGAAGAAATTAGTATCAAGTTTATTATTACTTCACTCACTAAAACAATTAATATAATGATATGTAGGGGTAAATTTGAAACTTGATTACTTTCGGCCCCAAAAGCGACAATTATTTTGTATAAAAAATGATAAATATTTTAGAGCGAAGGAAGGTAGTACATTGAACACAATAATAATAATAAATTGAAAGATTGAATGGCTTTATAAATTGGATATTTAATTGATATACTCCCTCCATCCCAATAATATCTTCACCATTTTTTTTCGACACGCAAAATAAGGGTTTCAAAAATGTTATGAGTGTAATATTAAAATAGGAGAGAGAATGAGTGGAGAAAATAGTAAATTTAAAAAATGTTGTGAGTGTAATAGTGAAATAGGAGAGAGAATGAGTGGGTGAAATAGTAAAGATTCTTTGCCAAAAAAAGAAAGGTGAAGCTTCTAACGGAACGCCCTTTTGAATAATTGGTGAAACTTTTATTGGGACGGAAGGAGTATATTGAACAACAAAGCAAAGTGTAATATTGAAAGATGATTTGAAAATTTTAATATTATGTTTAGAAAATATTGTAATTATTTGATTATTTTTATCTATTAGTTAATAGAATACTCCCTCCGTCCTATAGAAATATAGACTTTTGCCAATGCACGGGAATTAAAGAGGAAGTATTATATTGAAAGTGTTGTGTGGAAATAAAATAGGAGAGAGAATGAGTGAAGAGAATAGTAAATTATAATGGTGATGTGAGTATTAAAATAATGTAGGAGAGAGAATGAGTGGAGACAATAGTAAAAATTCCTTTTCATTTAGGAAAGTTATATATTATTGTGGGACGCCCAAAAAGAAAGTTTTATATTATCATGGGACAGAGGGAGTATTAACTAATACTCCCTCCGTCCCACTTTAAAGAGTCCACTTTTCTTTTTGGGACATCCCACTTCAAAGATCTCATTCCATAAATGGAAATATGTGAACAGTATTTCAGACATTTATACCCTCATAATGTTTACTCCCTCCGTCCCAATAAGTGCTTCACCCTTTTGGGTGGGCACAAATATTAAGAAAATGGGTGGGAAAAAAATGTTGTGAGTGTAATTTGAAAATAGGAGAGAGAATTGGTGGAGGGAATAGTAAATTTGAAAAGTGTTGTGAGTGTAAGTGTAATAGTGAATTAGGAGAGAGAATAAGTGGAGGAAATAATAAAGATTCTTTGTTAAAAGAGGAAATGTGAAGCTTCTAACGAGACTCCCTTTTGAGTAATTAGTGAAGCTTTTATTGGGACGGAGGGAGTATATATTTACAAAAAAAATTAATCATTAACTTACTATTCCTCCCATTCATTCTCTCTCCTATTAAATATTTTTAACTTTTACATTTTTCCTCCTCTAATCTTCTAACCACTTTCAATTCTTTATTCATTTTATAAAAAAAATCTTAAAAAACCGTGAATTATCATGAGCACTTTGAAGTGGGACGGAGAGAGTATCAATTACTAATTACTCCCTCCGTCCCTAAATGTTTGTCTCATTTCTCCTTTTCCTTTGTCTCAAAAAGTTAATCTCATTTTCAAAATTAAAGCTTCAAAATCACTAAATTTTCAAAACTTGTAACATTTAGGGATGAAGTATTACATAACGGCGGTGTATATTATCAATAATTTTCAAAGCGTTCATAAAAATAACTAAAATTAAAGCTTCAAAATTACTAAATTAAAATATTTGAAAAGTCAAACGGGACAAACATTTAGGAACGGAGGGAGTATTAGTTAATAGTTATCAATGTCTCACTTAATTAATAAATTTAGTGTTTCAATAATATTAATTTACTCCCTCCGTCCCACAATACTTGACACACATTTCTATTTTGGGCGTCCCACTGATAAGTCACACTTTCTAAAATGGCAAAGAATCTTTACTATTCCCTCCACTCATTCTCTCTCCTACATTATTTTAATACTCACAACACCATTATAATTTACTATTCTCTCCACTCATTCTCTCTCCTACTTAACTATCTACACTCACAACACATCAACCTTTTTACTTTTTCCTTAATTCCCGTGCGGAACAGTAACTGTGTCAAGTATTACGGGACGGAGGGAGTATAGAGTTTCTACCGTAACTCTAGTTATATTTTGTTTCATTTGATTCAACAAAAGATTTGATTTGATGTTGGCTCACTCTTTGAGGTTTAGAAGGGAAATCAACATTAAAAATTAGTACTTTAACGTTATCAAACACATACTAAATCTAGAGCATTAAACAATTCTACTGTTACTTGAGAATGAACTGTTAACATCTTATTAAATTAGAGTCGGGGCCGAATTAGGCCTGTTGTTGAGGAGGGTTTATTCATCCCCGACTTTTTTTTGTAATTTTTACAAATTAAACGCAATTTTCAAATTTAATACTCCCTTCATCCCGATAATAGCTTCACCATTTTGACTCGACACATAAATTAAGGGTGAAGAAAATGTTGTGAGTGTAATAGTAAAATAGGAGAGAGAATGAGCGGAGGAAATAGTAAATTTGAAAAATGTTGTGAGTGTAATAGTAAAATAGGAGAGAGAATGAGTGGGTGGAATAGTAAAGATTTTTTGCCATTTTAGAAAAAGTGAAATTTCTAACAGAACGCCATTTTAGGAAATTGGTGAAACTTTTATTGGGTCGGGAAGGAAGGAGTATATTACCTCCATGAAAAGAAAAATCAGGGGTCTGCGGCGCGCGTGAGTTGGGTGAGTGGCTTTCATTGCATTTGAATTTTCTCACCGTTGGTTTCCTCTTTGCTTTGCTGGCTTAAGTTGTCTATAAAAGCTTGGACAAGGTTGGGAGAAAGGCAAAATTAATCCCCCAAGTATTCTCTCCAGTCAAACAGCGCACGCACAATATTTCTATTTTAGTTATCTCCAACCCCTTCAATATGTGTCAACATTCTCCATTCCCGGCCGAATCCGTTCAAATCTCCGGCGTTATGCTCCAAACAGATATCCAGATTCTAACCTCTGGTGGTCTTCGCATTCCGGCTCACTCTAGTATTCTGGTAATTAATTAATCAGTCAGAATCTGCCGATGAATTTTTACTCTGATTTTGTGTTGATATGGATAATCGATTTTCAGTATGATTCTATGAGAAACGATTTTGAAACAGAAATTAAGTCAATTATTTACTGAATTCGGCCAATTTCAGCCATCGGATAAGAATTTTCTAACAAAAAGTACATTGTTGATTAAATCTATAGGCATCGGCGTCACCGGTACTAGAAAACATCATTGATCGGCCACAAAAGCACCGGAGCTCCGAGAAGACCATTCAGATCCTCGGCGTTCCTTACGATGCCGTCGCTTTGTTCGTACGATTTCTATATTCGCCAAAGTAAGTCCCAAACACAAGTCAATTTATCATTTAACCATCCCGTTATTTTATTTTATCCAAGGTTAATTAGAACTGAATTTAATAATAATAAAAAAAAAAAACTCTAAAAATGAATGTCTATTTTTTAATAAAAATAAAAAATAATAATTAATAGGAGTATTCATTTATGGATGGTTTGTTTAGGTGCACGGAAGAAGACATTGAGAAGTATGGAATTCATTTGCTAGCACTATCTCATGTGTACATGGTACCACACCTAAAGCAGAAATGTACAAAGGAGTTAGTTCGACGCCTTACAACTGAGAACGTTGTGGACGTTCTCCAACTAGCTAGGCTATGCGATGCCCCTGAGCTTTACCTCAAGTCCATGAGATTAGTGTCTAATAATTTCAAGGCTGTCAAGAAAACAGAAGGCTGGGAATTCTTGCAAGAAAATGACCCTTATCTCGAACTCGAGATACTTCAGTTCATGGATGAATCCGAAGCGGTAATCATCAATCTTAACATAATTTGCACAATTCAAGCATGCATTAATTCATGATATCAGAGTCTTAATAGACGAACTAGCATCTAATTAATGGAGATTTTAAATTGCAGAGGAAGAAGAGAACAAGAAGGTACAAACAAGAGCAGGGGTTGTATTTACAGCTAAGTGAAGCTATGGAGTGTTTGGAGCATATTTGTAAAGAAGGGTGTACAAGTGTGGGGCCATGTGACAAAGAGCCAAGCAAGAAGAAGGGACCATGTAGCAAGTTTGTGACTTGTCAAGGGCTGCAGCAATTGATCCAACATTTTGCTAATTGTAAAAGGAGAGTTAATGGAGGTTGTGTAAGATGTAAACGTATGTGGCAGCTACTTAGACTCCATTCCTCCATTTGTGACCAGCCTGAAGTTTGCAAGGTTCCCCTTTGTGGGCAATTTAAGTTGAGAGGACATGGAGGGAGTAGGGTTGAAGATGCGAGATGGAAACTATTGGTGAGAAAGGTGGAATCAGCGAAAGCCGTATCTTCGTTGTCTTTTCCAAAGAGAAAGAGGGAAGAAGAAGAAGAAGAAGAAGAAGAGCCGAAGATGAAAAATCATAACCATGATCATCATGGACATGGAATTAAAAGCTTCATCAGACTATGAGTTGTGGGATAATGATACAGATGAATTGCATAATAGCAGTCGATTGCATTTAGCGGATGTTCAAAATCGTTGAGGGTTGATAGGCAAAAAGACGGTACTATCCTTAGGCAATCGGATTGCAGGGGAAGGATCAATAGACTAGGGCACCTTTACCCTTTCTTGTGTATATGGGGTCGGTAATAGATGAGGTCTTGTAAATTGTAATGAGATGAATTTTGGAATAAAGTGGAATTTTTCGTTGAATTACCAGGGTCTCTGATTTAGTAATAATTTAATTTGAGTGAAGTTAACTAAGCTAATTAAGAATACAAAGCTGGTGCACACATGGATAAGGAAAGAGTCCCAACAACTAAGCACTCATGTCAAAAGGAAGTTCCACGGGGGATGAGTTGCATAACATTATGGTTAACTACTTTAGTTTGTGCCACCAACTTTGGTAAATGTAAAGCATTTGACATGTTAATTAGGTGGAACTGAAGACTTACTCCATCATAGAGAAAGTGACTGACCATGTCTTTCATAATGGGACAAAATCATCTCTGCTTTTTCATGAATGGAGTTGCTTTTACTTTCAGGGGCTCAAGCGTGAGCAGCGATGAAAGATGAAAGTTCTTTTTCACCTTTTTCATCGGCTCTTAATTTTAATTCTAACTAGGGGCGGATCTAGCCCTTTTTTAGTAGGCTCCAGCCCATCTCAATTTTTATTTTTTTATCTAAGTCACCCATTATATGTAATTTTTTTTTATATATGAAGTTATTTTTTACTGTTATTATTGTTTACAATATTTTTTAAATATTAAATTCATGCAATTCCAAAATTCTGAATTCGCGCCTATTCTAACTAACTATGTATACAAATGCGTGAATTTGATATCAACATGTGGACATTAGGATGTTAGCATATCTAAATATATACTCCCTCCGTCCCAATAGTAGCTTCCCATTTTGCCATTTTGGGTGTCCCGTTAATAACTTCCACTTTCCTTTTTTGGCAAAGGAATCTTTACTATTCCCTCCACTCATTCTCTCTCCTACATTATTTTAATACTCACTACACCATTATAATTTACTATTCCCTCCACTCATTCTCTCTCCTATTTTCAAATTACACTCACAACATTTTTTCTTCCCACTCATTTTATTAATTTGCGTGCAAGGCAAAAAACGGGCAGCTCTTATTGGGACGGAGGGAGTATTACTATTGGGGATATTTTTTGTTGTAATAGTCCAAGTGTAAGAGTCCTCCGTGTAGGAAACCTACTCCTATATTTTTTTCTGGTTGGAATTGTCCAAGTGGATGATTAAGAGTCCTCTGTCTCCATATATATTTGCAAATGCATTGCACCGCAACTGTTTAACATTACAACTTACAACCATATCAATCAATCATCTTTTCCATTTGCACTCGACTTATATAGATTTTTTTTTTCTTCAGAAATTGACATTGATAAATTAGGTTACAAAGTTTATGAGATACTCCCTCCGTCCCAACATAAGCTTTCCACTTTTGACTTTACACGCAAATTAAGAAAATGGATGGAAAGAAAAAATGTTGTGAGTGCAATTTGAAAATAGGAGAGAGAATGAGTGGAGGGAAGAGTAAATTATAATAGTATTGTGAGTATTAAAATAATGTAGGAGAGAAAATGCGTGGAGGAAATAGTAAAGATTTTTGAAAAAGAAAAAGTGAAAGCTTTTAACTTGAGACCCAAAATGGCAAAATTGGAAGCTTCTACTGGAACGGAGTGAGTATATGTTAATCGGATTCTTTTTTTTTTTTTTTTATCAGTTTAGGTTTAAGAGTTAATAATATTAGTCAGTTACGGACCTTACGGTTATGGGTTTTTTTGTTTTGTTTTTTTTTTTATAAAATTGTTAGAAAATTTTGTTAAATCAGACCCCCCGATTGACACACTTTATACAATTTGTACTCTATTTTGTCATTACTACTCAAAAGATTGTTCACATAATTTGCGAAAAGATCAACGCTACTAAATTAAAATTTGCATCGATTTTCCAATAAATACAATTTCATTTAGATTAGTGATTTATCATTTTTTTAATTTAGTTAAAATAATTAAATAGATATTACTATCTAATTAAAATTTAATTGTGTTGATCATTAAAATCCAACTAAAACTATTTTTTGGGAAGAGAAATAATTATGAACAGGCAAAATGTCTCATAAGTTTTATAAAATTATCATAATGTCACATAATGTCCCATAAGTTCCTTTTCATATTGCATTATCATGTTGTATTATTCGGTAAATATCACTACTAGAAAATGACCTTTTATTAACGAAAATTTCTGTCGGTAAATGGTCATTACCGACGAATTTCGTCTGTCGAATTCCGTCGGTAAAAATTGGTTGGTAATACCGACGGACCAATTCCGTCGGTATTTCCAGCGGATTGTCCGTCGATAAACCCAAAATTCCGCCGAAAATCGTCCGTCGGCAATGAAGTACGCCGGCCGGTGCCGGAGCCATCGCCGGAGAGTTACCGACGGAAATTTTCGTCGGTAAATAATAATAAAAAAAAATATAACTCATTTCCGATGGCTATATCCGTCGGAAATCTTAAACTATACCGACGGAAATGTCCGTCGGAAATCTAATCCATTACCGACGGAAATTTCCGTCGGTAATGAATTTTATTTTTTTTATTATTATTTACCGACGGAAATTTCCGTCGGTAATGAGTTTTATTTTTTAAATTATTATTTACCGACGAAAATTTCTGTCGGTAAACTGCCTAGATTTAAAAAAAAAATCTGTTTTATTTTTAAACCACCTGTAAACCTGTCAAAACCCGTTTTAAACAAATCCCTACATACAAAATGAGAAAGCTCAGATCCGGAATGACGAGAAGGCGAAACGGAAAATGGGAAAGGGAAAGGGAAAATGGGAAAGGAAAACTGTTTCGCTTGGGGAAACGGGAAGGGAAAGGGAAAGGAAAACAAAATATGTTTGTTTGATTACATGTCAAATAAAATGAATGTTTAACGACCACGACCACGAGCGCTGCCGCTACCGCCACTTCGCCTAAGGTATTGACCGACTGATGAGGCAGAAGCATTACCGCTATTAGGTTGTTGTGGTTGCAAATTCATGGTGGCCAAGTATTGTTGCATGCGCTGCTCAAACTGGCTTTGCTGAATTTCTCGCTCTTCCCGAAGACGTTCCTCCAATATGCTCTGCACCTGGGTCTGCACCTCGGCCTGCACCTGGCTCTGCATCTGAATTTGCATCTGCTCCACTTGCCTTTGAACCTCTCTCTGAACCCGATCATCGAACGCCTCTTGATCCACATGTTGACTGCCGGAGGAAGAAGAAGAAAAGTACTGCGTAGTAGGGCTGGGGAATGGCATGTTAAAATACCCAGCACCATGTCCTCCGAATCCAGGCAAGCGGTCTCCCTTTGGTTGCTTGTCTCGGAGGACAATGGCCGCCCAAAGCTTTTCACGAAAGGCGGGCCGCTCGGTGCTCTCAGGCTCCATACTTCCTTCTTCAATAGCCTCGTCACGAGCACGCCTATCATACTCTTCCTGGGAAAAAAAACATTATATACTATGGTAGAAAATAATATTTCTTTAACTAAATAACTTATAATTTATTAATAGAAAATACTATTAACACTTACATAAAGGGTCTGGTAATAAAGGTTAACCCATTGTAGCCCTGAGCCATCAGGAGACTCCGCAGTATGTGTAGCCATAAACACAGCAGCTGCATCAGCCTCATCACCTCCGTGTTTCTATCACTTAACATATAAAAAAACTAAAACTTCAAAATTTCATCAAATAATAACAATATATGAATCAAATAGAGTATTGCTTAATTTACAAACGGATAATAAATTAAGTAAGTTTACCATTCGGGACCAAGTCTCGCTGAAGTTAATCGATCCTCCAGTGTGCACACTCCCCCGCCCCTCTTGTGAGTTCCTATTATTCTTTGCAATTTCTGATTTTTTTTGAAATTTTTCACTATTCCAATAGGCTTCCCACTGCTCCCACGCACTATACGAGAAATTAGCTGGAGGCAAACCATCCCTTTGTAAGTGCTCCAATTTGAGCTTGTTAGAATTTTCGTTAGAAAATTAACGAAAGTTATAACATTTCTAACAATTCCCAACATTTCTAACATTTCTAACAAAGTGAGGGCAAAATGGGCATTGTTATTTAAGGATAAACCAAGGAAAAGAATCAAAAAAGTGAAAGAAATGGTCAAAAACCAAAAATAGAAATGGCTGGAACATAATCTGGCTGTTTAATTTGAATTTTAAAAAAGATTATTCCTTGTGTCCAAAACACAGACGACATTTAATGAACGGTGCACGCGGCGGTCCCATCCGCGCGGATACCTTTGTAATTTTCAGAGGGCTATAAATTGAGCCCTCCAGTCACAAAAATAGAGAGGAAGAAGAGCACAATTCACAGTATTTGGCGAATATACTCGAGAAAACAGTGAGAATTCCACAAGAATTGTCACCTTTTTCTCTTGAATCTTCCCAACTTTCACTCACTCAAATCAAACCCAAACACTCTTACATTCAAAGCCTCAAACACTCATACATTCAAGTAAAAGCTCCAAAATACAAAGAAGATAGGTATAACCTCCCTCTTCTTACCCTAAATCTCTCATCCATGCATGCATTTTCAAACTACAAAATGTAGTTCATTCATCTTCTTGTCTTAAGATCCAAGAAGATCACCATGGAAGTTCATCTCCATGGATGATCTTCTACAAGGATCAACATTATTTTCAAGTTCTCTTACTTTCTTGCAAAGAAAATACATTTTCAAAACCCTAAAAAACATTTCCAAGCATCAAATCTCATTTTCAAAGGATAAAATTCCCCTTCCATAACCAAATGAAGTGCTTAGTCCTAATGTACCCCAAGGATGGTTTGGTATAGTTGATTCACCACAAAATGTCAAGTGATCACTAACCAAAACCTAGGGAAATGGGGACAAGCATGGATGCAAAACCCCCCTTAAAATCATATTTTCTTTCTTGAGAAGTTGTTGTCCAGTAGCAATTTTCCAAGATCCCAGTCCATTGTCTTAATTTTTGGACACAGATAAACTTGGAATTTGGTGTTGACTACAAAACACTTTTTGTAGCCAACATCCAGATCTTTCCAGATATATTTTTACTTTATTTTTTGGGTGAGTGAAACTCTCTTTTTCAAATTTTATTTTATAGGCTAGTTCATCAGCTTCTGGAAATCCAGATTGCATATCTGAGATTTCCAGAAGGTTTTGACCCCTCAAACCTTCTCCAAAATGGAAAATTCCTTCGCAAAAATCTTATTTAAGGTGTCTGGAACAACTTTCATTCTCTGAGTTTATCCATATTATGAAGTTTTAAGACCCTTGAATCCATTTTAAAATCAAAGGTCCACTGCCTTTTTCATTCTGGCAGAAGTGACTCTCAACTTCAAAAGGTCTTTTGAGTACCAAATCTCAACCCAAAAATCTTCCAAAAAATCATGGGATCATTTTAAAGTCTTAAAAGACATCCCAATTTTTACTTTTCTGAGTTTCAAATTATTTTGGCCAAAACACACACACACACACACACACAAATGATTTTCAGCTTGGAAGACTCGTTTCTACGAGGCATTCAGTGCACACTGCGTCCTTCCCGGCGTGTAACATGACCTCCGAACCCAAATCTCTAATCTCGGGCATTTTTTCAAAGTTTTGGCCCTTAAAACAAAAATGGCGTGGCGACTCCGTTCTTTTTCCGGGTTTTATTTGGTTTTTTTCAAAGAAACGCAAAAAATCGAATTTTTTCCCGCGAATGGCGACATCATCACAGTGGCGACTCCGCTGGGGATTTAAGCTTTTTTTTTTTTTTTTAAAAAAAATGATATTTAGTATATTGGTGGAAACCATTAAACTTCCCGTTACCGCCTCCTAACACGAGTCGGGGATAAATTGTGGTTTAACAATCCCACGTCACAGGGTATCCATAGTTTTCAAAAAAAAAAAAAAAAAAAAAAAAAGCTTTTGAGGGTCAAGCTTCCGTCCCGGCTTTGAAAATCATTTGTGTGTGTGTGTTGATTTTTGCACATTTTTCGTGTTGTTTTGGCTGCCTCGGAGAAAGTCAAAATTTTGACTGTCGGAATAATGTCCCTAACTGTTGGCATTTTTGTGATTATGTGCTTATGTGTTCATTAAACGTCAAAAAAAAAATTTCAAAAAAAAAAAAAGGATTTTCAAAAAAGAAAATTTTCAAAAAAAAAATCATGCATCATATTTTTAAGACACATAAAAAAATTTTCTATTTTACTCAGAAAAAGAATATAGACTGCTTGCACACTACGCGCACGTGATCGTACACTGCACACTACGTCCCTAACCCGGGGAAATCCTTGTCGCGGTCCGTTTGGTCTTATTACGCCTCTCGGACGAGCACAGGACTACCCAAACATCCCATGGAGCCTCGTGTCGACCATGCACTTGTCCGTGACACACTTTGTCCAGAGACCCGGTTGATTTTTAGTACAGTGCGTGTCATGCCCATTTGTGTATAGACCTTTCCTTTCAAGCCTTTGTCGGCATCTGACTCAATATCTTCGGACCCTAATCGGTCGAAGTTACTTCGGTTTTCCGCCGCGGACTTTGACCAAGATATTGGCCGGCGCCTTGACTTCGGCTCGGCGCACAAATTATACACTGACTCCCGGCATTGACAGCGAGTCATCAAGGATTAATGACTATTCCATGCCTGATTACGGCTTAGCGACGACAAATCAAGATCAATTGTGGACGCTTATCGGTCCAAATCATGCCGAGCTTTTCGTCGAGCCCTCGGACATGATCTTGACTTTTGACGTCGGCTTTGTCCGTAATTTACATCGAATGCTCGTTAAGACTCGATTACTCGCCGGACTTTTAGAATCGTTTTCTTTCGGTCGGTGGGACCCGCTTGCCCTATGGGACCCTCGCCGGATTTGTCCACCTGGGAGGTCGAAATACGGGTGGAATACGAGGGGCTTATAGACGTAGTGGCCAGGAGGCCCGATCCGGGATCCCGAGTAGTTTGCGAAAAAGAAGAGCAATCTTTTCCAACCGATTAGGTTAATAAAGCATGTTTTAAGTAAACGTGAACAAATAAGCGCATGTTGCATGAGCCCAATGCCCAAACACCTACCCTCCTTCCATTCCCTCATCGAACCTTCGTGTCCTTTCCCCACATGACTCTCACAAAGGTTGGTTCGGACAGGGTCATCGTTTGATTAGTTGGGAAGAGTCAGCGCGTCATCGAGATTCGCCGTTTGTTTCGACTCCGGGTTTGAGAATGTGCAGTCGGCCCGGTAATGATGGGGATAACGTCACTCAGCCTCCGGGACCCTCGGGACGAACAACAGTGGAATCGGTTAGCGAACGAGATGAGGTTACGACAGGAAGCACGGCTAAATAGCCTTATGGAGGCTATTAAGAGCCGTGGTGCGGCCGCCGGCCTCAATCCAGATGGCACCTTCACCGTGGAAGAAGACGAGGATGCCAACCCTACTCTCGGTCGCCACGACTACTCCCGGGATGCCACCACCCACCTCCTATGGTGCCACTACCGAGAACCCGTGCTCCTCGATTTTCGGGTCGGCCGGCTCCCAACCGCGAGACCAGGATCCATGCGGCAGACGGCCTGAATCGGTGGGGACAAAATCGGTACGGAATGTCTTCTCATGGTTGGGGCTATCTCGGAATGCCACGGCTAATCGGGATCCCGCCACGGTTTGGAACCGATCAATCCAGGGCCTTCGCAGCAACAGTTCGAAAAGGGCCACGACAGCCACGCGCTCGGAATGCCGCGGCAACTTGGTTACGGACCACAGTCGAGAGCCCCTCCTCGGAAACAGTACTAGTTCATTTGCTCCTCACACAAATCCATTCCTCACTCGAGACTTCTATGGGTTACCAAGCCTCCATCCCGGTGTCATCCGAATCACCGGGACCGCAGTACCCCCGGGTTATACACCCTCGCCTCGGCCGGCCATGCGGTTCAACGATCGGGGACAGCGGCCCGCACGAAGCCTACTTACGGGCCCCACTCTGGAAATCCAAGTTATCCGGCTACATCGGAGTTGCCACCGCCTACTTTGCCGGTTGAAAACCACACGGCGAGCCGCGAGTTCTATCCTTTTGTTCGGGCTCCTACTCGTGCTCCCAGGAGTAACTCGGCCCAGGCGAGGTTTTCACCTACGTCCCCGGATCGGCCGTTCCCTCCACCGATCTGCCTCCGGTGGTAGCTCCTCTCTCTAGCTCGGCCACTAGCTTTGAATGCCATGGTTCCGCCACAAGACCCTCATCGCTTTGGTTCATGGAGCAACACAAGGAAATGAAAGCGCGGATCGGCAGATTGGCTGCCAAGAAGTCACTTTCCGGCCTACGGCCGGACTCCATTGTTCCTACTGCCCCACAAATTCATGATGCCTAACTTGGATCTCTTTGATGGGGTTTGCGTGCCCGAAAACCCATTTGGACACATATACCTTGGCGATGAAAGGCGAAGGGTGCACCAATCGGCGATTAGGCGACTATTTCGATCTATCCTTGAAGTCCGGTGCCTTAAAGTGGTTCTTCCGTTTGAAACACGAAGCCGGGGCTACGTAGGACCAGATTACCAATGCCTTCACGAGAGAAATATAAGGCCAACTTGGAGTGGGAAACAAATAGGGTTGACCTACAAACAACGGTGCGGCGTCTGATGAGAATGTTGGGGACTTCTACAAGCGGTGGAATGCGAAACTCGGTGAAATGGCCATCCCTCCTTCCGAAGAGGAACAAGCTGGACATCTTCCGGTCATGCTTGAAACCACATCGAGCCTCCCTCGGTCAGCTTCCCATACTCGGACTTACGAGCCATGGTTAACTCCGCGGCTAAGTTTGAAAAGGCTTACAATCGGCAAGCCAGTGCCTGCACACCTACAGATATCGGGCTCCTCCTGCAAACATTGCCCCTGCTCCTGCTAAAGGCAAATAGGTGATTAACTACGCGGGACAGAAATGTAATAACACAACTCCTTTTGCTCCCAGAAAATCAGCCGAGCCCAGACCACGGGTCATGAATCTCGAAAACTTTGGAATGCCTCTGAATGACATCTTTAGGGGACTGGTGAAGGAAGGCTTGCTGCGGCCTTTGGAGAATTTCCAACCCGGGGAATCCGAATGCTCCCGTGGATACTACAAAGTATTGCGCTTTTCATCAAGCCCGGACGGTCTAACGGATAAGCTGCTTTACTCTGAAAAAGGCAATCCAGGGGCTAATAGAGCAAGGAAAATTGGAAGGCCCCGAAGGACCTAATACGGTCAAAAATCCTCTGCCAAGGAACCATAATCAGGTGAATATGATTGAATGCGGAGAATATTCGCATGCCCAGGAAGATGCTGATGAAGGTCCCCAAATACCCGTGGCCAACCTCGTCGAGGATCCTGGTCGGATTCCCCTCGGCCTTGAGGATATCGAACGAATCAACCCATCTTGGTCTCATGTCGAGGAGACTCCTTGCAAGAATACGAGGCCCGCTATTTCTCGGATGAAGGGAAGGCCAATCTTGAAAAGCTGGGCATTAGGTCAAAACATGAGAGGACCATTTACACAAGATGGTTAGAACAATCGAGAAGAATTGAACAAGAAAGCTTAGGCGGCGCTGTCTTGGGGCTTATCGGAAAAAGTAGAAGAGCATACGGAGCTAGTATGCCTTCCACATGGCTGGCTATTGGAGAAGTCAAATACGACCCCAGAAGGCAGTGAAATTGAAGAATCGGAGGAGGAAGAACCCTTCTACATTCTACGGTGTCAAATACGTGCCGCCCCCTCTCACTCTTCCGCCGGTTTACGGGAGGAGAATCGAGTCACAATTGCCACTTAGGAATGGGAGCATATGACAATTTACGCGGCATTTGCACGCGCCCGTATTCCACTAACGGGTTTGATCGACGTTCCCTCTCCGCTTCATGAAATCCCGGTAGTATGGGAAGAAGATTCCCGATGACGGCGATGATGATGATGATGGCTTGAGAGTGAAGAGTCAGCGAGGCCCCAGGATCAGGAAACAATGCGGAGCATAATCATGCGGAAATGAGCCCGTGGGGCCAGGCCCGATGGTTGGTTGTCGGCCAGTGACGATGAAGGACCACGGAAAATGCAAGTCAAATGCCGGTAGGGGTGGACCCCAGGCTGCACCTTGTAAGATGCACGTATGCGGTCGGTGTCCAGGATACTTGGAGGATGAGGGCAGGCTAAGCCGCGCCCGAATCCGTACATATCTGAAATCCTAGAACACGGCGTTCCTTATAAGAACACAGTGAATGGAAATGGTTTATTGAAGCGCTGTGAGAATGGAGGATTTCGGCCACCGGAAAGATGAAGAATTCGTAAACGTTATCGGATCTTTTCTTAACTCCCAAACGGATGGCATAACAGTAAGGGTCCTGGCCAAGGGCACTCGGCGCGGCGAATGCACAAATCAACGAAAAGGGTTATTGATGCGAACGTCTCCCGGTGACGCCAGTACCTATGAATCCACATGACGCCTTCCTAATTGCTCCGGTGCCCAGCAAATGGACCCCGGGTGCTTCTTATTTGGACACGAGATCTATCGAGCCTACACATCAAACTCAGAAGGAGGGCGTTGCCTATCCTTCACTTGTGGCTGCCCTACTTGCAAGATTGAAAGGAAAAGGATATACGATGAAATGGAGGGTGATAGCCATAACTGCGTGGGCCGTCAGGGGATGAGATCGAAAAGCCGCCGAGTCAGGCAATAGCGACTCTTGTTGCATGATAACTATGAGCAAGAGCGGAGACTATGGGAGCGAATCGGAGGGCGCCACAGCTCTGTGGGCCATCGAGGCAACAACATAACCCCAGACTCAAAAGCACAGTGACTTGGGAAAGCGGTTATAAGGGCCGCCCGGGAAGGGACCCGGTCTGACTCGGCCCTCGCTGACTCAAGTCGAGAACCCGGTGGCCGATAGCAAGGCTTCCCAGTTAACCTTAGCGGCAGTGAAGAAATCCGGTCGAGAGACAAGCGAGGAGGAGGTTAACATGGTTAACCCGTCCGGACAAATCTTCCCGAGGAATCCCAGAGGCGAGATAAGAAGGCCTTGAGACCCGAGCACAGAAAGAAGATCGCCGGCTCCTATGCTAAGACAGCCAGAAACTCCAGGACCAGAAAAAGAGGATCCCGTGCTCACCCCGGTTGAAGCAAACACGAGGCCAACATTTCCCTACGGTCTCTACTCACTTCGTCCTATCCCATGGGCGAAGTTGGAAGAAAGCCTGGCTCGCGCTCTAGTGCCTATTGATGCTACTCCCGATGATGTGGTACGGCTAATTGGAAACATCCATTACGGGGAATATAATCACTTTCACGAGATCTCGACCTCCCTCAATTTGGGGCTGATCATAACGAGCCTCTCTTCATCACGACCCGAGTTGGATGAACGACGCCTCCTCGGGTCCTGGTTGATAATGGGTCCGGAATGAACATTCTTCGTGGCAAAGATCATGAGCACACTCGATATCAAGACTACATACTTGAAGCCTTCCTCCCTCGCGGTCAAGCTTACGACTCAACATCTCGAGCAGGTCCTTGGAGTCGCTACCTTGGACCTCTGGTTTGGACAGAAATTGATACTGTGGAATTCCAGTTATTGACATCCCGATTACTTTTAATGCCTTATTGGGGAAGACCTTGGCTGCATCACGGAGTCGAGGGGTCGCCTCGAAGCCTCCACCGGTGTGTGAAATTCGTCTCGAATGGGGATCTGACGACCATTTACGGAGATTTAGTCACTTTAGAGGGCACAGATACGGGTGGAATACCTATTCTGGAAATTAAACATGACGAGGAAGGTCTTATGCTAACGGGCTTCACGGTCGAGCCTCCCAAGGCCCAAGTGTGCAACATAGATCTGACCGTCACCCGGGATAAAATCCCCCCGGTTTTGAAAATGATGAGAAAAATGAGCTATCTCCCTGGCCTCGGTCTGGGGAAACACCAACAAGGAACTCACAAACTCATCGAGGTGAAAGGACAGAATACTCGCCACGGCCTGGGATATGCAGAGGCCTCTCGGTGGACATGCAAAGGAAAAGATTTGAAGTGCCACAGGGAAGGGTCCGCCGACGACCCTAAATACTCTCCCCCTTCGGTCCCTAATTTGGTGACTACTTTGTAAAGGGTCCCACACAACCGGGAAACATCACGAGCCCGCTCCTACTGGCGGGGGTGGCTAAAGCTACGAGGATAGCCTCGACAAGTTCGGGGAGCCAAAGCCAACCCGGTCCGCGTAATGTTCTGGACCTACCCAAGCTGCCCGGGGCTACCACTACCTTGAAGAGTGAGTACACCTTCAAAGGCGTGCCAAGCCTAGTGGAACAGTTCGAGAAACTCACAACCACAATTCCTCACGCCCGCGAAGGTCCGAAACCCGAATTCGAATTAACCGTGCCGAAAGCCAAGGCCACGAAGTCTTTTCGCATGATTGGGATGGCCCCATCATGCAGCCGGTTGTTCGGGGAAGAGATCCAGTGCCGGATCCGATTGATTTCGGCTCGGTCCAAAGAAATGGTAGCGATGATCGAGGGAGACAGCTCCCGAGTCATGAGGCCACTGACAGCAATGTCGCTAAAGAATCGAGAAACTCTCTCAGGCCCGTCCGCGACCAAAGAAGAAATGATCACCAAGCCTGGATTGGTCCCCCATCCCTTTGTGTCAACCTAGGAAAAGTCCTCAGAGTCTTTCATTGTTAAGGTCGAGTCTACAGAGTCGTCCAGAGCGACCATACGCCTGAAGACTACGAGTCTGTAGCAAGCGTTGTATTCCTTTTCGTTTTCAATGAAATGACGAACCTTTTTGAGTATCCCTTGATTGCCACTTTAACTAATGCTGAATTAATAATAATTCATTAGATAAAGAAGCAGACACATTAAACAAAAAAAAATCAAACAAAAAAAAAGAAAATCTTTAAGCAGGTTGTCCAGAAAGAGGAAAATCGAGCCCAAGCTGCCGAAGAGATTTTGACGAGTGTGAATTTGGGAACGGCGGAAGAGCCTAAAGAGACGCAGATTGGTGATTTCTTCGAAGGAACTGGAAAGGATGCTCTGCAAAATCCTACAAAATCCTCGGCTCAAGGAAAGTAACCCTCTTCATCAAAGAAAACATCATATGCAGATACGGGTTGCCACCAAATCATTTCGGATAATGGATCCCACTTCGAAGGGGAATGCGACGAGCCGGCGGCGTAATTCGAATAACCGTCACAAGTCATCTCCTTACAGGCCCAAAACCAACGGAGCCGTCGCAAAGCAAACAAGACTCTGGAAAATATCATCCGGAAAATGGCTGTCCAAGGCGTAGATTGGCCCGAGAAGTTACACACAGCACTGCAGGGCTACGAGACATCGGTCGGAACGGCAATCGGGAAACACCGTTTGCCCTCACATACGGAATGGAAGCCGTACTCCCAATCGAGCTAGAGATCCCTCGCTCCGTATACCGCTGGAAAGTCGATCAACGAGGTCGAATGGCTCCGTAGTTGCCATGACGAATTGGCCACGCTAGATGAGCGCCGATTGAAAGCAATGGAACACATCCGAGCCTACCAAGGAAGAATGGCCGAGCCTTCGACAAGAAAGTGAAGCATCGGGAGATCCGAGAAGGTGATCTCGTTTTGAAAGAAAGCCCCGATCCCGTATCAACCCGCTGGCAAATGGGAGCCTGTATGGGTCGGGCCATACGTCGTCCGTAAGATCTTCTCCGGAGGAGCCATGCAACTTGCGGACCTCGACGGGAATCCCTTTGTACACCCGGTGAATGGTGACAAGGCTGCGCGGATACTACGCGTAAAAAAACAAAAAAAGAGTGCTAAAAGAGTAATACCCAACTAGGTTGAAAACCCGAAAAGGGCGGCCTAGGTAAAAACAGGTTGCACCAAAAGAAAAAAACAAAAAAAAAAAAAAAAACAAAAAAACAAAAAAAAAAAACAAAAAAAAACAACAAAAAAAAATCGGGTTGAACTACGAAGACACGAGCTCCTCAAAATGAGGGAACGTGGCGGCAGGAAACGGTTCGGTCTAAAACACAAATAAAAGTCATACTTTGACATCAATACACCGATCGAGACCATGAAAGCGTCTCGAAAAACTACGAAGCAATTCAAATATTCATTACAAGTTAAAAACTTTTTGATGAGTCTAAGCCCGATTCATTCCTACAACCGGCAACCTCGCTAAAAAGAAAACTAAGATACATAATCAAACCAATGTGTCTCGCGACAAGAAAGGGATACTCGGAAACCTCGAGTCACTCCATGACACTCGAACCGGCCTCTCCCCTCTTCTTCCCCTTCGAGTCTTCTTCTTCGAGCCAGGAAAAATGTCGGTCTTCCTCCTACCAAGCTACGGGTATAGGAACGGGATCTATCGAAACCAGCCTCTGTCGGGGGCCTTGGTAGCCACACTAGCGTCATCTCTCATCTCCTGTAGCCTAGCCAGGTAGCATAGGAACTCTCCTCTCCCGTCTCTTGACGTAAGCCTCATGGTCGGTCGCGGCGTCTCCGCTCCTGTCATGAGGGTTGGCCCTCGCCTCGGCCCTCACTCCTCTCGAAGCAGGTCGGGTCCTCAGCGCACCCATGTGGCCTCACGCCGCCTCAGAAATAGCCATCCGAGTCTCTCCTAAATGCCTCTCGTACCCAATCCAGTACAGTGGTCGAGCACAGGTCTCGGACGCTGAGAATAACCCGAGGAGGAAAGGCGTCATACCTCCATGCTCGGGAAAGAAATGGAAACAAGGGATCATCCATAGAAATAGGAGCCACCACCCCGATGGCTATATCATCAAAGTTCTCCCAAAGGAACCTGCTTCCAGCCGAACCGTCTCGTAACCGAGGACGGAATATAGAAGCCGGGAGAAAGCCCCAAAGCATGACCACATGAGACCCGTCCTGAAGCACTCTGCGAGTCTCCACCCGCCAACAAGGCACGCGACCATCTCGATATCTTCTCGTTTGGCGACCAGCCATCCAACGCTCCCATGAGCCACGATCATCGAAATCTACGCAACCCCCTCTCTGGCGAATGTCCAAGGCACGATCATATCGGGAGTTTCCCGAGAAAAAGAATTCCCAGCAGCTCCATCGGCCACAGTGAGTCAAGAGGAACGGGCCGCCCAGTGCATATACCGTCTCCGTAGCCAGCCTATCGAGGGCATGAAAAGTCTCCCCCGGGGATCGGAGGTACAACATCTCTCGCCCAAGCTACAATGAACGACTACATCCGGCGAGACCGATAACAGATCCCAAAAGAATAGACCATAAACAGGGTCCCGAACATGCAAAGTGCAAAGGCATCCCAATAGGCATCGTTAAGCAAGCCTAAGCCCCTAAATCTATCAGGGAGACCTGAAATATCAAAATGATCGGGACCACGGATCATACCTTGCGCTTCCTCCAGGGAAAGATGAAGGAGGTTGCACAATGATGTCAATGAAAGAAGCCCCTCCGAGCAAAGGAACCGCTATCTCTTCCACCTCCCACCACCAAGCAAGGCCCGAAATTCTTCGACGGTTGGGACCATCTCGTTGTAAGAAAGGCAAAAGACATGCCTCTAGTGTCCCAAAATGAGGAAGAAGCCCTCAAAGACCGTAATCCAGGAATCAATTCCTTGAGAGACCATAAGCACTTCACCTTATACCTTTCTTCAAAGAAGGACCTCCTCTCATGCATAATCTCCTGACCAATCCTTGAATTTGTTGAAAAAGCGACATTTGGGATTCTTGGGACAATTTTGATGGAGCTTTTCTAAGGTTTTCCATGGATTTTCTCTCTTTCTCCCCGAAAATGGCTTGTTTGACTGAAGGTTGAAGAAGATATTTGAATTTGAAATAAAGTGAGACCGGATACGTAGCAAAATTAAAGGACAATGTCGGATGCAGTCCTATCCGCGTGGATATGTTTGCTTTCCATCGAAAAATCTGCAGCGACCCAAGCTGCTACACCAAAAGAGGAATATTCCGTCCCGGTTGCTCGAACCTCGTGCAAAAACCTCCCCAAACCAAAGTCCATATACCAAACACTAATACCACTTGCCAAAAGCCAAGGCTCATGCAACACCGCATTCATACTTCATTGCATTCATAAAATAAAATCCTAAATTATTACATTCCAAAAAAAAAAAGAGTGTGCATAAAAAAAAAACAAACAAACATCAATAAAATCCTAAATTATTACATCCAAAAAAAAAAGAGAAAAAAAAATGTGCATAAGCTGTACAAATCTCAATCCCAGTCTCAAATCTCAATCTCAAATCTCAAAAAATCAATCGAAATCTCTAGCGCCCGATGTCTGCCCCCGATCCCTCTTGCGGCTCGGGCCCGCCTCCTCGGGAGCCACGAAAATCTCGGGCTCGAATCGTCCTCGTCTCCCGAAAAGAGGCTCATCAGGACCAACCGGCACGCTCTGATAGGGCAAGCTGAGATCTGCAAAAAAATCATATCCGAAGGTGAAGGCGTCGGATTCTTGGACGTACGAAGACGACCCACCATGCTGCCAAACGTGTCCCTGCCCGTGTGGATCCCCGAGAATGACGTGATCCGAAGGCAGCACCGCGCGGGGATCAATGAGAGGAGACAGAGGAGTCTCTGAAGAGGTCTCTGAGCGAATAGGAGAAGCCTCCCGCCTGACAGGCGCCGGCCGTGGTCGCCTCGCTCTAGCCTGAGGAGCCCCGCAAGCGACCATCCTCCGGATAAATCTCTTAGCTCCGATCACTTGCTTCGTCAGCTTCTCGACAACCACCTCCGAAAACTGCACAAAAGCAAAAGCGTCAGAAACAGTTGAAAAAAAAAATGATGACAGGAAAGAAAAGAAAAGACAAAAGCAAAAAAAAAAGAGAGAAGAAAGGAGGGAAGGAGAAGCCATACCTTCATACCCGGACGAGGCCGGAAAGCTCGTGGAAGCCGCTCAGGCTGAGGGATCTGCACCCTCAATCGGACCCCATCCTGGATATATGAAAAATCCGTCCGAGGGTACCGCGGGATCCCAAGCCCCTCTCTATCCAGAACCTGGGGCATCCTCAGCCTCCTCAAAACAAATACGGGGTACGGCTCAATCGCCACAAATGCCGAGAAGTCTTGGCAGCCGGCTCGGTAATCATCCCAGTCACATCTGTCACTCGGATGCATCATATCGGCGGGGAGGCTCCACCTGTCCTCAAAGGCGAGTTCACGCCATGCTGGCGCGTCACCCTCTGCTCCCGGATAATAGGCATCGCAGTCGGACCTCTCGGGAATCCTCCGCCGCACGGTCCAAATCTCGGCGCGCCCTTGAGTGCGCCACCTCGAAACGATCCCAGGGATAAAATATCATCCTCTCATCCGTCTCAGCCTCCGTCAAAGGAAGACAATCCGCGTATCCGAGAGTCGTACGCCCCGGAGCTTATCTTCTCTCGGGCATGCTTGGACCAAGAGCGCATGGCCGGATACGCCCCGACGTACTCCGCCATTGTCGCCACATCTTAACGTGAAAGAACTCCAACGCCCATACCGCGAAAGGTAAAAATCCAATCAATCCGGTGCAAAAGAAAAGTGTGTGCTCAAAAAAAAAAAGGGAAAGCAAAAAGAGAGCTTATACCTTCGGGGCAAACTCAAAGCAAGACAAGGAGCTCACGGCCTTTCCTACTGTACCTATCAAGAGCAAAGTAAAGCTCGCACCGGCTTCTCCCCGGAGACGTCTCCGGCCATCTCCATGTCCTCCAAGGACCTCAAGAAGGCAAAGACTGCCGTCCCTCGGCATGTCCAAAGAGGGTGCTCGAAAAAGCAAACCACAAGAAGGCTCCCGGCAATCGATCGGCGCCTATCCTCTCCTCCCAAAGCCTCGTAACTCACAATGGTCTCCACAATCTTCCCGTAGAACACGGCATACTCCATCCCCATCCCCTTTTGGGAATAGGGAAAATCCCGAAGAGCTGCAGATCTGCGTCGCTGTAGCCATCCCGCCACTCAATGCCGCGTCCATTGAAGGACAAACCCGTGATCGCGGCATAGTCGGAAAAGGCGTAACCGTAGCCTCGCCCCAAAAGAAGTGAAACGTGTGGGTCGCATCCCACCAATGCCTGCGCCAAAGCAAACATCAAGCCCTTGCTCTTAGGGAACTTGACCAATCCCCTCGAAGCACTCGACAAACTCCCAAGCCCGGTCTCAACAACAATCTGTCTCGGACTCGGCAAAGCTCCTCGGCCCGCATTCGGAAGCCGGTCCCACAAGTCAACTACGAGACTCCACCGATCCTCGAGTCTTCATCTTGTTCAAATTTGCTCAACGTAGTTGTTTCCACTCTTGCAATAAAACAAAAAAAAAAAAAAGAAGAAAATGTCAAAAAAAAATTGCATTTGCATTTGCACAAAAAAAAAAAAAGCATACATATGCATCATGAAATTTCAAAGAAAATTCGACAGCATAACAGCATACAATGAGCATAGCCCCATTTTTCTCGCACAAAGAAGACAGTTTTCAGCAAATCCCAATCAACATTCAAAAAAAAATCTTTCATACAAAGAGTCAACGGAAGTAAAAACTCCGTCCCATTTTCAAAAAAAAAAAAAGGGTTCCTATGCATGCATGCGTATCATTCATCATCTCGAGAAAAAAAAAAAAAAAAAAAATCCTACATTCATACATCCTACGGAAGCAAAAACTCCGTCCCATTTTTCATAAGACATACATACATGCATTCATCAAAAAAAAAATATGCATTCAATCAACGGGAGGAAAAATCCGTCCCACTTTTCAAAAAAAAAAATCAAAAATCATACATTCATATCATCATCCCATGTTGGCAAAATGCCAATTCTTTTCTCAAGCAAAATGCACATTTTGAAACACCAACAAATTCATTGCAACATGCATATCATCAAAATAAATATTCAAATTTCAAAAAAAAAAAAAATCAAAATCACAATTTTCATCCATAATTTTTGGATACAAAAAAAAATGACGAAAATGCCAATTCTTCTTCCCAAACAAAATGCACACTTTGGGTTACTCATATACTCATAACATGCAAAGCATCAAAATCAAGATTCAAAGCCAAGAACATCAATCATTCGAATTTTCAAAAAAAAAAAATCAAAAATCACCTAATGTTGCCAAGCATCGGGGTAGGGCTCCTCCGCAATCGATTGAGAAAGAGTATAGTGCCTCCTCATCCGGACGAGTTCCAATCGTCTCTCCGCTACCGGGCCACGTCCTTGGCCTTGAAAAGCACCTTCCCCGTGTTCCATTGCTCAAAAAATCGAAGAAATCAGAAGATTTTTGAAGCTTTTTGGACAACAATGGCGACTTGGGGCGATTTTCTCTCTCTCTCGTAATTTTACGCAAAAACGGGCGGGGAAGAAGAAGGGCGGCCTCATTAAAACCCTCTGGAACACGCTCCTATCCGCGCGGATAGGGTTGTCAGGGTCAAAATGACCCTTTTGCCCTCTAAAATTCCAGGACTCTGCAATTCAGTCCCCAACTTGACAGAGTTAACCAAAGTTAACCAAAGTCAGCCCCTTGTCAAGAAAATCATCAACGGCCGTCAAACGTAAGACCGATTTCCCCGAGAAAGATAACGAGATCCCGTATCTTTCATCAAAATCATCCCCGGCAGTCAAACGTAAGACCGATTTCCCCGAGAAAGATAACGAGATCCCGTATATTTCATCAAAATCATCCCCGACAGTCAAACGTAAGACCGATTTCCCCGAGAAAGATAACGGAATCCCGTATCTTTCATCAAAATTACCAACGACAGTCAAACGTAAGACCGATTTCCCCGAGAAAGATAACGGAATCCTGTATCTTTCATCAAAATTACCAACGGCAGTCAAACGTAAGACCGATCTCTCCGAGAAAGATAACGAAATCCCGTATCTTTCATCAAAATTACAACTGGCGACGAAGCGTAAGACCGATCTCCTGAGAAAGATAACGAGATCCCGTATCTTTCATCAAAATCTTCTCCGTGCGGAGTCAAAGCGTAAGACCGATTTCCCCCAGGCGAATACATCGATTTTCCCCAATGAAAGGCTAACAAAATCCCCAGAAGTTAACGGAATCCCAAGCCAATGAAGTCTCGAGAAGATCTCGAACTACGAAAGGGCTTGATTCCCCGTAGGGATACGTAGGTAGCTTGTCATTAGGTCCAGCCCCTCGACCAAAACGGTCACCCTCTCTCCTTCGGCGGCAGACAAAGTCCACCGAAAGGCCATTTCACAATCAAGGTCCGAGGCACCTAAAAGCCGTCATCTCCAAGGTTCGAGGCACCTAAAACGCCATCATCGAGGTCCGAGGCACCTAAAACGCCATCTCCGAGGTTCGAGGCACCTAAAACGCCATCTCCGAGGTCAGAGGCACCTAAAACGCCATCTCCGAGGTTCGAGGCACCTAAGACGCTATCACACACAACACTAGGAAAACGATAAATCGCAATCGTCCCCGGCGGGCGGATAGCCATCAGGCCAGAAAATGGTCATTCTTATCCCGGCAGAGCGGATAGCCATCGAGCCGAAAATGGTCATTCTTATCCCTAGCAGAGCGGATAGCCATCGGAACCGAAAATGGTCATCTCTTATCCCCAATGAGCGGATAGCCATCAGAGCCGAAAATGGTCATTCCTATCCCCAGAGAGCGGATAGCCATCGGGCCGAAAATGGTCATCTCTTATCCCAGCAGAGTTTCTCTCCAGCCGATTGCGAGAACTCGCTCATCGGAGTTCGAGGCACCTAAACGCCGTCATCTCCGGGGTCGGGCCCGAACTACGATCGGCTTGATTCCCGTTCGGGATACGTAGGTAGCCTATCGCTAGGTTCACCCACCCGATCACTCGATCATCCCGCCAAATATGGAGCCTTACTCTTTATCGACGACCCCGCTTCCTTCGAAAGCGCCGTCGCCGAGGGGCTACTGTAAGTGCTCCAATTTGAGCTTGTTAGAATTTTCGTTAGAAAATTAACGAAAGTTATAACATTCCCAACATTCCTAACATTTCTAACAAAGTGAGGGCAAAATGGGCATTGTTATTTAAGGATAAACCAAGGAAAAGAATCAAAAAAGTGAAAGAAATGGTCAAAAACCAAAAATAGAAATGGCTGGAACATAATCTGGCTGTTTAATTTGAATTTTAAAAGATTATTCCTTGTGTCCAAAGCACAGGCGGCATTTAATGAACGGTGCACGCGACTGATCCCATCCGCGCGGATACCTTTGTAATTTTCGAGAGGGCTATAAATTGAGCCCTCCAGGTCACAAAAATAGAGAGGAAGAAGAGCACAATTCACAGTATTTGGCGAATATACTCGAGAAAACAGTGAGAATTCCACAAGAATTGTCACCTTTTTCTCTTGAATCTTCCCAACTTTCACTCACTCAAATCAAACCCAAACACTCTTACATTCAAAGCCTCAAACACTCATACATTCAAGCCAAATCCCCAAAATACAAAGAAGATAGGTATAACCTCCCTCTTCTTACCCTAAATCTCTCATCCATGCATGCATTTTCAAACTACAAAATGTAGTTCATTCATCTTCTTGTCTTAAGATCCAAGAAGATCACCATGGAAGTTCATCTCCATGGATGATCTTCTACAAGGATCAACATTATTTTCAAGTTCTCTTACTTTCTTGCAAAGAAAACACATTTTCAAAATCCTAAAAAACATTTCCAAGCATCAAATCTCATTTTCAAAGGATAAAATTCCCCTTCCCTAAGCAAATGAAGTGCTTAGTCCTAATGTACCCCAAGGATGGTTTGGTAAAGTTGATTCACCACAAAATGTCAAGTGATCACTAACCAAAACCTAGGGAAATGGGGACAAGCATGGATGCAAAACCCCCCTTAAAATCATATTTTCTTTCTTGAGAAGTTGCTGTCCAGTAGCAATTTTCCAAGATCCCAGTCCATTGTCTTAATTTTTGGACACAAATAAACTTGGAATTTGGTGTTGACTACAAAACACTTTTTGTAGCCAACATCCAGAGCTTTCCAGACATATTTTTACTTTATTTTTTGGGTGAGTGAAACTCTCTTTTTCAAATTTTCTTTTAGAGGCTAGTTCATCAGCTTCTGGAAATCCAGATTGCATATCTGAGATTTCCAGAAGGTTTTGACCCCTCAAACCTTCTCCAAAATGGAAAATTCCTTCGCACAATTATTATTTAAGGTGTCTGGAACAACTTTTATTCTCTGAGTTTATCCAGATTATGAAGTTTTAAGACCCTTGAATCCATTTCAAAATCAAAGGTCCACTGCCTTTTTCATTCTGGCAGAAGTGACTCTCAACTTCAAAAGGTCTTTTGACCAAATCTCAACCCAAAAATCTTCCAAAAAATCATGGGATCAGTTTAAAGTCTTAAAAAGACATCCCAATTTTTACTTTTCTGAGTTTCAAATTATTTTGGCCAAAACACACACACACACACACACACAAATGATTTTCGGCTTGGAAGACTCGTTTACGAGGCATTAAGTGCACACTAACGTCCTTCCCGGCGTGTAACATGACCTCCGAACCCAAATCTCTAATTTCGGGCATTTTTTCAAAGTTTTGGCCCTTAAAACAAAAATGGCGTGGCGACTCCGTTCTTTTTCCGGTTTTTATTTGGTTTTTTCAAAGAAACGCAAAAAATCGAATTTTTTCCCGCGAATGGCGACATCATCACACCCTTAGCCACTTTTTTTTCATGTCATATACTTTACCAGCGTACCATTAGCAACTAATTGCTTGAAAACCTTCTCTATTTGAACGTCGGAGCATCCGGGGCATGAATATATGTGCTACAAAAATAGTAAAAGTAGTTAAATAAACAGGAAGTAAAATAGTTGTTGCTAATTAATTATTAAGCTACTTAGACTCCATTCCTCCATTTGTGACCAGCCTGAAGTTTGCAAGGTTCCCCTTTGTGGGCAATTTAAGTTGAGAGGACACGGAGGGAGTAGGGTTGAAGATGCGAGATGGAAACTATTGGTGAGAAAGGTGGAATCAGCGAAAGCCGTATCTTCGTTGTCTTTTCATCAGACTATGAGTTGCGGCTAGATCAGGGGATTTGGGATAATGGACAGTTGAATTGCATAGCGATCGATTGCATTTAGCGGATGTTCAAAATCGTTAAGGGTTGATAGGCAAAAGACGATACTATCCTTAGGCAATCGGATTGCAGGGGGCAGGATCAATAGACTAAGGCACCTTTACCATTTCTTGTGTATATGGGGTCGATCATAGATGAGGTCTTGTAAATTGTAATGAGATGAATTTTGGAATAAAGTGGAATATTGTATACTTAAAAATATTGATAGTAAAATTGAAGTGGACAGGGCCAAAAGAAAATAAGTATCGGTGAAGTCGGACGGAGGGAGTATATTGGAATAAAAAGTGGTGTAAGAGATAGAAAGTTGGATATGAAATAGTAAATGATTATATATTGAGTATAACAAGTAGAGTAGATCTCACTCTGAATAAATTCAGTCCAATAGAACTCCCACCTTCTTTTATGTTTAGTATTTTTGTATTTGAAATTGATACATCAGATATTTTTCTTCTCAGTTATAGATGATGACCTTGATTGCGTCATTTCTTGTGCTTTAACATCAACTTTCTGAATTAATTTGTTTTGAAGAAAGTGTCACACATGCTGAATAAATTTCAGTTCATAAATTATTTTACGCATCAAAACAGCGAAACATTAATTCACTGCAATGATGATTTCAAATTATCACGTGAACAATCAAATATAGCATTCAAAGATAAGGTAGGAGTCCCAACAACTAAGAACTCATGTGAAAAGGAAGTTCAAGTTCCACGGGGCCGGGGATGAGTTGCATAACATTATGGTTAACTACTTTACTTTGGTAAATGTAAAATTTTGAGCATTTGACATGTTAATTAGGTGGAGGTCCAAAACCTGTAGACTTACTGAATCATAGAATAGAGAAAGTGAGTGACCATAATCATAATGGGACATGAATGGAGTTGGTTTCACTTTCAGGGGCTCAAAGCAAGTGGATGATTAAGGCTCAAGCATGGTGGACAAAAGGATGTTAGCATATCTAAATATCTATTACTATTGGGGATATTTTTATTTTTTGTTGTAATAGTCCAAGTGGATGGATGATTAAGAGTCCTCCATGTAGGAAAGGAAACCTATAATTTTATTTTTCTGGTTGGAATTGTCCAAGTGGATGATTAAGAAAAGGCCAATTTAGATATGAAAAGCAAGGTTGCAATCATGCATTGCACCACAACTGTTTAATATTACAACTTACAAGTACCATATCAATCAATCATCTTTTCCATTTGCACTCGACTTATATAGATTTTTTTTTTATTTTTATTTTTTGTTAGAAATTAACTGTGATAAATTAGGTTACAAAGTTTATGGGATACTCCCTCCGTCCCGTCCGAAAGGGCACAAATTTCCTTTTTGGGCATCCCATTTGAAAGGGCCCAACCCAAAAATGAAATTTTTTTTTATTACTTCTTTATTTGTGGGACCCACTTATCATACTCTCACAATAAATATCCACTAATTATTTCCTACCCCACTTTCTCTTTTCTACATCACCTTTCACTCACAACAATTATTTCACTATACACTTTTTCTCTTTTCAACATCACTTTTCTTAATTTTCGTGCAATGACCTAAATTGCCCTTTCGGGCGGGACGGAGGGAGTATATGTTAATTGGTTTTTTTTTTAATCAGTTTTTCAGAGTTAATAATATTAGTCAGTTACGGTTATGGTTTTTTTTTAGTTTTTTTTTTTTATTATTAAAATTGTTAGAAAAAATTGTTAAATCAGACCCCGATTGACACACTCCCTACAATTTGTACTCTATTTTGTCATTTCTACTCAAAAGATTGTTCACATAATTTGCGAAAAGATCAATGCTACTAAATTAAAATTTGCATCGATTTTCCAATAGATACAATTTCATTTAGATTAGTGATTTATCAATTTTTTTTAATTTAGTTAAAATGATTAAATAGATATTACTATCTAATTAAAATTTAATTATGTTGATCATTAAAATCCAACTAAAACTATTTTTTTGGGAAGAGAAATAATTATGAATAGGCAAAATGTCTCATAAGTTTTATAAAATTATCATATAATGTCACATAAGTTCCTTTCCATATTGCATTATCATGTTGTATTATTCTGTAAACATAATGCATACTCCCTCCGACCCGAACCTTGATACCTAGTTTGACTTTTCACGTAAATTAAGGAGAGAGTATTATATTGAAAGTGTTGTAAGTGTGAAAATAAAATATGAGAGAGAATGAGTGGAGGGAATAGTAAATTATAATGGTGTTGTGAGTATTAAAATAATGTATGAGAGAGAATGAGTGGAGGAAATAGTAAAGGTTCATTTCCATTTTAGAAAATGTGCACGTAGATTTGAAACGCCCAAAATGGCAAAATGTGCACTTAGATATGGGAGGAGGGAGTACATGACAATAGATAATAATGTATACTGAATATAATACAACATCAGGTGATGACCGGCGATCTATTTCCGGTAATCCTTAGATGACCGGCGCACGGCAGCGGTGATGGTCAGAGATAATATTGATAATGTTGTATCATAATTTTTAAATATTTCATATTTCATGCATTATAATATACTATTGAATAAAAACTTATAGGACATTTAATTTAATATGAAAGTTGAGGAAAAGTGATTTTTCCAAAAAAAAAAAAACTTATTGATAAAATTTCCTTTTAAATAATTTAGCATCTTGGGAAATACTAGAATAAACTAATAAATGAACATAAATAGACACAGAGACGACTTATGATTGGGTACAGAATAACATATGAAGCGCAGAATTATGAGTCTTGCCATTTTTTAAGAATAAAAATAAAAATAAAATGTCATTTTCTCAACGTTAAAAAGAAATGAATCAACTTACGACAAACTCACGCCCCGTCCTAAGATAAGCACTGAGTCGGACGGTTGGGCCGTCGCTTTCTCATTAGCATATGTATATGGTCTAGATTCTTCTTCAATGTACTATTCACCTCCGAAACAAAAAAATAAATTTCTTTTTTAATTCGTTTCAAATTAGAAAAAATTCAATTTTGCTTAATTTTTAAAATAGTTAATGAGACTCACTTGTTACACTTAGTATATTAACTCACTTACTATTTTTTTTAACTTTCTCCCTCCTACTTTATCTCAATAATAATTATAAACATGTTATTGATATAATATTATAAATAATATCAATAACAATTATTAGATATTAATTCGAATAATTAAATTAATTTACATTATTGATCAAATCATATTCGTGTTAACATCAAAAAAATTAGGAAGATCAATTTCTTTCGAGACTTAAAAGAGTTTGAGAATGAGAGTTTAACGGAATAAAAGTGACGCTGCACTCCAACAATCAAGCCCAATATTTCGATTAGGTTTACTTATTATTGAATGGGCGATTACCATTGCTACGTTGCCAATGGCCCAAGATCGATCGCCGACCTAGGCTCGTTGTCCGAGGCCATCATTGGTCCCGACCTAGCTTCGTCCGACATACGATCATATACTTGAACAAGTGTTATCAAGCCAAAGCATAAAGTCAGGTTATACTAGCTACTCAGTCGACCTCAACCCACCAACACGTGCGCCAATACACGTCGTTATTTGTAACTGTCTCCTACTTTCTCGGAGTCAGTTACGCTAAGATTATCTCCACTATTCTAGGGATTCAACGTGATCTTATATGAATACTATAAATACCCTACATCATCCAACGTGAACGGGTAATAAATTATTTACTATTTGAGTAATTTCTTTATTCAATTCAGTTTATAAGCCTAATACACGTTATCTCATCATCACGTCGCAGGTCTTAGCGGAGACAATCCCGCCTAGTCGTGTGTTCGTGTTTTCGTGTCTAATAGCCGGAGATCAACCTAATTACCGAACCTGAGGGCCGATCTGGACCGTTTCCTCGTAGCAATTGTAAATCCATCCCGATTTTGTGGCTTTCTTTGTGGTCTTTTAAGTATTCAACTTGCCATGGAATTAAAATCCTTAGCACCGATGGTGGTGGAGGTTCCACTGCGTAGGGTATATATTTGGGTTATGGGTAATATTAAAGTTAAAAAAAAAAATCACAAAATTTGATTTTAAATATAATTTATCATGAATTTTTGGTATTTTTAATAATAGTGTGACGAATTTACAATTGATACAACCAACAACAACAAAGTTCTTTGGCCCCAAAAAAAAAAATCGATACAACCAATAAAATATTATTAATTTATTTTGTATCCATATATTTGTAAATTTATTGTTGTGTATCCCTAGCCCTTTTAGTTACATACGAAATTGGTTTTACTTTGTGCCTCCAATTTTGCATGCTTTGCCCAAAGATTCCCAGCCCATACTCATTGCCCAGGATTTTATTATTTATTTGTGTTTTTGAATGGTTGCAGTAGCTTTATGTCGATATTCCCAGCCCATACTCATGCTTTGTCAGATTTTTATAGTAAATAAGTTAATACTTCATTCATTCGGTCACACTTGAAAAAAAGAAACAAAATGGATCAGGTACAAAAATTAAGAAGAGTACGAAACTAAGAAGGTTGTACATGTTCTAAATATGAAAGTGATGTAGAAGAGATAATGTGGTGTAATAAATAGTTAGTATATATTCCCTCCGTTCCAAAATGTTTGTCCCATTTGACTTTTTTGTTGAACTTTGATCACAAATATATGACAATTTAATTATGTTCATGAAATTCTAAAAATTCTTATTGATTCACCATTAATAATATTATCAACAACTTTTAGAATTTCATGAACATGATTAATCTCTCATAAATTTGTGGTCAAAGTTCAACAAAAAAGTCAAATGAGACAAACATTTTGGGACGGAGGGAGTAGTTATTATAACATGTGAGTCCCATAAATATAAAAATATTAAAAAAAATAAAATTAGGAGTGAGTATTTCAAATGGGACACCCAAAATAAAAGTTTATGTTTCAAATGATACAGAGAAAATGTATAAAAGGTATACATTTTCACAGTGCTCCTTAAGATGAAATTTAAACATACAAATAAAAAAAAAAAAAAAAAAGAGAGAAAATACATTTATGGTATACAAAATCCAGTTGTTGTCGTACACATGCTTAAAATCCCTAATGACCTGTCTATGTCGAGGAATTCCGGTAATGGACGAACACTCGGGAGGCCATATATGTCTATTTATTTGCTTTCCCTGTCCCATTCTTTGTCATTTCACCGGACACCCCTCTTTTATTTCTCTCATTATGTCCATTATCTCCTTGAGAATTAATAAGAAATGGGGATCTTTAACTTAGATGTCTTAGATGTTTAGATGTCTGATTTACGCCAAAAAGTCGAATCACCAAATTCAAGCGATCGCTTGTCTTACCAAAATAAGCACTACGTCCATATCTCGATTTGATGGACATGCTTATAGCGTCAATCCACTTCTCGACCAATCTTTAGATATACCCATTGCTCATATCTCGATTTACACTGCTCAACGTCCTATTTTTCAGCCCCTTTTTCTCACGAACTCAAATCCCTAGCTCCCTATATTGGTTGTTCCCCTACAAAAAAATTGTGGGTCGAAATGAATTGCAAGAGAGTAAGTATGTGGATCCTATAGAACATTCAATTAAATTTGAACATCTATTTTGCAAAAATGAAAAATGCGGTCAAACTTTGACCATTGGAAACAACTCCCTATGTTTATCTTTGTTCTCCAATTCGGAATAGTCCATTTTTTTTAACCAAATATAGCTCGGAGCTTCCAAATGATTTATCTTGCTAGATGAATTCATGTATCTATATTAATTAATGCCCGTTATCGAGCTGTATTAGTAGTATGGCTGTACAAAAGTTACTTAAATTAGTAATATTTCTAGTTATAATTTGCTAAAATGTTGATTATACATTCAAAATAGTATCTTTATTGTTTATAGTTGCCTAATATAGTAAACATTATTAGCTTTTTTTATTAGAATATGATTTTAGATATTTACACTACTAATAGAGAAGCTATTGTAATTACCTAATATCATTAGCTAATAACGGAAAAATCGAAAAATCACGTATCCAAAGACTCGATACTCGCTTGGCATCACGAGAAAAGTAAGATTTCGGTGTTACTTGTTCACCCGGCGATGCCAAGGCTCTCCTCACAACCTTTTATGGTTTATATACTTTAGTATAGATTCTGGCCGACTCAACTACTTTTGGGGTCTCACGAGAATGAATAACTATCTTTGTATTGGACGTTGTACCTAGATCACAACACAAACTATAAGCACCGTTAGACATCAAGCAGTGGTTGATTCCGACTCATTCCCTCGAGTGTAAAAATAAGACCTTCAAGGGTTTGATAACCGAGATATAAGAATTAGAATGTTTTGGTGTCTTTGTGATGCTAGGGTTTAGATAATAAGACTTGGCATTGTCCCAAAAAGGCCAAATGAGAGTATATATATAGTGAGAGAGAAGGTAGCTTGGATGACATCACTTTTTGGAGATATTAGCCTTTGAATCACTAGGACATGTGGTGTAAATCTGCTCGATTTAGTCTTGGTTTGGGGGAAATTTTGTGGAGCTAAACCGCTAAAGTATTCTGGGTTGGAGAAATTTCAAATCGAGCCTAAACCACAAAAAACTTCAAACCGAGCTAAGCTTTCAAATCGCCATGGTTCCGTTTATGTTTCTGAGCTAAACTGCGTGGAGTTTGATTATAATTTGGCCTTGCATCATGCAGTTCAAAACCATCCTGCTCAAACCGCTGGTCCAAAACCACATTTCAAAAACCAACAACTTAATTAATTTTAGAAGCACAAGTCAACCTTCATGCTCCAAAATATGCATATCTCGCATATATATAAGGTGATTACTTTTTCGCCGCACCGCCCTCATCCATCTAAAGCACTCATATCTTAAGGCCATTAAATCACGCAATCAAAATACGCATATTCCGCTAATATTACTCAAGTCATGCAAGTCAACCTTCTCATGCCTCCAAAAACATGATGGATTAAAAATTGAAATAGGAAGAGTTCTCGATAAATTCTTGCCGAACATAACCAAAATGTCGAGTTCACAAGCAAGTAAAGCCCATCACAAAGCCGCTTTGACCGTCACATTTTCACTGTATTTCCATGGCCGGCCAATCGTAACGCAGGCCCAAAGCTCCAGTCTCAAAGCATCAGCCTGCTGACTAAGCCCACGGGTCCGACCTACCAGTCCCGACCTAACTTAGTCCGACCTCAATGATTCATACTACAATTCGGGTACGAACCATGCTCTACCCGACAAATGTCGACCATTACATGTGGCTAATTCGACTCTAGACAACAAGTGACGACTCCGACACTTAATGATGCGTATTTACGTGAGTGAACAATTCTCATAACCACATCCCTACAAATCAGAGCCGTTACTGTAGACACGTTCCCACAATACAAGTAACACGCCGCTACAATCTTCTGAGCACATGTAGCAAGATCCCCATAAAATACTAGCACTCCACTCTTGCCTATAAATACTTCATCACTACCAACGGTGCAAAGGTAACTGCAATTTTGTCATTTGAATACAATCGCTTCATTTACAATACGATTTTGAGCTCTATTCAACTTATACTTACTCTCACGCCCGAGGTCTAAGCCGGAGACACATCCGGCTAGTCGTGGGTTCCGATTTCTGTGTCAAGGAGCCGGGTGATTAATCATGCCACGTGGAGGAAGATTGATAAGCACTTTTCTCATGCATCGCTTGGTTCCATTGCCGGAAACGTGCTTTAAGCTTGACCTCGAAAACTCTCTCAACCTACAACAATGGTGACGTACGGACATGTCTCGTAGGCTTCACTTGGGCATGAAGAAGTGAATGTCAACACCAACGCAGATACCAATACAAATGCCGAAAACACGAATCTACCTCCTCCCCCACCAAATCGCCCCCTGATGGTAGAGCAACACGCTCTACCAGTGTTGTTGATGGCAGGGGATTGCCAGATACAAGAAGAGGGAAAAGACACATGGAGGGGCAAGGAGCTCCACCTCCTCCTAAGCGTCCAACTGCTCATGTGAATGTTGGAAATAGGGCAGGTCCCTCATCCAACCCATCGAGCAAGAAGGAAATGCTATTGGAGCGAGCCCGGATTCTCAAGCAGGAGTTGCGGCTATAGAGGAGGGCCTGAGAAGGCGGATATAAAGATCGTAGAGAGGTGGCTCCTTCTCAGAATTTCCACATGTGGGAGCGAGGCCAGGAGTGCTAAAGCAGTCATAATGAAATTGTGGGACAAAAGCCATAGCGGCAACGGGTTCCATCCCTCATTCATGTGCCAAACAACAACCTAAGGGCTAGCCTCACCAGGAACAGGGAGCAGGAGGCTCAGTCGGATTTGAGGACGCATTTAGAAGAAAGGCGCAGGTTGCCACTTGGAGATAATAGGCACAAGTCGCCATCCAGGGATGAGAGGCGCAGGTCGCCCCAAAGGAATGACAGACATAGGTCTCCAGTTCGATCAGAAAGGGCTCATTCTCACCGAGACAGAGGAGTAGGCAGTAACTCCCCGTGAGCGAAGGTCAAAGGTCGAATGTCGTTCCCCGCAGAGATGACAGACTCCGACGCTAGGGAATGATTGTTGATGAAAAAGAAGTTCGAACAATGGGAGGAGGAGAAGAAAAAGGACACTGAAAGGTTGAACGAATCGACTTTGCTCTTCAACCTTTGTCCAAGGAAATCGAGGAGATAGTCGACCTCCTCAGTTGGAGCTATTTTTAGATTTCCCCTAGAGAAATACTCAGGGGACAACCAATGCAAAGAGTCATATAGCACATCCGGAAGCCACAATGTGCTTTGTCGCCAACGAGGACGACAATATGTGTAAAGCTCTCATAAGCACACTCACCGGGGCAAGTGCCTAACTCGGTTCAATGGTTTGGCCGCCGGTAGCATCTCCACTTGGACGTGTTTCAGACAAAGTTTCTAGATCGATTCAATCGCAGAGCTCTAAGGTGACAAGCACCGATCTAAGTAACTTGGTGCAAGCTAAAAATGAAAGCTCAATGAGCTACTTCACCAAGTTCAAGGAGATGGTGGATAAGATCGAGGAAGATCTCACCGACAGAGGTGATCAATTGCTTCCGGAATGGTATTTCCTCGGCAGACATGGATTACGAACTGACGGTGCGTACGGTTACTACTCGACAGGAGTTGTTCGAGAAGGTTTATAACGTGGCACTAGCCGAGGAGAGAAAGGAAAAGAAGAATGGGAAAGGTCCCAAGGTTGAGGTCGCCGATGACAAGAAAGACTCCAACAAAAATGGAGGAAACAATAAAAATGGAAAAGAATGTGACCAGTGGCGACAGAGAAGGTGCCCGAGGCTTTCACTCCCCTAACGGTGAGTCAAACTGAAATCATGAATGCGGTCGAGCTTGCCCCACCTGCCCCCATGAACCCAAGCAACAAGTTCAGGAGAGACAATAGCAAGTACTGCGATTACCACAAAGACACAGGTCATCTCACAGAGGATTGCTTAGGATTGAAGCGTATCATCCGGAGAATGGTCGACCAGGGAAGGCTCGATGCATATGTTAAAAGGCCTCAAGCTGGTGGGGGCGAGCAACCAGCAGGTGGACAGCAGAGACCAAGGCAACCTAGATTGAACTTGGGAGTCATCACAGAGCAAGCCAAAGAACAGCCATCAAACACAAAAATTTTCAGCTCAACAAGGCCCCACATGTGCCTCCAAGGAGAGATGTCAGAGATGATGTGATCAGCTTCTACCCCCATGAGTTGGCAACTAATATGGCGGCTAGGGAGCAAGTTCTCGTCATCCCAGGTCTCATAGACGGATGTACAATGAGCAGACTCCTGGTCGACACGGGGGCCTGTAAAGATATTTTGTTCTACAAGACCTTCCAGGAGATGGGTCTTTCCAACGAGCAGCTTGAAAGGTATGATGGAAGGTTAGAGGGCTTCACAAATCATCGAGTCGATGCTAAGGGGCAGATAGAGCTAGACGTCGACCTAGGCTACACCCTTACAGGGTCGTATCCAAGGTACAATTTATTGTGATAGATGTGAACAGTGATTATGCTGCTATACTTGGTATTCCAGGTCAGGTCGCGCTTGGAATGGTGGCATCAATTCCCCACCAACGAGTCAAGTTTCCTACACCTGCTGGAGTAGGTTGTGTACAAGGCACAGCTCGAGCCTACCTAGATCATGTTCTCAGAGAAAGGAAGAAAAGGGAGTTAGAGATTGAGACTGCAGATGGGTATTTAAAGCTGTCCCAGTCAGTCACCAAAACTACACGCCTATCAACGATCACCAATGTGGAAGAGTCGACCTATCGCTCAAATGACAAGGTCATGTTTGAGTCAACACGTCACTCTAAAACCACAGCGGTTGATCCAGATGTAGTTATGGTCGACCAAATCATCAAAGGCAATCTATGCCTCCAGATCGACAATAACTCGGGGGCCACCACCACCACCAGTGAGGTCGCAGATAAGCTGGATGATATGATAGCTGAAGAAGCTCCACACCTGGGGGCCGAGGAGAGACAAAGGGTCAGAGAGATCATCGTTGAGACCCTTCAGTTCAGAGATGGTCCAGAGCTGGAAGCTGTGGACGAGCTAGAATCAGTGATCACCAATCCTTCCTATCCCGACCAAAAAATCCAAATTGGAAAGCAGCTATCAGACGAGGAGCGAGCAGAGATCATCGAGCTGTTAAAAGAAAGTAATGATGTCTTTGCATGGCGAGTAGAAGACATGAGGGGAATTAAGGAAGAAGTCGCTGTTCACAGGCTTGAGGTCAACCCGACTATAAAGCCCAGACCCCAGAAATTGAGGAGCTTCGCTCGAGATAAGGAAGAGGCCATAAAAGCTGAGGTACAAAAACTTTTGAGTGCATGTATTATTAAGGAGGCCACTCATACAACCTGGTTGGCCAACATGGTCATGGTGAAAAAGTCAAATGGTAAATGGAGGATGTGTGTCGACTTCACCACTCTAAACCTTGCTTGCCCGAAGGACAACTATCCTCTTCCTAGGATCAACAAACTTGTTGATTCCATTGCTGGTCACTCCACCCTCAGCTTCCTAGATGCTTACTCGGGGTACCATCAAATAAAGATGCACGAGGATGACATTGTGAAAACAAATTTTCCAAGCAAATGGGGCATCTACTGCTATAACATGATGCCATTTGGATTGAAGAATGCAGGGGCGACTTATCAACGCATGGTGAACAAGGTCTTTGCCTCACAAATTGGCCAAAACATGGAGGCCTACGTCGACGATATGGTCATCAAAACAAAGACTGAACGTCACGTGGTCGACCTAAAGGAAACGTTCGCCAATTTAAGAGCAAACGACATGAAGCTCAACCCTAGCAAGTGTGTCTTTGGAGTAGCAGCTGGAAATTTCCTTGGATTCATGGTGTCCCAGAGAGGTATAGAAGCTAACCCGGAGAAGATCAAGGCTCTAGTCGAGATGAAGGAGCCTACAAGTATAAAGGAGATGCAATGACTTAATGGCAAAGGTGTGCACTCTAGGTCGTTTTATATCCAAGTCGGCCGAAAGGTCTCTCCTTCTTCAAATCATTGAGGGGGACAAAACTTTGAGTGGACGGCCGAATGTCATTCGTCGTTCCAACAACTCAAAGAATACCTTGCTACTCCTCCACTATTGAGCACTCGACCACCGGTGAAACCTTATTCGTGTATCCTATCTCCAAGGGAGACAAATCGCCTGCAAGCAGTCTTGGTTAGAGAAGAGGAGGGCCATCAAAAGCCAGTGTACTACGTTAGCAAGGCCCTATCAGACGTAGAGGGCAGATACTACAACGCAGAAAAGGTCGCGTATGCTTTAGTCGTGGCTTCAAGGAAGCTGCGAGCTTATTTCTTGGCTCACCCTATTGTCGTGCTTACGAATGCCCCCTTAAGAAAAATTCTTCATAAACCAGAAAGTTCAGGTCGTTTACTCAATCGGTCAATTGCCCTCACGGAATTCGACATCGAGTATCGACCTCGAAAGGCATTGAAAGCTCAAGCACTAGCAGACTTTTTGGTCGAGCTAACGTTCACCAGGGAAGATAGTGAAGTGCGAGCTCAGAAAGAGAAAGTCAAAGGGAAAGAGCCAGAGTCCCAAGTCGCCACTAATCTACCCGACGATTGTTGGAAGGTCTATTCAGATGGATCAGCTACAAAGAATGCCAGTGGAGCTGGAATTGTTCTAATCGAACCAGAGTCTGGAACCATATATGAGGAGTCGTTGAGGTTCAAGTTTGATGCTTCCAACAATCAGGCGGAGTATGAAGCCCTGGTAGCAGCCATAGAGTATGCAAAGTGCTTTGGTACGACTAAAATTATGGCATACTGTGATTCTCAGCTAATAGTCAACCAGGTTAGAGGCGAGTACGAAGTACTTAGTTCCACTCTGATCAAATACTGTGACCTGGTGAAAGAACTGATAAGAGACTTAGAATTCTGGGAGATCCAAAGGATTGGTCGAGAAGACAATGAGTTAGCCGACTTGCTCTCAAAGCTAGCTACATCAGACGAGCCACATGAAGAGCCCATCTCTTACCTGGAGAGCCCAACTTATGAAAGGGTCAAAATTCAATGCATAGAAGATCCCTCGAGAAATTGGGTTTATGAGAAGTGCTGGATCGAAGAAATGAAGGCGTACCTAGAAAGTGGCGAGCTGCCTGATGACGAGAAGAAAGCTCGAGCTATCAAAAAGAAAGCTCTGAGGTACGTCATTCAAGGAGGCGAGCTATTCAGAAGATCCTACACTCGACCACTATTGAAGTGTATCCACCCTCGAGAGATCACTACGCTGATGCATGAAGTACACAGTGGGATTTGTGGTGGACACCCGGGGGCCAGGACTCTAGCCGACAAGTTGATCACTTTGGGGTACTACAGGCCACACATGAGAGCAGATACCCATGACTTCGTGCAGCAATGTGACCAATGCCAAAGATTTGCCAACCTACCTCATGTGCCTACAACAGAGCAGACTCCCGTGATCGCTGCTTGGCCCTTCGATATGTGGGGCGTCGACTTAATTGGACCCTTCCCTCCCGCCCGGGGAAATTGCAAGTATGTGATCGTTGCCATTGATTATTTCACCAAGTGGGTCGAGGCCAAGCCATTAGCTCGCATCACAGAGGAAAACGCCATCAACTTCATTCATGATTTCATTTGGTGTCGATTTGGTTTTCCTCGAGCCATAGTGTCTGACAACGGCCTGCAGTTCTCCAGAACCTTCGAAGCAGAGATGAATCGAGTAGGGATAAAGCGTTGGAAATCTTCTGTCGCCTACCTCCAAGGTAATGGGCAAGCTGAAGCAGCGAATAAACTTGTCCTATCTTCACTCAAGATGGGTCTCGTAGGTCGACGCAACAACTGGTTGGACGAACTTCCCCTTGCCCTTTGGGCAGTTTGCACAACCACTCGGGGGCCTACGGGGGAAACCCCATTCGCTCTAACATATGGATCAGAAGCCATGGCACCTGCTGAGCTCAGATTTCCTACTGCTAGAGTGACTTTCTTTGATCAAGAGCAGAATGATATCAACAGATTGATCGACCTGGATTTAATCGACGAGAAGCGAGACACGGCTTACCTTCGAATGGTTAACTACAAGCAGCGGACTAAAAGTTACCATGACAAGAAAGTGAAGGCCAGGTCATTCCAGGTAGGAGATTATGTGTTGAGGAAGATCGAGGCAACGGGGAGAAGGACCCAGCAGAACAAGCTATCTCCCAACTGGGAAGGTCCTTACATAGTTACTCGGGTTGTCAAAGAAGGGACTTACATGATTAGTCATCCTGATGGTGAAGAGCTGAAGCACCCATGGCACGCTACTCACCTCATCAAGTACTACTTCTAAAGTTCAGATCAATAGCTCAGTTCAAGGTTATTACAGTTCCTAAGATTGAAATCTGTCATAGTTCTAGCTTTCCATTGATGTAAACGTTTCCCTACTTCAATAAAAATTGCACCTTTGTTCGACCCGACATTGTGTAACCTTATCTTCAACAAGCTCGACTCTTAGTCAGCTTCGTTTTAACAAGCTCGATTCTTAATCAGCTTCGTTCATTTAAACAGGTCCGACTCTTAGTCGACTTCGTTATGACAAGCTCGACTCTTAGTCAGCTTCATTTTAACAAGCTCGATTCTTAATCAGCTTCGTTCATTTAAACAGGTCCGACTCTTAGTCGACTTCGTTCTGACAAGCTCGACTCTTAGTCAGCTTCGTTTTAACAAGCTCGATTCTTAATCAGTTTTGTTTATTTACAAGTCCGACTCTTAGTCGACTTCGTTCTATCAAACTCGACTCTTAGTCAGTTTGTTCTAATTAGCTCGATTCTCAATCAGCTTCATCCCTTAAAAACAAGTCCAACCTAAGGTCGACTTCGTTCTAATAAGCTCGACCCTTGGTCCGCTTTGATGAAATGGACAGGATCGACTCTTAGTCAATCTTGTTTTCAAAAACTATTCAAGTCTGAGGACGACTGAACCATCACAGGGCAAGTCGACCTTAGTCTTAGGGTGACTCATTTGCCCTACTATATCTAGCTCGACACCTACAGGGTGAAATTGAAAACATAAAGCATACAAGGATACAAAGTCAGCTACGATTATAGAAATAAGTCTCCCAAAAGCGGGCTAAAACTTTTGCAAAATAAAAGTTACGAAATATCTAGCCTCCCAAAATACTAGGCCAAGGCATATGAATAGTTACGAACACAAAAAGCAAAAAATTGTTTGGGGATTTGTTCTTTACATCATCAATACAAAAGTAACCTAAGAATCCTGGCCGGCGTCAGTTTGATCGTCAGTGACAACCCGCTCTTCATTGACAGGCTCATGTTGCAGAGGGCTCAAGGGTTTACCCGACTCTGAATATACTCGCTCAGTTTCTTCTTCCATGAGGTCGGCATCTTCAAGCTCTTGCAAAACAGCATCAAGATTCCTCTCGGCAATTGGGGGAGCTAACCATTTCTCGTAGCCGTCCTCTTCATCTTCCCCGGGCGATGAAGGCCAAATCATTTTCAAGATAAGGAACAATTGAGTGTCCACCACGGGCTGTCATGTCGTATTGGGGGTCAGAGAACCAACGAGCTAGTTGCTCGAGGGTAACTCCAGCCGTTGGATCTACCAAAGCCCGGCGCGCCATATGACGTTTACCTACCTCCAGAAAGTCCTGGGCCTTGGTCACTATAGCGTTGTAATATTCATCCCCCTCTTTAAATTTATCAACGGCAGCTTTAGCAGCATTTTCAGCAGCAGTCTGGAGGTCTTCTTGCCATTTCACCCGCTCGAGTCGATGTTCTTCATGCAGCTCGACTAAGAAGGTGTCCTTCTCCTTCGTGCTTGGAAACCGTTGCGCCTCCGTCTGAGTCTTCTCCAGCTCCTTCTTCTCAGCATCCTTCTCCACCTCCTTGAGCTTGGACTCTGCAGCTTCAAGGTCGGCCAAGGCTTTCTTCTTCACCATCTCCATGGCATCAAACGAGTTATCCAAATCGTTATACTTCTCTCTTAGCTCGCTGCTCTTGTGACTTCTTGGATAAGTCCTTAAGAGCCTGCCTCTCCCTCTCAATGGAGGCCCTCCAAGAGCTTTTGACTTGCTCGATCATGGTGAGATTCTACATTTAAAGGAAACCAGGGAAGTGTTAACTCGTAAGTCAAGTTGATTGAGTAAAAGAACAAGCGACTAGACTGAAAAGGAAAGTGAAAATTTACCTCACAATGAACCATCCCAGAGAGAGCTGAGAATTCCTCAGGGGTGATCCCCTTATCAGCAAAATGAGCTAGGAGGTCGACATCAATGGCCCTCCCGACCACGACCTGCCCAATCTCATGTCTCGGATAACGGCGGCTCGTGCAATTGACTCCTTCGAGAGGAGGGACATCGCTCAATCTCTTCATCCGATCCTCTAGCGACTCTTGGGCAGTGGGAGAAGGAATTGGTGGAGGAAGTTGACTTGAAGAAACTGACTTCCCCTTTTCAGATCGTGACCACTTCTTCGTACTCAGAGGTTGATCATCAGAATCCATCTCCATGTCATCATCTTCAATATCTACAACATTCAATGGGCTGGCCCCTGCTATCTCAGCTCCAGAGGTCGCAACATTGGCATCTTGAATTGGGTCAGAGCTTAGGCTTGCTCTAGCCGACCTGTTGGACTCGTCACCTCCTTCATTGACATCCATGGACTGAGTACCACTTTACAGGGGGTCATCTTCTTCAATCTCCTCCATGGGCACCATCCCCACATTATCCTTGGACAACAAACCAGCTTCTCTTCTCTCGCTTCTCTCTGCCTGTTAGCTCGAGCATTGGCAGCTCCATGAGCCTTCTTTGCTTTCTTCTTGTCAGAAACACCAACAATGCGTCCCATATTTGCTTCTTGTTCGAGAGTTAAAACTGCAACAAAGCCAAAATAGCAAAGTGTTAGATCGACATACGAAAGTTCTACATACGAGCATAAGTTCTATGTACGAGCAAACTATGTACGACTTAACATCCTATATGCGATTTAACAAACGACGAGCTAAGAGAAGAGCGTACAAGCATAAAATAATTCATTATGCTGTCAGATCAACATACAGGCTACGAGCTAATCATGGGCGAGCTAATTGTTCTACATACGAAGGTCTATATACGAGCAAGCTATACATGCAAGTTAACAGATAAAGGGCGAATAAAGGAAAGCTGAACAGGGATATCTTACCACCAGCATGCTCCCCATTGTCCTTGCGTGTTGGCGCCTTTTTACAACGTTGACATTTATCTCCAAATTTGCCCAACGCATGGGTAACCCAATCAGGATAAATGGTGCCCCTTCCAACTGGCCCCAAGGGTTGTACTTCTCCCTCTCCAGCCATCATTCCAGCCTTCATGAAGTTGTACTTGGTAGTAAGCAGACTCTCCCAACTGATGTGCCCTTTGTCAGTTATTCGACACAATTTCTTATACAGGTCAAAGTGCCAGAACGGCTCCCAATAATCCCTCTCATCCATGATTTCTGTTTCATCATTGGGTAAAGGAAACTCCCATCCTAACCTACTCTCTACCACCACCACATGCGAGTTCCAGCACCACCGTGCTTGGCTGGGAGGTTCGTGGAAGAGTTTGGGAGATTTGGGTTTAGAAGGGCACCGATGCTCGATCCTCCCCACTATACTTGATACAAAAGAATTCCTTGAATACCCTCATACAGGGTTCATATCCTAAAAATCTACATACCATAGCGAAGCATACTAGAACCCTACAGGTATTGGCTCCGAGCTGAAGGGGTAGGGCATTGGCACACTCCAAAAATTCGTTAATAAAGGGGTCAAGGGGCAACCTGAGGCCGGCTACGAATTGACCATAGAAGAAAGCTACTCTAGTGGCATCCTTGGTGAAGGTCGACCTAAATTGTTTCATAAAATCCTTCTGAGTATAGATGGTCACTCTATAGTCCTCCTTGCTCACTTCACAAAAATCCCAGATCATGCTATACCTAGAAGGCAAATTCTTCTTTCCACGCAACGGCCCATGAGGAATATAACCTCTCTCATTCTTCCCAGGCACGACAGAGGAGCCAAATGCATCCACTATACGGGGACTTGAAGAAGTTGAAGCTGTAGCTCCACCTCGAGTCGTCATATCTGTACAATAAAAAGAGGAAGCAGGGGAGTCAGTCCTATGATCACATTCAGTTGACCTACCTAAGGGCGACCTAGACTCCCCTGGAAAACCTATTCTGTTTCTAAGGAAGGAGGGTTTATGGACATCCCTAGCATAAAACAAGGTGATATGGTCGAGTAGTTCGTGAAATAGATGAAAAGTGACGATATTTGAGTCATCAATCACTAAATTTTCAACGTCCCCTACACTGGGCAACCCTATCTCACTGAAATTCAAATCCCACCTGGTCAAAATGGAGACGCATTCATCCAAAGACATCTCTCTCCACTCACCGTTCACATTCTTGTACACCCTACGGTTAACAGTACAGTACCCATACCAAGCACCTGGTTCACTACGGAAGGTTCTAGCCATGGCGGAAACGAAAACAGAGCAGAAATTAAAACCCTAAAGCAAGAGTACAAGAGAAATACCTCAATTGATTGCAGAAGGGGGAGTCGTATCCAAGGACGCAAGCTTGGGTTAAATCCTGGAGTTGCTCCGTAATTATCGCCAAGGAGGAACAAGAGTTTGAAGACGGTAAGAATTCGAATCGGAAAAGGATTTTGGGTATTTATATTTTCCCAAATTTGGAAAGGAAAAAGGAAATTCAAAATTGATTTTCCTAAATTAAACACTGAAGAGGTTTCCAAGAAGACCACCAAGCGTCAAAACAGTAATGATGACAGAAAAACGGCGCTCGTTCTGATCTGACCGTTCGTCGTCAACGTCCAGGATCATGCCACGTCATCTTGGGTCGACTAAACTTCAGAGCGAGTAGCGACCTGCGAGTAACAACAATTTTCATCGACGAGATTTCCTTAACTTCCTAGCCGACAAAGTCGACTCGAAAGTTGGGGGCCACTGAACATACCAAAAATGTCGAGTTGGGCCAAGCGGGTAAAAGCCCAATCACAGACAACCGTGGCATCCACATTCTTAGTGAAGCCGGCCCAATCACCATAAGGCCCAAGGCCCAGTAACAGCATCAGTCGATCTAAGCTCATTGTCCGACCTCCAAGGTCCCGACCTAGCTTGATCCGAATCAATGATCCATACTACACTTCGGGTATGAACCATGCTCTACCCGCCAGTCAGGTCGACCATTCCACAAATGGCGACCTCGACCTAATCACCAAGTGTCGACCTAACAGATGTGGACGCACGTGAGTCAAACCTTTCCATAACTGCATCCCTACAAATCAGGAGCCGTTACCAGACACGTTCACATTACTTGTAACTGTCCCTAAAATCTCGGAGCTCATGTAGCAGTACCGAATATACAACAGTCATCACCTATAAATACTTCATCACTACCAACGGTGCAAAGGTAACTGCAATTTTGTCATTTGAATACAACTGTTCATTTACAATATTTGCTCTCCGAAACTTATACTTACTCTCACGCCCAAGGGTCTAAGCCGGAGACACATCCGGCTAGTCGTGGGTTCTGATTTTAGGTCAAGGAGCCAGGTGATCAGTCCTGCCACGTGGAGGAAGATTGATAAGCACTTTTCTTGTGGCATCAGGCACGTATGGGGAGTTTGGTGGAAGGTTCAGGCTACCTCCCGAATAAGGCTTACGTGGGCCCCATGAGCTATCGAAACATCAGTGCATGTCAGGTACGGATAGGACATTTCGCGAATTTCAAAATGCGCCATAAATGCCAACCGCCATTAATTCAAAATTCAAACCTTCGTCGGTTCACTGTTTGAGGGAATATGGTTTTTGGGCTAATTAATACGGGTTAACCCATATTCCTTGGCCTATAAATACCAAACCCTTTTTCCCTTTCAATCTTTTATCATTCCCAGCTCTTGAAACTGCATCTTAGAGAGAGAAATTTTCACAGCTTCCTTAAGCACCTTCCTCGCTAATTTTCTTTTCGTAAGTGTTTTACTTTCTCCTTTGTTTGTAATTCTTCCTGTCTCTGTCCTTCACCATGACCTACCATATGGAGCGTCCTCTAGAGTTAAGTAATGGGATGACCCATGACACTTTTGCCGTCGATAAGAAGTCCGATGGGATTTATCGTAAGGTGACTGGTGCTTAGGTCCAACATTCCCTTGAATCTTACAAATACTTCTCCGTTAGGTATTAATGGGATATTGGGTCTCACCCCAATTGTGGGAAGCCAATAAGAGGCTTTACCTTTCTGGTGATATGCTTATTTTGGGAGACCATACCCGTCTTAGATTTTTTGTGATGGGGGTACTCTGCAGGTTTCCTTGAGAACATGACCAGGCATTGAATGCACAGGAGTTGGTGAGGAGAGTCTGAATTAACCCCATGGATAGGACCATTACTGACTGGGAAAAGGTGAAGCTGATAGATAAGACTGAGGAAGCTGTGACCCCTGATGCTGCGGCTGAGCCCGAGGCCAGTCTTGACGCTCCTGAGATCGCGATCCATTTAGCCGTGGTGGAACTTGTTGCCCAAATTAAGGCCCAACCTAGGGCGGTCATCGATTTAGGGAGCATCGATGATGAGGTCGTTTATATGGATGAGCTAGATGTTGGGGTGGATTGGTCTTCCTCCTCAGACTCTTCTTTAGACCTTTTTGGGAAGCACTTCTGAAACGGAGGTTGATAATAGAGAGGTTGTTGACCGCATGGCGGTGGATATAGTCCAGCGAGCTGTGGAGATTGTGAATGCATTTCCAGAGGGCCATGTGGAGACCACTGTTGTTCAAAAGAAGAGTCAAATTGGTGCTTCCACCTATGGCCGCGTTCAGCCTAGGAAGAAGGGTGCAGCCCGCAAGAATTTAGAGGATGACCTATCCCTAACCTTCAACCTTGAACCCAAAACTTTTTTCATTCGCGAGCTGCAGGAGATCGAGCGTAACGGGAGCCTACCTCCTGAGACTATCTTCGATGTCCGGGATAGCAATAGGGCAGGCTTGTTTTTTGGGGCTTAGTTTGAAAGCAGTCTTAGGCTTCCCCTCGATCCCTTCTAGTCCAGTTCCTTGAATTTAACACTTGTCTTCCCGTGCACCTTACCCCAAACATTGTTCGAGCTCTGGTCTCCTTCATTATGGTGTGTAGGATTCTTGGTTACGAGCCTAGCCTTTCTGGGCTATATGCCTTCTACTCCAACCAAATTACTAATGGTAATATTGGTTTAAAAACCAAATCCATTTCTGCCAAAACATTCTATCCCCCCAATAATAAATTTGATCAATGGAACCAAAAGAACATATTTTTGATCGAGAGTAGGTTTGGTTGGAGTTTCCCCAGACTGGAGGGTATAGACCCCATTAGGATTGATGTGAGCCATATCCCAGTTCGTCGGAGTCTGAGGGGTTGCAGATCGCGATTGCCAAGTACCTAGCTCTGCACCTGAAGGAGAGGGTGACTCCGATCTTTGATGTGGACGCGATCGTGGATGATGAGCCTATGCTCATTAACGCTGGGGTGTCTCCCCCAATAGAAGGCTTGAACGTAGCCCCTAGGGTAGCTATAGAGCAACTTTTACGTGACTCGGACTTGAAAGTCCACGAATTCTTCCAGTTTGAGTCCAAATGTGGGACCTGCATGATGGGCACGGTCTGCGAGCCTCTAGAGCGAATCGGTCTCTTTTTATTCTTTATAATCAACATAATCAACTTGCTTTTCCATTTTTGAACTGTGATCTGACCTTTCCTTACTTTTATGCAGACCCTAAAGACATTACTATGGCTCCCAAAGTTTCTCAAGCTGAGCTGAAGGCTGCCCTTGCCTTCCAGATGGCCAAAGAAAGCAAAACGAGGCAGGACTCACTCCAGAAGGCTCTTCCTCGGGGTGTTGTCCTGCCCATGGCAGATAGGACCTCCGGAGGGCTGTTGGCCGCAGGGAATGGTGTCCCTGAGACGAAAGATCTTCCTCCCCAGTCTCAGTCAACTCATGGTCACGAAGATTCTGAAGCCCGCGCTGCTCTCAGCGATCAAACAGGTAAAGGGAGGAAGAGGCCTCAGACTTAAGCGGAGGGAGCGGGAAAGGATAAGCAGCCCAGAGTTCAGGTCCCCCGAAGTCATGACTTTTTCCACTCCCACCAGCTCACAGGCCAGAGCGAGCTCCATCTGCGGCTCTGCTTATACATTGGCAAACATTGATGGGATGCCCTCACCCTGACTTTAATCGAGAAAGAAGCGGACTTAAAGCAGGTGTATGAGAGGTTCGATGCCAGCCTTAAGTCTTTGGACAAGGCTAAGGGGCAGCGGGATGAATTTCCCGGAAAGAGGGAAAAGTTGGAGAAGGATGTGAAGGAGTACTAGAAGAAGTTGGAGGCACGCTGGTGTTGGTTCAACAATTAGAGGCCCAAGTTGACAAGCAATTTGATGAGCTTGTCACTTTATGGCAGTTTCAACTTGAGAAGGATTCTGCACTTGCATTTGCCAGACATAAGGCTGTTGAAGAGTTCAAGAACTCCCAGGAATTTAAAGATTTAATAATCACGAAGAGATCTTCACAGTTCGAGGCCACAAGCAAGACCCAACTGAGGAACTTTGCGGCTACGGGCAAGTTCTCTGCTGAAAAATTGGCCATCATTGGCTCTTTGATCGCAAAGGACTTAGAGTGTCTCCCCGGATATGCCATAGTTCCTTTGTCTGAGGATGACATTGCCAATTTAGACGATGTTGCGGTCTCCTCCTTGCCTCTAGTGGCCACGGTCACTGCCATCTCGCTTATAGATGAGTTAGACACTTTAAGGTGGGGTGAGGAAAAACTATCTTTGAACACCGCTACTGCTTGCCTTTTTCCAAATGGGCCTACGGTCACTGAGCTATTTTTAACTCGGCCAGCTCCAACTCCAGCCTCTGCTTGTGCTTCAGCTCGTACTCCAGAGACCGAGCAAACCCAAGGGCCTGTCCAACCCTCAGCCTAGTTATGTAATAGGTTTTTCTTTTTTGAACAATTTTTCTTTTTTCATGTAATAGGCTTTAGGTTTATACATATCCTATTATCAATGAAAAAATTTCGAGCTTGATCATTCATGTTTTATATCTCTATCTTTAAAAGCTTTTACCTATGAATATTTAATTTTGCTCAATTTTGGTCGCGGGCATGTTCTTGACTTGTTTATTTTTAGACCGTTTTTTAGACTTAATAACCCCTTATGTAATCAACATTATTAATTAAATGGGAGTTAACCTTGTAAATATTATTACAATTTATTCTAGCCCTTAGACTCTGAGGCTTTTCCTTGGTCTGAGTTTTTAGCTTTATTATATATCATTTTCATCCTTACCCACCTAAGTGATTTACGCGATCAGAACTGTTGAGCCCGCGCTTTTGTAAGAGCCAAGGCAAGCCTCTTATATATGGGCATGCGGAGTTCGATTTGAAGGCAGTCCGCGCATCATCAGAGTGTGACAGTACTGCTGGCATCCATGATTTAGGTATGACCCTACGAGCATTCACTCCGTTAATTCGAATTGTGAGAAAATTTATTTTTTGTGCTTTTTGAGTTACAAATCATACAAACGTATTATTTTTAATAGATTGTAATTACTATCACCGTTTTTACATATACTTGGTACAATTTTTCTAGAAAAACTATTTTCTGAGATGATCGTTGTTCCAAACATTTTTGAGATCTTTTCCCTCTTTTGTCCGCAATTTGTAGGTACCCTCTTTTGATGATTTGAGTGACTTGATATGGACCTTCCCATTCCGGAGAGAGCTTGTGAAAGTCGGGCTGGGTTCCTTGAACCTCTATATTTCTTAATACCCAATCTCCCATAGAAAAGCTTCTTTTGTTACGTCTCTTAACATGATGCTTTTTGGATTTCTGTTTATAGGTTACCATTTTTTCTCTAGCTCGCATCTTTTTTTCTTCGTGATCATCCAGATCGCATATTCTAGCGGTCTCATTTTGTGTTTCATCGGAGTAGGTGACTCTTTAGGAGGGAAGGGTTACTTCCACTAGGGAAACAACCTTGGATCCATATGTAAGCGAGAAAGGAGTTTCACCCGTTGAGTTTCTTATTGTGGTACAGACTACCCATAATGCGTTCTGAAGCTCGACCAACCATCGTCCTCCTCGCCCTTCTAAATTTTTCTTTAGGGCTGCAAGGACGAGTTTGTTCGTGGCCTCAGCCTGTCCATTTCCTTGAGGATAAGCCACCATGGACTGTCGGTGGTCAACCTTCATTCTTTCACAATTTGCGGTAAACTTTGTTGCAAACTGAGTACCGTTGTCCGAAACTATCACTCTTAGTAAACCAAACCAGCACCATATGTGATCGTGAACGAATTTTATCACATTTTCCTCTGAAATGGTGGCCAAAGCTTTGGCTTCTGTCCATTTTGTGAAGTAATCCACAACCTCACTACATATTTTATGCCTCCTCTAGCGGTTGGGAAGGGTCCAATTAGATCAATTCCCCATGTATCAAACTCCTTCATGAACTTCATAGAGTAGGTTTATGACCATGTGAGTTTTTATTCATCCGAGGAGAGGTTTGGTGAATGGCCTTCTGTACAGTATTCCATCTATGATCGTATATTTTGCGAACACCTTTTTGATGAGTCTTTCTATTATTTGATCCTTGGGGAGGGTTTCTTTTTCGATGTAATCCTTGATTTTATCTATCCAGTCCCTTTCTTGGTCCTCAATGTTGTTAATTTTTACCTGATCTATGGCAGGTGCCTATACGAACTCGATCTGGCAGCCCTCAATTAGATCCTCAATTTCTTGCTCGGTGATTCCTTGCAGGAGGTCTGCTTCTGCATTTTCATCTCTCATAATTTGATTCAGCTCATAGTATTAAAAGCTTATGAGAAGGGTTATTGCCAGACCACAATACTTTGCTAAGACCGGGTTTATTGTATCATACTCCCCCTTTATCTGATTCACTATAAGCTGAGAGTCGCTGTTTATCTCTAGATTTGGAACATCCATGTCCTTAGCTAGCTCCATGCCTGCGATGATTGCTCCGTTTTTGGCCTGATTGTTTGTGGCTACAAACTTGAATCTTAAGGCTCTTTCAAATCTTTCTCCGCATGGTGCGATCAGATGTATGCCGGCACCACTCATCAACTTACTCGCAGATCCATCAATGAACAGAGTCCATATTTCATGCCAACGCTCTTTGATTAGGGTTGTATCTAGTTCATGACTTTCTTGGGTTTCTACCCTTTTCCTTTTCCCCAGCTCGCTATCCGCAAGTTTGAATGATGTTTCTGCCACAAAGTCTACTAAAGCTTGCGCTTTGATGGTCCTTCTTGGTGAGTAGGTGATCTAGAACTCAGTGAGCTCTATAGACCACTCTAACATTCTTCTTGAGGACTATGGTTTGTACAAGACTTTTTTAAGTGGTGCTTCTGTGAATAAGTGATTGGGTGTGCAGACAAATAAGCTCGTAATTTTCGAGCAGATACGAGCAAGGAATAAGCTAACTTCTCTATATTGAGATACCGACTTTCTGTGGCGGACAACACCTTTAATACATAATAAACTAGTTTTTGGGAGTTACATCCTCCCTTACAAAAACAGAGGCTATTGGCAGGTCAGCAGCTGCTAAAAACAGAAAAAGTTCTTCCCCGAGCACCAGGCTGATGAGAAGAGGGGGCTGCCCGAGGTATTTTTTTACTTCTTCAAAAGCTAGATCTTATTGATCATTCAACGTGAATTCGTTGGCTTTATTCCCCCCTTTGAGAGTTTTGAAAAAGGGGAGGCTTTTCTCTGCAGACATTAGATGAAGCGGCCAAGTGATGTGATGCGCCCATTTAGCTTTTGCACATCTTTCGCACATGCATGAGGCTTCATGCCTAGCGACTCTTGGATTTTCTCGGGTTTTGCCTTGATTCTGTGTTGGTTGACCATGAATCCTAGGAACTTGCCTGCTTTTATCGCAAATGCACATTTTAGGGGGTTAAGCTTCATGTTGTTGCGACGCAAGTTGGAGAAAGTTTATGCCACGTCAAGCTCGTGGGAATTCTCATTCATTTTTATGATCATATCATCAATGTAGGCCTAAATATTTTTCCTATTTGGTCCTTAAAAATAATATTTACCATACTCTGGTATGTGGCTTCTGCATTTTTCAGCCCAAAGGGCATCATTGTGTTGCACTAGGTCTTGCCCGCGACTATGAAAGCGACCGAGGCAAAATCTTCTGGAGCCATTTTAATATGATGGTAACCATAGTATGCATCTATTCAACTCAAGACCCTATGTCCGGCTATAGAGTCCACTAATCTATCAATTCGAGGAAGAAGGAAGCAATCCTTGGGGCAAGCCTTGTTGAGGTTTGTGAAGTTAACACACATCCACCTCTTTCCATTTGGCTTTTTCACCATCACCACATTTTCTAGCCCCTTGAGATATGATATTTCTTTGATTATCCCAGCTTTGAGTAGCTTATCTACCCCTTCCTTGATCGCGATCTCCTTCTCGAGAGAAAAGTACATTGATTTTTGGTGGATGCATTTGAAGGAGGAGCTGTCATTAAGCTTATTGACTATAATGTCCTAGCTGATTCCTTGCATATCCTCTACCCTCCATGAGAACACATCACAGTTCTTTAGAGGTACTCGATCAAGATTCTCCTCTCCTCAGGATTAATTTCTAGACCGACCTTAACTTTTTGCTCGGGATAGTTGACATTGATTATTACTTCCTCGAGCTCATCGTTAGGTCGGAGATCGCGTATCTCTCGGTTGTGGAGGGAGTCAATTATGATCATTGGTGGGGAAGAACTTGCTCCTGGGAGAGCAGACATGGAGTAAACAATTTCTCGGTCTATGTCTCTTAGGATCCCTTTATCAACATACCCTCCAGCAACCGGAGCCATTCTTTTTGCCTTCATGCTCTCTTTTTGTGCTCAATTTTAGTGGAGTGGATAAGAACTTTTCGCTTTACTTCCTCCCCCACTTGTGAATAAGAAGCTTTGTTTTTCATCTTTCTCTTTTCCTCCAGAGTTTTGAGGAATCTCTTGGGATAGTTATTTATGACCGCCACTCCGCCAGGTGTGTTAAATTTTATTCTTTGATGGGGAACAGATGCCACATTTCCCAGTACGGCCTGAGATGTGACTCTGAGGATGGCGTTGTATTGGGATTGCAGGTCTATAACCATGAAAGTGACTTTGGCTGGTTTTTTGTAGGAGTTTTTTCCCTATTGTCACTTTGAAGTCAATTGTCCCATTCATAAGGATGGTGTGGTTGGTGAACCCTTCAAGCAATTTGGCATAAGGGGTGAGATGGGCTTCAGACATTTTCATCTCTACTAAAGTATGATAGTAGAGAATGTCTCTGGCCGCGCCGGTGTCAATGAGCACCCTACTTATATTTTCCCAGCAGATTCTCATTTTGATGGTTAATGGTTGGGTGGAATGGAAGAGAGTGGAAGCGAGCTCGCTTCTCTTGAAACCTATTTCTTGCTCTTCTTTTGGAGCCAAGACATGAATCAAGAAGACCTTTTATAGGGTCTTAATCTGATGAGACAGTTGGGTGTTTGAGGGAGCATTTACTCCAATATAATTAATGTCACACGTCCCCTGCTCGTCATCATCATTGTTTCTCTCTCTCTTTTCAGGGCCTCTTTGAGCTCGAGCCCTATTGTTGTTGTTGTTGTTGTTTCCTTTGAACCAATTGGCCAGCTCGCCATTGTCAATCTTTTGCTGAATGATCCTTTTCAACTAGAAGCAATCCTCCGTATTGTGATCGTGGTCATTGTGATTGTCACAGAATTTGCTTCTAGACCTCTCATTCGGTCTTTTTGTTATTGGAGGAGTGGGAGAAACTTCCATAGTTTTCAAGATTGCAGCCCGCAGTGCGGTCAGGGGAGTATACACTGTTTTATCCACAATCTTTTTGAATTTTTTAGTATTGCGGTTTCTGTTTTTCCCTTGGCTATAACCATTGCTGGATCCTTGGACGCCCTCCTTAACATGCTCAATTCTCTTCTTGACCGGTCTGTGAGCAGCCAGTTCTGCGGGCTCCTCTGCGGAGGTAACGGTTGTGGCCCTCTCATACATTTCCTCCACATCCTTTGGCTTGTTCGAGGCAAAGTTCATTTTTAGGAAGCTGGAGGTCAGGCCGCTTCAAACAGAGTTGGATATCACTCTCGGACAGTTCCACAATTCGCTCGGACATCTTCCTGAACCGAGGGATGTAGGATTTAGTAGTTTCTCCATGACCTTGTTTAATTCTGACCAGATCGATCCTCGGTCTCGCGGGCTCACCTGCCCCAGTAAAGGAATTTAAAAAGGCATTCCGAAATTGCTCAAAGCTGCAGATAGATTTTGGTTTGAGGGACAACATCTATGATAAGGTCTTGCCCGAGAAGGAGGCAGCTAAGGCTTTCGACATTACAGCCTCATCCTTAGAAAATAGGGTCACCTGCCCTTCAAACCTCCCCATGTGGCATTTCGCGTTTGTGGAGCCATCATAAGGCTCTATCTGAGGAGGCTTCTCTGTTTGGATGGGCGCATTTGTGATCTTATCAGCAAAGGCATCCATGGGGCGGCCACACTTTGAGTTGCCCTGTTGGTGGGTTTCCCACATTTGATGCATGAATTTTATGAAGTTTGGGTTCATGTTGTCCATTTTCATTTTCTTGGAAGGAGAAATCATGGCCTTTCCCTTGACCTTAGTCATGGGTTGTGCTTTGGATTTCTAGGGGAGAAGGTACTTCCTCCTCATACTTCTTATCGTGATCGATCTCAACGATGGGTACATCTAACCTCTTGGTTCCCCTAGCCTGACTGGTTATAGACTTTTTCTGGACTCCTTGGTTTAACCTGAGGGAGCCCTCTTGCAAAGAATGCCACAACTGGCCTCCAATTCCAACAGCTCGAGCTAGGCATCACTTATGGCCATGGCCTCAACCACTAGCCTAGCCCTCTCAGCAAGAGTTTCGTTTCTATTGAGTATTAGCTCAGGAGTTATGGGAGAGGTAGGGTTTTTTGGACCGTTGGTTTTAGGAGCCTTTTCATTATGGGCAACCTCAAGCTTCTCTCTAGGTCTCTTTGAGTTGGAGTAAGAGAGCCTTGGGTGTTAGTACGGCCATCCAACCTATTAAAGGCTGAGGTGTTTGGTCTAACAGGGTTAATATTTGAGGGAGAAGGCTTGTTATTCCCTGGAGGAGTAAGGTAACCAGCATTTTGAGAGGGGTTCCAGTCATTTTGTGAAATAAGAAATTGAGAAGTTGTTTTTGTGAATTAGTGTTTGAGATGGTGTTTGTTTCAACAAGACACAAGATTACACGAAAAAGCAAGAGTGTTTCCCGGCAATAAAACCACTGATGATGCCACAACTTTTGGGATCTCACGAAGGATGAACACTGGCCTTGTATGAATGATGTACCTAGATCACAACATAGACAATAAGCACCGTTAGAGACCAACCCGGGGTTGATTCCGGCTCAAGCCTTCTGGTCTGAGAGTAAGACCTTTGAGGGGTTTGATAACTGAGATATAAAACCTGGAATGTCTTCGTGTGTTAGGGTTTAGAAAGCAGTGAATGGATCTCAGCCTTGGGAGATATGGTTCTTACCCTAGGACACGTGTCTGCGCTTGGTTGGACCATACCATAAAGCACATAATACTATAGAGTGAAGTCTTTGATTGGACAAGGAGATAAATGGCATGCGACAGTTGGTACGGCGCATCAACGTGCGTGATAGTTGTCTGAGCCTTAATTTAATGCGATAGTGACAGACCTGCCAGCTGCTGGTGTTAGAGCTTGAACGGAAGTGTGTCCCATAAGCTTGATATTAACTGGGAGTCTGGTATGAGACCGAAGTAAACGCGGTCTGAGGGGACTCGGTCAATGGGATGCCACGTCGCATATTGTCCTTGGTCCAGAGTGAGCTAGGGCTCGATCAAGTATGAGACTGCGGTCAACGCGGACTAATAAGACTCGATCGGTCTTAGTGGTGCCACGTCATTCGTCGCCTTTGGATCAGACCGAGCTTTGGCCCGATCTCAAGGGTCCGGGCTCATCACATAGAAATAATCAAAATAATTTTAAGATGAGATATGTTATTATATGCTAGTTTCATGTTACAATGGATTAATTATAATTTAGTGTAGGCTGATTAACTTTCATGCAGTCGAATTGTGTATGCCCCGGATCGATGTCCATTAAAACATGTGAACTAATCAATCAGTAGAATCTCCACTTGAGACTTGTACTTTCTAAGAAGTTTCTCATTTTGTTGTACATACAAAGTTGTGTATAAATGGTGTGAATTATAAGCGTTTATATAATATATGAACATTTGATTTGATTTGATTAGATTAGATTGTTAGGGAGTTGATTGAGGTTGTAGTGAGATTATGGGGATGTCAAGGGGGGGATTTATGCCAGTAATAGTAATGGTTGGGTTGCAGTTTGTATATGCAGGAGTGTCACTGTCAACAAGAACTGCTCTTTTACAAGGGATGAGCCCAAGGGTGTTTGTCTTCTATAGGCAAGCCATTGCCACTTTGGTTCTTGCTCCTATTGCTTTTTCCACCAGGTCTCTCTCTCTCTCTCTCTCTCTCTCTCTCTCTCTCATCTTTTATGCACCTTAACTACTCTATCTCACCAAATCGGTGGTTTGGGATAGGGATTGAATGTTATAGCTTAGTTCTTAAAAATAACTAACGGCATTACAAGTATGGGAGAGGCATGCAGCCAATTTCTAGGATTAGTTTCCAAATCCTACCACAGTGGAGTGTGTGGACCCCACCGCTCTTACAATGAATAGATGGAAACTGATCCTAAAAACAAGGGGCTCCACACCGCGTGCCTCTCCCCTAAGTACTAAATAAATATGATTATATACTCTCCTTGGTGATGCAGAAGAGGAACAAGTAAATGTGGTCTTGAATGGAAGAGCTTCTTTTTGATATCCAATTATCCATGGCCTCGCTTGTGGGGTAATTAAATTCCTATATAGATTAAAATTATTCTTAATAATTGGACTTACATCAGATACATGTCACTGACCATTACATTTTTCTTTTTTATTTATATTTATGTAGGGTTACAATTAATCAAAATGTCTTCTTTGAGGGATTATACATGGCTTCATCCTCAATGGCAAGTGCGATGGGTAATCTACTCCCTGCAATCACCTTTCTAATGGCAGCCATTGTCGGGTAATTCTACACGAAACAAGGGTTATAAATATATACTCTATATATAATATAAACTTTAATAAATCTGTATAATTTATAGTTTATATATATGTAACAGCAAAACGCTGACATGATTCTTTATTGATATGAGAAGGGTAGAAAAAGTACGAATACGAAGCTTGAGAAGCATTGCGAAGATAATAGGAACGGTCATATGCGTTAGCGGAGCTGTTGCCATGGCATTGCTCAAAGGTCCAAAGCTACTCAATGCACAGACATTTTTACCTTCACAATCTGTTTTTACTGAATCAGGACATGGGACTTGGTTGCTTGGATGTCTACTTCTCTTTTCAAGTGCCTGTTTATGGGCATTTTGGCTAATTTTGCAGCTGAATAAACCTCTTCTAATCTCTTCAAAATTATACTCCCTCTGTACCAAAACGAATTGCCAATTTTTTATTTTTTTAAATTTGCTCTTGATCAATAACATGTTGGGAAAGTTGTCTATACAACAATAAATAAGGTTTTCTTGAATTTAACGAAATGACAAATAATATAATGAACCATAACATAATTAACGGGGCAGGAAATAAAGATAATCTAGAATGCAAAAATTAAAGCAAACCGAGTAAATAATGAAGTCGAGTCTTGTGTTGGACACAATCTCCGCAAGAAGATATTGCCCCGCACTGGTGCTAACGGTCTGAGGCAATCTTCTCTCAAGATAAAACGACTTTACAGTCATTAATAGGAGCACTCCAAATTAATGACTTCGGCGAACAAAAATCGTGTTTGACACTTCCAGACTTTGAAGAAGAATTATGCAACGAGATGCTCTATCTTCTAACAGATGATGTTAAGAATTCCGTTGAATTTCGTGGATCGAATTCCATAATTCAGTTAATTATCTAACTGAGTTAGTTAACTCCGTTAGATAATTGATTCTCTACTTCTAGTGAGAATAGAGAGTGAATTTGTGATAGAGAGAAGTGATTTGATGAATGAGTGAATTTGACAATCTGGTGGGGGGTTTATATAGTATATGAAGAGTTGAGGTGTCTATTGGTAATAGCCACAAATGGTGTCTGGTGGAATCTCGGCCATTGGATCAGACTAGGATGAAGGGCTGAGATCTGACCCACCTTTTCAAGCAGGCGCGGGTCATACCCTTACCCGGTAGCCCATCCGACCCGCCCATTCCTAAGAGGCGTGTGACCCATGGACCAAGTCCATTGAATCTTGTTCCCACCGCCAACTGGGCTTCGACCCAAGACCCCTTAGCAGCCGCCTCTAGCCCAATTACCATGGACCGAACCATACGAGCCAAGCCAACCACGAGCCCACTCGCCCTAAGCCTGAACCGAACCACCGTACCCCAGCCATGAACCGCCATCGAACCTAACTTCGTCAAAAGTTTAAGGCTCCACAGCTCCCAGCGACCGATGCGGTCGTGCGAAGTGCAAAGTGCGCCCTAAACCGCCCATTCCGCCCTTCGCGCGCTTCGCGGGTTGTGGGTCCATTTTAAGCTAGAACAAAACTAGCTCAATAGCCCACTTGGATGCATGGTTGGCCCAATGGTTCAACTATGTTGGCCCAAGGATATCAACTTGTTGACTACTCCTTTGGATGGATCCACTTATAAACTCTCATCACTTTATATCTTTAAGCAATGTGGGATAACTATTCCATATCCCATAAACTCTTTATAAACCCATTTCATTTTGCATACTTTGAGCATTAATTTCTCATTCACCACTAATTGGTTTTGAGAAAGTAAATATATCAAATTAATCTACTCCAAATGTAGATTATTAATATGCAATCAATTTCCATTTTCCTACAATGGAACCTAATGGAATTCTTGGTCAAAAGTCGGTCAAACCTCACTTTTACAAACCAAAATTCCAACAATCCCCCACATGAATGACAAATTAAAGCATGCATGAATGCAGACTCGTCTGGAAGTTTCGGCGAACTATTATTGCATCGAGATAGGTAGCTTATGGCCTTGAACCTTCCCTAGTGAAATACTATCGGATATACTAGCCATTTGGTAGCGAGACGCTTTGAACCAGTGACTGTATAGTGTATACCAAGACAATAGTACTCACACAATAACAGCTCTAACACGTTTTGTTCTCACGTTTTGTCCATTTTGGCCCTGGACCGTTCTTGATTCATAAGTGTTTCAATTTAGAAGCGGCCTTATTACTTCTAACTTATATAGGTGATCTCCCATAAAGAGTATCTTGCTATACTCCACCACTTAGGTATAGGAATCATTAAAAGCTTTAAGCTTACCCTCACCACATGTCATCAGGTGTTTTAGCACTTAGATGGCTTCTGAGAATGAGTTATAATGAGTTCTAAGCGCACATACTAGAATTTCCATAATTTAGTTGTCTCATTGAACCAAGGGCAAGGGATCTCCAATTCTCAAGGTTGAGTGTCCACTATGGATTTCTTTGTTTGTGTGGGTTTTTAAATTCATTCCCCTTACCAGACAATTTGATCTCCTATTCATACCCTTTGGTATACGAATCCGTTTTTGACTTCACATGGCCAGTTGTGACAGTCTCATTTGAGATCAATTGTCTTATGGTAATATGTCAATGACCATTGTGTCTTGACTTACCACGATGTTCTACACCTTTTCCTATTTCTTATTGTCGTCACAATGCCTTAGGTCATGTAGACACAAACTTATTCCACCAAGGAATATCTTCCAAGACCATTCAGCTTTTATCTTTATCTGACGCTATTGACTCAGATTTCTTATTGAATCGAGTTGTTCATGTTGTCTTGGAAGTTTGACACCGCTGCTCCATTTATTGTGAACACATTTTTCACCTTGGAGTTTATTTGTGTCTGATATCCAATCAGTATATCCTTTTCATACTATTGAATATCTTATTTATTGTAATCTGTAATCACAAGAATATCTCTAAGTACTCCAAGTACTTTGACTATACTTAGTGATTTATTACAATTTTTAATTTAGACTTTTAGTCTCTCTAGAATGGTCAATCTTTCGAGTGAACAAATTCTTCTATCGGTCAGTTTCTTCGAGCGGTTATTATCTCTGTACCGGTCCGACTTCCCAAGTATTCAGTACCTCTAAGTGGTTTGACCTCCTTAGAGTCTACCTCTCAGAAATCTACCTTACTAAGATTACCTCTCAAGATTCTACCTCATAGATTTCATCTCTCAAGAATTTATCTGTTACTTCTCAAGAATTTAGCTAATTCTAGAGTCTATCTTGGAGAAAGAGTCTATTACTTTAAAGAATCTTTTCTCTTCAGATTCTATATCTCAAGAGTCTCACTTTCGAGATCAATAATCTGCCTTTTCATATTAATAATTCGTCTCAATAGAGTTTATTTCTCAAGATTGTTTTCCCTTTAGAAATCTATCTTTTGAAATTTTAACTCTCTTGACTACATTTCTTGAAAGTCTTTTCTTTCAAGAGTTTTCCGTCTATAGATTCATCTTTCAAATATTTCCTTTTAAGGACCTATTTGCAACTCAACAGTTCGCATTATGAAAGAAGATCAACCAACTTCCAAATGTATGATGAACTATTCATTTAAATGTTAACAACATTATTTAACAGTTTTCGTTTTAATTTTCTATCATAGAAAATTAGGACCAAAAGACTAGCTTCTTTTGTCCACAAACTGTGTCTTAGTTCATCTTACTATTAAGATAAATCTTTTACATTTTTATAAGTTCTCTTCTTTAAACTTATATTATTTCCTTTTTACTTCAAAGAAATATGATTTCAAGGAATACCAAATTCCTTGTCTTTCGCTTAAGTACTTTTACTTTAGCTCGTACCCCCCACACTTGAGGTGTACCCCCACACACTTGAAGTATTTATAAAACGTCTTACGATTATGTCATAATCTGTAATTAGTTTTATCAAATCCTTTCTTGGGTATCTCATTAAGAATGACAGTACAGCTTCCCCCACAAATTCGATTAAGCCAGAGCTTATTGTATTTATCATCACCTTATGGTATGATTCTTGCATTTAGCTCCTGCATTAGACTGAGTTGAATATGTTGCGATCGTTTGATGAATACTGCCGGAAACCTCACAAATATCCTCAAACGGCGCCGCATATTCCCCTAATTCTAGCTTTTCGAATCTTCTTTATATTAAGTTGATTCGTCAACTTCATTCTTATAAGCTTGGAAAGCCTCCAAGGCTTCATCCTTCCTTATCAAGAGAATGTCTTGTGCAACCATTTATAAAGTAATTAAATACTTTTTTTCCACCTCGAGTTTGCACTAACTTTAGATCACAATTATTTGTGTGAGCTAACTCAAGAGGTGTCGTGTTTCTTATTACTGAAGAAAATGATGACTTAGTCATTTTATCTTCCACGCAAATTTCACACTTGTCAGTTGAATCGAATTTATTCATGAGAATTAATTCTTGATTCACTGACATCTTAATTGTGTTGAAATTCACATAACCTAATTTATCATGCCATAAATTAGAACCTTACAAAAGGTAAACAAAAGAAACATTGTTGTTCTTTGCCTTTAGGCAAGGTCCCCTTTACCGAGAAATCAATTTTTTCTTGGTTAATACAATTTTATCTGACTCAAACACTTGTCTAAATCCAGTCTTGCTCAACATTGATCTGGAAACAAGGTTCTTGTGAATGTCTGTGACATGCAGCATATTCATGAGAGTCAGTTCTCTGTCTGAAGTCATCTTCAGCACAATCCTTCCAAGTCCTACGACGTTGGAAATAGAAGAGTTTCTCATTTACACCTTCCTTCCATTGAAAGGAGTGTTTTATGAGAAGCTCTCTTTATCAGCATATATATATGGTGGGTAGTTTCAGCTCCAGTGTCTATCCACCATTCTTATGGGTTGACCTTCAACTTGCTAAGTTGGCTTCAAACCCCATTAATTCTCAATCAAGCCTATTCAACCTTTCGTTGACGTTGGCTTTGATTCATGTTGTCCATTTCCCTTCTTGGAATACGACAAACTTTTGCTACGTGATTGGTCTTACCACATCTTGTAACAAATCTTGGAGTTGGTTCCTTGAACCTTATAGTCCATTCCAAAGTGTTCTACAACTCTTTGGTTGTCCCCACGAGACAGTGTTCTTTGAACGGGCATCATTTGGTCCACTCAGTATGTACGTCCTACATATGAGATTTTCATGATCCCATTCTTCTGCGGCTATTTGTCTTCGCGGATTGGCTATCTGTCTTTTTGGATCTGGATCATCATCATCCTCCTTTTCGGTTATCTGCCTTGGCAAATCTGGATCATCATCCTCTTTCTCTTCGGTTTATTTGCCTTGGCAAATTTGGATCATCATCCTCTTCCTCTTCGGTTATAAGTCCGCTCCATGTTGTCAACAATTCTTTGAATCACTTCCGGGATTATTGTTGACCTTCCCGTTATCTTCTAGTAAACTTCCAATGCTCTTCTAGTTATCATTTCTTGGAAACCATTATTTTTCTCGTTAAGTCTCTAACGATAATGTTCTTCGGTTGTCCATCATCTTTGGCTCATATTTGTCATAAAAACAAGAAAACGTAAATATCTTCTTGCGATTGTTGGGAAATTTGTCTATTTGACAATAATTAAGGTTTTCTTGAATTTAACGAAATGACAAATAATATAATGAACCATAACATAATTAACGGGGCAGGAAATAAAGATAATCTAGAATGCAAAAATTAAAGCAAACCGAGTAAATAATGAAGTCGAGTCTTGTGTTGGACACAATCTCCGCAAGAAGATATTGCCCCGCACTGGTGCTAACGGTCTGCGGCAATCTTCTCTCAAGATAAAACGACTTTACAGTCATTAATAGGAGCACTCCAAATTAATGACTTCGGCGAACAAAAATCGTGTTTGACACTTCCAGACTTTGAAGAAGAATTATGCAACGAGATGCTCTATCTTCTAACAGATGATGTTAAGAATTCCGTTGAATTCTGTGACTGAATTCCATAATTCAGTTAATTATCTAACTGAGTTAGTTAACTCCGTTAGATAATTGATTCTCTACTTCTGGTGAGAATAGAGAGTGAATTTGTGATAGAGAGAAGTGATTTGATGAATGAGTGAATTTGACAATCTGGTGGGGGGTTTATATAGTATATGAAGAGTTGAGGTGTCTATTAGTAATAGCCACAAATGGTGTCTGGTGGAATCTCGGCCATTGGATCGATTCGGATGAAGGGCTGAGATCTGACCCACCTTTTCAAGCAGGCGCGGGTCATACCCTTACCCGGTAGCCCATCCGACCCGCCCATTCCTAAGAGGCGTGTGACCCATGGACCAAGTCCATTGAATCTTGTTCCCACCGCCAACTGGGCTTCGACCCAAGACCCCTTAGCAGCCGCCTCTAGCCCAATTACCATGGACCGAACCATACGAGCCAAGCCAACCACGAGCCCACTCGCCCTAAGCCTGAACCGAACCACCGTACCCCAGCCATGAACCGCCATCGAACCTAACTTCGTCAAAAGTTTAAGGCTCCACAGCTCCCAGCGACCGATGCGGTCGTGCGAAGTGCAAAGTGCGCCCTAAACCGCCCATTCCGCCCTTCGCGCGCTTCGCGGGTTGTGGGTCCATTTTAAGCTAGAACAAAACTAGCTCAATAGCCCACTTGGATGCATGGTTGGCCCAATGGTTCAACTATGTTGGCCCAAGGATATCAACTTGTTGACTACTCCTTTGGATGGATCCACTTATAAACTCTCATCACTTTATATCTTTAAGCAATGTGGGATAACTATTCCATATCCCATAAACTCTTCATAAACCCATTTCATTTTGCATACTTTGAGCATTAATTTCTCATTCACCACTAATTGGTTTTGAGAAAGTAAATATATCAAATTAATCTACTCCAAATGTAGATTATTAATATGCAATCAATTTCCATTTTCCTACAATGGAACCTAATGGAATTCTTGGTCAAAAGTCGGTCAAACCTCACTTTTACAAACCAAAATTCCAACAATCCCCCACATGAATGACAAATTAAAGCATGCATGAATGCAGACTCGTCTGGAAGTTTCGGCGAACTATTATTGCATCGAGATAGGTAGCTTATGGCCTTGAACCTTCCCTAGTGAAATACTATCGGATATACTAGCCATTTGGTAGCGAGACGCTTTGAACCAGTGATTGTATAGTGTATACCAAGACAATAGTACTCACACAATAACAGCTCTAACACGTTTTGTTCTCACGTTTTGTCCATTTTGGCCCTGGACCGTTCTTGATTCATAAGTGTTTCAATTTAGAAGCGGCCTTATTACTTCTCACTTATATAGGTGATCTCCCATAAAGAGTATCCTGCTATACTCCACCACTTAGGTATAGGAATCATTAAAAGCTTTAAGCTTACCCTCACCACACGTCATCAGGTGTTTTAGCACTTAGATGGCTTCTGAGAATGAGTTATAATGAGTTCTAAGCGCACATACTAGAATTTCCATAATTTAGTTGTCTCATTGAACCAAGGGCATGGGATCTCCAATTCTCAAGGTTGAGTGTCCACTATGGATTTCTTTGTTTGTGTGGGTTTTTAACTTCATTCCCCTTACCAGACAATTTGATCTCCTATTCATACCCTTTGGTATACGGATCCGTTTTTGACTTCACATGGCCAGTTGTGACAGTCTCATTTGAGATCAATTGTCTTATGGTAATATGTCAATGACCATTGTGTCTTGACTTACCACGATGTTCTACACCTTTTCCTATTTCTTATTGTCGTCACAATGCCTTAGGTCATGTAGACACAAACTTATTCCACCAAGGAATATCTTCCAAGACCATTCAGCTTTTATCTTTATCTGACGCTATTGACTCAGATTTCTTATTGAATCGAGTTGTTCATGTTGTCTTGGAAGTTTGACACCGCTGCTCCATTTATTGTGAACACATTTTTCACCTTGGAGTTTATTTGTGTCTGATATCCAATCAGTATATCATTTTCATACTATTGAATATCTTATTTATTGTAATCTGTAATCACAAGAATATCTCTAAGTACTCCAAGTACTTTGACTATACTTAGTGATTTATTACAATTTTTAATTTAGACTTTTAGTCTCTCTAGAATGGTCAATCTTTCGAGTGAACAAATTCTTCTATCGGTCAGTTTCTTCGAGCGGTTATTATCTCTGTACCGGTCCGACTTCCCAAGTATTCAGTACCTCTAAGTGGTTTGACCTCCTTAGAGTCTACCTCTCAGGAATCTACCTTACTAAGATTACCTCTCAAGATTCTACCTCATAGATTTCATCTCTCAAGAATTTATCTGTTACTTCTCAAGAATTTAGCTAATTCTAGAGTCTATCTTGGAGAAAGAGTCTATTACTTTAAAGAATCTTTTCTCTTCAGATTCTATATCTCAAGAGTCTCACTTTCGAGATCAATAATCTGCCTTTTCATATTAATAATTCGTCTCAATAGAGTTTATTTCTCAAGATTGTTTTCCCTTTAGAAATCTATCTTTTGAAATTCTAACTCTCTTGACTACACTTCTTGAAAGTCTTATCTTTCAAGAGCTTTTCGTCTTATAGATTCATCTTTCAAATATTTCCTTTTAAGGACATATTTGCAACTCAATGGTTCGCATTATGGAAGAAGATCAACCAACTTCCAAATGTATGATGAACTATTCATTTAAATGTTAACAACATTATTTAACATTTTTCGTTTAATTTTCTATCATAGAAAATTAGGACCAAAAGACTAGCTTCTTTTGTCCACAAACTGTGTCTTAGTTCATCTTACTATTAAGATAAATCTTTTACATTTTTATAAGTTCTCTTCTTTAAACTTATATTATTTCCTTTTTACTTCAAGGAAATATGATTTCAAGGAATACCAAATTCCTTGTCTTTCTCTTAAGTACTTTTACTTTAGCTCGTACCCCCCACACTTGAGGTGTACCCCCACACTTGAAGTATTTATAAAACGTCTTACGATTATGTCATAATCTGTAATTAGTTTTATCAAATCCTTTCTTGGGTATCTCATTAAGAATGACAACATGACTTCCCCACAAATTCGATTAAGCCAGAGCTTATTGTATTTATCATCTCCTTATGGTATGATTCTTGCATTTAGCTCCTGCATTAGACTGAGTTGAATATGTTGCGATCGTTTGATGAATACTGCCGAAAACCTCACAAATATCCTCAAACGGCGCCGCATATTCCCCTAATTCTAGCTTTTCGAATCTTCTTTATATTTAGTTGATTCGTCAACTTCATTCTTATAAGCTTGGAAAGCCTCCAAGGCTTCATCCTTCCTTATCAAGAGAATGTCTTGTGCAACCATTTATAAAGTAATTAAATACTTTTTCCCACCTCGAGTTTGCACTAACTTTAGATCACAATTATTTGTGTGAGCTAACTCAAGAGGTGTCGTGTTTCTTATTACTGAAGAAAATGATGACTTAGTCATTTTATCTTCCACGCAAATTTCACACTTGTCAGTTGAATCGAATTTATTCATGAGAATTAATTCTTGATTCACTGACATCTTAATTGTGTTGAAATTCACATAACCTAATTTATCATGCCATAAATTAGAACCTTACAAAAGGTAAACAAAAGAAACACTGTTGTTCTTTGCCTTTAGGCAAGGTCCCCTTTACCGAGAAATCAATTTTTTCTTGGTTAATACAATTTTATCTGACTCAAACACTTGTCTAAATCCAGTCTTGCTCAACATTGATCTGGAAACAAGGTTCTTGTGAATGTCTGTGACATGCAGCATATTCATGAGAGTCAGTTCTCTGTCTGAAGTCATCTTCAGCACAATCCTTCCAAGTCCTACGACGTTGGAAATAGAAGAGTTTCTCATTTACACCTTCCTTCCATTGAAAGGAGTGTTTTATGAGAAGCTCTCTTTATCAGCATATATATGGTGGGTAGTTTCAGCTCCAGTGTCTATCCACCATTCTTATGGGTTGACCTTCAACTTGCTAAGTTGGCTTCAAACCCCATTAATTCTCAATCAAGCCTATTCAACCTTTCGTTGACGTTGGCTTTGATTCATGTTGTCCATTTCCCTTCTTGGAATACGACAAACTTTTGCTACGTGATTGGTCTTACCACATCTTGTAACAAATCTTGGAGTTGGTTCCTTGAACCTTATAGTCCATTCCAAAGTGTTCTACAACTCTTTGGTTGTCCCCACGAGACAGTGTTCTTTGAACGGGCATCATTTGGTCCACTCAGTATGTACGTCCTACATATGAGATTTTCATGATCCCATTCTTCTGCGGCTATTTGTCTTCGCGGATTGGCTATCTGTCTTTTTGGATCTGGATCATCATCATCCTCCTTTTCGGTTATACTCCTTGGCAAATCTGGATCATCATCCTCTTTCTCTTCGGTTTATTTGCCTTGGCAAATTTGGATCATCATCCTCTTCCTCTTCGGTTATAAGTCCGCTCCATGTTGTCAACAATTCTTTGAATCACTTCCGGGATTATTGTTGACCTTCCCGTTATCTTCTAGTAAACTTCCAATGCTCTTCTAGTTATCATTTCTTGGAAACCATTATTTTTCTCGTTAAGTCTCTAACGATAATGTTCTTCGGTTGTCCATCATCTTTGGCTCATATTTGTCATAAAAACAAGAAAACGTAAATATCTTCTTGCGATTGTTGGGAAATTTGTCTATTTGACAATAATTAAGGTTTTCTTGAATTTAACGAAATGACAAATAATATAATGAACCATAACATAATTAACGGGGCAGGAAATAAAGATAATCTAGAATGCAAAAATTAAAGCAAACCGAGTAAATAATGAAGTCGAGTCTTGTGTTGGACACAATCTCCGCAAGAAGATATTGCCCCGCACTGGTGCTAACGGTCTGCGGCAATCTTCTCTCAAGATAAAACGACTTTACAGTCATTAATAGGAGCACTCCAAATTAATGACTTCGGCGAACAAAAATCGTGTTTGACACTTCCAGACTTTGAAGAAGAATTATGCAACGAGATGCTCTATCTTCTAACGGATGATGTTAAGAATTCCGTTGAATTACGTGTGAATTCCATAATTCGATTAATTATCTAACTGAGTTAGTTAACTCCGTTAGATAATTGATTCTCTACTTCTAGTGAGAATAGAGAGTGAATTTGTGATAGAGAGAAGTGATTTGATGAATGAGTGAATTTGACAATCTGGTGGGGGGTTTATATAGTATATGAAGAGTTGAGGTGTCTATTAGTAATAGCCACAAATGGTGTCTGGTGGAATCTCGGCCATTGGATCAGACTAGGATGAAGGGCTGAGATCGATCGACCCACCTTTTCAAGCGGCGCGGGTCATACCCTTACCCGGTAGCCCATCAGGCCCGCCCATTCCTAAGAGGCGTGTGACCCGTGGACCAAGTCCATTGAATCTTGTTCCCAGCGGCCAACGGGCTTCGGCCCAAGACCCTTAGCAGCCGCCTCTTGCCCAATTACCATGGACCGAACCATACGAGCCAAGCCAACCACGAGCCAACTCGCCCTAAGCCTGAACCGAACCACCGTACCCCAGCCATGAACCGCCATCGAACCTAACTTCGTCAAAAGTTTAAGGCTCCACGCTCCCGGCCGATGCGGTCGTGAGAAGTGCAAAGTGCGTCCTAAACCGCCCATTCCGCCCTTCGCGCGCTTCGCGGGTTGTGGGTCCATTTTAAGCTAGAACAAAACTAGCTCAATAGCCCACTTGGATGCATGGTTGGCCCAATGGTTCAACTATGTTGGCCCAAGGATATCAACTTGTTGACTACTCCTTTGGATGGATCCACTTATAAACTCTCATCACTTTATATCTTTAAGCAATGTGGGATAACTATTCCATATCCCATAAACTCTTCATAAACCCATTTCATTTTGCATACTTTGAGCATTAATTTCTCATTCACCACTAATTGGTTTTGAGAAAGTAAATATATCAAATTAATCTACTTCAAATGTAGATTATTAATATGCAATCAATTTCCATTTTCCTACAATGGAACCTAATGGAATTCTTGGTCAAAAGTCGGTCAAACCTCACTTTTACAAACCAAAATTCCAACAATCCCCCACATGAATGACAAATTAAAGCATGCATGAATGCAGACTCGTCTGGAAGTTTCGGCGAACTATTATTGCATCGAGATAGGTAGCTTATGGCCTTGAACCTTCCCTAGTGAAATACTATCGGATATACTAGCCATTTGGTAGCGAGACGCTTTGAACCGGTATTTGTATAGTGTATACCAAGACAATAGTACTCACACAATAACGGCTCTAACACGTTTTGTTCTCACGTTTTGTCCATTTTGGCCACTGGACCGTTCTTGATTCATAAGTGTTTCAATTTAGAAGCGGCCTTATTACTTCTCACTTATATAGGTGATCTCCCATAAAGAGTATCTGCTATACTCCACCACTTAGGTATAGGAATCATTAAAAGCTTTAAGCTTACCCTCACCACACGTCATCGGGTGTTTTAGCACTTAGATGGCTTCTGAGAATGAGTTATAATGAGTTCTAAGCGCACATACTAGAATTTCCATAATTTAGTTGTCTCATTGAACCAAGGGCATGGGATCTCCAATTCTCAAGGTTGAGTGTCCACTATGGATTTCTTTGTTTGTGTGGGTTTTTAACTTCATTCCCCTTACCAGACAATTTGATCTCCTATTCATACCCTTTGGTATACGGATCCGTTTTTGACTTCACATGGCCGGTTGTGGACGGTCTCATTTGAGATCAATTGTCTTATGGTAATATGTCAATGACCATTGTGTCTTGACTTACCACGATGTTCTACACCTTTTCCTATTTCTTATTGTCGTCACAATGCCTTAGGTCATGTAGACACAAACTTATTCCACCAAGGAATATCTTCCAAGACCATTCAGCTTTTATCTTTATCTGACGCTATTGACTCAGATTTCTTATTGAATCGAGTTGTTCATGTTGTCTTGGAAGTTTGACACCGCTGCTCCATTTATTGTGAACACATTTTTCACCTTGGAGTTTATTTGTGTCTGATATCCAATCAGTATATCATTTTCATACTATTGAATATCTTATTTATTGTAATCTGTAATCACAAGAATATCTCTAAGTACTCCAAGTACTTTGACTATACTTAGTGATTTATTACAATTTTTAATTTAGACTTTTAGTCTCTCTAGAATGGTCAATCTTTCGAGTGAACAAATTCTTCTATCGGTCAGTTTCTTCGAGCGGTTATTATCTCTGTACCGGTCCGACTTCCCAAGTATTCAGTACCTCTAAGTGGTTTGACCTCCTTAGAGTCTACCTCTCAGGAATCTACCTTACTAAGATTACCTCTCAAGATTCTACCTCATAGATTTCATCTCTCAAGAATTTATCTGTTACTTCTCAAGAATTTAGCTAATTCTAGAGTCTATCTTGGAGAAAGAGTCTATTACTTTAAAGAATCTTTTCTCTTCAGATTCTATATCTCAAGAGTCTCACTTTCGAGATCAATAATCTGCCTTTTCATATTAATAATTCGTCTCAATAGAGTTTATTTCTCAAGATTGTTTTCCCTTTAGAAATCTATCTTTTGAAATTCTAACTCTCTTGACTACACTTCTTGAAAGTCTTATCTTTCAAGAGCTTTTCGTCTTATAGATTCATCTTTCAAATATTTCCTTTTAAGGACATATTTGCAACTCAATGGTTCGCATTATGGAAGAAGATCAACCAACTTCCAAATGTATGATGAACTATTCATTTAAATGTTAACAACATTATTTAACATTTTTCGTTTAATTTTCTATCATAGAAAATTAGGACCAAAAGACTAGCTTCTTTTGTCCACAAACTGTGTCTTAGTTCATCTTACTATTAAGATAAATCTTTTACATTTTTATAAGTTCTCTTCTTTAAACTTATATTATTTTCTTTTTACATCAAGGAAATATGATTTCAAGGAATACCAAATTCCTTGTCTTTCGCTTAAGTACTTTTACTTTAGCTCGTACCCCCCACACTTGAGGTGTACCCCCACACTTGAAGTATTTATAAAACGTCTTACGATTATGTCATAATCTGTAATTAGTTTTATCAAATCCTTTCTTGGGTATCTCATTAAGAATGACAAGATCTGACTTCCCCACAAATTCGATTAAGCCAGAGCTTATTGTATTTATCATCTCCTTATGGTATGATTCTTGCATTTAGCTCCTGCATTAGACTGAGTTGAATATGTTGCGATCGTTTGATGAATACTGCCGGAAACCTCACAAATATCCTCAAACGGCGCCGCATATTCCCCTAATTCTAGCTTTTCGAATCTTCTTTATATTAAGTTGATTCGTCAACTTCATTCTTATAAGCTTGGAAAGCCTCCAAGGCTTCATCCTTCCTTATCAAGAGAATGTCTTGTGCAACCATTTATAAAGTAATTAAATACTTTTTTTCCACCTCGAGTTTGCACTAACTTTAGATCACAATTATTTGTGTGAGCTAACTCAAGAGGTGTCGTGTTTCTTATTACTGAAGAAAATGATGACTTAGTCATTTTATCTTCCACGCAAATTTCACACTTGTCAGTTGAATCGAATTTATTCATGAGAATTAATTCTTGATTCACTGACATCTTAATTGTGTTGAAATTCACATAACCTAATTTATCATGCCATAAATTAGAACCTTACAAAAGGTAAACAAAAGAAACACTGTTGTTCTTTGCCTTTAGGCAAGGTCCCCTTTACCGAGAAATCAATTTTTTCTTGGTTAATACAATTTTATTTGACTCAAACACTTGTCTAAATCCAGTCTTGCTCAACATTGATCTGGAAACAAGGTTCTTGTGAATGTCTGTGACATGCAACATATTCATGAGAGTCAGTTCTCTGTCTGAAGTCATCTTCAGCACAATCCTTCCAAGTCCTACGACGTTGGAAATAGAAGAGTTTCTCATTTACACCTTCCTTCCATTGAAAGGAGTGTTTTATGAGAAGCTCTCTTTATCAGCATATATATGGTGGGTAGTTTCAGCTCCAGTGTCTATCCACCATTCTTATGGGTTGACCTTCAACTTGCTAAGTTGGCTTCAAACCCCATTAATTCTCAATCAAGCCTATTCAACCTTTCGTTGACGTTGGCTTTGATTCATGTTGTCCATTTCCCTTCTTGGAATACGACAAACTTTTGCTACGTGATTGGTCTTACCACATCTTGTAACAAATCTTGGAGTTGGTTCCTTGAACCTTATAGTCCATTCCAAAGTTTTCTACAACTCTTTGGTTGTCCCCACGAGACAGTGTTCTTTGAACGGGCATCATTTGGTCCACTCAGTATGTACGTCCTACATATGAGATTTTCATGATTCCATTCTTCTGCGGCTATCTGTCTTTGCGGATTGGCTATCTTTCTTTTTGGATTTGGATCATCATCATCCTCCTTTTCGGTTATCTGCCTTGGCAAATCTGGATCATCATCCTCCTTTTCTTCGGTTTATTTGCCTTGGCGAATTTGGATCATCATCCTCTTCCTCTTCGGTTTATTTGGCAGTAATCTGGATCATCATCCTCTTCGGTTATACAGCACCTTGCATGAACTTCTTTGTTTTATAAGTCCGCTCCATGTTGTCAACAATTCTTTGAATCACTTTCGGGATTATTGTTGACCTTCCTGTTATCTTCTAGTAAACTTCCAATGCTCTTCTAGTTATCATTTCTTGGAAACCATTATTTTTCTCGTTAAGTCTCTAACGATAATGTTCTTCGGTTGTCCATCATCTTTGGCTCATATTTGTCATAAAAACAAGAAAACGTAAATATCTTCTTGCGATTGTTGGGAAATTTGTCTATTTGACAATAATTAAGGTTTTCTTGAATTTAACGAAATGACAAATAATATAATGAACCATAACATAATTAACGGGGCAGGAATTAAAGATAATCTAGAATGCAAAAATTAAAGCAAACCGAGTAAATAATGAAGTCGAGTCTTGTGTTGGACACAATCTCCGCAAGAAGATATTGCCCCGCACTGGTGCTAACGGTCTGCGGCAATCTTCTCTCAAGATAAAACGACTTTACAGTCATTAATAGGAGCACTCCAAATTAATGACTTCGGCGAACAAAAATCGTGTTTGACACTTCCAGACTTTGAAGAAAAATTATGCAACGAGATGCTCTATCTTCTAACAGATGATGTTAAGAATTCCGTTGAATTCTGTGACTGAATTCCATAATTCAGTTAATTATCTAACTGAGTTAGTTAACTCCGTTAGATAATTGATTCTCTACTTCTAGTGAGAATAGAGAGTGAATTTGTGATAGAGAGAAGTGATTTGATGAATGAGTGAATTTGACAATCTGGTGGGGGGTTTATATAGTATATGAAGAGTTGAGGTGTCTATTGGTAATAGCCACAAATGGTGTCTGGTGAAATCTCGGCCATTGGATCAGACTAGGATGAAGGGCTGAGATCTGACCCACCTTTTCAAGCAGGCGCGGGTCATACCCTTACCCGGTAGCCCATCCGACCCGCCCATTCCTAAGAGGCGTGTGACCCATGGACCAAGTCCATTGAATCTTGTTCCCACAGCCAACTGGGCTTCGACCCAAGACCCCTTAGCAGCCGCCTCTAGCCCAATTACCATGGACCGAACCATACGAGCCAAGCCAACCACGAGCCCACTCGCCCTAAGCCTGAACCGAACCACCGTACCCCAGCCATGAACCGCCATCGAACCTAACTTCGTCAAAAGTTTAAGGCTCCACAGCTCCCAGCGACCGATGCGGTCGTGCGAAGTGCAAAGTGCGCCCTAAACCGCCCTTCGCGGGTTGTGGGTCAATTTTAAGCTAGAACAAAACTAGCTCAATAGCCTACTTGGATGCATGGTTGGCCCAATGGTTCAACTATGTTGGCCCAAGGATATCAACTTGTTGACTACTCCTTTGGATGGATCCACTTATAAACTCTCATCACTTTATATCTTTAAGCAATGTGGGATAACTATTCCATATCCCATAAACTCTTCATAAACCCATTTCATTTTGCATACTTTGAGCATTAATTTCTCATTCACCACTAATTGGTTTTGAGAAAGTAAATATATCAAATTAATCTACTCCAAATGTAGATTATTAATATGCAATCAATTTCCATTTTCCTACAATGGAACCTAATGGAATTCTTGGTCAAAAGTCGGTCAAACCTCACTTTTACAAACCAAAATTCCAACATAACAAATTTATTAATTTTTCTGTCATTCATTTTGGGACATAGGTAGTACGTAATATATACTCCATACTAAAATATTTCTCCTGATTAATCATGAAAACAGGTAGCAGTTTCCAAGAGTTATCCTGACCATCTATCTTTATCTGCTTGGATGTGTTTCTTTGCGGCGTTACAGTCAGGAATAGTTGTGATTTTCACAGAGAGAGATTGGGAAGCTTGGAAACTGAATTCGTACCTTCAACTTGGATGTTGTTTTTTCGCGGTGAGCATGTTGACTTTTCTTTAAAAGTTCCAGGACATTTGACTAACTGAAGGCAATATTTATGAACAGGGTATTATGGGATCAGGGGTATCTTTCTTTGCTCAATCATGGTGTATATCAAAGAGGAGTCCACTTTTTCTCGGCCATGTTTAATCCTCTCAACACTGTTATAGTAACCATTTTCGCGTCCATTTTTCTTCATGAAGAGACCTACACGGGGAGGTACGAAAAATAAAAGACGGTTAGGAAACTTCATAAGTTAAGTATAAATTCTAAATATTGTATTTTGGTTCTCCAGCTTGGTAGGCGCTTTTGCAGTGATAATTGGACTATTTATGGTGTTATGGGGTAAAGCGGAGGATTTTCAAGATAAAGACATTATCGTACAAACTGATCAAACGTCAAATGATTATCTGCCCGAAGATGTGAAAGTTACTATGCATGAATCTTTGGAAAATACGAGTTGCAAAGTTGACTTGGAGCAACCTCTATTGACTAAATGAACAGACACTAGAGAACTATCTGCAAAGATGTTTTTTATAGTATTTCATTTTTCTTTCTATGTAATTGTAAAACAGACATCTGAATGATTGACTAATATGTGCGCATTACTTCAATTGAAACAACCATTACTATCAAGCTACAAAGACAACAAGCTCAACCCCGGAAATCTCTATCAAAGCCAAATAGTATCAAGTTGATGATGCCAAAAACGCTCAGATCGGCCCAAATTCAGCCGGCAGGTTATGTATCGGATGTTTGAATAGCCTAAAAAAGAAAAACAAATACGTAAACTAAGCCGGGGCTTCACCGGCGAATGTCCTCCGGCGTGAGAATAGTATTTATCTTTAAAGAGAGAAATCAATTGACAATAGTTGAGAGTCAAAAATGAGTTACCAAAATATGTGAATTATGACTTGTCTTTTATAGGTGTAAGGATGTAGAGTTCATCTTTGATTAGAAAGTTTTGTGTGATGATTATTATAATCCTAGTGGGATTATAACTTCCCACAATCCTTATTTGAGTAGAATTAGTATTGCCTTCTGTCCGTATGCTTAGATGGCATGCTCCTCGGCTTATTATGCTTGGTCGGCCTGAATGACTGCCGAGGAAGAGAGGAGAGCAAGGATAGAGAAGCTCATTTCCTTGCCTTATTGATGACCGAGGAAGGTCTCCTCGTCTTTTGATGAAGCCCTCGTCGGCTTTGATGGATGCCTTGCTCGGCATAAGAGAGTGTGCCTTGTCGGCATACAAGAATTCATTGCCTTAGTCGTTGTTCGCTCTGCAATGTCTAGGTCGACATAGTGGGAAATGACGAGTAGGCATGACGAGCATAGGTAGGGAAGGCCTACTCTCTATGTCGTATTTGAGGCTTATATGGATTATATTTTGAGCTCAATCCATTTGGTATTACCCAGTTATAACCCACATTCGTTACTCAATTTATACCGTTTAGTGGCCCCTGGCTTCCTAACTCGACTATGCCGAGGAGGAAGTGGTGCTCTACCTTGACTTAAGCGGATACGAATGGGTTTTCACGAATCACGAGGCATAATCCTTTTATCCACCGGTTATTACACATTGGGTGAAGCACCCGATTATTGATGAGACATTCTTCTTGGGAAACTGCTAGAACATTAATGGTGAGGAAGAGACGACGCCTTTAACCCATTTTTTGACCCATACCCATTTCAGATCTGGGTATAAAAATCAAAATTCATTCATTTTGCAATCATTTATCACTGTTGTCATTTGAGAGAGAAATATTGAGCTTCAAACCGCAAGTCTGTGTTCTTGATTTCGTTGTTCATTTCTGTCCTTTGTGCTTGATTTGTTCGTGCTTTTATCCATCATCCTTCGATTCAGGTATAAATTCTTACTAATCTCTTTATTACTTGTGTATTAGTTTGATTTTTTGGGTTTCGTAGACATTGTTCTTGGTGGGTTTGGAAAAACGCCATTGTTGCATCTTGAAGCTTCTCTTGAACCAATCTTGTACCTTCCTCGTTCTTAGAGATGGCAAGAATATGGAGGAGCAATCCCAACGCCCTATATTGTTATCATACTCAAAACCTTAGGATTTATCAAAGAATCGATGGGCCGTGGATGATGTTGAGTTTGAATGAGATTAGGGAAATATTAACGAGTTACCAATCTCCCAGAACCAACGTGCATTACCCTAGTGGGTTTAGGATAGACCGCCTTAGTGTAGATTCCCCCAATATCGTGTTGTTCAACGGTTGGTCAGAAATCATTGACCATATCAATCTTTATTACTTGAAGTCCAGTCACCTGGAGCGCCTTCCATTGTTCGGTAACAATCCCTCCTCGACTTTAGTTAATAGGATGGGGTGGGGTTCCATTCCTCGTCCTCGTCTTTCACTTTTTACTTGGTGAAACTGACCTTTACTCCTTTATTTGTGCAGCTATGATGGGAAGGGGAAGTAACACAGCTCGTCCTACTGGTCCCTCAACTTCTGGGAGGATCGTAGATGCATTCTTCGAGGGAGCCCATTCTGGAGGTCGAGGGAGAGGGCGAAGGAGGTCCAACCGAGGTAGGAGTTATACCCCTAGGCCCAAACCCATTAAATTCAGAGAGCCAATGATTGAGGAGTTACATTCCAAGTATGGAGTGTCGAGGGAGGAATACCGCCTTACGTAACTCCCTGGCATGCCCGTTCAAACCTAGAAATCTTTGGATGATTTTTTATATAGTCTGAACTACGTTCACTTCTTCTATAAACAATTTCAGCTTGGCCCCCTCTCGATCCCTTTATTTGTGAATTTCTAGAGGATATGCAGGACGTCCCGGCTATGCTAGGTGCCAACGCCGTAAGGTTTCTCATCGGCTTCATCATATTATGTCGAGTCTAGGTTTTGAACCTTGTCAATCTGCGTTCCACCATTTTTTCACCGTCAGCTACAAAGAGGACACTAGGATTCCAGTGGTGAGGAGTGATCCCAACCAATCCAAGTTGATATATCCCATGTCGAGCAAGGTCTCTGGGTGGTATAATCATGTTATTAAAGTGGAGAGCCGACAAGGCGGGGAATTTGCTGCTCCCTCAGAGTTCCCTCGTGTGCCCAAGCAAGTCTGGAAGCCGGAATGGAGCAACCATCTGATAGAGAGATTGAAGCAATTTTCCCAAGTGAGCACTCTGTGTTGGTCAACTTTGGAGACCGACCAGAGATATTACGTGTAAGTCGGGATCATGTCGGGTCCCTTGGACGGCCTGGTGCCCCTCATTCCCGTCATAAGGGGAAGTAGATTTCCAGAAGGGTGCACCCTGGTTTCGTTTTTCATGACGAGTGTGACATTTGCAAACTTTATGATGACAGATGTCTTGACGAGGAGGGCGTTCCTGACTGTAAATTTCTTACTTCTCATCCTTTCATACTTATACTATTTTTATTTTTTGTTTCATCCCTCGTCGTTCTTACCTAACTGCTCTTCTCATTTTTCACATATTTTACTGAGGAACAAATCAGGAAAATGGAGGAAATCCTTGACCCCCAAGCACTTATGAAACTGAAGAGGAGGACGTCACGGTCCTCGGCCAAGAACAAGAGGGGCACTGACATCGTGGAAAGGCAGGCCATCATGTTTACCAAAGATGTTGGGGCTCTGCCCCACAAGCCGGTGGGGGACGCTGAGGTTTCTGCCGATGAAGGAAATGCCGGGCAGGAGGCCCATACGAGGGGGAGATCAAGACTCCATGGAGATAACTCCTCAAGCTGAGGAGGCTCTAAGACAGACCGGCCTGGTAGAGGCCGAGGAGGTAAATGATGGGGAAAAGGACTCCAGCTCAAAAATGACCAAGGACAGAGGCTGAGGTGGGGGGTTCTTCTAAACGAGCTACAACTGGGCCTTCCTTAATTGCACTCTTTGCTCAGCATATAAAAACATATAATGAAGTCGAGCAATTTGTGATGGAGGCACGTGAAGCCCCAGTCTTCAAGGGCATGGATGTCCTTGCCCACAAGGGCCCTCAGCAGAGGGTAGGCCAGGCAGTCATCTACAGATCCATGGATTATGAGCTTCTGGATCACCTCTTGGATTCCAATCCCAGCATGGAGAGCCTATCCAGCAGGAAAGGTCTCCTTTTGAGCGAGGTAGGCCTCCTCATTTTTGAATTTTATCATCCACGTCTTCATTTATACTTGTACCTTTCTGAATTTTTCCTTGTCCTTTGTAGCTTGCCACGATCTCGATGTATGAAGCCATTAAGTCTAAGGCGGCTGAGGTCCAGTGGAAAAAACTTGAAAAACAAGTCAAGAAGGACAAGGTTGGCCTGAAGAGAGCCGTGGAGCTCCTCAAAAACCTCCGTGCTGATACTGATTCTTTTAAAGTGGCTAAGACTAAGGCCAAGGATGAGGAGAAGGAGGCAAAGGAGGCCCTGGCCAGAGCTGAGGAGGCTACCCGGCTTAGGGAGGCTGAACTGGAAGGGCAAAGGGTTGAAGCTCTCAAGCAAGTTGAGGAGGCATATTCCCGGCTTAGAGAGTTGGAGGCAAGCATCCCATCTAGTGAGGCAGATGCCATTGCTCGTTATAAATTCAGCTCGGCTTTACGACAAGCAGTGGCAGAGAAGACGGCCACTATATACTCTAATAGGTACTTACACTTAGCCAGAAAGGCCATGGTGATCCGTCTCTCAACCTCAACCTAGAGGTGCTTGCCCGGGTCATCTGCCAGGATTCATACGATGAGGAAACTCAGTCGATGCACTCCCTCGTGCCCTTTTCTGATAATTCCCTAAAGGTCACTGCCTCCCAGGATGCCTACATAGACCTTCCTACATAGGTTCCTCCTCCACTTGACCCTTTGAACACTCTTACTTTAATAGAGAAGATCGAGGAGGAGGGGGAAGCTCCTGAAGACGAGGAGGAGGAGACCAAGATTATCCAAGCTGATCAAGTCATCATCCTAGACGCTTTCGTCGAGCAAGACAATCTATTTAGGGGAGACGATCAAGCATAGAGGCTTTTTGTTCATTTTGTCGATGTGATAGGGCTTTTTGTACTTCAATTTCTCATCATTATAATACATTTTCTTAAACACTTGTCTCTTTATTTTTCACTGCATCTTTGAACTGTTTTTGTCTTGAATGCTTATATGTTGAATGTTGTATTTTGAATAATTTGAATGTTGAACACTTGTCTAAGTATCCAACCTTTTTTATGACGAGGAGGATCTCCTCGACATTTGGAAGCCAATTTTTTAAATCGAGGAAGCTCATTCTGTCTAGTCACTTCATAAGTTGCAACTTTATTCACCAAGCCGAGGGAGGTCTTTCGGCTTTTATTTTTTAGTGTTTCATCTCTCTATGCCGAGGGAGACTTGCTCGGTCATAGATATTAGATAAATTTTTGATGTCTCACCTCTTTATGTCGAGGAAGGTCGTTCGGTCATAGGTATTGGGTAATTTTTTAATGTTTTACCTCTTTATGCTGAGGAAGGTGGTTCGGTCATAGGTCGTATGCAATTTTTTGATATTTTACATCTCTATGTCGAGTAAGATCGTTCGGTCATAGGTCTAGGGAATTTTTTTGATGTTTTACCTCTCTATTTTGAGTAAGATCGTTCGGTCATGGGTATTGGGTAAAAAAAAATTGTTTTACCTCTTTGTGCCGAGGAAGGTCGTTCGGTCATAGTTATTGGGTAAATTTTTATTTTATTTTTATGTTTTACCTCTCTATGCTGCCGAGTAAGGTCATTCGATCATAGGTTTTAGGAATTTTTTTGATGTTTTACCTCTCTATTCTGAGGAAGGTCATTCGGTCATATGTCTTAAGAAAATTTTGGGATTTTATCCCTTTGATGCCGAGGAGGGGTCTCCTCGTCTTTCAGAGTTGCCTTGCTAGTCATTTGCCTTGATGAAAACTGAATTTCTATTAACTGAAAATGATTACATCAAACTTCAATCCTATTTTACTTGAAAATAATAATGACTAATCTATTACATAAAAAACAGACTATAAACTAGTGATAATACTTTCGTACATGATCAAAATGCCACGGATGTTTCAGCTCTTGTCCATCTGGAGTCTTCATTCTATAGGTCCCTTCTCTGATAACTTGAGTGATGATGTAAGGGCCTTCCCAGTTTGGGGAGAGCTTGTTCTGTTTTGCCTTTCTGCCAGTTGCTTCGATTTTTCTAAGTACCCAATCTCCGATTTGGAATACTCTCTTGTTGACCCTTTTATCATGGTAGGCTTTGATCCTCTACTTGTAGTTTACCATTCTCATCTGAGCACCTAGTTTTCTTTCATGTACTAGGTATAAGTCTAGTAGCCTATTGACCTTGTTGACTTGTTTATAGAATTTCTTGTCGTAGGGATAGCCATCTCAGCTGGTGCTATGGCCTTATAACCGAAGGTTATTGCGAATGGGGTTTCCCTGGTTGGCCCCCGGGTGGTTGTGTGAACTGCCTACAAGGCTAAGGGAAGTTCGTACAACCATCTACCATCACTTCATTCAAGTTTCTTTGTTAGGGTTGTAAGCACCAATTTATTGGCTGCTTTCGCTTGTCCGTTGCATTGAGGTCTGCTCACTGATAACTTGATGTGTCTGACTCCTATTCTGTTCAATTCTACTGTGAATGCTTTAGAGAACTAGAGACCATGATCTGAAATAATAGTGTGTGGAACCCCGAAGCGACACCAAATGAAGTCGTGGACAAAGTTGATTGCGTTTTCTTCTGTTATTTTGCCTAAGTCATTAGCTTCAATCCATTTGGAGAAGTAATCTACTGCCACGATCACATACTTGCAATTACCTCGGGCGAGGGAAGGGTCTGATGATGTTGATTCCCCATATGTCAAATGGCCACGTAGGTATTATGAGTGTCTGTTCCACTGCTGGCAGTCTAGGAATATCAACGTATCTTTGGCACTTGTCACACTTTCTTACGTAAGCTTGCGCATCATCTCTCAGATTTGGCCAGTAATAACCTAGCGTGATGATTTTGTCAGCTAAGGTTCTGACCCCTGGGTGACCACCACAAATGCCTTCGTGGACTTCTGCCAAAAGATTTTATGTTTCCTTGGGATAGACACACCTTAGCAGGGGATTTGTAAATGGTCGTCTGTATAAGATCCCGTTCAACACTATGAATCTTATGGACTTTTTCTTGATAAGTCTAGCACGTGCTTCATCCTCTGGGAGTTGGTTCTTTTCAATGAAGTCCATGTAGTCATCTATCCAACACTTCTCCTCCCCATCTAGGAGAATTACTCGTAGTCTTTCGTAGGTAGGTTCTTCGGCAAAGACTATGAGTGGGTTAGAGTCAGGATCTGCCACGTCAATAGTTGTCAGTTTAGATAGAACATCTGCCACTTGGTTATCCTCCTGACCGATCTGACTTATTTCTAAAAATTCCAACTTTTTTGTCATGTCTAAGACGAGGTCTTTATACTTTATAAGTGTGGGGTGTTGAGTTTTGTACTCCCCTTTTATTTGTTTGCTACGAGTTGGGAGTCACAGAAGGCGGAGATCTTGGTTGCTCCATAGAAAGAAGCCAACTCAATGCCAAATATAAGAGCCTCGTACTCTGCTTGATTGTTGAAAGCAGGAAACTTGAATCCGATTATGTATTGGATGGTGTGCTCCCCATTGGGACGTGCTAGTACAACTCCAGCTCTGCTTCTTTCCTTAGTGGTTGAACCATTTGTGTATATGACCTAGCAGTTGGAGGGGAGTTCAGTGGTCAATTTTTCCCCTACAGGTTTTTTGTGCTTACGAGAGGTGGGGTCGTGCTCACCTATGAAGGCGTTTTCAACCATGAAATCAACCAGAGGCTGTGCTAGGAGTGTCTTCCTAGGTTGGTATCTAATATCAAGCTCAGTGAGCTCGATATACCAATTAAGGAGACGTCTTGAGCAGTCCAACTTATGCAAGATTTTCTTCAGGGGCACGTTGGTATACACAGTTATGGGATATGCAGAAAAGTATGCTCGTAGCTTTCTTGCCGCTAATACTAGGGCGTAGGCTATCTTCTCTGCGTTTAAGTATCTGCTCTCCACATCTGATAATGCCTTTGAGACATAGTAGATTGGTTTTTGAGTGGTTCCTTCATCTCAAACTAATGTCGCAGCTATAGCATGGTCTGTGGCTGCTAGGAAGACATACATCATCTCTCCAATAACTGGGCTGCTCAATAAAGGAGGGGATCCCGAGTACTCCTTCAACTGTTTGAATGATTCTGAGCATTCAGATGTCCAGGTGAAGCTTTTTCTCCCCTTCAGAACTTTGAAGAAAGCCAGTGATTTTTCCACACACTTTGCAATAAACCTTCCAAGGGATACTATTCTTCCATTCAGCCTTTGATCCTCTTTGATGTTGGTAGGTTCTTTCATGTCTATCAAGGCTTTTATTTTCTCCAGATTTTCCTCGATTCCTCTTTGTGATGCCATAAAGCCTAGGAACTTTCCAGCCGTCACCTCGAACACACGTTTACTTGGATTCAGTTTCATGTTGTTAGCTCGTAAGTTGTCAAAAGTTTCTTCCAAGTCTGGGGCGTGACTGCAACTCCTAGTCTTGATGACCATGTCATCTATGTAGGCTTCCATGTTATGGCCTATCTGCTCCTCAAAGACTTTGTTGACTATGCGCTGGTAGGTTGCGCCCGCATTTGTAAACCCGAAGGGCATCATAGTGTAACAATAAATTCCTCCAGCTGCTTGAAAGTCTGTTTTCTCAATATCTCCTTCGGTCATTTTTATCTGGTGATAACCAGAGTAGGCGTCTAGGAAGTTGAGGGTTTTGTTTCCTGCAATGGATTCTACCAGCTTGTCAATTTTAGGGAGAGGGTAGTTGTCTTTTGGGCAGGCTTTGTTGAGATCTGTAAAGTCTACACACATTCACCATTTTCCGTTATGTTTCTTGACCATCACAACATTGGCCAACCAAATGGGATAGATTGCTTCCCTAATGATTCCATCCCTTAGTAATTTTTGCACTTCTTCCTTGATTGCATCTTCTTTATTGTTTGCAAAAATTTTCCGTGTCTGCTTGATAGGTTTAGAAGATGGGTCAACTTCCAATTTGTGGACAGCTACCTCTTCTTTTATTCCTCGCATATCCTCAACCTTCCAGACAAAGACATCAATATTGTTTTTCAGAAGGGTGATGATTTCCTCCCTTACTTTGGGGGAGAGCTGGCCTTTAATTTTTATTTTATGCTCTGGATGGTCGGGATTGGGTATAATTTCCTCCAATTCATCTACGGGCTCCATTTTTGAACCATTTTGAAATTGTAAAGTTTCAATGATTATCTCTATGAGCCTTCTACCTTCCTCACCATTTATATCTTGGTCTTCCATCTCAGTTTGTTCGTCTACGTTCGGAGGATCTACTTGTCTCAAGTCAGGGTTGGCCTCCGAGTTCTGGCCGCTGACTAGATGAGGGCTATATCTGGGATGGACAGAACTGTGTAATTGTTTTCATGGATATCTAGTATCACGTGTTCCTCATCCTCTGCTGCAGAAATCAGATTCAGCCTAGAACTAGTGCTGATAGTCTTTACAGACTTAGAGATTTTCAGATTTTCCTTTAGTGTGTCTACCTCCAACTTTTTTGATGTTTTTCTGCTCCTCATTACATGCTCCAAGAAGTCCTTGGGGGTCGCCCTCACGCATCCGATTCCAGCCCGAGTGGGAAATTTAACTCTCTGGTGATGGAGGGAGGCAACCAACCCAAGTTTGCCTTGACTTGGAAAGCCTATGATGGAATGGTAGTCACTTGCCAGTTCCATAACCACGAACGTTGATGTGGCCTCGGATCAGAAGGTATGTTCCCCCACCTCCAGCAATAAGTCAATTGTCCATATGGCGCTGACTTTGTGGTTGGTGAAGCCTTCTAGTCTTCCATAGAATGGCTCCAGCATGCTATCCTTCAGATTCATCTTATGTAAGGTGGAATAATATAGAATGTCCCTAGAGGCCCCCGAGTCTATGAGGAGCCTTTCAGATTAACAGTATCAATCCTCCCTTTGATTACTAGAGGTTGTTCTCGAGTTACGCAGCTTCCAGTCAACTCTTTAGGAGATAAGCTAATGACTTCCTCTTCCTTATGGATCCAGGCAGGGATGTGGTAGACCTTACTTAGCTCGTGTATCTAGTCTTTCAATTTCTTGTTGGAGAGAATCTCCTCCTTTATAACATGGAGTTTAGCCCTAGGAGGCCGGTCCTCCCTTTCAACATCTTTGTCATCATCGTCGTCATCCTTTCTTTTTTGCTTCTTATCCTTTCTCATGACGTAGCGATCAAGTTTTCCCTTGTCTACCCATCTCTGGATCATTCTCTTGAGGGAGATACAATTCTCTGTGTCGTGTTCGTGATCCTTGTGAATGGCACAATACTTGGAGCTGTCACGGGTGTATTTTATTCTTTCATCGAGCAGTCGAGGACTTGGTAGATTCACCAACTGCATGATCTTCGTTATAGTTTTGGTGATGGGGGTAAAAACCTTGGCTTTTTCAGTAGCTCGAGTTCTATTCTTCCCCTTATAGCTACTTCCATTTGAAACCTGGTTGGTGCCAGCTGCATCTGTCTCTAGTTTTTTAGACCTCTTTTTTACTTTTATCTTCTGCCATAGCTATGGCATAAGCCACATTGTACAGATCGGACTTTGACTTAGGATCTCTGGCAGAAAGTTCATAGATTAATTGTCCGGATCTCAATCCGAAATTGAAGCAAACGATCACTTCCCGGTCAGTTAGGCTTTCCTCTACCTGATCAGCCATGACTCTGAATCGATTGTTATAACATAGAGTTGTCTCATTTTTTCCTTGCTCGATGTTTGCAAGGTCTGTCAGTCTTTTCTTTCTCTTTCCCGCTGTATCAAAGTGGTCCAGGAACCTACTCCTCATGATTTTCTAGCTATCGATGCTTCCCTTCTTTTGCTCACGGAACCAAGATAAAGTTGTTCCGGAGAAGGTACTCGCGAAAGCCTTGCAGAGAATATCATCTGCCTTGGTGAGGAGGGCCATGGTGGATTCAAAACTTTGCACATGGTCTCGTGCATTTTGTGGTTCCCGCATATTTTTCAAAACTTGGGATTTTAATAGGAGGATTAGGAGGTAGATCATTAATCCGTTGGGAGAAAGGACGAGTGGCATTGGTATCATCATCATCCACTTCATTTCTCCCCATTTCCATTTCATCTAGTCTCTTTTTCAAGAGGAGAATATGTCTTGCATCGATCCCCGAGCTAAAATGAGAACTACGATGGGTCCTTTCTTTCTTTCTGTGCCCATTCACTCTATGTTCCTCATGTTCTTGGTGATTGTCCCCATGTCCAGATGGTGCTATGTCCCTTCTAGATTCCATTTTTGGATGGGGAGGAGACCTGTGCCGAGGAGGGCCCCTAGGCTGAGGAGGGCTTCTAAGCCGAGGATGGCTCCTGTGCCGAGGAGAGGGGATATGACGAGGAGGAGATTTTTGCCTTGCCTGACTAATCCTTGCTCTCAAGTGAGCAGAATTAACCTCCTGGTCCCTCTGATGGTTCAGACGATTTCTCAAATCCTCATTCTTCCGTGTGTTTCCATATCCATGAGCCTTATGACGAGGAGGGACATCTTGGAGAGGTTTCTACTTGGGCCTACCAGCAGGGTCATGATGAGGGGGATTTTGGCCAGGAGGAAGATTTTCTCTGTTACCCCGACTACCATGCCTGTCAAGATTACTCTCCCCTCCATGGGAATTTATAGTCCTCGTATGCCTTATGAATTCAGCTAATGAATGATCATGATCCAATGGTAGCAGGGCATTTTGCATATTATAAATGCATTGCAAAGTTTCCATCTGTTGATGCAAGAGAGTTTTGTGATCAATATGTTGGGGGGAAGCTCCAGTGCCCCCCTTGGCGGCATTCCTCCCCGTCTGGCTGCAGCAGGCCTTCCTCGGGGTCGACGACGAGTAGGGTTTGGCAGCACTACCTCGATTACTGGCTTCCCACTAGAACGTAGATTCATTCATAGTGGGGCCAGCCCCTCGTTCAATGGTAGGGGAGGTGGTAGTTCCCCATTTGCAAGAAAAAAGCATTCCTAGCTACTAGAATCTGTCAGATTACTCAAGCAAAATTACCCACGGAATATTCCGTCGATATTACCCACGGAAATAAACTTATTACCTACGGATTGAAAAAGGGCAAATTTTAAAAAATTTAACTTTTTCCCATGGAAATTCCGTGGGTAAACGTTTACATTACCACGAAAACTATTCTGTGGGTATTTTCGACGGAATTTTCGTGAGTAATGGAATTAATTACCCACGGAATAGTTTCCGTGGGTAATATCTACGAAAAATATTCCGTGGGTAATGCCTACGGAAATTTTCGTGGGTAATCTGAAATTTCGGTGAGTAATACCCACAAAATATTTTCTGTGGGTAATACCTACGGAATATTTTTCGTGAGTAATACCCACGAAAATTTTTGTGGGTAAGATTTTATATAAATAACATGAGCCCCCTGCCCTAATTAATTTCTATTTCTCCATCTGTACGTTTTACGATCTTTCTTTACTCGACGGCGACGGCGATTGACGAGCTCCCATTGACAAGAGCTCCCTCTCTACTCTACGGTGAGACTCTTTGATTTCACGGCGATTGACGAGCTCCCAATCCGGCAGCCTCCATTCCTTACACCGAACTTTTCATTTCGGCGCCCATTCGGATCTCTTCTCTCCCTTTCGGCCACCTCCGCAGTGTATTCCCTCCTTCTCTCTCCCTTCTGGCCACTTCAGTCGTCCAATTTGCAGAAGGTATGTAAAAACATTCGAAATGCAATCCATTGAATTAGTTAATCTGATTTTTTTTCATTTTGATTGAGTTGTTAGGTTTCAGAATAAAAGACTCAGATTTTATATTACTCCCAAAGTGAAATTCAAATAAATTTCCGTTTTTCATGTTAGGGGCATTACGAAAATAGACGATCATTTCTGTAATCGAATAAGCTTGATGGTTAGGCTATGAAATTAGGAATGCTGAAATTTTGACATGTGCTGATGGGAGAATACATGAGAGATTATAACTATTTAAGCTGAAGTACAAATAAACAGGTTTGATTAATAGGTCTCAACCAAACAAAAATAATGGAAAATGACAAAGGGGATAAGGACAGATAATCCTTCAATAATGTACTTCACTAATTAGGTATTACAGCTCGTGATTCCACTAATTAGGTATTGCAACCTTGTTCAATGGTTCACAAAGAAGTGTTACTACGCACACTGTCCCAAAATTTTCTATTTTCGTTTATCCCAAAAAAGTTAGTCTCATTTCTAAAAAAAAAAAAACTTTTAAGAAAATTTGACTCCTTACTGCGAATTCTTGAATGATTCTTGATAGCAAAAGCTTTCTCCACGGAATATTATCCACGGAATATTCTGCCACTATTACCCACGGAATATTTCTTATTACCGACAGATTCATGAAGGCCAAATTTAAAAAAATTTAACCATTTTCCCGACGAAAATTCCGTGAGTAATCGTTTAAATTACCCACGAAATTAATTCCGTGAGAATTACAGACGGAAATTCCGTGAGTAAATGAATTAATTACCCACGGATTATTCCGTGGGTAATATCCACGGAATTTTCCGTGGGTAATGTTTAGTATAAATGTTAGGTCGCTGCTATAATTTATTTCTCTCTTTACGATAGTTTTATTTTTCTCTCTTCCTCTATTCACTGCGGCCGCGGCGATTTCTCTTTAATATTCCCCACCCCCTCGGCGGCTCCCTTCCTAACGGCGGCCTTTGACCAGCTTGTCACCGGCGCTCTTCTCTGATGCTCAAAATGCTCACGATAACCTCACAGCCCTCCAACAAGCCCTAATCAGAGAGAAATAATATATTAATTATTTCTGAGTTTTTTATTTCACACAGCCGGCTCAATTTCTCCTGATTTGTAAGTATAATCTTCCGTTTTTATCTCTATTTATGCGTTTTTCTCTTATGTGTGTGTGTTTTGATTTTTAATCTGTGTGTATTTTATTGAATTTTAGGGCTTGTTGTAGTTAGATTGATTGGTACAGAAGGAATTTTGTCACGAAATTCTCGAATTCATATTGTAAGTTGATTCTTTTCCCTTTTATTGATTTAATTTTGTGATTAATTGTTCGTTCCGAATGCGGTTGTTTATCGAATTTGATGATATGGATTATTTTTGTTAATTTGATTGGGGTTATTTTTTTATTTACAATCCTGTTCTTATTGATTTGCGCTTTTTTTATTGAAATTAATTTTATTAAAAACATTTATGCGTTATACTTTTAATATGATGATGTTCTTGATTGCTTTTGCCGGCAATTAATTCTTTTTGTTGATCGTACCACCAGGCCCATAGTCGGATATATTATTGTCTTTAGCGTAGATAATGTTGGGAATGATATTTTGCTTTCAAATAATTGTCATTATTATAATTTTGGGGGTTGCAATAGAATGATGCAAGCTGACAGCAATTGATGGCATTGTTTTTAATTTTTTAATGATTTCTTATTGGGTTTGATATACGATATAACTATATCATGTCCTTGGTATTGGTATCTCTTTAGTCATTGAGTACATATGAATTTTGGTTGATGGTTATTGCTACATACTCCCTCCGTCCACTTACATACTTCACACTTTCTATTTTGGGCGTCCACTTACATACTTCACACTTTGTTTTCTACATTATTTTAATACTCACAACACCATTATAATTTACTATTCCCTCCACTCATTCTCTCTCCTATTTTACTTTTACACTCACAATATTATATCATTATTTTTTTCCTTAATCCACGCGTGAACAGTAACCGTGAAGTATCTAAGTGGAGGGAGGGAGTATTTTAGTATCCTTTCATTTAATGCTGATGAATTTGTTCGACCCTAGAATTAGGAAGTTAGAACGATCATTGGACAAAATTTATAGATAGAGAAAATATATCTTGCATAGTAAGCGATGTATATTAGTTGTTGTTTTATAATTTTTTTTAATAAATTATACTCTCTTCGTCCTAAAATCAATTAAAATTTTAAGTTAAATTAATGTAAAATTTAATTAAAAATTTAAGTAAATTAAAAATTTCAAATTAAATATTAATACTTAATGCTTCTATTTAATGACTAAATTAATACATTATCGTAAAATGATGCTTCTACGATGATGTATTAGAAGTTATTTCACAACGTAATGTTATCAAATCAATTTAGTGGTGTGTGTGTGTGTGTGTGTAATAAAAAAAGCTTAGAAACATGTTCAAGAATCTTTAACTTATCATGTTGAGGTCAATATATAGTTATTGATTCTTGAATTATCCGTGTGGACGGCATTGAAATGCATAATTATATGTTTTTGTAAATATCATTTTCGTCTATTAGGATTGTTGATAGTCGATAGTCAAGATATTTTGGTTGCATTCCCTATTATTCTCTGGGTGTATACTAGACAACGGTTGATTAGATACTATCGATTTCAATCGATAGTGTTTGATCGACCTTGCGTATGTCGTGCACTTGGAGAGCTATGGGGTTATGCTTCCGAAATTTCTCGATTTTTGACTATCGGGCATAGAGACAAAATGATATTTTCATTTCATTATCTGACAGCTTGTTTTTATATCTTACCCTGCTTGATGGTGTTACTACTAAGATTGTATCAACTCATTCTCTGACAGCTTGTTTTTAGATGCTTTGACTAGAAAATTTCTAGTTTATGTGCATTACTTAATTGGATTAAAATTGTACCTGCTACTTCCTTCTCTTTCTTTTCTTATTATGGCATATGACTACTTGTATATATATGTATATACTCGTGTATATATATATATATATATATATATATATATATATATATATATATATATATATGTTAAAGCGTAGGTTTATTTTTTGACATTATTAATTATTTTTGTTATATATATTGGACAGAAAACATATGTGAGGCGTGCTCGTAAAGAGGCTATTGAGGAAGGAATTATCGAGATTGAAAGCACTGGACTGCCTCCAATTCGAGTAGGACTTTGAAATGCCATTACTATTCATCACGGGCGATAAAAAGGTGATCGATTGCCCGGATTCAGAAATCATGGAGCAGCTTTTTTGACTTGCCATTAAACAGTCGTTCTTCACAGTCTTTTTCTTCCTCCAATAATCAGAGTGTGGACAATAATGCTCAAATGAGACAAAAGGATGAGATTATAGCAAGCCTGACTGAGACACTAAACACCCAAGTTGACACTCGTGTAAACACCCAGGTTAAGGAAATGGAAGAGCGAATGGAGGATCGATTGAGGCAAGAAAATGAACAAATGCAGCAAGATAAGGAACAAATGCGGCAAGAGATGGAGCAAAAGATGCAGCAACAAATGCAAGAAATGATGAGATTTATGCTCCAACAACAACAACAACATCAACAACAGCCTCCTAGTGGCAATAACTCTAACTATTCTATTGGACCATATCTAAATTCGAATGGAACTTTGAGTGTAAGTGAGCGTAGGGTGGTCGTGGTGGTAACAACACCCTGAGTCGTAAAAGTTGAATTTGAGTTGTTTTTATTTGGTTTGAATTGGTAACTTAACTACTAGACTTTATTTTTTTGGTTTGTAATATGCTATATTGTTTAGAGATTTGTACGTTAATGTTTTATTTGGTTTGAAAGACATTGTTTTGAGATTGTTTAAGAATTGTGTATATTGTTTGTGTGGATGGTGTGAATGTTATATATTATGGTATTGGATTGTTGGCTTTTACAGGTAGCCTTTTGGCTTTTGCATGTGGTTTTTTGAATTTTCAAATAATATTTTTTTTAATTCAGATAAAATTACCCACGAAAATTTTCGTGGCTAATTTTCAATTTATTTTTTCAATTTCGTGGGTAATTTATTCAATTACCCACGGATTTTTCGTGAATAAAAATTTCATGAAACACTATTAAATTACTTACCTACTGAATATTCCGTGGGAAAAAATTTTCATAAAATAATATTAAGATTTACCCACAGAAAATTCTGTGGGTATATATATATTTTATTTTTAATGAGAATATTACTCACGAAATATTCCATTGGTAATGCTAAAAATTATTAATGATACAAATATTACCCACGAAAATTTTCGTGGGTAATAATAATACTACCCACGGAATATCTCGTGGGTAACTTCCGGCAAGTTTTCGTTAGATAAATTTTCGTGGGAATTTTTCCTTATTTTTCGACAAAATTTTTTGACTTTCAACGGATATTCCTTGGGTAATATCCACGGAATATTTCATGGGTTTTACTCACAAAAATTTACCCACAGATCTCCTACGGACAATGTCCGTAGGTAAATCAATTTTACCCACGAAATTCTCTGTTTACCCACAGAAATTTTCGTGGGTAAATACCCCATTTCTAGTAGTAGTGTTGACATAGGTCTCCTCCACAAGAATATTATCTGGATCAGGAGTGTTACTTGTGGTATGTCCTTCTTTCATTAAAATTAGGAAAGTAAAACAGAATTTTTCAAGCTATTCAATGGATAATACGAATCGTTTTTCGGCAATGGAACCAAACTGATGATGCCAAAAATGTTCGGATCAGCCCAAATCGCAGGTTGTATCCTGTATGTTTGAATATCCTGAAAAAAAAAAGAACAAACACGTAAACTAAGTCGGGGCTTCACGGGCGAAGGCCATACGGCGCGAGAGTAAGTATTTATGTTTTGAGATAGAAATTAATTGACAAGAGTTGAGAGTCAAAAGATGCGTTATCAAAATATATGAATTGTGGCTTGTATTTATAGGTGTAAGGATTTAGAGTTTATCTTTGATTAGGAAGTTGTGTGTGAGAAGTATTATAATACTAATGGGATTATAATTTACCACAATTCTTTTTTGAGTCGGATTAGTATTTCTTTATGTCCGTATGCATAGGAGGCATGCTACTCGCAGTGGCGGGTCTACACCTAAGCTATTGGCAGTGCCTATTCTTAATAAAAAAAATGCAAAACTAAAATTCAATACCTCTTCTTGAGCAATTGGAACACTAGTGCTTGCTTTATTTTTCGGAGTTGGCGTAAAGAATCGATCAAACCTATTACCATGTTATCAAAATTCCAATTAAGCTAAGTTTATAGAATTTAGAACAAACTCATTATAACAAGGCTTATACAGTAGAAAGAAAAAATCAAGAAAATTAAAGCAATTTTAAATTTCTAAGGTTTACGGTTTACCTTTGATTCGAGAAAATCTTCTTGATTTTGTGAGGGGATTGTGGAAGGGGTTTGGTTCGCCCATTTTATGGTACCAGAGAAGTCGGCGGCGGGGAGGGAGGCGGCGGTGGAGGCTGCCGGAGTGCCGGCTAAGTCAAGAAGTCAAGGAAGGAGGAGACGCAGGAAGGAGTAAGGGAGGGCTGCTTTTTTTTTTTTCTGTCTCTGATCTTTAGAGCAACATTCCAAATTATCTATTAATCATTTTTTTTCTAAGCAAAAACGACGTCGTTTTGTAAAAAAAAAAAAAATTGGTGGTGCAGGTGCACCATCAGGCACACAATGAGATCCGCCCCTGGCTACTCGGCTTGTTATGCTTGGTCGGTCTGAATGAGTGCCGAGGAAGAGAGGAGAGCAATGATAGAGAAGCTCATTTCCTTTTCTAGTTGATGATCGAGGAATGTCTTCTCGTCTTTTGATAAAGCAGTCGTCGGCTTTGATGGATGTCTTGTTCGGCATAAAAGAGTGTGCCTTGTCGACATACAAGAATTCATTGCCTTGGTAATTGTTCACTCTGCAATGTATAGGTCGAAATAGTGAAAATGACGAGTAGGCATGACGAGCATATGTAGGGAAGACTCACTCCCTATGTCGTATTTGAGAATTATATGAATTATATTTTAGGCCCAATCAATTAGGCATCGCCCGATTATAACCCACTTTCATTCATCAATTTATACCGTTAACAAGTAAAAAGCTCAAAATAATAATCTGTAGAACTACGAAGCAGATGATCTTCTTTTATATTATTATTATATGCAAAACAGAGAGATTTTATGAAAGCGTGAGCTTTTGGGAACAAATTTTTGTTTCCTTATTTCAAAAGACTTCTATTATGGTAAGAAGATTTTGGGACTTTCATGGAAGATTTATTATTGTCCTACTTTGACTAGGACATTGTAAATAAAGTAAATATCTTTTATTTATGTACATAGTTTTATATTAGGACTAACCTACTAATATTCTATTTCTTTGTGAGTGTGTTTATGTTTTCATATAGGAAAAGAAATCTCACAAAGGAAGATGTTGATTACATGAAGATCTTCTCCATGGTGCATTATAAATACAAGACATTCAGCACAAGAGAAGCTACGGAATTTACGAGAGAAAATCACTTATTCTTCATATTTTTCGACAGTGTGTATTTAGGTTGTGAGTGAAGGTTGTGCCTTACATCCGTAACTCACATCTAGCTTTTCATAGAGTTCTTTGTTTTACTTCTGACTAGAATAGATCCTACTTGGGAAAGGGGAGTTGTTCTTGTCGTAGAAGGTGATTAGAACTCATTTAGTATTTTAGTTTTTCACTTATTTGTTTTTGTAAGCAACAAAAATTTTTATAGTGAAAAGTTTTTTGGGCGTAAGCCTAGTTTGCTGATCTCACAGATCAGTAAGCGTAAATAATTCTTGAGTTATTGTTTTTAATTTGCTTTATTCCGCTGCATTATCTGTGGATGTGTAGACAGTTGTGAGACACATCTGTACTCACATCCGTTGTCTGTTGGGTGATTAAAGTTTCCTAGCTACACGAAACTTTCAATTGGTATCAGAGCCAACTCTCGATATATTACTGAGTGTTGATCCAGAAAGTGTAGTCATTATGGAATGCCAAAATCACCAAAACAGGCCTCCTGTCTTAGATGGCACCAATTATTCACTTTGGAAGTCTAAGATGCGTAATTATATCAAAAGTATTGATGAAAAGGCTTGGATGTGTATTCTTGTTGCATGACAACCTCCTACTGTGGAGAAAAAGCCTGCATCTAGTAGTGGTGAGTCAATTTTCGAAAGAAAACCTGAAAATCTATGGACTCTTGATGAAATACATTTGGCTAACTATAACTCTAAAGCAATGGGTGCTATTTCCAGCCATGTTTCTGGGAGTATGTACAAGCTTATCACTAATGAGAATGTAGCCAAAGCTGCTTGGGATATTTTGCAAACTCAATGTGAGGGTGCACCAAGTGTAAAAGCTACGAGACTTAGAATTTTAATGGATAGGTTTGAGTTACTTCGAATGGAAGAAACTGAGGACATTGTGTCATATGCTGCTAAGATTCATGAGATTTCGAATGAATGTACAAGTCTAGGAGAAACAATCTCCAATGCAAGACTTGTAAGTAAGATTTTGAGGACCCTACCTGAGAGGTTCAACATAAAAGTGGCTGTGATTGAGGAAACAAATGACACCAATACCGTAGGTCTAGACACAATCGTAGGGATTCTGACTGTGTTTGAGCTAAACCTTAAAGCTCAGAAAAAGAACAAAACTCACAGTCTTGCTCTCAAAAGTACTGCTGCACTTCCAAAAGAGCTTGTGAAATTATTCTCTGAGATTGACAAGTCAAATCTTGAAGAAGAGAATGTAGCTCTCATTTCAAAGAAATTCAGTTCAATACTGAAAAATAAAAGAATAAGTAAGTTTCCTAACAGACCTACTCCCAGTGCTCCTGAAAAACCAAAACCTAGCACTGACACTGGATTCAAGAAACCAATCTTTGAAAACAAAAAATCCTCTGAGTCTGTTCAATGTAGGGCATGTCGTGGCTTTGGTCATTATGCCAATGAGTGTGCTAACACACTCAAAAAGAAGGGAATGAGCTTAACTGCTACCCTTAGTGACAGTGAGGATGAAGATGAAGTGGCTAACATGTCTATTATCAATTGCCATTCTGTGTTTAATGCTTTCTGTGCAGATATAGAAGATGAAGTTCCTGAAAAATCTTTGGATGTGGTCTCAGATGTGTACACATCTGGTGTCACATCTGACCTAATGCTGAACTGTTTCACAGTAAAAGGAGATTCTGAAGATGAAGAGAGGGACATCCCCTATGAGGAACTTTTTGCAACATACAAGGAGTTGCATACAGATTGGATGAAAAGATTGGACAAGATTGAGGTACTTGTTAAGGTAAATAAATCTCTTTCTGATAAATTGGCTACTTGTGAAGATGAAAAAGCTATACTTTCAAAGGAAAATGATGTTCAAAAAGATACCATTGCTAAACTTGAAGTCCTTATAACCAAAAGAGAAGTTGAGCTTGAAAAATTCAAAAATGAATGTGAAAAAGCTGAAAACACTATTACCAAGTGGAACAATAGTAAAATGAAACTTGATGAAGCTATTACTGTTGATCAGCTTAACAAAACTGGTTTGGGCTTTGAAAATAATTTTGTAAAAGATGGATGTGAGGCTTCTACCTCAAAAAGTGTGAAAAACAAGTTTTTAAAGAAAAAGTCCTTTTGAGTGATAAAAGACCTAGGAAGAGGCACTACATCTTCCACTACTGCCTAGCTCCTGGTCACATTAGACCCTTCTGTTACAAACTCAAGGCTGACAAAAAATCTGGATACTTCAATCAGCCTCAGATGTGTGAGAAGATGTATGCACATCCGAATACACATCCTGGTAATCTGAGACCTCTGCAACCCAAAAATAAAACTGTAAAACAGTGGGTGGCCAAACCAATTGCCACCTACAATGTTATTTACTCTTCCCTCAAGAGTACTGTCTCTGGCTCTTGGTATTTTGATAGTGGGTGCTCTAGGCAGATGACTGGAAACCAAGCAGACCTTCTTGACTATGAAGTGATTAATGAAGGGAAAGTAAATTTTGGTGGAGGTGCTCAAGGAAAAATTGTTGGGAAAGGAACCCTAGATGTCAAGGGTCTCCCAAAATTGCACAATGTGTACCATGTGGATGGCTTGAAAGCCAACCTAATAAGCATCAGTCAACTGTGTGATGATGATCTTTATGTGAAGTTTGATAAGCACTTGTGTGAAGTGTTTGATAAAGATAATAAATGTGTGTTTACTGGTCCTAGATCTGCTGACAACTGTTACCAATTTGGTGACAATTTTTCTTGCCTAAGCTCAAAAGCTAATGATGTCAATCTGTGGCACCAAAAATTAGGGCATGCTAGCTGTAGAACTCTGGAATAACTTCAAAGGTTTGAAGCTATTAAAGGTCTCCCTAAACTGAACTTCAAGAACCCTGATGTCTGTGGTTCATGTCAAAAGGAAAAGCAAACAAAAGCATCACATAAAAAGGTCCAACAATGCTTCACTTCTAGGTGTTTGGAGATGATTCATACTGACTTAATGGAACCTATTGAAGTAGAAAGCTTTGATAGGAAAAAGTATGCCTTTGTGTGTGTTGATGATTATTCTAGGTACACTTGGGTAATGTTCTTAAGAGAAAAGTCAGAAACAATTGGAGAATTCAAGAACTGGTACAAAAGGGTGAGAAATCTTTATGGTCTTAAGACTGTGAGAATTAGGTCGACCGTACTTGAATATGAGAATCAAATGTTTACTAATTTTTGCAATTCTAAGGGAATCACTCATGAGTTTTCTGCACCAATCACTCCACAGCAAAATGGAATTGCTGAAAGAAAGAATAGAACTTTGCAAGAAATGGCTAGGGTCATGTTAAGTTCCAAAAACCTGTCCAAGAAATTTTGGGCAGAAGCTTTGAACACTGCTTGTCACATTGGCAATAGGGTGTTTCTAATGATTGGTAGCACTGTCACTCCATACCAAATCCTCCTTAGAAAGAAGCCAACTGTGAAATATTTTCATGTGTTTGGATGCGTTTGTTATATTCTCAATGATAGAGAATACCTGTCCAAGTTTGATTCAAAGAGTGACAAAGCAATTTTCATGGGCTATTCCACTAATAGTAGAGCTTACAGAGTTTTTAATCTCAAAACTAAGACCATTATGGAATCTGCTAATGTTATATTTGATGACTCACTTGATCTTAACCTCAAGACTGCTGAGGATGATGTTTCAGGTTGCTTACTAGACTGGAAAGATACAGAAACAGGTGCTGGAGAACCAACAGATGCTGCCAGTACTGAAAAACCTGCTGAACCTGATAAGGATGTAACCAAGGATGTGGACACATCTGAACCCACATCTGCTCCCACATCCACTCAAAATCCTGTAACTGAGGATAGTTCCTCTGATTCTAATCAGGATGATGCTCCAGAAGGTAATGTGGATGGGTGTGTGGATAGATCAAAGGATATTCCTTCAAAAATCCAGAAAAACCATCCCACTTCCCAAGTTGTGGGAGATGTGCATGCTCAAGTGAGAACTAGACAAAAGGACAAAGTGGACTATAGAAAGATGGCTGGTTTGTGAAGTTGCTCCTCAGCATACTCCCAGATAAGCTTTTGTTGTTTTGTTTCAAAGATTGAACCTAAGAATGTTGTTGAAGCATTGAAAGATGCTGACTGGATTCTTGCTATGCAAGATGAATTGATTCAATTTGAGAAAAATGAGGTGTGGACTCTTGTCCCTAGACCCTCAAATGGTAATGTCATAGGAACCAAATGGATTTTCAAGAACAAAACTGATGAGCAAGGTGCGATCATTAGAAATAAAGCTAGGTCAGTTGCTCAAGGTTACACTCAAATTGAGGGAATTGATTTTGAGGAGACATTTGCTACTGTTGCTAGGATTGAGTCCATTAGGCTTCTGTTAGCCATTGCTTGTTATCTCAAGATTACTCTTCATCAAATGGATATTAAGAGTGCTTTTCTAAATGTGATATTAAATGAGGAAGCCTATGTTGAACAACCTAAAGGCTTTGTGGACTCCAAGTATCCTAACCATATTTACAAGCTAAAGAAGGCTCTGTATGGGCTAAAGCAAGCCCCTAGAGCTTGGTATGGTAGGTTGACTGACCATTTGCTTCACCTAGGATTCAAGAGGGGTGAGGTTGACAAAACATTATTTGTGAGGAAAAATAAAAAGGAGATTCTTGTGGCACAAATCTATGTGGATGAAATTGTGTTTGGGTCAAACTCTGACCCTATGCTAGCTGAGTTTGTGGATAGCATGACTTTCACATTTGAGATGAGTATGGTAGGTGAGTTGAACTTTTTCTTAGACCTACAGATTAAACAATTCAAAGATGGCATGTTCATCTCACAGTCTAAGTATGCCAAGAATCTTGTAAAGAAGTTTGAGCTTGAACACTCTTCACATCAAAGAACACCAATGGGATATTCCCAAAATTTAAGTCATGATTCTGATGGTGAGAGTGTTGATCAAACACTGTACAGAAGCATGATAGGAAGTCTGCTTTACCTCACTGCAAGTAGACCTGATATTATGTACAGTGTGTGTCTCTGTGCAAGATATCAAGCCAATCCTAAGGTGTCCCATCTGAAAGCCTTGAAAAGAATCATTAGATATGTGAGTGGGACTGTGAACCTAGGACTACATTACTCTAAAGAAACAAACACCAATTTGGTTGGGTACACTGATTCTGATTGGGCTGGAAATAGTGATGATAGGAAGAGTACCACAGGTGGATGTTTCTACCTAGGAAATAACCTTGTGTCGTGGTATAGTAGAAAGCAGAATTGTGTGTCCTTATCCACTGCTGAGGCTGAATATGTTGCCCTTGGAAGTTGCTGCACACAACTACTTTGGATGAATCAAATGTTAAAAGATTATGGATTGAATAGCAAAATTTTGACTGCTTTTTGTGATAACAAAAGTGCCTTGGACATATCTAAAAATTCTGTCCAACATTCTAGAACAAAGCACATTGATATTAGACATCATTTCATTAGAAATCTTGTAGAACAAAAAATTGTGTGTCTGGAATTTGTTGGGACTGAAAATCAATTGACTGATATATTTACAAAGGCATTAGATTTGGAGAGATTTTCCTCCTTGAGGAAGTCTCTTGGTTTGTGTGATATCTAAGGTTGTGAGCACAAATGTGTCTCACATCCTCTAACACATCTGTATATTAGATTAACTGAAAAAAAATCAAAAAAATCAAAAAAAAATCAAAAATCAAAAAAAAAAAAATAATAAAATAAAAATATATCATGCATTAGCACGAAATTTCTCAGTGTGGTCACTAGTGACTCTTCATCTTTGACATTATTTTTGATCACTTAATTGTGAGCACTTCCTGTTCATGTCATCTTTTGATGACTTGATATAACCTTCCTAGGTATCTCACAGTGGATGCAATAAAAAGAAAAATTATATGTGAGAAACAGCTGCTTCACCCTTAGTATGAAGCCAGATCATTGTGATCAAGTGATTTTCATAAGAAAACTTGAAATCAAAACTTGACAAGATCATTGGGAAAAAGGGCAATCTTTGGGATCAAGTAAAGTGAAAGCTACTCACAATTCAAAAATCCACAACAAAAAATTGGTGGATGCATCCTAGAGGCTGTGCAGATTGGATTATTGCTCATTGACTTTTTGTGATCTAAATATGTCCCCAAATGTGACTCACATCCTATGCCACATCCATAAGCTGAGAATTTTTTCATCACCTGTGTGTTTGCATCATGCTAGGTATACTGCATTTTTAGGACATATAGGAGCTTTATAAATATACTAGTTAATTAATTTTATTTCTTAATTCATTCTTTGATTTTATAGGTTTTTGATCTCCAATATCTCTCATGAAAGAAAAAGGTGTGTATCATTCCTTGTTTGAAAAGGTTGGAAAATTCGATTGAGATTCCTTTTTAATAAAGATATGGCTGAATTATTTTTGTTTCCATAAAAATCTATCAAAATCTTGTTTTATTTTGATCCCCTATTTCTTCGAAGGTGGTTGTATGTGGTAATCTCAAAGGTTTCTAGCCGTTGGAGGACTCCTAAGGTATTTGGGTTATGTGAGACCTTTTTGGAGAAGGATTCCAAGTTTCAGTTGAAAAGGGGGAGCTGTGAGTATTAATTAACCCTCACATCCGTCCCATCCCCCATAAACCCTTGCTAAAACCTTTTGTTCTTCCTTCTTTTTGCACACAATCTCACACACATTGCAATTAATTCCTTGTTACTGTTCAACCTAACCCCAATCTTTAGTTTAAATGGCCGATCATACTCACATTCGTGAAGAAGATGTGCTTGACGCCGAACCTATTGCTGTAGCTAAAGGAGAAGCCACCATTGTTGTCAACCCTGCAATTTCACAATTTCTTGCTGAAATTCCACCTCCATCATCCTCGTCTAACTCTTCAATAGAAGCTTCACCTGCCAAATCACCTACATTGGAACCCCTTTCTGTTCCAACTGCATCTGAAAATTCTAAAGCTCCAACCTCTCCGGTTATACAACCATCGGTTGTCGCCCCTGTTCCCCCCTCTGATGAACCTTCTTCTACCAAAAAGAGGAAGCTTACTACAGTAAAACCCCTGAGCCATGCTGTAATTCCTGTGCCCCAACGCATTCTACGTCGATCGCATAGGGTTAGGAAGCTGTCAGAGTCTGACAAGGCTAAGAACTTGAAGAAGTCTGGTGGCAAGCCCTCTACCGCCATAACTCTCAAAGAGGTAATTGCCCCTTTTGTTAGAACTAGGGCTCAATCTGCAATTCCTCCTCCCTCAGTTGATGCCCCTGTTATTGCTCCTTCTATAGTTGCTTACCATGCTGAACCCATTGATCATGTTCCATCGTCTCCTATTAAGCTATCTGATCCCATTATCCCTATTCCTGCTCCTACTCCTGTTGATGATGCTCCTGTCCCTGAGGATACAAATCCTGTTGATGATTCATCTGTGTTTAGTGATGAGGAGCCTTTAGCAAATATTTTGATGGAGTTGAAAGGAAAGAAAAAGGTGGCAGCTACTGACCTAGAGCCCATTGAAGAAGAAGCTTATGAATCTGAGTCTAGCTATGATAGTGATGATACTGCCTCAGATGTCAATTTCAAGCTATGGAAAGATGATCTTGAACAAGAGAAAGAGGACCAAGAAAAGGATACCTCTTCTGGTGATGAGACAGAGGTGGAATCTGTCAAAGAACAAGCTCCTGCAAAGGATGTGTCTGAAGATGTGCACACATCCAAACGCACATCCACCAGAAAGAAGGCTGATAAGGGTACTTCTTCAACTCTTTCCATTACTCCTGCCCCTAAACCCTTTTCTAAGAAATTTTTATCCAAGGATGCCTCTGTAAGGTATGATCTAATTTCTAATAAGGCTTTTATTGTGGAGATGAAAAGAGATAGAGAAAATTTCTTTAAACTAGGTATGGATAAATTCTTTGAAGAGAGGCTTGTTTTTAACTGTGGATCACCCTCTCCCATTCTTTCCTAAGATGGTGTATGAATTTTATGCCAACTTGACCAAAGGGTTAGATAAATGTTACTCATCTCCCCTCTCTGTCTATGTTAGAGAAAAATTTGTCTCCTTTTCCCCTGCTGTGATTAATGATTTTCTTGGCTTGGATGATACTTTGGATCAGCTGGTTGCTATTTCTGATGAAGAACTTGTGTCTGCCATCACTCATGGCAAAGTAACCACTTGGCCTATCAAGCCGAAAAATTTGGGAAGTGGTTCTTTATCCTCCCTTTACTGTTTTTTCCATTATATTCTTGTTGCCAACCTTTGCCCCTCAAATAACAAGACCTTTGTGACTAGGGTGCAAGCTGATTTACTGTATAGGTTGGGCATTAATAGAAATATCAATTTTGGAGATTTTATTTTTAGGAAAATTTGTGCTTATGGAGAGTCACCCTCTAAGAAGTGGTCTTTAACCTATTCCTCTCTAATCTCTCAAATTCTGATTGCAAATGGTGTTAAGCCTGAGAAAAATGAAGATAAGGTTGAAAAATTTGATTTGTTTAAGGAAATCAAAACCCTCCTAGATCCTAAGCAAAGATATGTTGATCTCCCTTTGGGTGTTGTTCCTGAAATTTCTATGCCAGATGTAGACACAACTGAACCCACATCTGAAGATCCTTTTGATGCTCAAATGAAGGATTTGGATGCTGAAATTGCAGTTGTTGAATCTCATTCCTCTGCCTTATCTGATCAACTTCAAGCCTCCATTTCTCATGCCAATAATCTCAAGGCCCTTAAGGATAGACTCCTCAAATGGCATGCTAAACTTTCTGCTCAAAAAGGGAAAGATGAAGAAGCTGTTGCTGCTACTGGTGACAAAGTTTGGGATACTGCTGCTGGCTGAAAGAGCTGGGAACTCTAAATTAAGGGGGAGAAGTTTTTTTAGAAGACTTTTTAATAGTTGTTTTTGATGGTTATTAAGACAATTTTAATTTCTGCTTTAGTTTTTAGTTTTAAACAATAGGTTGTAATAACTTTAATTAGGATGTTGGTTGTTTTGTTTTTGCTTTTTTTTTTAACTGCTGCTATTCTGCTCTAACTTGTTCTATGCAGTTTTATGTGTGAATGTGTATACACATCTGAACACACATCCATTCAGGAGAAATTATGTTTATATTTTTATCTATATTCTGTGGTCACAAAATGTGATGTCTATAAATCTTTGATTTTGACCAGAAAGTTCAAAATAGGGGGAGATTGAAAGCGTGAGCTTTTGGGAACAAATTCTTATTTTCTTATTTCAAAAGACTTCTATTATGGTAAGAAGATTTTGGAACTTTCATGAAAGATTTATTATTGTCCTACTTACTAGGACATTGTAAATAAAGTAAATATCTTTTATTTATGTACATAGTTTTATATTAGGACTAACCTACTAATATTCTATTTATTTGTGAGTGTGTTTATGTTTTCATATAGGAAAAGAAATTTCACAAAGGAAGATGTTGATTACATGAAGATCTTCTCCATGGTGCATTATAAATACAAGGCATTCAGCACAAGAAAAGCTACGGAATTTACGAGAGAAAATCACTTATTCTTCATAGTTTTCGACAGTGTGTATTTAGGTTGTGAGTGAAGGTTGTGCCTTACATCCGTAACTCACATCTAGCTTTTCATGGAGTTCTTTGTTTTACTTCTGACTAGAATATATCCTACTTGGAAAAGGGGAGTTGTTCTTGTCGTAGAAGGTAATTAGAACTCATTTAGTATTTTAGTATTTTAGTTTTTCACTTATTTGTTTTTGTAAGCAACAAAAGTTTTTATAGTGAAAAGTTTTTTGGGCGTAAGCCTAGTTTGCTGATCTCACAGATCAGTAAGCGTAAATAATTCTTGAGTTATTGTTTTTAATTTGCTTTATTCCGCTGCATTATCTGTGAATGTGTGGACAGTTGTGAGACACATCTGTACTCACATCCGTTATCTGTTGGGTGATTAAAGTTTCCTAGCTACACAAAACTTTCATTTTATCTCTCATCCCACATGGTCAGTTTGAAATATCAGAAAACAGACATTCGTCTGTCCAGAAATAATTAACAAAAAAGAAAAACCTTTAAAAAGTAGGGAAGTATGTCGGTCTCATGAGGGGAATCTCCTTCGCCTGCGGTGACTTTATAAATGTGTACAAAAAAACCCAATTATTTAAAACTTATAAAGTTTATAGACTTTATAAATGTACTGTCTGCATATTAGTACTTGCGTTAGTGTATATTATGTGTATTTGTGTGCTGTCCACATGTTCTGTTTCCCCATGGTTTTTGTGGAGTCAGCTACTACTTCTAGGTAGAAACTGGGGAAGTCTTTATTTTAGAAGAGGGTGTATTTGTTATAGTATACGTGTACTTCATAATTCCCGAAGGATAGTCTCGTTTCGACTTTGAGGGTCAACTTGAACTTAAACCAAGAATTTTCAAAAAAAAAAACTAATAAAATTTAAAAACTGTTAGTGCCATTAATTATGAAAAGTTTCTTGGAAGAATGATCATAACAAGTACCGAAAGAATCAGACTTCCGTATCCCAGCATTGCCCCATAACTAAATACAAATTCTCCTAATAACAAGTACTTCCTCCGTCTCAAAATGAAAAAAAATCAAATTTTATCCCGATCATTTTGATCATTTTGGGACAGGGGTTGTACAAAAATCAAGTTTTCTTGGGTCAATAATACCGATAAACAGCTCAGCTGTTGATGCTATAACAAAGACAGAGCCTCCAACTAGAAATGGCCAAAAGATACCGAGAACTGAACAGCTCCAAGTCAGTTCCCATTCAGAGTCCACCTCAGTAGCACGTACCATGTCTATCTTCTTGATATTATGTTAATGCCCGGCCGATACGAATATTCTTATAAACATTAAACAAACGATATACTCTTTCCGTCCCTGCAGAAGCAGAAGCTTCCCACTTTTTTCAAATCACACAAATTAAAAAAATAGGTGGGAAGAAAAAATGTTGTGAATATAATAGTGAATTAGGAGAGAGAATTAGTGAAGGAAATAATAAATTTAAAAAGTGTTAAGTGAGTGTAATGGTGAATTAGGAGATGAAATGAGTGAAGAAAATAGTAAAAAAAATTTGCCAAAAAAAAAAAAGTAAAAGCTTTTAACGAAACACCCAAAATAATAAAATGGAAAGCTTCGACGACGGAAACGGAGTACATGAAAGCATATTATACGTACCATTATTGGAGTTTGGCCCTTTCCATATGGGTCCTGCATAGTTCGTCCTGATCATGAGTAGTTGTCAGAAACACAGCACCCAGACAGACTAGATGACAACTGACGAGTTCTAATCGTATTTGATCTCTGCTGATTGGTTAGATCTTGTGTTATCATATTGAATAAAATTGATTATAATTTTAACGTTTTGAAGAAGTGGTCATTTACAATCTCATCCCACACATTCTTTATTATTTATTATTATGTTGAAAAAATATGTTGTGTGCGAAAGAAATTATTTATTTTTATTGAACAGTATAAGCTGAGATCTGAATATGGGCTTGCTCGAGCTGGGCTCAAAAGGATTGGGTCATAAACATAATCAAATAATACAAGTGTTATGGCCGAGGAACGTCTTCCTCGTATGCCGAGGAACATTCACCTCGGCCTTATATCTTCATACTTGGCTCGTCATATGCCGAGATATCAAAAATGACGAGGAACGAAAAGTTCTTCTCTCGGCATTTAATCATAGTACGAGAAGACAAAATCATTTATCCCAGCATATCCACATGCCGGCCAACCACCAAATGACGAGGAGGCAAAATCATGTATCTCGGCTTGTATGCAAATGTCGAGATAAAATATTCTTGCTCCTCGGTGTTCCGGCTAGCTGATTACACAGTCCTTATCAAACAAGGATTCTACAGGCTTGATCCAATCAGGATTACAATTACCAACTTCCATTCAAGTCAAACAATGATTCCTTAACAAGATATAATTCTCTTGGAATTATACCTTATCTCTTGACAAGTTCACTTCAACATGGATTCTATCAATCCATCCCTATAAATACAAGCCCCATGACTCATTATTTGATACGTTACTTTTTACAATACAGAAACTCTGTCAATTTAGTTTCTCACATACAAACTGTGAACTTACTCTCATGCCGGAGGGCCTTTAGCCGGATCCGCCCCGGCTTAGTTTACGTGTTTTCTCTTATTTTCAGGTCTTGCAATCACCGGAGCATTCATCGCTTGGATTTAGGCTGATTTGACGATTTTGACATCATCAAGTGGTTCCATTGCCGGGAAATCGATTCAAACACCCTTTGTTTGGCCTGGAAAAGTCGCCTGAAGCCTGTTTTTTGCCGGAAAATTTCTAGTTTGAACGAAAATTTCTGTTCCGTTTGGGCTCTGTTTTTGAATCATTGGATTCTAAAAAATTCGGCCGAAATCTGCAAATTTGCGTCTGAAGCGAATTTTTGGCCTGAATTTTTTGTGTTGGAAAAATCACAATTGGCTGTTTGTTTGTGGTCAAAATTTGCCTTGATTTTGGCCATAAATTTGGATCTATTGGAAATAGTGATTTTTGGGAAATTTGCACTTGGTAATTTGTTGTTGATTCGCAATGGACGGACAATTTACAAGTGTAACCGCTGAGGACCAAACCCAAGTTAACGGGGTTAACACAGGAGCCGAGGAGCTGCCTCCTCCTCCTCCTCTACCTCAGCCAGACGGCCCCCCGCCTCGCCGCTGACTCTGCGCTCCAGGGTCGGGCGAATGCCGAAAAGGAGAGGGCGCGGGCTTCCTCGTCCTACTCGTCCCGTGGGAAGCGGGTGGGAAGGAAGAAGAAGGCAAAGAAGAATGCCGACGCCGGTCAATCGGGGAGGAACTCGGCCCGTTGACCAGACGCTCTTTGCTACATAAACAAATGTAGACATTGCAAAGGATGTATGAGACACAGGCTGCTCTTTTGCAATTGGACCCAGACCATTCCATGGCTGAGTTTATGTTGCCGTCAATGGGCAACCCTCTTGGAAGGGAGCAAGGCGAACGACGAGGTCCTCCCCTCGATCCAGCATTACCATCTAAGCAAGCCCCCCGAGAACCTACCCGTCCTCGGCATGACAGTAAGAAGAAGGATCAGGTGGGTGACCTAAGAAGTCACTTAATTCCTAGGGAAGATGAAGTAAACTCCAGGGACCTAAGGACGAGACTCAGCTTGAACAGGCGCCTGTCCCCTGCTCGTCTCGTCATGGCACCTAAGCGTCCCGCGTCACCTCGATCTCGTCGACCAGATTCTCCTCGACCCCGTCGAACAGATTCTCCTCGACATCGTCGATCGGATTCTCCTCGTCCTCGGCACCGAGAGTTTGTGCGGCCTAGAACTCCCGAGCCGTATAGAATGATATTGGGTGGTCACGACTTGGGACAAAAGAAAGACAGAGCGCCATCTAAGAGACGTGACAGCCACCGAAACGACGAGGGACACAGTAGGGTAAATGGTCACCCTAAAGATAAATCCACCCGCAGCTCCCAACGAAGCACTCGCTCAAGCAGTGATAAGGGAATGGAAACGAAACAATGGGAAATATTGAAACAAAGGCTGGATGACATGGAGATGGGAAAGATGTTTGACGATGACGACTTTGACTGGGCAACTCGTCCATTCTCCCGAAGGATCACTGAAGCACCACCAAATCCACACTTTAAGGTACCAAACTTTGAAAAGTACAACGACACCACTGACGCAAAAGACCACGTGCAAGGTTTTGAACAAACCATGAATCTCCTCACCACTGCTGATGACATGCTCTGCAAAGCTTTCGCGAGCACCTTCTCCGGAACAGCCTTGACCTGGTTCCGTGAGCTTAAAAGAGGTTGCATCGATTCTTTGGAGGGGCATGAGGAGAATGTTCTTGGACCACTTTGCCGCTTGGTAAGAGGAAGATGAGATTGGCCGACCTGGCCAACATCGAGCAAGGAAAGGGAGAGACCACCCTCATTACTACAATAGGTTACGAAAAATGGCGGACCGAGGTTGAAGAGAGCCTCGCGACGGGGAAGTCATTGTTTGTTTCAACTCTGGGTTAAAATTTGGTCCCCTCATTTATGAACTCTCAGCCCGAGAACCTAAATCCAAGTCCGAGTTATACAAGGTGGCTTATGCCATTTCCATGGCCGAGGATAAAACAAAGAAAAGAGGATCGGACAAGACGGAACCGGAAGCGGGCGCACGCGCCGAGTGAAAATGGGAACGGTAAAGGCTCCAAGGGGAAGAACGAGAACAAGAGGCCACAAAGAGAAACCCGAGGTGTTCACCCCCTAACCAAACCCATTTCGAAATCATGCGGCTAGTAAATCTTCCACCTCCCAGTCCACTAAGTGATAAACCAAAGTACCCTCGTGACGCTTCAAAATACTGTGATTTCCACAAAGACAACGGCCACACCACGGATGGCTGTTGGGCCCTCAAGAGGATAATACAACGGTGGGTCGACGAGGGAAAGCTGGACCGCTATGTCATGAAGAAGGATGGAAAGCGGAAGCGAAAGGAGGAGGAAAGTGAAGATGACGACAAAAGTGAAGACGGAGAACGTAGGCCTCCCAGGGCCAAATTGCATGTGATCCGTGAAGAAGTTACTTCCACCGTAAAGGCGAGGGACCGAGATCCATGAACCAAGCAAAGTGTACCACATGCCCGCTTGGATTCATAAGGCGGAAGAGGTCATCGCTTTTCACCCAACGAATCGCGGGAGGAGCCGTGCTTTCCGTGAACAACCCTTGGTGATAAAGGGTCGAATTGACAATGTGGAATCGAAAAGATTACTTGTGGACACGGGGGCCTCCCGTGACATTCTGTATTATTCCGCTTTCCAACAGATGGGGTTGAAAGACACTGTACTGGAACCATATCATGGTAGGCTAGAAGGATTCACCAACCATAAGGTTGGAGCTAAGGGGACCGTGGAACTAGAACTTGAAGTCGGTGAACATCCCTTCCTAGCCAAAGCCACAGTCAATTTCGTAGTCATGGATTTGACTAGTGATTATCATGCAATCATAGGCATTCCAAGTCAAGCTAAACTTGGGATGGTAGCCTCCCTTTCCCACCAACGAGTTAAATTCCCCACTCGTGCTGGAATTGGATGTATGAGGGCAACCCCTAAAGACTTCTTGGAACATGTCGTGAAGAGCAGAAAGAAATCCAAGAGTGTGGAGATAGATACCCCCGAGGAAAACATCAAGATCTCAAAGTCTCAGAAAACCACCGAAACTAGCTCCAAAATGAGCTATATCCGTGAGGTGCCTGATGAGGAGAAAGAGTCTATGGTCCAAGAAATTGCAGAGGACCAAGGCATAGTTCCGCCCGTCTCCGAGGAAGATCCTATTCTCATCAACGGCCAGAACTCGGGGGTCAACCATGACCTAGGGAAGGTCAATCTTCCCGATGTTGATAAACTTATGGAGGAAGAAGGCCTCAATGTGAACGACAACGAAGGGAGGAGAATTAGAGAAATTATTATCGAGTCTCTAGAATTTCGAGACGGTCCCGAAATGAAGCCTCGTAGATGAGCCGGAAGAGGTAGTCATCAATCCTGACTATCCTGAACAAAAAATTAAACTCGGGGGCCAACTATCTCCAGAAGAGAAAGAAAGAATCATCTCCCTCTTGAAAAACAGTCTTGACGTCTTTGCTTGGAGAGTCGAAGACATGAGGGGGATCAATGAAGAAGTATCCCTCCACCGCCTAGAAGTTGATCCTTTCGCGAAAACCATCTCCCTGCATAAGGAGAAACTTTGCAAGGGACAAGGAGGAAGCTATTAAGGAAGAGGTGCGTGGTTACTTAGCGCCGGAATAATTCGTGAAGTCAAGTACCCCGTTTGGTTGGCCAACGTAGTTATGGTGAAGAAGCAAAATGGGAAGTGGCGTATGTGTATAGACTTCACCGATCTCGAACAAGGCTCGCCCCAAGGACAAATGCCTATCCTCTCCCTGCACTGACAAGTTGGTTGACTCCATTGCTGGATACCGAACTCTCAGCTTCCTAGATGCCTATTCAGGCTATCATCAGATAAAAATGGCGAAAGAGGACATCGAGAAGACGACCTTCCAAACACCTGGGAAATTATCACATCAGCGATGCCCTTTGGGCTCAAGAACGCGGGTGCCACGTACCAACGAATGGTGAACAAAGTATTTGAAGCTCAAATAGGTCGCAACATGGAAGCTTATATTGATGACATGGTCATAAAGACCAAGGAGGGCAGTCACGCTCCTGACCTGGAAGAGACAATTAACAACCTCCGAGCTAATAACATGAAGCTGAATCCAAGCAAGTGCGTATTTGGAGTAACGGCGGGAAAGTTCCTAGGCTTCATGGTATCTCAAAGGGGAATAGAGGCCAACCCTGAAAAAATCAAGGCACTCATCGACATGAAGAAACCTAACACCATCAAGGAGGTTCAAAGATTAAATGGAAGAATAGCGGCCCTTGGAAGATTCATCGCCAAATCTCGCCGAAAAGTCACCGCCCTTCTTCAAGGTATTCAAGGGTACCAAGAGCTTCTCCTGACTCCCGAATGCTCAAGCATTCCTCCCGTTGAAGAAGTACTGGGTTCCCTCCTCGCTCGCCAGTCCGACTATCGGTGAGATGCTATATGTCTTCCTAGCTGCCACTGATCATGCTGTCGCAGCTGTCCTAGTTCGGAATGACGAAGGAATTCAGAAGCCCGTCTACTATGTCTCTAAGGCACTGTCCGACGTGGAAAGCAGATACTTTAATGTGGAGAAGATAGCGTACGCGCTAGTCATTGCATCAAGGAAATTACGTGCCTATTTTTCTGCACATCCTATCACCGTCTATACGAATGAACCATCAAGAAGATATTACATAAGTTGGACGGCTCCGACGCCTCCTTAATTGGTCCATCGCTCTCACCGAGTTTGATATCACCTACCAACCAAGGAAGACCCTCCTGGCACAGCCTTTGGTTGACTTCATGGTCGAGACTGCCTTTATGGGCGAGCATCTCCCCACCTCCCTAAGCAAAACGCACCTGAGGAAAAAGACTCTCCCATCAACTCCCATCCAACCGCTGGATCCTCGTATACTGACGGATCAGCTACAAAAGAAAGAAGCTGAGCCGAGTTGTACTAGCAAGCCCGAAAGGAGCGTACACTGTGCAAGACGCTATCCGTTTCAAGTTCCCTGCCTCAAACAATCAAGCAGAATATGAAGCTCTGATATTTGGTATTGAGTTGGCCTCCTTCTACGGAGCAACTAAGGTGGCGGCTTTCTGTGACTCCCAACTCGTTGTCAAACAAGTAAAGGGAGAGTATAACACCCAAGACCCCACCCTTGCCAAGTATAGAGACCTGGTTCTGGACATGACAAAGAAGATGGAATTTTTCGAACTCAAGCAAATGGGCAGGGAAGATAACCAAGTCGCAGATGTTCTATCCAAACTAGCAACCATGGACGTGTCTACATCTAAGACCAGTCCATATGTAGTTTATGTCGAAGAACCTGCGTATGAAAGACTACAAGTCATACTCCTAGACGAAGAGGAGAGATGTTGGATCGATGACTACATTGAGTACATTGAGAAGGAAAAACTCCCTGAGGATGAAGCTCAAGCTAAGCTTATCAAGAAGAGGTCCCCAAGGTTCGTTGTGATGAATGGAGCCCTCTACCGAAGATCTTTCACGAAGCCCCCGCTAAGGTGTGTCTATCCCAAGGAAATTGAGAACCTCTCTAAGGCGTATACATGAAGGTGTTTGCGGCGGACACCCGGGGCCGTAACCTTAGCCGACAAAATCATATCGCTAGGTTACTACCGGCCAAACCTAAGTGGAAGACGCGCACGCCTACGTTAGAAAATGTGACAAATGCCAAAGATTCTCCGACATTCCTAGACTACCGCAGCCTGAACAAACACTTGTGATACCTACGCGGCCGCTGATATGCTGGGATCGACATCATCTGACCCTTCCCTCCCGCCCGTGGTAATTGCAAGTACGTCATAAGTAGCTGCTGATTATTTCTCCAAATGGATAGAAGCAAAGGCATTGGCCAAGATAACGGAAGAGAACGCAATCAACTTCGTCCACGACAACATCTCGGTGCAGATTTCGCCTTCCACATACAATTGTCTCCGATCATGGACTACAATTTTCTACAAAGATTCACTACGTAGTTGGGAAGAGTCAAAGTCCGCCATGCAAAGTCCTCGCCAGCGCACCCCAAGGCAACGGCCAAGGTAAGCCGCCAATAAACCGGTCCTAACCGCCCTTACCAAGAACCTCGAGGGACGCGAGGGTAGATGGTCGGGACGAACTTCCCTAGCCTTACGGGATGTTTCGCACAACCACCCGGGGCCAACCGGGAAACCCCATTCGCACCGACCTTGGTTCTCGAGGCTATGGCACCAGCTGAGATGGCCATCCCCACTGTGAGAAACTCCCACTATGATGAGCGAGTCAACAAGGTTAATAGGCTCTTAAACCTAGATCTGATAGATGAAAAGCGACTAGCTGCACAAATGAGGATGGAAAATTACAAACAAAGAACCAAGGCATATCATGACAAGAGGGTCATCAGAAGAGTATTCCAAGTTGGCGATTGGGTACTTAGAAAAATCGAGGCAACCGGCTCCAAGGCGTAATGTAACAAGCTCTCCCCAAACGGGGAAGGCCCCTATATCATCACTCAAGTCATTCGAGAAGGGACCTACAGATTGAGAACCAAGGAGGGGAAAGATCTCAAGCATCCGTGGCACTCCGACAACCTTAGAAAATATTATCACTAGTCTAGTTTATTTTGCAGTAGATTAGTTTCTTGTTTCCTGTCTTTTGTTTTTTAGTTGATAGGATTGCAGTTCGATGTAATCACATTTCAGTCTTACGAAAGCAGTTTCTTCCAACATGCAAAGCAACTATCAACTCTTCACACCAACACCAGAAGATGAGGATCTTATCCCCGACTCTTCAAAACATACACCTTATGTCTTGACAAGGGTCCGCCTTGACTCAACGACTATAGGTTCCCAACGGCCTAGACCGAGGGTCCTCCTTGGCCTAATGGCTTACATCCTAACAAGGGTCCGCCTTGATTCAGGATTACAAACATGACAGCCAAGACTGAGGGTCTTCCTCAGCCTAATGGCTTACCTTACATCCTAACAAGGGTCCACCTTGATTCAGGATTACAAGTATCACAGTCAAAGCCGAGGAGTCCTTCCTCGGCCTAATAACTTACCTAACGTCAAGACAAGGAAACACCTTGTCACTACGACTAGAAGGCATCACGTCTGAAACCTGTGCATGAGTCATCTTCCTCGGCATAAGGAGACGAAAAAGAAGAAATCACCCAACAGTCAAAGCCGAGGAGTCCTTCCTCGGCCTATATGACTTAGAGTACAGTCGAAGCCGAGGAGTCCTTCCTCGGCCTATATGACTTAGAGTACAGTTAAAGCCGAGGAGTCCTTCCTCGGCCTAACCACTTGCTCAACAAATAGGGAACAAGGGACCCTCCTCGGATCCCACCTTCACAAATCTGGTGCCTATGCCTAGCATACGGAAACACAAATAAGCAAATTAGTTGAAAGAATATGAATTAAGACAAAAGGGTTTTTTCATTGATATGCAAAGAAAGTACAAATCCTACCGCCTATTACAAAAAAGAAAAGAAAGGAAAACCTATCCTAAGTCTGCTGCCTGTCATTGAAAGGCTTTTCTAGCTACTGCTCCGTGATGGTACCGGGGGGAGGAAGAACGGCTTGTTCAGCTTGGGCATCAGTCTTCTCGGCCTCTACTCCCCCGGCCTCGGCATCCATATCCTCGGACTCCCCCTCATCCTGAATCGCCTCCACCAGGGCTTTGATATTGCTGGGGACGACAGGGGCTGGCCTCCACACTTCTCGGCATGCTCGAGCATCTTTCGCGGCTATCACTTCTAAGTTGTACTCAGAGAATGGAACCAAGTGGTGGAGGGCTCTAGCTTCCTCGGCATATTGATCCCGGCAAATCATCATGGCCAACTTGTTAATGTCCAATCCGGTGGAGGGGTCAGCCAAGATGCTACGGGCAAGGTGGAGATACCCGTCCTCGAACATGGTTGTCGTCTTCTCATCGACGGCATCCTGGAAGGTTGAGCTAGCCAACATGGCGTCTTGAAAGGCGTAGCCGGCCTTGAATCGGGCAACAACCTCCTCTTCCCTATCGTAAGGGTGGCCTCAAATCCTCGGCATTTGGCTTGCCTTCCTCGGCCCTTGTTCGACCTCGGCCTTAGCCTTTTTCGCCTCCTCTACCTCAAAGATTTTCAGCCTGAGTTGCTCCTCGATTTATCCCGGCGTCCTTGGCCTCGAGCACAAGCTTCCTCGCTCTCTTCACTTCGGCCTCAACCTCGCCCGAGCAGCTCAAGCTCGGCCTCTGCCTTCAAGAGCTCGGCCAAGTTAGCCTCTCTGGCTTCACTTGTCTTCAGAGCCTTAGCTTCGCAACTTGCTTCTCTTAGGCCTTCGCCAAGACATTCTCATATGCCGCAATGCCGACCGCAAAATGAGTTTGTGTTAAAACCTTGAAACAGCACAAATAAAATCAAATAAGTTAAAAAGAGCGAGATAACTACCTCGCAAGCATGAGTCCCTTTGCGGCAGAGCAAGTTATCCCCGCTTCGCTTCTCCTTTACCAACTTATCATAAGCCGCCTCATCCATAGCCCTTTCGATAGGAGCTTGCCAACCTCATCGATGACGCTTCCTGTCTTGCAAAGGAAGGCCCGTTAGACGAGGGACATTTTCCACCATGAGCCGAGCAAGCTTCTCTGCACGCCCGAGTTTCTGCGGCCTGATGGTCAAGGGAGGAGGAGCCTCAGATTGGAAGTCCCACCTACGGTTGCCCGCTTAGCCGCAGCTCCTCAAGACTAGCAGCTCGGGCTCTTTCGGGAGCCGCATTTCCTCGGGACAAGGTTGGCCTCCTCGGCCCCACCTCCTGCCTCGCAGGAGGGTTAGGCCCATCCCCGCAATTGGCTCACCCGCTCTCTGATGCCGCCTCCTGCATTAACTTCCTCATGCAGCTGAGGGAAGGGAATGATCACCCCGAGCGCTTAGTACGAGGTTACGAGCATTCGCTTCTTCCCTCCTCTGTACCAGGCCTGACTTCTTGCTCTGTTTCCTCTTCTGTTTTATCAACTCCATGGGACTTAATCTCTGCATGGTTAGTGCTGCTTCTTCTTCAGGGGTTAAAACTGCAAAGACGAAGAAGAAATGATCAAGTACGAGCAGAGGAAATAAACATGCAAAAATTACAAAGTATTTAAAGAGTTAAATATTTACATCCAACAACGTCTATTTCTTCCAGACATTGGTTTAGGGGACGGGTCTTGCACCTCAGACAATCCGCGTGAAATACAAGGCCGGGGTATAGCGTCCAATCGTTAAAATGCCTTCCTCTTTTAACGGTGACGAGGGGAGCTACCCCGTCCTTCTTCCCCGGCATCAGACCTGCCTGGATGTAGTAGTGATTAGAAGACTCAATTTTCGTCCAGTCGAGGAGCCCTACCTCGGCAAATGCTTCTAAACGCTTGATCAAAGCCTCGTCCACTCATATTGCCGGACAGACTCGATGAAGTTCGAGCCTTGCTGTGGGATTGAAATTCCCAACCTCGCGACTCTCAACCCTAATAACATGGTTATCCCACTCGCAACTTTGCTAGACATGGGGAGAAGCAAATGGGTTTCTTGGGTGAACTCCTAATAACGAGGAGCCAACTTTCCTTGACAAATTGGACCATGTAAAAATGCCGAAAAGCTCCCATGGTCGGCTCAAAACCCAGACTACGACAAAGGACGATGAAGCTAACAAGAACCCTGGCACCATTAGCTCCTAGCATGGCCGGCACCGCCCTCACATCATCCAAAAATTCATTAATAAAGGGGTCCAAAGGAAGACGGAGCCCCTGTTGAAATTGCTTGAAGTAGAAGTGTACACAGTCTTCATTGTAATAGAAGCTTTCCTCCTCCTTCTTGGTTTGAAGGTCAAGTTTGCCCATATAAGTTAACTTATATTCGGCCCTGTCTATCCCGTACGAAGAATATAATTTTTCGAGCATGGGATCCCCGACCTTTGGAGCCCTCTCCCGTTGTTTTCCTCGGCTTCCTTCTCCTCGGCCTCCCCTTCTTCGGACCAGGCGGCCGTCAACTTGGGCACCTTCCATAAAGGCGTCAACGATGTGGGTGGACGAGGAGGTCTCTCCTTTTCCCGTCATATCTGCATAAAGACGAGGAGACAAAGTTAGTTACCTCGTCAATGGCTGATTTATGACGGGGAAGGGAAATTCCCCTCCTCATCATTTCATAAGGCCGAGGAGGGAGCCTTACCACTCAGACTCTCACGCATTTCACGATCTGAGGCCGGGTAGAATAGTTCGATGTGCTCCATCATCTCGTCCCTATCCTCAAAAACTAAAATATTGGGAGAATCGAACGCAATCCTATCTATTCTTGTGGAATCTGGGTATTGAAGAAACATCCGAGTTCGACCATAACCTCTCAACTTCTTGCTTATTTCATCCAGGGTGAGCATCAACCATGGACCTCTCTCCCTACGATAAACCCTCAGATTGCCGGTGTGGTATCCATAACGGAATCGGGGAGAATGGTCCCAAGAACGAGCCATTTCTAAGGGGAATCAAAAATTAAAGGGGGAGTTCATTCAATATTCAAAGACATTCATACAAAATTCAAAAAAATTCAAAGATTCGAAGTGTTTGAAAGCTAAAAGCAAAAAAATCATGAAGAAAAGCTTCGTTCTTCAACAATAGCGGTTCACTGTTCTTGGCAAATTCAAAATTGTTCCTAAAAACCCTAGAAAATGTAAAAACGTGAAAGGAATGTGTAAAAGGGGAGATATTTCATACCTAAATGTGAAGGAATGGCCGGAATCGCAACAGAACGGAACTTCGCCGGAATAATCGAGCTCGCCGGAAATTGGGATTGGAGGTTGCTGTGATTCGCCGGTATATCCCTTGCAATATGCTCTCAAATACTTGGGGTATGTAAAGGTTTAAATGAAAGGTTTTTATCTTTTATACTCCACCAATCCGGGTCAACCCGTGGGTAAATCATGTAAACGGGTTTGGCGCCCCCAAAATTAAATGCTGGTAACGATTTTCAAGACGTGACAAGACTGGGGGCCCACGCGTAATCATCATGGTAATTAACCGTCAGATAACGAAGAGGCGCCGAGGACACGTGTCAAAACCTGTTCGTATCCCATTAGTCGAGGACGAGATGACTTTCTCCTTGTCCTATGCCGAGCTAGAAAGTCGGGGGCCACTGAACAGTATAAACCGAGATACGAACATGGGCATGCTCGAGCTGGGCCCAAAAGGATTGGGCCATAAACATAATCCAATAATACAAGTGTTATGGCCGAGGAACGTCTTCCTCATATGTCGAGGAACATTCACCTCGGCCTTATATCTTCATACTTGGCTCGTCATACGCCGAGATATCAAAAATGACGAGGAACGAAAAGTTCTTCCCTCGGCATTTAATCATATTACGAGGAGACAAAATCATTTATCCCGGCATATCCACATGCCGGCCAACCACCAAATGACGAGAAGGCAAAATCATGTATCTCGGCTTATATGCAAATGCCGAGATAAAATATTCTTGCTCCTCGCTGTTCCGGCTAGCTGATTACACAGTCCTTATCAAACAAGGATTCTACAGGCTTGATCCAATCAGGATTACAATTACCAACATCCATTCAAGTCAAACAATGATTCCTTAACAAGATATAATTCTCTTGGGATTATACCTTATCTCTTGACAAGTTCACTTCAACATGGATTCTATCAATCCATCCCTATAAATACAAGCCCCATGACTCATTATTTGATACGTTACTTTTTACAATACAGAAACTCTGTCAATTTAGTTTCTCACATACAAACTGTGAACTTACTCTCACGCCGGAGGGCCTTTAGCCAGATCCGCCCCGACTTAGTTTACGTGTTTTCTCTTATTTTCAGGCCTTGCAATCACCGGAGCATTCATCGCTTGGATTTGGGCTGATTTGACGATTTTGGCATCATTTATTATATTAATTGTTTGTCGTTTGATAAAGATTATTGTGGGTTAATGTTTCATTGAAATGGTGTATCTAGATGTCCAACTTAAGATTTGATGAGACAGATATGATAGTTCAAAGTTGGTGGGTTGAAAGTGTAAATTTTAGAATTTAACCTCACTATTGATGTTTCATGATTCCTAGATTGAAAGTTTCGTGTAGCTAGGAAACTTTAATCACCCAACAGACAACGGATGTGAGTACAGATTTGTCTCACAACTGTTCACACATCCACAGATAATGCAGCGAAATAAAACAAATTAAAAGCAATAACGCAAAAGTTATATACGCTTACTGATCTGTGAGATCAGCAAACTAGGCTTACGCTCAAAAAAATTTCACTATAAAAACTTTTGTTACTTACAAAAATAAATAAGTGAAAAACTAAAATACTAAATGAGTTCTAATCACCTTCTACGACAAGAACAATACCCCTTTCCCAAGTAGGTCCTATTCTAGTCAGAAGTAAAACAAAGAACTCTATGAAAATCTAGATGTGAGTTACGGATGTAAGGCACAACCTTCACTCACAACCTAAAACACAAAGTCGAAAACTATGAAGAATAAGTATGTCTCTCTCAGAATTTCCGTAGCTTCTCTTGTGCTGAATGTCTTGTATTTATATGCACTTTGGAGAAGATCTTCAAGTAATCAACATCTTTCTTTGAGAGATCTCTTTTCCTATGAGAAAACATAAGAACACTCACAAAGAAATAGAATATTAGTAGGTTAGTCCTAATATAATACCATGTACATAAATAAAAGATATTTACTCTATTTACAATGTCCTTGTCAAAGTAGGACAATAATAATTCTTCCATGAAAGTTCCAAAATCTTCTTACCATTATATAAGTGTTTCAAAATAAGGAAACAAGAATTTGCTCCCTACAAAGCTCACGCTTTCAATCTCCCCCTACTTTGGACTTTCTGGTCAAAGCCAAAAATTTATAATAATCATATTTTGTGACCACAAAATTCAGATATAAGCACAACTCCCCCTTAATGGATGTGTGTGCAGATGTGTTTACACATCCACACATAAAGCTGCACAAACATGTTAGATCAAAACACCAGCAGTTCATTAATAAGCAAAAACAAAAACCATTCAGCAGCAACCTAGTTAAAGTTATTACAACAAATTGTTTAAAACTAAAACACAATTTGAAAATTGTCTTAAAACCATCAAAGTAAAACAACTACTAACAAAGTCTTCTCCCCCTAAATTAAAGTTCTCGCCTCCAGCCGAGCAAAGAAGAATAAAGCAAAGATCCCAAACTTTGTTTCCAAAGAAGAGCAGAAGCAGTTCATCTCCCCCTTTTTGAGCAGAAAGATTAGCATGCCATTTGAGGAGTCTATCCTTAAGGGCTTTTAGATTGTTGGCATGAGCAATGGAGGCTTGAAGTTGATCAGTTAAAGAAGAGGTATGAGATTCAGCAGCTGCAATTTCTGCATCCAAATCCTTCATTTGAGCAGCAAAAGGGTCTTCAGATGTGGGTTCAGTTGTGTCCACATCTGGCATAGAGATTTCAGGGACAGTGCCTAAAGGGAGATCCACAAATCTTTGCTTGGTATCTAGGAGGGTTTTGGTCTCCTTAAACAACTCAATCTTATCAATCCTATCTTCACCTTTCTCAGGCTTAACACCATTGGCAATCAAAATTTGAGAGATGAGAGAGGGATAGGGTAAAGACCACTTCTTAGAAGGGGATTCTCCATAATCACAATTTTTTCTAAAAATAAAGTCTCCAAAATTGATATCTCTTTTAACACCCAACCTATAGAGCAAGTCAGCTTGCACCCTAGTAACAGAGGTCTTGTTGTTTAAGGGGCACAGGTTGGCAGCAAGGATTGTATGGAGAAAGCAATAAAGAGAGGAGAGAGAACCACTTCCCAAATCTTTTGGCTTAACAGGCCAAGAAGTCACTTTGTCGTGGGTTATACTGGACACAAGTTCTTCCTCAGAAACAACACACAGCTGATCCAAAGTAATATCTAACTGTTAGGCCCAATAGGCGAGGAAATAGGCTAGAGGGGGGGTGAATAGCCTTTTTACAATTTTAATTTAAAATACCTTAATGGTCATAGTCACTAATCAGAATGTTGTAAGATAATCAGTAAGCACAGCGGAATATTAGTGACTAAGTTTGAACTCACACAAAATCAGCAAGAAGTTGTTTAGAGCTTGATTTTAAACACAAAGTATTTATATGAATCATATATGCAGAGCAACTTGTTTGGTTTAGGGAAATACTTATGATTCAGCAGGATGAACTGTTCTGATTTGCTACGTTAAACGACTTGGCAAGATAAAAGTAAAGTAAAGACAAGGACACAGTATTTGGAGAGGTTCACAGCGTGAATGCTGCTACGTCCTCTACCAAGATTGGTCAGATCTTGGATTTTGAGAAAAGTTTACTATCAGTATGTCCTAGTCTATTACAAGTGCGGCCTCGCTGCTAAGCAAGGATCGAATACAAGGATCTACCGATGGATCTTTAAATGAAGAACTCGACTGTGTGTTTTTGAGTGGCAAGTTAGACTTATCTCACTCAGGTGTGTGTGTGAATCTCAATCAATGCATTCTAATGATTGTCTTGTTGGAGAATGCTTACAAGGAGGATTGAGAAGTGCACGAGTGTATATCCCTAATAATGTCTAATGATTTTATGGATTTGAAGGCTTGAGCTTCATTCAATGCTTCAAGCACACTCTTCTTCAATGCAATCACCAACCATCTTCAATGCAGCAAAGTCTTCTATATATACTTTGGAGAGAAAGAGAGAGAAGAACTAAAGATGCCGTTGAAGGGTAGAATCGGAATATGGTTGGTAGGTGAGGATCATTTAATGCCATATCTTTGCAATTAATGCGGGAGATTTGAATAAGACATTTCTGCTTTTGTTCGGCGGGTAATAACCCCTTTGTCCCAACCGGTTACCTGCAGCAGCAGACAAAGGACAAAGTAGAGCTAAAAGTAGCTCTTGTGTCGAACCTGTAATGGTGTCAAGGAAAATATAACTACTTTTAGCAAATAAGTACGATGAAAGAGATAGAGATGTGACCGTTGGATCGAGATTTTATTTCAAACGAAGGGAGTCATTCAAATTTAAGTCACCTATCTGCTGAAGTATGTTGCTGAAAAGTGTTAACTCCTCGCCGATTACCAAAGTGCATCCCACCAAATAGATAGTAACCTCGCGTAACATGCTGATCTAACAGGGAGGGCATCAGTAAGAGATCCAAAAATAAAATCTAATTAAATTAGGGGTCTCTAACTAGCTATGTGATTGGGATTAAGCAATTCTGAGTCCACATATATTTTGACCCAACACTAACCCAAGAAAATCATTGATCACAGATGGGGAAAAGGGGACAAATTTTCCTCTAACATAGACAGTGTAGGGAGAGGAGTATCTATCTATTCCTTTGGTTAAGTTGGCATAAAGCTCATACACCATCTTAGGATAGAATGGGAGAGGGTGATCCACAGTAAAAAACAAACCTCTCTCTTCAAAAAATTTATCCATACCTAATTTAATGAAGGTTTCTCTATCTCTTTTCATTTCAACAATGAAGGCCTTATTAGAGATCAGGCCAAATCTATCAGAGGCATTCTTTGATAAAAACTTCTTAGAAAAGGGTTTAAATGCAGGAGTAATGGAGAGAGTTGTAAAAATACCCTTATCAGCCTTCTTCCAGGTGGATGTGCGTCTGGATGTGTGCACATTTTCAGACACATCCTTTGTAGGAGATTGTATTTTGACAGACTCCACCTCTGTCACATCATCAGAAGAGGCATCCTTTTCTTGGTCCTCCTTTTCTTGTTCAAGCTCAGCCCTTCCCAGCTTGAAATTGGCATCTGAGGCAGTATCATCACTATCATAACTAGACTCAGAATCATCAGCTTCTTCATCAATAGGCTTTAGGTCTATAGCAGCCACCTTTTTCTTACCTTTCAATTCCAACAAGATATTCGCCAAAGGCTCCTCATCACTAAACACAGAGGGATCATCAACAGAAGGAGCAGACTCAGGGGCAAGAGTATCAACTTCTGGAGTAGGAGTAGGGATGATGGGATCAGAATGCTTAATGGGCGAAGATGGAACAGGATCAACAGAATCAATAGGCTCAAATAGGAGTAATTACTCTTAAGGAGTAGAGACAAAGTTAAGACAGGAGGAGTAATTGTTGAGGGTTGAGCCCTAGTTCTAACAAGAGGAGTAACTTCCTCTTCTTCTTCATCATCATCACAAGCTATGGCATTAGAGGGCTTATCATCAGGTTTCTTCAGATTCTTAAGCTTGTCAGCTTCTGACAGCTTCCTAACCCTGTGTGATCGACGTAGATTGCGTTGGGGAACCTAAATCGCAGCATGACCCAAGGGTTTAGCAGGGGTTAGCTTCCTCTTTTTGGTTGAAGAAGGTTCAACAGAGGGTAAAACAGGGGCGACAATCGATGGTTGTAAAAACGGAGAGGTTGGAGGATTAGGGTTTTCTGAAGCTAATGGAACAGACAAGGGTTCCAATGAAGGTGATTTTGCAGGAGAAGCTTCCATTGAAGAGCTAGACAAGGATGAGGGGGAGGAATTTCAGTAAGAAATTTTGAGATTACAGGGTTGGCGGCAATGGGAGCTTCAGCAATGGCCACAGAAAGGGGTTCAATGTCTAGGACGTCTTCCTCACGAATGTTGGAGTGATCGGCCATTTAAACAATAAATTGGTGTTAGGTTGAACAGTGCACGAGAATTAATGGAAATGTGTGTGATTGTGTGCAAAAAGATGGAAGAACAAAAGGTTTAGCAAGGGTTTATGGGGGATGGGACGGATGTGAGGTCTAATTAATACTCACAGCTCCCCCTTTCCAACTGAAACATGAAATCCTTCTCCAAAAAGGTTTCACACATCCTTAATACCTTAGAAGTCCTCCAACGGCTAGAATCATTTGAGATTACCACACACAACCACCTTCGAAGAAATAGGGGATTAAAATAAACAAGATTTTGATAGATTTTTATGGAAACAAAAATAATTCAGCCATATCTTTTTCAAAAACAGAATCCCATTCGAAATTTTCAACCTTTTCAAACAAGGATTAATACACACCTTTTTCTTTTATGAGAGATATGGAAGATCAAAAACCTATAAAATCAAAGAATAAATTAAGAATGAAAATAAATTAACTAGCATATTTACAAAGCTCCTATATGACCTAAAGAATGCAGTATACCTAGCATGATGCAAACACACAAGTGATGGAAACATCTCAGCTTATAGATGTGGTATAGGATGTGAGTCACATTTGAGGACACATTTAGATCACAAAAAGTAAATGAGCAATAATCCAATCTGCACAGCCTCTAGGATGCATCCACCAGTTTTTTGTTTTGGATTTTTGCATTGGGAGTAGCTTTCACTTTACTTGATCCCAAAGATAGCCCTTTTTCCCAATGATCTTGTCAAGTTTGATTTCAAGATTTCTTATGAGAATCACTTGATCTCAATGGTATGACTTCATACTAAGGGTGAAGCAGCTGTTTCTCACATATATATTTTTTCTTTTATAGCACCCACTGTGAGATACCTAGGAAGATTATATCAAGTCATCAAAAGATGACATGAACAGGAAGTGCTCACAATTAAGTGATCAAAAATAATGTCAAAGATGAAGACTCACAAGTGACCACACTGAGAAATTTCGTGCTAATGCATGATATTTTTTTTATTATTATTTTTCTTTTTTTTTCAGTTAATCTAATATATAGATGTGTTTAGAGGATGTGAGACACATTTGTGCTCACAACCTTAGATATCACACAAATCAAGAGACTTCCTCAAGGAGGAAAATCTCTCAAAATCTAATGTCTTTGTAAATATATCAGCCAATTGATTTTCAGTCCCAACAAATTCCGCATACACGCTTTTTTTGTTCTACAAGATCTCTAATGAAATGATGTCTAATATCAATGTGCTTTGTTCTAGAATGTTGGACAGGATTTTTAGATATGTCAAAGGCACTTTTGTTATCACAAAAAGCAGTCAAAATTTTGCTATTTAATCCATAATCTTTCAACATTTGGTTCATCCAAAGCAGTTGTGTGCAGCAACTTCCAAGGGCAACATACTCAGTCTCAGCAGTGGATAAAGACACACATTTCTGCTTCCTACTATACCAAGACACAATATTATTTTCTAGGTAGAAACATCCACCTGTGGTACTCTTTCTATCATCACTATTTCCAAATTTCAGTCGTAGTACCCAACCAAATTGGTGTTTGTTTCTTTGGAGTAATGCAGTCCTAGGTTCACAGTCCCACTCATATATCTAATGATTCTTTTCAAGGCTTTAAGATGGGACACCTTTGGGTTAGCTTGGCATCTTGCACAGAGACACACACTATACATAATGTCAAGTCTACTTGCAGTGAGGTAAAGCAGACTTCCAATCATGCTTCTGTACAAGGTTTGATCAAAACTCTCACCATCTGAATCATGACTTAGCTTTTGGGAAGATCCCATTGGTGTTCTTTGATGTGAAGAGTGTTCAAGTTTAAACTTTTTCACAAGAATCTTGGCATACTTAGACTGTGAGATGAACATGCCATCTTTGAATTGTTTAATCTGTAGGCCTAAGAAAAAATTCAACTCACCTACCATACTCATCTCAAATGTGGAAGTCATTCTATCCACAAATTCAGCAAGCATAGGGTCAGAATTTGACCCAAACACAATATCATCCACATAGATTTGTGCTACAAGAATCTCCTTTTTATTTTTCCTTACAAACAATGTTTTGTCAACCTCACCTCTCTTGAATTCTAGGTGAAGCAAATGGTCAGTCAACCTACCATACCAAGCTCTAGGGGCTTGTTTTAGCCCATACAGAGCTTTCTTTAGCTTATACACATGGTTAGGATACTTGGAGTCCACAAAGCCTTTAGGTTGTTCAACATAGGCTTTCTCATTCAATATCCCATTTAGAAAGGCGCTCTTAACATCCATTTGATGAAGAATAATCTTAAGGTAACAATCAATGGCTAACAGAAGCCTAATGGACTCAATCCTAGCAACAGGAGCAAATGTCTCCTCAAAATCAATTCCCTCAATTTGAGTGTAACCTTGAGCAACTAACCTAGCTTTATTTCTAATAATCACACCTTGCTCATCAGTTTTATTCTTGAAAATCCATTTGGTTCCTATGACATTTCCATGTGAGGGTCTAGGGACAAGAGTCCACACCTCATTCTTTTCAAATTGAATCAACTCATCTTGCATAGCAAGAATTCAGTCAGCATCTTTTAATGCTTCAATAACATTCTTAGGTTCAATCTTAGAAACAAAACAACAAAAACTTACCTGGGAGTATGCTGAGGAGCAACTCCATAAACCAGCCATCTTTCTATAGTCCACTTTGTCCTTTTGTCTAGTTCTCACTTGAGCATGCACATTTCCCACAACTTGTGAAGTGGGGTGGTTTTTCTGGATTTTAGAGGGAATATCCCTTGATCTATCCACACACCCATCCACATTACCTTCTGGAGCATCATCCTGATCAGAATCAGAGGAACCGTCTCGAATGCAGGATTTTGAGTGGATGTGGGAGCAGATGTGGGAGCAGATGTGGATGCAGATGTGTCCACATCCTTGGTTACATCCTTATCAGGTTCAACATGTTTTTCAGCACTGAAAGTTTCTGTTGGTTTTTCAAAGACTGCTTTCTTCATCCTTCCACCCAAGAAGTAACCTGAAACATTATCCTCAACAGTCTTGAGGTTAAGATCAAGTGAGTCATCAAAAATAACATTAGCAGATTCCATAATGGTCTTAGTTTTGAGATTAAAAACTCTGTAAGCTCTACTATTAGTGGAATAGCCCATGAAAATTGCTTTGTCACTCTTTGAATCAAACTTGGACAGATAATCTCTACCATTGAGAATGTAACAAATACATCCAAATACATGAAAATACTTCACAGTGGGTTTCTTACCAAGGAGGATTTGATATGGAGTGACAGTGCTACCAATCCTTAGAAACACTCTATTACCAATATGACAAGCAGTGTTTAAAGCTTCTGCCCAAAATTTCTTGGACAGGTTTTTAGAACTTAACATGACCCTAGCCATTTCTTGCAAAGTTCTATTCTTTCTTTCAGCAATTCCATTTTTCTGTGGAGTGATTGGTGCAGAAAACTCATGGGTGATTCCTTTAGAATTGCAAAAATTAGTAAACATTTGGTTCTCATATTCAGTGTCATGGTCAGACCTAATCCTCACAGTCTTAAGACCATAAAGATTTCTAACCCTTTTGTACCAATTCTTGAATTCTCCAATTGTTTCAGATTTTTCTCTTAAGAACATTACCCAAGTGTACCTAGAGTAATCATCAACACACACAAAAGCATACTTTTTCCTACCAAAGCTTTCTACTTCAATAGGTCCCATTAAATCAGTGTGAATCAGCTCCAAGCACCTAGATGTGGAGCACTGTTGGACCTTTTTATGTGATGCTTTTGTTTGCTTTTCCTTTTGACATGAACCACAGACATCAGGGTTCTTGAAGTTCAGTTTAGGGAGATCTTTAATAGCTTCAAACCTTTGAAGTTCTTCCAGAGTTCTACAGCTAGCATGCCCTAATTTTTGGTGCCACAGATTGACATCATTAGCTTTTGAGCTTAGGCAAGAAAGATTATCACCAAATTGATAACAATTGTCAGCAGATCTAGGACCAATAAACACACATTTATTATCATTATCAAACACTTCACACAAGTGCTTATCAAACTTCACATAAAGGTCATCATCACACAGTTGACTGATGCTTATTAGGTTGGCTTTCAAGCCTTCCACATGGTACACATTGTGCAATTTTGGGAGACCCTTGACATCTAGAGTTCCTTTTCCAACAATTTTTCCTTGAGCACCTTCACAAAAATTTACTTTCCCCCCATTAATCACTTCATAGTCTAGGAGGACTTCTTGGTTTTCAGTCATGTGCCTAGAGCACCCACTATCAAAATACCAAGAGCCAGAGACAGTACTCTTGAGGGAAGAGTAAACAACATTGCAGGTGGCACTTGATTTGATCACCCACTGCTTTACAGCTTTCTTTTTGGGTTGCAGAGGTCTCAGATTACCAGGATGTGTGTTCGGATGTGTATACATCTTCTCACACATCTGAGGCTGATTGAAGTAACCAGACTTTTTGTCAGCCTTGAGTTTGTAACAGAAGGGCCTAATGTGACCAGGAGCAAGGCAATAGTGGTAGATGTAGTGCCTCTTCCTTGGTCTTTTCTCACTTAAAAGGGATTTTTCTCTAAAAATTGGTTTTTCCACACCTTTTGAAGTAGAAGCCTCACATCCCTCCTTTACAAAATTACCTTTTTCAAAGCCCAAACCAGTTTTGTTAAGCTGACCTATAGAGATAGCTTCATCAAGTTTCATCTTACTTTTGTTTAATTTGGTAAATGTACTCTCAGCTTTCTCACATTCATTTTTGAATTTTTTAAGCTCAACTTCTCTTTTGGTTACAAGGACTTCAAGTTTGGCAATGGTATCCTTTTGAACATCATTTTCGTTTGAAAGTATAGCTTTTTCATCTTCACAAGCAGCCAATTTATCAGAAAGAGATTTATTTACCTTAAAAAGTACCTCAATCTTGTCCAATCTTTTCATCCAATCTGTATGCAATTCCTTGTATGTTGCAAAGAGTTCTTCATAGGGAATGTCCCTATCTTCATCTTCAGAATCTCCTTTTACTGTGAAACAGTTCAGCATTAGGTCAGATATGACACCAGATGTGTACACATCTGAGAACACATCCAAAGATTTTTCAGGAACTACATCTTCTATATCTGCATAAAAGGCATTAAACACATAATGGCAGTTGATAATAGACATGTTAGCCACTTCATCTTCATCCTCACTGTCACTAAGGGTAGCAGTTAAGCTCATTCCCTTCTTTTTGAGTGTGTTAGCACACTCATTGGCATAATGACCAAAGCCACGACATGCTCTACATTGAACAGACTAAGAGGACTTTTTATTTTTAAAGCTTGGTTATTTGAATCCATTCTCAGTGCTAGGTTTTGGCTTTTCAGCAGCACTGGAAGCAAGTCTGTTAGGAAATTTACTCATCCTTTTATTTTTCAGTATTGAACTAAATTTCTTTGAAATAAGAGCTACATCCTCTTCTTCAAGATTAGGCTTGTCAATCTCAGAGGATAATTCCACAAGCTCTTTTGGAAGTGCAGCAGCACTTTTAAGAGCAAAACTGTGAGATTTGTTCTTTTTCTGAGCTTCAAGGTTTAGCTCAAACACAGTCAAAATTCCTACGATTTTATCTAGACCTACGGTATTGGTGTCATTTGTTTCCTCAATCATAGCCACTTTTATGTTGAACCTCTCAGGTAAGGTCCTCAAAATCTTACTCACAAGTCTTGCATTGGAGATTGATTCTCCTAGACTTGTGCACTCATTTGAAATCTCATGAATCTTAGCAGCATATGATACAATGACCTCAGTTTCTTCCATTCGAAGTAACTCAAACCTATCCATTAAAATTCTAAGCCTAGTAGTTTTTACACTTGGTGCACCCTCACATTCTGTTTGCAGGATATCCCAAGCAGCTTTGGCTACATTCTCATTAGTGATAAGCTTGTACATATTCCCAGAAACATGGCTGGAAATAGCACCCATTGCTTTTGAATTATAATTGGCAGCATGAATTTCATCAAGAGTCCATTAATCTTCAGGTTTTCTTTCGAAAAATGACTCACCAACACCAGATGCAGGCTTCTTCTCCATAGTTGGAGGTTGCCATGCAACAAGAATGCACATCCAAGCCCTTTCATCAATACTTTTGATGTAATTTCGCATCTTAGATTTCCAAAGAGAGTAATTGGTGCCATCCAAGACAGGAGGCCTGTTTTGGTGATTTTAGCATTCCATAATGACTACACTTTCTGGATCAACACTCAGTAATATATCGAGAGTTGGCTCTGATACCAATTGAAAGTTTCGTGTAGCTAGGAAACTTTAATCACCCAACAGACAATGGATGTGAGTACAGATGTGTCTCACAACTGTCCACACATCCACAGATAATGCAGCGGAATAAAACAAATTAAAAGCAATAACGCAAGAGTTATATACACTTACTGATCTGTGAGATCAGCAAACTAGGCTTACGCCCAAAAACTTTTCACTATAAAAACTTTTGTTGCTTACAAAAACAAATAAGTGAAAAGCTAAAATACTAAAATACTAAATGAGTTCTAATCACCTTCTACGACAAGAACAATACCCCTTTCCCAAGTAGGTCCTATTCTAGTCAGAAGTAAAACAAAGAACTCTATGAAAATCTAGATGTGAGTTACGGATGTAAGGCACAACCTTCACTCACAACCTAAAACACAAAGTCGAAAACTATGAAGAATAAGTATGTCTCTCTCAGAATTTTCGTAGCTTCTCTTGTGTTGAATGCCTTGTATTTATATGCACTTTGGAGAAGATCTTCAAGTAATCAACATCTTTCTTTGAGAGATCTCTTTTCCTATAAGAAAACATAAGCACACTCACAAAGAAATAGAATATTAGTAGGTTAGTCCTAATATAATACTATGTACATAAATAAAAGATATTTACTCTATTTACAATGTCCTAGTCAAAGTAGGACAATAATAAATCTTCCATGAAAGTTTCAAAATATTCTTACCATTATAGAAGTGTTTCGAAATAAGAAAACAAGAATTTGTTCCCTACAAAGCTCACACTTTCATAGATTAATGAAGGATTAATAGGGATTATTACATTGGAATTAGGGGTTACAAAGTGTGAAATTAAACCGTATGAATAAAAGGTAATGACAAGCATATTAATTTAAGGATTAATTGGGAATTTATCACATGTTTATTGAAGCTATAACTAGAGAAATCCACAACAAATGAAAACAAATTTTCCATCAATCTTCCTCCTCCTATTTGCAATTTGTTCATCTTTTTTCTTTGACCTCCTAAAAATTTATCCATGGTGATTTTGTCCAAGCATAGTGAGATTCGCCAAAAATTCTATTGTGCAAATTAGTCTGGTCCGTCCGTTTTATCCTGCGAGGCGAACGTCCAAAACAACCTCAAGCACAACTCGGTGAGGGGACGAATTTGTATTAACGAGAGTGTGTCACACACGACTCGGACAACATCAAAACGATCAACCTACCGTTATTTATTGCTGTTTAAGTTTATGTTGTACATTGTATAAATAAATATATTGTAATTATTTTCTCTTTTATGCTTTTGTAAGATTTTGTCTAACAATCTTAATACAAATTCCCTATTTGAAAAAGGATTAAAGATTTGAGAAATCCGATGGAGCGACGGCCACGGAAGAAAAGATAGAAAACTATGCAAGAGACGGATGGGAAAAAAATTCAGCAAGTTTCTTGCAATGACCAGCTGTGATAAAATTGCAATTTTTGATTCGTTAATCGTTGGATCAAGCTCAAATTTGGTGAGAAAGTTCTAAACTCATATAGAACAATCTGTACGGTGGAGATCAAAATCTTTTATGCGCAGATGAAGATAAAATTTTTGGAAATGAACAATTTATGGAAAAAAAATTGAACATTTAATGAACTAACGTAAAAACATCAAGGATGTTGCGACAATTGTGTAAAATAGTTGTGGTGAATCCACTTCTAATGTTTATACAATGTGTGATATATCTCTTATGGTTCCTGAGATCATAATGAGAAAAATTGAAAAGTTCGTAGAAACTAAGTTGAGAAATTGAACGTTGAAAGATGTAGTATTTAATATTCTTATGGTTCACAAGAATCATAGTGAGAAAAATTGAATTGTTCGTTGTAAAGATGTTGAGAAGATAAATGCTAAAAGATATACTCCCTCCGTCCCAACATAAGGTGCCCATATTTTGCTTTGCACGCAAATTAAGAAAATGGGTGGGAAGAAAAAATGTTGTGAGTGTAATTTGAAAATAGGAGAAAGAATGAGTGGAGGGAATAGTAAATTATAATGGTGTTGTGAGTATTAAAATAATGTAGGAGAGAGAATGAGTGGAGGAAATAGTAAAGATTCTTTGCCAAAAAAGAAAAGTGGAAGCTTTTAACGGGACACCCAAAATGACAAAATGGGAAGCTTCTACTGGGACGGAGGGAGTAGTATTTAACGTTGCATTTTATCAATAATGTATTGACAAAGATGATAGGGCTTATTGAAATAAGTTGTTAAATCATTTTATTGTCAATAGTGACAAAAGTCACAAAGATAAAATCAATAGAGCTTATTGAAAGAAGTTGTTAAATTCTATTGTTATAAACATTGACAAATGTCACAAGAACTAACTCTATAAGGCTTATTGAAAAAAGTTGTTAAAACCTATTGAGGGAATATGTTACTAATGTTATAAAAATAAAAACAATAAAAATTCTTGAAGGAAGTTGTTAAATCATATTATAGTTAATTATGACAAATGACATAAAATATTTAGAAGGAAAACTTTTAAAAGAAATTGTGTATCTACTATATATAATAGCAAAAGTTTTTCAAGCTCCAAGAAAACTTCAAGTGGCACAATATCATTGGCTAATCTTTCCATCATGCACCAATCACAATCATTCATGTGAAATTCAATTAGTAACTTTTAAAAAAAAAAATTAATCCGATTTATTTGACTTCAATTATTTTATATTAATTTTTAAAAAAAAAAATTGACACCAAAATTCATATTTTTTTCTCTTTATATAGAGACTTCTTTCATTTAATTTGGACAGAGAAAAAAAAAACCATCTTTTTTAAATATAAATTTCTTAATTATCCTTTTTTAGTTTTCAATATCTTTTAATTGAAAATTAATTATGTGTGAAGTATTTATTTTTAATTATAAATAATAATAATAATAATAATAATAATAATAATAATAATAATAATAATAATAATAATAATAATAATAATAATAATTTTACTAATCATAAAATAAAGAATCTACTATATATAACAGTAAAAGTTTTTCAAGCTCCAAAAAAACTCCAAGTGGCATAATATCATTGGTCAATCTTTCCATCATCCACCAATCACAATCATCCATTTGAAATTCAATTAGTAACTTTTAAAGATTTTTTTAAAATCCGATTTATTTGACCTCAATTATTTTATAATAAATTATTTTTTTAAAAAAAAAAATTACACCAAAATTCTTAATTTTTTTCTCTTTTAATAAAGATTTTTTTCATTTGATTTGGACAGAGAAAAAAAACCCACTTTTTAAATATAAATTTCTTAATTATCATTTATTAATTTTTCTTTTTTATTTTTCAATATCTTTTAGTGAAAATTAATTAAGTGTGAAGTATTATTTTTAATTATAAATGATAATAATAATAATAATAATAATAATAATAATAATTTTACTAATCATAAAAATAAAGAATCTACTATATATAATAGCAAAAGTTTTTCAAGCTCCAAGAAAACTCCAAGTGACACAATATCATTGGCCGATCTTTCCATCATCCACCAATCACAATCATCAATTTGAAATTCAATTAGTAACTTTTAAATATTTTTTCTAAAATTCGATTTATTTGACCTCAATTATTTTATAATAAATTAATTTAAAAAAAATTACACCAAAATTCATATTTTTTTTCTCTTTAAATAGAGATTTCTATCATTTGATTTGGACAGAGAAAAAAACCCACTTTTTTAAATATAAATTTCTTAAAATTCTGAAGATATGAAATAATAAGATTACCTACTTTGAAATTTAAGATTCATTTACCTAATCTAATCAAAGACCATGGTACGAAATAGGCATCTACTACAAAAAAAAACCAATCAAATTTAGAATCTTTAAAATTCTGAAGTGAGATATGAAATAATACTGCCTATTTTAGATTTAAAATGAATACTTAGGATTTATTTGAAAATCTGACATGATTGTCTATTTTGAATTTGAAGAAATCACTTTACATTCATTTAATCAATTTCTTAACTCTGTGTAATTTCATGTCAAAAAAAAAAACATTGGTGTAATTCATTGTCAGATGTCATGTTGCACAAGAGATAATGACATTCTTAATTTTTTATTTCAAAAAAAAAAAACTTTGCCTATTAACATAAAATTTGGAGATAATTAAATAATAATATTTCGGTTCAAAGATAACAGTGAATTTCAACAAACTTATCGATTCCCGTTTATATGACACCAATATCCTTATTTTAAAAACAAATCAAAGTTAACTTTAGACATTAACTCAAAATTATGTAATCCCAAATGAATGTAAAAAAAAATCAAATTTTTATCAAGAACAATTTTTTTAAAAAATGACATTTATTTTGGAACATATATAGTAATATTATGTAAACCAATCTACTATCCAATTAATTTACAAATCCAAAGGTAAGAAATCTTCAATTGTTTTTTAAAGAGTGTGATCATAAATATGATTCACTTGATCACAATTACTTACATTCAGCTTCTTTTTCTTTTGTGAATTGAAATGAGGTTACTTTGTGTGTGGAAACTTTTACTTGCTTCATTTGTTAATTACTTGGAGTAATTTTTTGTGCATATTTTGATATTTCTCATCGATAAGATAAAGGGGTGTTAGCACAAATACAAAACTTTTATTTTTATTTTATTATTATTATTATTATGAGTCATGTCATTTATCATTTATTTTATTTGCATCTTATATATATATGGATGTTTATATCATATGAGTTTGATTTTTATTTTGGTCCGAGAAAGTGTTATATTTTGAAATCATATTGAAGAATACTCATTTTATCCCAAGAAAAAAAAATGCAATTGTCGCATTTATTAACAAATTATTTTCATTTGAGTTTTTAGTTTTTTAATATAGAAACACAGATGTTATATTTAGATTATTTTTAGCGATCCATTTATTTCCATTTATTGCGAAAAATTGTATATGATTGAAAAAGATAAGGTTATTCAAAATTTGAATTTGTCTTGATTGCAATATCAATACTTACTTGGTACTTAGTCTATTATGCATATTATTATTTTTATTATTATTATTATTATTATTATTATTATTATTATTATTATTATTATTATTATTATTATTATTATTATTATTGTGAGGTAAATGATTATGAAATTGTTTCCATAGTTCTTTTCATGTTTCTTGGAAAATAAAATTTTAGTTTTGGTCATCATTTTAATTGTATATTTTGTAAAAGATTAATTATCTAATTATTATTTAGGTTAGTTAATCGAATGATATTAAGGGTTATCAATTTTTTATTTCACACTTTCAACCCCTATATTCCATACAAATTTTCCCATTAGCAAACTTTAACAAAATATACACTTATCTTTCCATAAAGATAATCTCATTAATTTTTGGTAGTTAATCGTCAATTTGACTAAAATTTGAACAAGATTTAGTGAAAAATAATATTCCTAATTAAATTTTATAATACTATCAATAATTAATTTTAAAAGAAATATTAGATTTTCATATATTATGGGTCAAAATTTACTTAAATTAAGCATCAAAAATAAAATAAGAAAATCTTTTCATACTAGTGAGGGTATTAAGTTTTTTCTAACAACCATCATGCATTTTCACCCGCGTGACTTAACTGGGTTTTCTATAAAGTTTTGTTAAAAATCTCATATTGATGAACTTTTGCATTTGTGACTCTAAATTGAGAAAATTGAAAAGTTGTATCCTAATAGCTTTTTAATGGATCTTTTATTAATAAATGACTTAATATATGATATTTGAAAGTGCATTTAGTGAAAATTAAACACATAACCTTTCATATTAAAAGAAATATCGGATCCCGAGCTCTTTCGGTTGATTTCATGCCCACCTGCCAGGTTTGAACAAATTAATACACTTCTTCCCCTTGGGTTTAAATTCATAGAAATACCCATCCTCTTGTCAACCAATGGTCAATTTTATGTACACTTGAATATATATCCTTCATTCATTTAATTTGAATAACCACATTATTTCACATAATACCAATAATTGTTCTAAGCATAAATCCTATATTTAAACTTATTTTACATATTCAAACATTAAAATAATTATTCTATACGGTAGTTAATTGCATATGGATTATACTTTATTTAATATTTTTAGTATGAAAATAATTATATATGCGTACTGATTATATGAATATCTTTTATATCAATAGTTATTTAAAAGCCATAAAAAGATAAAACAAATATAAAAATAAAAGGCCTAAAAACATGCATATTTAAGAGATATAATTTGTTGAAATAACAATTATTTTGAGTCGTAAAAGGTATGAATATACATTTGAAATTGAGAGATAGAAAATTTTATAAACCCAAATCATTAGATACTCATTCAAATGAGACATAATAAGAAAGTGTAGAACTTAATTATTTTTAAAAGCAATAAATATATACTGAAAATAAGATTTTTTTATAAAAAATCAATATTTGTAAATCTAAAATAGTTATTTGCATGATGATATTTATTATGACATACATCTTAATTTATTATATAGTATATAACGGTCAAATAAATCAACAATTAATGTGATTCGCTTATTTTCTTTCTTTGATTATAGTGGTGGACGTTGCAACGGTTTGAGCTACAAATGAGTTACAATTTTTAGATAAAGTAGTTTTTCGTTGTTGATGGTGGTACAACCCTTTGTGTTAAGGTAGTTTAGAAGAGGGTTTAATAGATAGTCTCAAAAATAAAAAAGTTACAGGGTAAAGCAACAATGAACGATATATCGGATCACAATGGTTGTTCCAATTATATCGGATCACAATAGTAAGAAGTTAGAAAATTTTTTTGCCTTCGACTTTAAGCGATGACAACAAAAGATGTTACACTTGACCACCTTTAACATAGAGAGGTTTCTTATGTATGATCTTACAAGGTTGAGTGAAAATGTGTTAGATGTTCAAGTCGTGAGTGCGGTTAAATCATGCAATTTTTCTTTATCGGAACTATATATTTAATGAATTGTTGGATTCATTACAAAACGTATATAATACCAATAAAAGATTTGTGGGAGTCGTTAAAATATAAATATAAAATCGAGAAAGCGGGTGCAATGAAAATCATCATAAATCGCTTTCTTGATTTTAAAATAGTGAACTCTATAAATCGTAAAAAAATCATATAAATAAGTGAAAATAGTCATTTATGAAAATCATGTCGAATGGATAGTGTTGAGTGAAATTCTCAAATGATGACAATAATTGAGAAATTGCTTCTCACTTGAATATATTTTAAAATCACCTCAAACATAAATTAATAGAAATAAATGTTGAGGTGTGTCCTATTCGTATTTATGTTGGAAATTAAAGAGAATAAAACTTTGGAGAAGAATTGTCTAACATTTATTGTGGCGAAAGCAAATGTGATGAAGCATGTCGAAATGTTTAATACAAAGTTGGTCAAACTTGTGTGAAAAGTTAAAATCGTTTAAAAAGCAAAACTTGTTTGAAAAAGTCGAACATATACAATGTGTCTTGAGAGACAACTGTGATGTCATCAAGAATGTTATTCATGTTGTTCGAATGAATGAAACGAAAGGGTATTCAAGTGATCGATAATAGGAATGAATCTCTTTATATGGTCAAAACAGTTTTAAACAAGACTTATCAAATATGTGTTTGAAGTTATAATCAAGGCATATTGATATTTGAGGTGTGAATATAATTCACACACATAATGGTAAAATGTAAGTTTTACCTTTATCCTTGCTTGATAAAAAGCAAAATATTGAATCTTGTCTCTTTAAATAAAAATTTGGAAATCAACTTAATAAAGAGATAGTGATAAAAACAACTAAGTGTAGTTTGTGTATAAGTTAGACTAAATACTATTGATTGCATATGTGTTAGGTATGTTTACAATGGTAGTGCTTATAGAATTCTTGTTTATAAATCGAAAATTCAATATATATATACAAGAATACTATAATGTAATTATGAATCACTTTCTTTTTTTAAAATATGTTTTCATATAAATTAACAGGTGAGGCAAACTCATTTAAAGAGACTCATGATTCAATAGAAGAAGAAGAAACATATCATGAGGAAATGATGAAAAAGAGGTAGGAACTCGACATAGAAAATGAGGTAGGATAAGAAAATTTTGTGGCTCAGATTTTCTAACCTCCATGCTAGAAAGTGAATCACAAAGTTATAAAGGCATTTAGCTCTTTGAAAGAATCTTTGTCGAAAGAGACCATTAAAAGGGAGATTGATTCCATCTTAGAAAATCACACTTGAAAACTAGTGTATTTACCTCAGAGTAGTAAACCACTAGCATATAAGTGAATTTTCAAAAAGTAAATGAAGATCGATGGAACAATCACTGAGTACAAAGCTAGAATTGTAATTGAGGATTACAAGAAAAATGAAAAACTTGATTACTTTTGTACTTATTCTTTAATTTATACTTATTCTTTAATCACGAGAATAAAGATTTGTATTTGCAATTACTGTATAGCATAATTTGAAATACATCAAATGGATATAAATAACCTTTTTTAAATGTCGATTTAGAAGAGAAAATTTACATAGAACAACCCGAGGGATTTGTTGTATACGAGCAATAAAACAAAGTGTCCACAATGTACACAATGATCAAATGGTGTTAATGATAAAAATTGGCATTATTGCTAATTTTAGGACTACCCTGAAAATGTGGGGGTGAATATACTTTGGAAAATAATTACCTTTTGGAAAGGTTTCCCCAAGAAAACAATGAGATATCCATATGAAATATAGAAACGTAAGCCTACGTACACTTGTGAATGTGGGGTGTATCGCAATGTAGCAAGTCCAATAACCAAATAAATTGAATTTGGTTACTAAATGATGGGTTATGTTTCAAGAGTTATGTTTATATAACAATTGTGCATATTGGTTTGTTATATATGATTCAACAAGTTTGAATATATATAAAAATCAAAAGAAAATAAAATCAATGAAAATCAAGTATTGATATCAAATTCATGAAAATGAATAAATGATACTTTAAATGAAATAGATTAAAGTATTGAAACGGTTCAAAAAATGGAAACTAGAAGAAAATGTGCTAGTTTGTAAAGTCATTTTATGACTTGAGACAATTACAAAAATAACGACATCAAAGGTTTGATTGTGTGAATTTAAACAAGAGTGACTACGTCACTTTGTTAATTAAATCCAAAAATAATATGTTAACTAAGGAAAATTCTAGTCAATTTGATATGTTGATTCAAATCCAAGGAAAACTAATGGACTCGTTGTTAAACAAGTTATTAGCTGGATACACTACAAGAAATAACAGCATTAGGGTCGGCCAAGACCCGTCCCAAAAAGCCATTTTCCCGTCCTTAATACTTTTAAGGACGGCATTTAGGACGGGATTAAGGGGTCCTAATTAACATGCGTCCTAAATACTTTAGGGACCCCCGTCACCGTCCTTATAAGTCTTTAAAGACGGTAAATGTCCGTCCCTAATAATATTTATTATTAAATAAAATTTATTATTTATTTGTTTTGCGGGAAAAAATTGGAGGCAAAAAATAAATTGGCGGGTTCATTTTGGAGGCAAAACATATTTGGGACGAGTTTTTGAGACGGCTAAGCCGACCCTAATAATATTTGTCGCCAGAAAGAAATATTGGCGGGTAATAATTAGGGACCTGGTCCCCGTCCCAAATGTCATTTTAGGTTAATTAAAATGTCGCCAAAAAAGTCAAAATCTAAAATATTTATCATTCAATAACTGACAATATCTCCTAATTTACAAGATCCAAATACATAAATGCACACAAACTCATGCATACGACAACACCAAAATCAAGTACATTAATCAAAGCTAATCAACTACATCATCCAAATAAAGTCATTAATTAACCAAACAAAATTAGATTCTTTAGAAGTAGTTCGAATCTCCATTTGAAATAATTTGACTAAATAAGTTTCTAACTAGTTCTAATCATCTAAATGCAAATGATGCAGTCAAACAAAGTATTTCCCAAAAAATTGCTTCTTCATCATATCGTTCCTTGATCGAGCTCTTCATATAAACCAATATGCAACTATTAAGCAATGAAACCTGTAAAAAATAAAAATATTACGTTAACAAAGAAATAACTAACCATCATGACATATCTGAATATATTTTTGAGTAAGTGACATATGAAATAAAGAGACAATAGCAGCTATCGAAAATTCACTCCCTTCCTTCCAACGATTCCAAAGCTGTGAACCACTTACTCGAAAATATATTTTTGAGCAAGTGGTAAACCATTTTGGTGAACATGCAACATATCGAAAATTCACTCCCTTCCATTCCAACTACACCAAAGCTGTGAACCCACGTATATTCAGTTAAAAATTAAAGTGCAAGTCAATAGCAGTTAAACCATTTTGGTGAACATGCAACATACCGAGAAAATTCACTCCCTTCCAAGCTCCAATAGTCCACTTTAGACAGCCTGCACAGATGTATTTGAAAAACAAAAATAATGAAAAGCGAAAGTTGATTTTTGTACCGGAAGCCCAAAAGCCATTGCTTCAATAGTGACTCTTCCAAATGTTTCTCCAAGCCCCTGCAAAGAGTCTATATTAGTCAAATTTTTAAAATGTAGTTGTTACTCTGCATACACAATGATTCAAAACCTATTGCATGTCCCACTTGTCAAATAATGAGAACATATGAATAAGCAACCACGAAAACAATTGGGCATTTTAAGCGCATATGAATAAGCAATAACACATGAACTCATGTGGTTTAACCATCCAAACAAGGGACTAGATAGATGTCTAGATTCACACACTAACAAGTAACATCAATTGCTTCACTAAGGGTTGTAAATAATCTTTATTATTTTATTTTTTTGTAAGACATTGGATAACAGACGTATGTGGAAAATCCCATAGAACACATCTTTAATGGAAGCTCAACGCCTCTTATAGATTACGTTTCCATCTTGCAATGATTATAAGTCTTATAACATTCCGAGTAAATAAAAAAATAAACAACAAATAACTAGATAAAAAAAACTCACCGATCTGAATTGTTACCCGAAATTGATAGGGTTTATGCAATTTTGAGTAGCGACCCATTGAAACTCTTAAGAGAGACAGATGGAGTAATCGATCATTAGATTGAAACTCTTAACAAGATGAAATTGAACGGCTGCTTGAAATTTTTAGGGTTCTGGGCACCGGCTAGGATGGAGTAATCGATCTTTAGATTGAAATTTTTAGGGTTCTGGGCACCGGCTAAGATGGAGTAATCGATCGTTAGAGAGAAAATTTTAGGGTTCTGGGCACCGGCGGAGTAATCGATCGTTAGAGAGAGAGAGAGAGAGAGGAGATGGTGCGAGAGAGTAGAGGTGAAAGAAGTGGGCGGTTAGAATGGGGAGGGTTTTCCCATTTTTTTTTAATTAATAGATCATTACTATTGTGTTTTTTTTTTAAGGACGAAGTTCGTCGTCCCGTTACACGAGGGCTGACTTATTTAGTGGGTTTTAAGGTCTGCTCAACTTATTGGTCCCAAAATACCTCGTCCCTAAAAATTACTTTTTTTGTAGTGATATTCTTGAAATATTTGGAAGGATCAATATGGAATAACTGGGATTTAAATGAATTTGAGTTAACAATTATCAAAAGGATAAAACTTGTGTTATCAAGATAATATATTGCTAAAGTCAATTTATGATTGAAAAGATATATAGCAATATGTGTGTGATGGTAGTCTAGACATATATGTCTAAGACAAAATACCAATAGACAATTATTCTCAACTAGTTTGACTATGTGAGGTCAAATGATAAACGGATCTGTTAACCAAAGGGTTAAATCGAGAGTTAGTTATAAATTCGGAGGGAAATGGGACTTAAGCCTCTTGAAAGTTAAACACAGCGAAAAACTCAATCTTGATGACTGGAGATCCCAAGAACTAGACTCAATGGGACAACCTAACTGTTAAAAGACTTGTAGCGTCACTGTGGGGGAATTATCCCCAAGTCCATTCCTATTATTGACATCCCGAAAAGACAAGGATAAGCCTATGGCTTTTAATGATTCTTACGCGTCAAAAATTTGAGCGGGGTAATATGGGTTATCTTTAAGAAATCACATATGTGAGAGAGAAGTGGGGCCACTTCGAGGAGAATTGTGTGAGGCTCAATTCTTAGACCCTCTAACCAGGCAAAATATTCAGGGCCATGAATGAACATAGATATGAGAATTGAACTATGTTAGGACGATACTTGTTTCATGCATATGATCGGCTACACAAAAAGCATAACGATTCAAGGACATCGCGTCTATCGACTTGCGAGTAGAGTAAATATGCTTGTACGAGCGAAGGTTCAATGGGCATTCCCACACCTATCGTATGCTTGTTTTCGTATGCTGGACTCTATCACCAAACTTGTCATCAATTTCCTTCATGTGAGTGATTGTTGGAAAAATATGTTGTGTGTGAAGAAAATTATGTATTTTCCTTACATGAATCGTTTATCGTTTGACAAAGATTATTGTGAATTCATGTTCCACTCCGTGTGAACACTGAAATTGTATATCTAGATGTCCAATTTGAGATTGGATAAGAAAGATATGATAGCTCAAAGTTAGTGAGTTGAAAGTGTAAATTTTAGAATTTAACCCCACTATTAATGTCTCATGATTTCTAGATTAATGAGAGATTAATAGAGATCATTAACTTGGGGGTTACAAAGTGGGAATCAAACCCCATGAATACAAGGATTAATTGGGAATTTATCACATGCTTGTTGAAGCTATAACTAGAGAAACCCAGAACAAATGAAAACAACTTTTCCATCAATATTCCTCCTCTTCTTTGCAATTTGTTACTTTTCTTTCTTTGGCCTGCTAGAAATTTATGCATGGTGATTTTGTCCAATCATAGTGAGATTCGCAGGAGATTCTAGTGTATAAGAATAGTTCGGTCCGTACGTTTTAACCTGGGAGACGAACGTCTAAAACAACCTCAAGGTGAGGGGGTGAATTTCTCTTAATGAAAGCGTGTCACACACGACTCGAGCAATATCAAGACGATCAACCTACCGTTATTTTTTTATTGTTTAAGTTTATGTTATACATTATATCAATAAATATATTGTAATTATTTTCTTTTTTGTACTTTTGTAAAATTTTGTCAAACATCTTATTATTCTGTCAAAACTCTATGATATTATTCTGTCAAAACTCAATGATATGATGAAGTTAGGATGTGGCGTCAAATGATCCAATCCTTAACAGCAACGTAAACTTGGACAGAAGTGAAATATGGTTTTAATATACTAATATTGTCATACTCTCTCTCTCTCTCTCTCACTCTCTCTCTCTCTCTCTCTCTCACACACACACACACACACGCTCATGTATGCATGCATTCCCTACTAAACTGGCACATGCGTCAATCTTCAGTACTTATCTCACAAAGAAAAAGAAAACTAGGGACTGAGGTGCAAAGTTGCATAAACTTTGGTGGCTAGAAAAGGCAAATATTAGTTGGAAGATGGTATATAAGAGTATGCATTAAGAAGGTTGAAATGATCCCATCGTGTATCAGACTTGAGTTGATGAGAATGGGGGATTTAGATTATTACAAACCTGTACTGGTTTTGGTTATATTGCAATGTAGTTACGCTGTTGTATCAATATCTTCCCGAGCTGCACTTTTGCAAGGAATGAACCCCACGGTTTTTATAGTCTATAGACAAGCTATAGCCACTCTGGTCATTTCTCCTATAGCTTATTTCACAAAGTATGTATTGCAACAAATCTCTCTCTCTCTCTCTCTCTCTCTCTCTCTCTCTCTCTCTCTCTCTCTCTCTCTCTCTTGATCTCACACACACACACACTCTCTTGATCTCTTCTGATAATACGTCTTTTTCCTGATGCTTAGGAAAAAAACAAGTAGCTGTTCTTTGGGATTGAAGAGCTTCGGCTTGATATTTATAACATCTCTTATAGGGTAAATGTTTACTCTAATATTGTCAATTATGTAATAAATGAGAAAAAAATACTAATAATTTGTGTTACCTGTGTTGCAGGGTCACAGTTAGCCAGAACATCTATTATAAAGGCTTATACTTGGCCTCATCTTCAGCGGCAAGCGCAATGTTCAATCTTGTACCTGCCATCACTTTTATCGTGGCAGCTATTTTTGGGTAATTTTAAAAATGAACCTAATACAAGAAAACAATAAATAAGGAAATAGTTGCGTTTATAGAGATTTAACATGAGTATCATAATTTCTGAACATATAGCTTAGAAAAAGTCAATATACGAAGCATGAGGAGTATTGCGAAGATAATAGGGACAATTTTGTGCGTAAGCGGAGCTGCTGCAATGGCATTACTCAAGGGCTCAAAGCTACTCAATGGTGGATTGCTACCATCAAAATATGTTTTGGGGTCAGAAGGCGATAATTGGTTATTGGGTTGTACACTTCTCTTTGGGAGCAGTTGGTGCTGGTCAATATGGCTGATTTTGCAGGTATTAGTCTCTCTCAACCCACCTTCAATTACGCAAAAAAAATAAGAAAATAAATAAATACGAACGCCTACTGAACAGGTAGCCGTCTCTGCAAACTATCCTGACCATTTATCACTTTCGGCTTGGATGTGTTTCATGGCTACAATACAATCAGCAACTATTGCATTGTTCACTGTTCCAACCATAGATGATTGGATATTAAACACATATCTTGAACTCGCTTGTTGCCTTTATTCGGTAAGTAATACAGTATCTATTTTCTCTGAATTTTTTTGTTTTTTATCAGACAAATAATTTTATTGGGATGCAATGGAAACTGGACAGGGTATTGTAGGATCAGGCGTAACCATCTTCGCTCAAGCCTGGTGCATTCAAAAGAGAGGTCCAGTTTTCTCTGCAATGTACAATCCCTTGAATACTGTTATAGTGGCCATTTTTGCTTCTATATTTCTGCATGAACAGATTTATGTTGGCAGGCAAGTGAATCACCCATATTACTACTACTATTGTTATATTCACTCCTCCCAAAATGAATGTCCATTCCGTTCTTGATCAAGAAGAAAAATGGACATTCATTATGGGAAGGAGAGTAAGATTGAAGGAGCTCTTTTTATTATCTAATTGAATTTTAACATTTTTAAGTTCTTTCAGCCTGGTAGGTGCTTTTGGCATAATAGTTGGACTATATGCTGTGCTATGGGGTAAAGCCAAAGAAATAGAAGAAACAAAACTGGTTTTACAGTGTAATCAGAGCAAGGTTGTGCAAGTTTTTGTAGATGGATTATCAGAACACACAAGTTGCAAAAATGACTTGGAGGAACCCCTTTTGCTAAACTAATCAACAACAGTTACCAAAAATATGTTCACTAGTAGCAATCTCCAAGCATTTTTACTTTTACTTATTGTACTACCCCTCCGCCCCATAATAAATGTCGTCGCTCTTTCTTTTTGGTTCCGTCTCAAAGTAAGTGTCACATTTCTAAATAAAGAAATAACCTTAGTACAATTTATTATGGTACAAACAAATAAAACATACTTTTTACAAACAATCACAAATCAACTCCAACACTTATTATGAGACGGATGGACTACTACTGCATAAATGTGGCTTCAATGGCTGTTTCACAAGCTGTCACTATGTCTTGCTCAGCCAGTTGGCTAAAGTTATGTTTCTGGATGAGTACACATTCAAGACTCCAATTTTTCTTCCCTTCTTTCGATTTTGCTTTTGAATTCTGTATTATTTACACAGTCCCACCTAATAACTTCTCCACTAGAAAGAACAACCTCCATCAAGCAACACAACTTTGTTGAAATTTAAGCATAAAAGATCAAAAGGCTCCCAACTTTCCACACTCCATCAAACAACCTACAACTTGTTCAGACTTTAAGCATATAATCTTACCAAATGCTTTACTTCTTCACATACAAAAGAACCAGATTCCCCCAAATCCTCGTACTAAAGACTCGAGTGTTGATAACATAAACGATTTGTTACACCACATCACTCCGTGACATGGCTAAAAAAACCCATCAAACACTACTTTCTATAAACAACGGTAACGACAAAAAAAATAGCCACCCAAGTGCAAAATACATATCAAACGGGTATATAGATCTCAAATAAGGTCTAAACAAGTCGAGATATTAAGATCTGAATAGCTATATACTATACAAGAAAAACAAACGCGAATAGAGATGAAAGACATAAAAGAATATAGATGAGAAACGGATTGGTACAACCATCGAAAAACCAATCTCTCAAAGCACTGAAAGCCTTCAAGGGTAACGCTTCCAAGAGTTGTCCTCCTTGTTGTTCCTGAACGCGCAGCAACCAATAGAGTAGACAATAATGAGAAATACAAGGAAGATGATGTTGAGGACCGCAACCTTCTTCCAATCACTCTTTACGTTGTCTAGAAGTCCAGCCTTGCATGATTCGCAGTTGAAGCACAGAGTATTTGGCTCATTATTCCACTTACCACAATCTGGGTTGCTAGTAGGCAAAGTAGGTGTACTAGTCCAGTTAGTAGGGCTGACATAGGTGAATCCACAGTCATTTGATGGCTTGCAACAACCGGACTGGAAAAAATAAGAATGAAAACAGTTATCAGTAACAGCAGTTATTGTCCATACATATATATAAAGACACACAATTTTATTAATGTGGACTTTGCGCATAATGATCCAGCAATAACATAGCCAACGAAGAAAACAGAGCATCAAGGTGAGAGAAGAAAATTATAAGACTTTAGCAGTTGCCGACATAGGCCAAAATACACCAAACAAACGACCTCAATGATGTTTGAGGTTGTCTAATGTTGAGACACAAATAACTAAGACCGAATAAGGTTCAAGGACGTATAGTGATGAGAACTGAACCCCTAGAAAATATCAAGGTCGAATATTCCACATTCCTTCTAAGCGATGAGAAGGCACGTTCAACCGCTATAAACACCAGCATGAGAATAATAAGAAAATCAAAACCAAAACAATCACTTATGCATTTTTTATAATTGATATATTCTTTAAAGAGCGCCAAACCAATCTGTGGTTAATCGAACGAAAAGAAAAAAATTAGAATACTAAACATTGACGCCATTTTGCAATCTCCAAACAGAAACAAGATATAAATGAAATGAAAAACTCCCGTACCCTGGAGTAAATAAGAAGAGTGAACACTTTTAATTCAATATTTAAAATAACTTAATTAAAATTAAATAAAGTCTGCTTCGATTAACCACTAAATCTCAATATTAATAAAAGCATAAAGTCTAATACTAAAGCAAACCCCATTTTAAATCATTGCTTGTATAATTGGATTAAGATCTTTTCATTCTTAAAGGCAAATCTACAAATTAAAGGCAGCTAACTTTACAAAAGTAACTCATCACACACACATAATCAATCAATTTCCCTTCAGATTAACAAACTAAAGAATTCAACCCTAATTCAAGAAATTAAAGAAATTATAGACTCAGATCTGGAAAATCAAACAGCCAAATAAAACCCAATTCAAGAAAATTCATAAAAATTAAGAATCTATACCTGAAGAGCAGAGAGATGCTTCCTATAAAAAACTTCATCAGGAGTATTATTATTTCCATCATCAATCAAGCTTTTGCAAACCTTACTATCCTGCAAACAGCTCCTAATCTTATTCCAATTCTTTTCACTGCTCACTCTGTTCTGTAACCAACTAGAATAATCTCCCAGTCTGTACTCCTTATACCCTCGATCGGAAATCGCCTCTCCGGCGCCCTTGTTCGTCACCACAAACGCAAATATAGTAAAGCCAAGCAATAGCACAATCAACAAGAACATAACCACTAGGTATACCCAAAGTAGCCAGGTCACACGGCAACAAGCGCCGATTAGCCCGGCCAAGGAGACAACCATGAGGAAAACGCCGAGGGCTATGATGGGTCTGTCAAGAAAGCGCTCGCATTCCGTGGAGCCATTCCGGGACAGCCAAATCCCGCCGGCGAGGATCGGGATTGAAAGAAGTAACGTCAAGAAATTCAGAATACCCACTAAATTGTTACTGCAACGAACCATTTTTTTTTTTCAGTTGATTATTGGAAAAAGATTATCAGCTTTTTGTTGAGGGTTTGAGTAAAAGTTGTAAAGAGGGATTTTCTTTGAGGAAAAGGTTATTTTTGAGGATTTTTTGAACAGGAAAAAGGTGATACGGCTCATTGAGGCGGAATGGGCGAGTATATATAGATAACGCGCCACGCGTTGCGTATAGCGTGTTAAGTTAGAGTAAATGAAGAAAATTTGGTATTGACTGTGTGTGCGTTTCCATTTATTGAATGTGCTGCGTCATTTGGGTGGAAGTTTCTTAGCGAGCGCGTGCGACTAAAACGCAAACTTACCAAACTACTACTATTACTCATCCTCCGATTTATTTGAAATCATAAAAATTATCATTTTAAATACTCCCTCTGCCCCGTTTGAAATTTCACTTTTTATCAAAACGGATACTCCCTCCATCCCATATAGAACATTACCCCTTTTGCTATTTTGGACGTTCCTCTTTAAAGTCCCACTTTCCTAAAAAGGAAAACTTAAATCACTATTCTCTCCACTCATTCTCTCTCCTACATTATTTTAATACTCACAACACCATTATAATTTACTATTCTCTCCACTCATTCTCTCTCCTCCCACTCACAACACCTACTTTAATAACATTATTCCTTATTTTCCGTTCTCAATAGTAAACGTGTAATGTTCTATGGGACGGAGGGAGTATTTCGTTAAAAGATTCACTTTTTCTAAAATTGACATTTTATATTAGGAAAAATTATCGATAAATCCTTCATCCCAAGTCAAAAGACCAATTAAGATAAGAATTTTGAAATTTAACCAACTAGTCCACTTTACTAATAAATATTCTACCTAGTCCATTCCTTATTAATGACACCCATAAAACAAATAAACTCATCCATCTCCGGCCGACTACTCCCCCTATCTCTGGCAACTCTCTCCTCTCCGGCGACCATATCCTTTCCTCCGGCTATCTACCACTGATGATCCCCTTCCCCTACCTCCTCCGGCGATCCCCTACCCCTCCTCTGGATAGTCTTTTCTTGCTGATTTGATTTTCAGATCAGGTTCAGAAAAATTCAATAGCCTGATTCGTTAACTGTTGGATTGAGCTCAAATTTACAGGGATTGTTATAGACACCTAAATGCAAAATCTGAACGGTGGAGATCAGAAAAAAATGCCCGGAGAAAGAGATATGCTCGTCGGAACGGAACCGACGAAAATAGGATTAATTCTCCTTCTAAACGGGGTTCGCCGGAGAGGAGAGGGTCGTCGGAGAGAAAGAGAGAGAGTTTGCCGAAAATAGGTTTAAATTGATATTGTCTCAAAAAATCAGCAATCTATTGTGGATTCTTGCAATGTAAACTTAAGAAATGCTGAAGAAAATTCTCAAGCCTTTTGTAGCCATGAATATTAATACCAATCTCCTGCTTTGGTTAAAGGTGAATGGGAGATGAAGTGATTCTGTTGAAAAAATTAGAAAGCATGTTTGGAATGAGGGTTAGAGTTGCACTTGCTGAGAAAGGTTTTCATTATGAATACAAATAACAAAATTTGAGGAACAAGAGCCTTTTTCTCTTGAAACTGAATCCAGTTCTCAAGTGATAAAGCTGATATTCAGGGGGGAAATTAAAAGGAAACGAAACAAACATTTGTGTCCAGAGCTAATGCCTTGTGTATAATGTGGACAATCTACATTAACTCTGCATATTTGAGTTTCCAATTGTTCCTTATTTTTTTATCTTTCACTATAAATAGAATTGTATTCAGCTCTTCTCACTTACTGTGTGAGAAAGAGCATTACAACAATATCCTTGTGTTTCTCTTGGTATCCAGAGCTCCTTAATTCGATCACTGGGCCAATTTTTTTTTCTTCTGTAAAAATATAATTAAACATTCGAGGTGGAGCAAAATTTTTTATGTGTTGTCTTTCTGTTTGTTTTGCTTAGATAGCACTTAAGATAATTAAACATTCTGGGTGAGATTTTTTTTTTTGGGAAAATGACCAGTGGATCCTTTATTCCAAAATTGCAAAAATAGAGGTCATAAAGGACTAAAACAACTGTGAACTTAACAAAAAACAACAGTGAACTTAAGTAAAAACAATTGTGAACATAACAAATATGTCAAATAATCTCATAAAATTGCAAAAATAGAGGCCATAAAGTACTAAAATAATTGTGAACTTAACAAAAAAAACAACAGTGCACTTAAGTAAAAACAACTGTGAACATAACAAATATGTCAAATAATCTCATAAAATTGCAAAAATAGAGGCCATAAAGGACTAAAACAACTGTGGACTTAACAAAAAACAGCAGTGAACTTAAGTAAAAACAAATGTGAACATAACAAATGTGTCAAATAATCTCATAAAATTGCAAAAAAAAGGCCATAAAGGACTAAAACAACTGTGAACTTAACAAAAAACAACAGTGAACTTAACAAATAGGTCAAATAATCTCATAAAATTGCAAAAATAAAGGCTATAAAATTCTAAAAACAATGGTGAACTTAACTAAAACAACTATGAACTTAATTAAAAACAATTGTGAACTTAACAAACATGTCAAATAATCTCATAAAATTGCAAAAATAGAGCCATAAAAGATAAAAAAACGACTGTGAATTAACAAATGTGAACTTAACAACTTTGAACTTAATAACTGTGAACTTAACTATAACAACTGTGAACTTAACAAATATGTCAAATAATCTCATAAATTTGCTCTAAATTATATGTTGATGCTGCTAGTTTGATTCGTTTTGACGATAAGAATAATACAATGGTCTCATTTTTATTTTTTTTAATTTTTTTTAGTTCTAGATCTTAAGATATTTCATTTTAATGTTTTGGGAGGAGAAAAAAAAATGAAAAAGCAGGGGGAGAAAGGGACAGCGACGGTTGTCCCTTTTATGTCACATGGTGTGCCTTTATCAAAAACGGGGTGTCATTATAAAGCGTGGACCTGATGGAATTTCTTCAAAATGTGTGTCCTTGGTGGTTGTTTTCATTAGGATGAGGGACTATTTGATAATTGCCCCTTTATATTATTATTCCACCCACTAATTCTCTCTCCTACTTTACTTTTATACTCAGAACACCAATCAACTCACTATTTCATATCCCACTTTCTCACTTTTCATACTCACAACACTTACTCCACTAACTTTTTTCTTAATTCTCGTGCCACATTCAAAATGGTGAAGGTTTAAATGGGACGGAAGGAGTATTTTACTTAAAATTGCAAATTTCAAGACAGAAAGCTATTGGTACTGGGCGACCGACCCTAAAGGTTTTGAGGCGAGATTCAATCCCAAATTAAGAAATGACATTTTCCTAATCCCTCGGACACCCCTCATTGTCTAAAGATGTAAATGCCCTTGGGAAAAAACACGTATTGAGATCGCTACCTCCCCATCATTCACGCAACAAAAACACACACACTCACACGCACAATTTCTCTCTCTATTCTCCACCTCCGACAAACCCCTAAATCTTCGAGTTAAATACCAACTTTGTCAGTTACCTATTGACATTTTTACCTATTCATAACTGAGGATTATCTTTGTACGATTTTGTCCCCAACCTAATTACTTAGTTTACCATGTCATCCTTACGTCTCATTTCCGTTCAAATCTCTGTTAAATCAGCCTATGTGGCACGTTGACGTCATTAAAATGCTGACATAATTTTTAACTTGTTCTAAATATATCTCTGGGTCTATTGATATTTTTGCAATTTAATCACTAAACTTCTTTTTTTTTTTCATTTTAACTATTGATATTTAATTAAATTAAAAATGATATTTATACAACTATAATGCACTAGCAATATTTAAAAAAAATTATTAATGATATTTGTATTTGTTAAAAAAGAAATAAAAGAAATATATAATTCTATATTTATATGTTATAATATACAACTCCCACTACCATATCACCGTCACGACCCAACCCATCGCCGTCATCAACCACCACCATCACACTGACATCATCAACCACCAAATAAATTATTTTAACAATTATCTTGGCTTAAAAAAATTCAAAAAAAATCATCGCAATCCATTTATTCAACCACCACCCTGCACAACCAAACCCACCACCATCTCCAACAGTCCAGCACCACCATCATACTTCAAAAAATCCTAAATCAAATTTCACACTTTCACTTTATTCCACTATCACAAAAAAATCAACAATTGGAAGTCCCAATTAATCATATTTCAAAAACATGTAACAGTAGTTGACAAATTCGCAGTAGGATTCTAACTCATATACATTGCAACAAATATTTCAATCCAAGTCTGAAAATCCTCAATATATGTATATAAACTCTCACCAAGAAAATATTATTAAGAAAGATGAAAACAAGCCAGATCTGAAAAATAAGATAGATGAAAGAGATATGAAGAAACCCACTAAAATGGGGAAGATGAAGTAGTGTTTTGGCGGTTGAAGTAGTCTGAGTTAATAAAGACGTTGGTAAAGGACGTGTAGGGGGAGTAGTATTTGAAAACGAGATGTAGATGTAGATGTAGATCTTAATTTAAATCTGAGATAGAGAGAGAGAGAGCAACATGGGGGGGTTTGAGGAAGAAGAATGGCCAGCAGAAAAGGAGAAGAGAGGTGTCCGAAGGTGTGAAAGAAGTGACGGCGACAGAGATGGTGGTGTGTGGAGGTGGGGTTTGGCCGGTGGTGGAGTTTGGCGGCGGTCTGTGGGGATGGAGTTTGGGGATGACAATGGCGTATCCCTTTTCCAGATTATAGGTTATAAAGAGTAAACAAATTACTTTAATCCTTTAAGTTTATGAAAAATATTTTAAAGGTCAATTTTTTTATATTTTACATTGTAACCCCCTTAACTTCCACATCATCATACATTTTCATTTGTACCCTCTTATACTTCCACATCAGCAAATCTTGACCATATCTAGTGCCAACTCAGCATTTTTATGACGTCAGCATGCCACATTGGCAGATTTTAACGGCAGTTTGGACAGAAATGAGACGGAAGAATGACATGGTAAATTAAATACTTAGGTTAAGGACGAAATCGTAAAAAGAAATACCTCAGTGACAAATAGGTAAAAAGATCAATAGGTCAGTGACGAACTTGGTACATAACTCCTACATCTTCTTTGATGATGTCGCCACCCTCTCCATCCCTCGCTGCTCACTTCAATTGCAACACAGTCTGGCAGGATCTGGATGGACAAACTCAAAACATCAGTCAAACATGGAGAGAGGTGCAATTCTTCGATGTGATTTTTGTCGCTCTCTTCTCCATCCTTCGTACTTCAAATCCGTCAACGTCGTCACTTCATATCTCTCCAGATCTGATCCATATCTGGCTCCCTCAACTCCATCCATTCCTTGCGTCGAGGTATGGCTTCGACGATAACATTTTGAAAGTAAAGGACGTTGAATGTTTGCTTCAAAGCCATAGATGGAATGCTAATTTTCATTTATGTCCCTATTATAAGTTTTTTCGCTCGACAACCTTTTGTAACTTCAGACTGCACATAGATAGAGGCCCTAAAATCATCTTTGTCTTGTTGTACCTAATTTTGTTTCTGTGTGAGGAGGACCTTAACCTTGAATGGGGTTGGGTGGTGAGGAGGTTAGAGTTGAAGCCATAGATGGCCAGGTAAAAATGTCAACAACAAGTTTTTGTGTTTTGTATATTAAAAGTAATTTTACCCATCCAATAATCTCCATGGAATATGTTAATGAAAATATTTCAAAATCGGAAATAATTCAAAATAAATTATTTCTTGAAAATGGAAAAATAGAAAATAGAAGGAGATGAAGAGACGGAATATAAAGTAATAATAAATTTATTAATCGGGACGGAAGTCGAGTCATGTGAAACACAATCTACGTAAGAAGAATTTGTCTCGCACTGGTGTTGACGGATTAGCGGCAATCCTCTCATAAGATAAAACAATTTTTCGACTCTTGATGTAAGCACTTCAAATCAAGAGACCTACGAACTAACTGTGTTTGGAACTTCTGAACTTTGAAGGAATAAGAATGCTTCAATATGCACTAACTAATAGATTTTTCTAATGCTTTGGATGATGGAATGAATGAAACTAACATTCTGGGGGGCTATTTATAGTTTTCCAAAAGTTGTGGTATCTTTTTGGAAATAGACACAATTTATATCAGATGGATCTAGACCGTCCGATCTGATCATGATCAAGGCACCAGATTGAGCGGAGCGACCCACGCCCATTCGAGGAGACGCGGATCCTCCATCTGAACTGACCCATGTCCATTCGAATGGACACATCCGCCCATTGCAATTATTCGGCCCAATCTGTCCGCCCCACGTACCTATTCAGCTCAATTCGCAGCCCGCCCCACCTGGGCGTCTATGGACCGAACCGGACAAAACTTTAAGGCTCCTAGCGATGATGCGAATTGCAAAGTGTGCCCTAAAGTGCCCAATGTGCCCTTTGCGTGCTTTGCAGGCTCGAGCTCGGATGGTGCTTCAGACCATCCTCGTGATTTGAATTTGAGGTAGTACAAAACTGGCATACCACTATTTGCATAGCTAGACCAATGGACCACTATGTTGCATGATAGGTGGATAACACTTGATTGTTATCTCCTTGAAGTGGATGAGTTTATAAACTCTCCTACTTTGTGTTTTCTAGGCAATTTGGGATATAACTTTTCATATTCACAAAACTATTCATAAACCCATTTTAAATTGCATAGTTTGAACATTAATTTCTCATTCACCACAATTTGGTTTTGAGAAAATAAATACATCATGATGATGCAAGAATCGTGCTTATCAATCTCCGTCCACTCAGCAAGACTAATCACTTGGCTCCTTGACCTGAAACACAAAACCCACGACTAGCCGGATGGTCTCCGGCTTAGACCCTCGAGCGTGAGAGTAAGTATGGAGTATTTGAGAGCTAAATATTATGATGAAAAGATGTATTCAAAATAACAAAGAGCAATTATCTTGGAAGGGTTGATATTGCCTTGTATTTATAGTTGTTGATGAGAGTTGTATTTGTGGTAGGATTGCATGAAATCCCTTAAATTGTGGAACAGGTCCGTGATAGAGATCTCATCCATAAATAACTCTTGATTTGTAGGGAGTCTTGTTACGTAAAGAATTGTAGATACGCCAGGACTCTGTAGGTCGACGTAATGATGTAGGTCGAGGCCGCATGTTGGGTCTAGGTCGACCTGACTGATGGATAGGGCTGAACCGTACCCGAATGACATTTGGATCGTAATGTCGGACCAGGCTAGGTCGGGACCAATTAGGTCGGACAATGAGCTTAGGTCGACTGATCATGCTGATGGGCCTTGGGCCCGGTAATAATTGGGCCAGCCCACTGAGAACGTGGTGGTAATGATTGGTAGATGATTGGGATTACTCGCTGGGCCTAGCTCGTCACTTTTATTCTGATCAGTGGCCCCCAACTTTCTAAGTTGACTTAGTCGACCAGGAAGTTAAAAGAATTTCTGATGAAGCTCGAAGTAAACCGTAAGTCAATGCTCGAGTTGATGTTAGGTCAACCAAAGTTGACGTGGCTCAATCCTGGCCGTTTTGATGGACGGTTGGATCATTTGAAGCGCTGAATTTCTGCAATCATTACTGTTTTGACGTTTGGGAAACCACCTCGAAAACCGCTATGACACAACTAATTGTGAAATTAACCGTTTGAAATTTTTCTTTTCCTTTTCAACTACGGAAAATATAAATAGTAAAATCCTTTTCCTTTTCGAATTTTTACTGTCTTCAAGCTTCTGTATATCTCCGGCGAGAGCAACGATGCAGCGACTGACTTTCGGAATATATTCGAGCTTTCATCCTCTACAATAACCCCTCTTCGTTCGAATTGATAAAGGTTCCCCTCTCATCCTCTTGCATTAGGGTTTAAATTTTGCTTTTTCTTTGATTCCGCCATGGCTAGGACCTTTAGTAGTGAGTCAGGAGCTTGGTGTGGCTATTGCAATGTCAATCGTAGAGTATACAAACACTTGAACGGAGTATGGAGGGAGATAACTGTTGAGGAGTGCTCTTCCATTTTGACCCGGTGGGGTTTGCGTTTTAGTGAGTTGGTTTTGCCCGTAGGAGAAACCCTAGGTGCTCTAGAGACGAATGACCCAAGAGTTGTTTTCCTTTAACCTTTTTCACGAGCTGCTTGACCACATAGCTCTGTTCTACATCAGAGGTCCCAACAAACCTTCCTTCCTTAGGAATAGAAAAGGATTTCCGGGGGAATCTAGGTCACCCCTTAGTATGTCCCCTAGGTCCCTTGAAGCTGCATATAGGACTGATTCTCCTATTTCCTCTTCTTCTTGTACAGATATGGCAGCTCAAGGGGGAGCTACAGCTTTGAATTCTTCGAGTCCACGGATAATGGATGCATTCGAATCCTCCGTTGTACCTGGGAGGAATGAAAGAGGCTATGTACCTCCTAGGCTACTTCGAGGGAAGAAGAACTCGCAATCTAGGATAGACATGGTGTACGACTTTTGTGAAGTGGATAGCAAGGAATTCAATGTGACCCACTTCAGCAAGAAAGAATTTATGTCTCTGTTTGGCAGTACCTATGCCACTGATCCAACTAGGGTGGCCTTTTATTATGGCCAATTCGAGGCTGGCTTAAGACTGCCTTTGGATCCCTTCATCAACGAATTCTTGGAATGTATGGATGCTTTTCCCCTCTACCTTGGAGCCAATACTTGTAGGGTTTTAGTATGCTTTGCCATGGTGTGTCGCTTCTTGGGGTATGAGCCTTGTATGAGAGTTTTTAGGGAGTTTTTTAGTGTCAAAACTGATAAGACCGACTTGGGAATTAGCACCCTCTCAAAACCAAATGCCCCAAGCTGTTTATTAACCTTCCCAGTAAGGTGAGTGACTGGAATGCCCACATGATGGTGGTGGAGAGTAGGAGAGGATGGGAGTTCCCTTTGCCCAATGCTGAGTCCAAGGTAGTAAAGGAGGAGGATTATTGGGAGCCTGACTGGTGCACCAAGCTATACAAGAAATTAGTTGAGGTAGCCAACAAGGGGCCCATCAGTTGGGATATTCTGGGAACTACCAAGAACAATTACATCCAGGCTGGGATGATGATTGGTAATGGGGATGTGGTGCCTCTGGTCCCCATTGTTAGATGCTTAAGATACCCTGATTGGGTCACCCATGAGGGGGGTCGATTTAGATTTGAAAGCCAATGTCACTATTGCAAAGCAGAGGCAGACCATTGTATGTTCAAGGTGGACCATTTTGGTGGTAAGTTTTTACTCGTATTTATCTCTTAACTCGTCCATTGATTGCTCGTATGCAGAAATGTTAGCTCATACATAGAACTTGTTTGCATGACTTTTAGCTCGTAGATAATTTGCTCGTATGTAGAACTTGTAGCTCGTACATAGAACTTGTTTGCATGACTTTTAGCTCATAGATAATTTGCTCGTACGTAGAACTTTTAGCTCATACGTAGAACTTCTATTTGTCGAACTAACACTTTGCTATCTTGGTCTTGTGCAGTTTTGACTCCTAAACAAGAGACTAACATGGGATGAGTCATTGATAAAAGGAAAAGCAAGAAAAGCTGTGGGGCTGCCAATGCCCGAGAAAGTCGTGAGAGAGAGGGCGCAGAGCGCCAGAGGCTGCTGAAGCTGGTTGATCAGGAGACTGACAAGTTCATACCAGTAGAAGACGAGCTTGAACAATTGGAGGAGGAGCGAGCTAGGGAGGAAGCCCAAGAGGCACAAGAGATCAATGCTGATGAAATTGAGGTTGATTAAACCGCAGAGCCAAGGAAAGAGGTTCCTCGAACCAGGTCCCGAGCTCAGGCTAGGGCCAAGACTCCTGTTATTGATATGGATGAGGAGGAAGAAGATGACGACGCCCCTCTTAGCAAGAAAATCAAGAAGGGGAAGTCCAAGCTCGACCAACCCCCTAAAGAGGTGGATGTTGTTGCCAGTGGTTCTTTATCTCCATCTCTCCAAGTTTCATACTCCGACCTCATCCAAGCTCGAGTGGACAAGCTGAGCGATGTTTCGTTGCTTACTGGGATAGACAGCTCGGTTAGAGAGTATCCTGAGCTCGAGTACGGCCAAGTGATCGTGAGGAGAGCTGCTGACTAGGACTTGGTCAAGAAATTCACTGATAAAGGTTTGACTGCTGAGACATTTCGAGCTAGGTCTGGATTGGTCCACTCCGAGGTAATACTTGTAGTAATATTTTATACCGTTATTGCTTTTCTCTTTTTCTCGTCTAATCCCCTTAACCCAATCTTGGTCGATCTAATCTCTTTTGTTTATTCGGCGTTGCAGTCTCTTGCTATGATAGAGCTAGCTACTAGCTATTGGAAGGCTGCTGAGGAGCAAGAAAAGTTGGCCAAGTCCATTCTAGCTCGCAAATCTGACGAGTTGAAAAAGTTGGAGGAAGATCATACCAAGTTGAAGGAGGAGTACTCTGATTTGGACTCAGCATATGAGTCTCTAAAGCTTGTGAAAGATGTTGCTTTAAAGGATAAGGAGGAGACTTGGGGCAAACTTGGAAGTGTCCAGAAGGAGCTTGCTACCCTCAAGGAGGATAAGAAGAAGGTCGACCAAGACCTGGAAGCGGCGACCAAAACCTTGGAAGTGATCACTACGATGCTGACTAAACAAATTGATGACCTCAAAGGTGCTCGTCAATAATGGGAAGCAGAGATAAAAGCTGCTGTGGATGCTGCCAAGGAAGTTGCTAGCCTGGAAGTGGTGAAAATTTACAAAGACAGCGATAAATGCCATGATTATGTCACGGAGAAAGCTAGGTCATTCTTTGACGTAGGTCGGAGTCATATGGCTCGACGTATAGTCGTGGACCCCTCTAGTGCCTTATAATGAGAATGACCTGGCTACCATTGCTCAAGATGATGCAGACTTGGCAGCAGAACCTTGGGTTCCTCCTCCTATCGAGAACGTCAATTTTAATACTCTTTTGGAGGAGCTAGAGGAACCCGACGAGTTGGCTTTTGAAGGTGATACTCCCAAGCATGGTTTTTCCGAATCGGGTAAACTTACTTATCTTCAACAGCAGGATGGGGATGCAGAAGATCGAGCTACCACAAGTGGCCAAGTTGAAGCCGATCCAGCTACTTAACTTTCTTTTGAATCATTTGGATGGTTGTGTAATGAACAAGTCCCAAAACAATTTTATTTTTTGCTTTGTGAATGTTGATGCCTTGGCCCAGTTTTTGGGAGGCCTTTTAACTCGTAATTTTTTGCTAGCTCTAGTCCTGGCCAATTTTGGGGGACTGAGCTTTTATTTAATCGTAGCTGACCCTTGACACTTTGAATCTTATGCTTTTGATTTTAGCATGAACATATGTCGAGCTAGATTTAATAGGACAAATAAGTCGCTATAAGCTTTTGATCGGACTGGTTTTTTGATAACACATTCGACCTTATACTTGTATAATTTTTGAGAACGAGATTGACTAAGAGTCGAATCTGTTAGGGGAACGAAGCTGACCAAGGGTCGAGCTCGTTAGAATGAGGTCGACATAGACGTCGGACCTGTTAAAGGAACGAAGCTGATTAAGAATCGAGCTTGTTAGAACGAGGTCGACTTAGATGTCAGACCTGTTTAAAGAACAAAGCTGATTAAGAATTGAGCTTGTTAGAACGAGGTCGACCTAGATGTCGGACCTGTTTAAAGAACGAAGTTGATTAAGAATCGAGCTTGTTAGAACGAGGTCGACTTAGATGTCGGACCTGTTTAAAGAATGAAGCTGATTAAGAATCGAGCTTGTTAGAACGAGGTCGACTTAGATGTCGGACCTGTTTAAACAACGAAGCTGATTAAGAATTGAGCTTGTTAGAACGAGGTCAACTTAGATGTCGGATCTGTTTAAAGAACGAAGTTGATTAAGAATTGAGCTTGTTAGAACGATGTAAAAACCTAACACAATGTTTGGTTGAATGGAACTGCAACTTTTATTGAAGTAGAAACATGCTTACATCGAAAATGGAGAGCTAGAACTATAACAAACTCAAACTTGAAAACTGAACTAACTTTGAAGCTGAATTAGAAAACTGAACTAGAAGTAATATTTGATAAGGTGAGTGGCATGCCATGGGTTCTTTAATTCCTCACCACCTAGATTGGCGATCATGTAAGTTCCTTCCTTGATAATTCGAGTGACAATGTTGGGACCTTCCTGTTGGGTTTTACGGGTCCATGCGCAGCGGAATTAAGCATTAAAAACATAAAACCCAAGAAGCCCTAGGATCCGTTCTATACAATTAATTTGAATACCAATGAAATAGAATTAAACCAACCTTGAAACGCTTTCCGGTCTTGAGCTATCGAACGATTTGATTATGTGATATTGAATCACAAACTTCGTTCTTCAACTTGCTTGAACTCTAGGTCTTGATCAATGAATGAGCGAAGACCCTCTTTTGGTATCCACACCTTCGAATGAATCCAAGAACAATTTCTTGTCGATTGCTAGATCTAAACCTTGAAGAATATTGAGAGAATTTGATTGTGAATTTTGCTTTAAAATTTCGGCTAGGCTTTTAGGTCTGACAGAACCCCTGTATTTATACTACAAATAGTGTAAATACCTCTTCTAATCAAATTAGGAGAGACAGGCTGTCAATACCGCGTATTGGCCTATTATGTCGCGCGGTATATCAAGCCATTGGCTTGATATGTCGCGTGACATAAGTAGCCAGTTTCTGTGTCTCTCAATCATTCTTCCTCCGGTTCAACCAATTCATTCTAGTTGTGTGTGACCCAATAGGATTACATCATGTTGGCAATGAGATCGATCATATCGAACCTCATAAGACATAAGCGGACTCTAGCAAGCCATTATGTCTACCCAAATGATGCAACGTAAGAGTTCACGTTTCCAACGGTGTACTTCCATTTATCCCTTTTGTCTCACGATGTTATATTGAACACAAGTCATGGTCCATGTCGACTTGTTTATTGTTCAATGCTTTCTCGATTCTTGAGTATAATGATAATTCCAATCATATTGGGGTACGGCCATACACTTTCATCATTATCACTCATCGAGGGCCCAAGCATAACATCTCTCTTCCGAGGGACAAACTCCTTCTTGACTTATCATCCTTCCCATCATGAATCCGATCATGCCAATGATAGCCTTTATAGATATCGTATTAAGATATCGTTTGACTAAAATCAAACATGGCTTTCATCATATGTAAGGTTATGATAGTCTCGTGTCTAGGAAATAAATGAAGTAACCGTATGAGATTTAAGTATGACTTTTGACCATTACATAAATCTCATGCGGGTCATGTCCAAATCACTTGTTCTCTAACAAGTACCCATAATTTCAATGTGCATCTCTTATGCATATAATCATCACATGATTATCCATTGACAATTATACTAATTTATTCTCTTAATAATTAGGGACGAGAGATTATTATAAACAAATATACAAAACATATAATAATCAAATAATAAACATCTCATATAATAATAAATAATGTCAACACATAAGTCTATCAATCATAGGCCTAGTGGCATAACACCAACAGTCTCCCACTTGCACTAGGCCCAATCTACCATGTATCGAATACCCATGGACCTAACATGACCATCATGTTTAGCTTGTGAGAGAGCCTTAGTTAGTGGGTCCGCCACGTTGTCATCGTTGTCTACTCTGCATATCTTAACGTCTTCCCTTTCACATATCTCACGGATAATGTGGAAACGTCGAAGTATGTGTTTGGATCTCTGGTGTGATCTTGGTTCCTTTGCTTGTGCAATGGCACCATTGTTATCACAAGAAAGTTCAATAGGATCTCCGATGCTTGGAACGACTTCCAAATCACTAATGAACTTCTTGATCCAAACCGCTTCCTTAGCCGCATCGGATGCCGCTATGTACTCGCCTTCGGTTGTAGAATCACGACGGTACTTTGCTTGGAACTTTTCCAACTCACAGTGCCTCCATTAAGCATAAACAAAAATCCAGATCGCGATCTAAAATCATCTTTGTCGGTTTGGAAGCTAGCATCCGTGTAGCCTTTGACTACAAGATCTTCTTCCATTCCTCCAAAGACCAAGAATGCATCCTTAGTTCTTCGTAAGTACTTAAGGATATTCTTGATCGCTATCCAATGTGGTTCACCGGGATCGTATTGGTACCTACTCGTCATGCTTAGAGCACACGAGACATCGGGTCTAGTACATAACATAGCATACATGATAGACCCAATTGCCGAAGCATATGGAATACCATTCATTCTCTTTCGCTCATCATTAGTCTTTGGACATTGATTCTTGCTAAGAGATATACCATGCAACATTGGCAAATTCCCTCTTTTAGAATTTTCCATTTGGAATCTTCTAAGGACTTTGTCAATGTAAGTACTTTGACTTAAACCAATCATCCTCTTGGATCTATCTCTATAGATCTTGATACCAAGGATATATGCGGCTTCGCCCATATCTTTCATTGAAAAGCACTTTCCCAACCAAGACTTGACAGCCTCTAGTGCAGAACGTCATTTCCAATGAGTAAGATATCGTCGACATACAACACTAAAAATAGTGCTACGCTCCCACTAATTTTCTTGTATACACAAGGTTCATCTTCGTTCTTGATAAAGCCAAATTCCTTGATTGCTTCATCAAAACGTAGATTCCAACTCCTTGAAGCTTGCTTCAATCCATAAATGGATTTCTCTGCAACTTACACACCTTGTTAGAATTTTCTCGGATCGACAAAACCTTCAAAGTTGTATCATGTATACATCCTCAAGTAACTTCCCATTAAGGAAAGCTGTTTTGACATCCATTTGCCATATGTCATAGTCATAATATGCGGCTATGGCAAGTAAAATTCTAATAGACTTAAGCATAGCTACGTGCGAAAAGGTTTCATCATAGTCTATGCCATGAATCCGCCTATATCCCTTAGCTACTAGCCTAGCCTTATAGGTGTGCACCTTCCCATCCATGTCGGTCTTCTTCTTGAAAACCCATTTGCACCCTATGGTTTTTACACCTTCGGGTGGATCAATCAAGTTCCAAACTTGATTATCGCCATGGATTGTAATTCGGACTTCATGGCTTCTTGCCATTTTTCCGGATCCGGAGCGGACATCGCTTCTTGATAGCAAGTGGGTTCATCATGTTCGATTAACTCCACTTCATCACTTTCCGTAACGAGAAATCCCTATCTCTCGGGTTCGGATCGTGATCTACCACTTCGGCGAGGAACTTGTGCATCTTGAACCGGATCCACAAAGGTTTGTGAACTTGGTTCGCTTTCTACCATTGGTTCAATGTTGTTTTCGGTTCTCGAACTTCTTCGAGATCTATTTTATTCGCACTGGTTCCTTTGCGAAGAAACTCCTTTTCCAAGAAAGTACCATTTCGAGCAACAAACACTTTGTTCTCGTTTCGGTTGTAGAAATAGTATCCTTTGGTTTCCTTAGGATATCCCACAAAAACACATTTATCGATTTAGGTGCTAGCTTGTCGAAGTTAACTTCTTGACATATGCATCACAACCCCAAATCTTCATGAAGGACAAACTAGGTTTTCTTCCATGCCACATCTCATATGGGGTCTTTTGAACCGATTTGGTAGGAACTCGTTTATAGTGAAAGCAGCAGCTTTCTAGTGCATGTCCCCAAAAGGATAAAGGAAGCTCAACTTGACTCATCATAGAACGAACCATGTCCAACAAAGTTCTATTCCTCCTTTCGTACACACCATTCCATTGTGGTGTTCCGGGTGGAGAGAGTTCAAACGATTCCACAACTCTTAAGATGATCACAAATTCTTGGCTCAAATATTCACCACCTCGATCGGATCGAAGTACCTTAATAGTTTTGCCAAGTTGATTTTGCACCTCATTTTGAAATATTCGAAATATCTCAAACGATTCACTCTTATGTTTCATTAGATAAACATATCCAAATCTACTATAATCATCGCGAATGTTATGAAGTACCGAAATCCTCCCCTAGCATCGCTACTCATAGGCCCACATACATCGGTATGTATGAGTCCTAATAAGTCGCCCGCCCTTTCACCGGTTTTGGTAAATGGGTCCTTGGTCATCTTGCCAAGTAAACAAGATTCGCATGTCTCATATGATTCATAATCATGTGAGTCCAAAAATCCATCTTTGTGGAGTTTAGAAATGCGTTTCTCGTTTATATGGCCAAGACGACAATGCCATAAGTAAGTGTGGTTTACATCATTGGGTTTAGATTTCTTGTTAATGTTATAGATATCATTATCACGATTTTCAATATCAAGAACATAAAGGCCATTGAATGAAACAAAGAAGACAATAATGCATATCACTCTTGTAAATAGAAAATTTCTTATCACATATAAGAAAATTAAAACCTTCATTATCCAAACATGAAATCGAAATAATATTCCTACTTAAAGCTGGAACGTAATAACAATTGTTCAAAACAAGTATTAGTCCACTAGGTAAAGTAACTTCATAAGTTCCTACGGCTAATGCAAAGCAACTCTTGCTCCATTCCCCACACGTAGGTCCACTTCACCTTCCTTAAGCATCCTTCGTTTCTTAGACCCCGCACATTTAAACAAATGTGAGTTCCACATCCGGTATCCAATACCCAAGAACTAGAAGTAGATAGGAATATATCTATAACAAAGATACCTGAAGTTGAAGCAACTCCTTTGCTCTTCTTCGGTGCTTCCTTGTATTTTGCGCAATTTCTCCTCCAATGTCCAATCTCATTGCAATGGAAGCAGATTGCGTCCTCTCGGGACTTAGGCTTAGCCTCTTTAGGCTTGGATGCCTCTTTGGGCTTGGCAACCTTTGCCTTAGGATTAGCAACCTTTGCTTTTCCTTTGCCCTTGAACCCTTTCCCTTGTTAACCATTAGCACTTGATCGGTCTTCTTCTCGACAATACCGGTTTCCGCAAAGAGTCAACATTTGAACTAACTCGGAAAGGTTTCTATTCATTCCACCCATGTTATAGTGCATTATGAAATGACTAAAACTTTTAGGTAATGAATTCAAGATTATGTCGGTAGCCAACTCTTGGCTAATTGGAAAACCGAGCCTTTCAAGATGCTCAATGTGGCCCTTTAGCTTGAGAGCATGGGGACCAACAGCTTGTCCTTCACTCATCTTGCATGAGGTCAAGGATGCAACCGTGTTGTACCTTTCTTGCCTAGCTTGAATTTGGAACATTTCCATCACCGATTGTTTAAGTCGATCGTCCCCAAGTGCTCAAGATTCTTCGAAGACTCTTGCACATGGCGGAGAGCATAAGGCAACTAACATCTCGTAGAGTCACGCTTGTGCTTCAGTATATTGTTCCCTTATTGCCCTAGCAAAGATTGGCAAAGCAGTTCGGGTGGAATAGGTTCAAGGAGAACGCATGCTTTCTCCTCTTGTTTGAGAACAATTCTCAAACTACGGATCCAATCCATATAGTTTGTACCATTCTCTTCCAACTTTTCCTTCTCAAGGACGGATCGCAAAGAAAAGTGATTATTGTTTGATGCCATTTATTCTACAAAAAGATATACATAAAATATGAACACATATAAGTAAACATATTATATGAGAAGTATAGTGCATTTAAATAAATGCTCCCACTAAATTATACACCTTCAAATGCAAATAAGCATAATATACATTTAATGGGCTAAGATCCAACTTTAATTCAATTTCAAGTTTGCTATGGCAAACCGCTCAAAATTAAATTAATTAGGTAGAAAACATCAATCATATCACATATATGACTCTTAGATCTTTTATGAGATCAATTCAAGACATCATATGTCTAGGCATATTTTAATCTCATCTTATGCCTTGGGTCCAAAACCATTTTGATAACCCAATTAAGTTCATTCACTTTAAAACGTATAGGAACCACCATTTCCTCATCTTGCTCGCATTCGAATAGAATCAAAGCACCTTGCTATGGCAAGCCCACCCAAAACTATCCGAATGGTCTCAAGTGTTTTTAATCATGAATTGGCATAAAGAACTTAAAAGTTAAATGAAGGTTCTTTAAAGGTAAATTATAAGCATATCGAAAGATAGTCAAAATCATGCACCAGGTAAGTTCCCGTGAAGATAGGTGAGCCGCAAGGACTTCTTAAGTACCAACTCTTCCTTAGACAGTAACTCTCCTAGACATGCATAATTAGAAATCAACTCGATTAGGCAACATAATCCTTACCTTTTATAAACAATCGCTTCCTTTTAAATTTCGCGTATTTATGACTTGTTTCCATAAACAATCATAAGATCCAAAATTTACAATGTCTAAATCTAAACATATTAGGAAACTAAATATCATGTTTCAACTAAACATCTAATTTAATAATTCTTAACAATTAAGAACAAATAATTCATGCATCGCAACAATTAATAAAACACATTTAAATTAATTAAGCATGCATAAACAATGAATCAATCTAGCATGGACTTATAAACTCAATTTTATAACATCCAGGTTTTCATACACATTGCAATAATTATTAAAATCATATTTTAATCAATTAATCATGTATATCAATGAATCAATCTATCGCGGACTTATAAACTCAATTTTATAACATCCAGATTTTTCATATTAACATATCGATTGTAAACACAATCATAGAATAGCGTAAAATTTGAACAAACAGATTACGCCAGCTTTGGCTTGTTATGTCGCGTGACAACATCGCCCATAGGCTTAATATGTCGCGCGACCTAACATGCCGCTTAACCCGAATTCCACATGGCTCGATATGTCGCACGACATAGGCAACCAGGTTACAGGATTTCCAGATTCGAACCAATACAGACATACCCAATTAAATCACATAAAACAACCTTTTTACAGATTTAATTCAGCATAAATTGAAAACGATTTTCACATTGTTTCACATAAACAATTAAAATTCTATCACATACAAAACATGCAATAAGCATATAAACAATTTATATCTTAAACCTAGCATGTTAATTCAAACTTAATCATACGAACGGGGCTCTGATACCACTGTTGGGTTTTACGGGTCCATGCGCAGCGGAATTAAGCATTAAAAACATAAAACCCAAGAAGCCCTAGGATCCGTTCTATACAATTAATTTGAATACCAATGAAATAGAATTAAACCAACCTTGAAACGCTTTCCGGTCTTGAGCTATCGAACGATTTGATTATGTGATATTGAATCACAAACTTCGTTCTTCAACTTGCTTGAACTCTAGGTCTTGATCAATGAATGAGCGAAGACCCTCTTTTGGTATCCACACCTTCGAATGAATCCAAGAACAATTTCTTGTCGATTGCTAGATCTAAACCTTGAAGAATATTGAGAGAATTTGATTGTGAATTTTGCTTTAAAATTTCGGCTAGGCTTTTAGGTCTGACGGAACCCCCGTATTTATACTACAAATAGTGTAAATACCTCTTCTAATCAAATTAGGAGAGACAGTCATCAATACCGCGTATTGGCCTATTATGTCGCGCGGTAGATCAAGCCATTGGCTTGATATGTCGCGTGACATAAGTAGCCAGTTGCTGTGTCTCTCAATCATTCTTCCTCCGGTTCAACCAATTCATTCTAGTTGTGTGTGACCCAATAGGATTACATCATGTTGGCAATGAGATCGATCATATCGAACCTCATAAGACATGTTTTAATTTCTAGCAAGCCATTATGTCTACCCAAATGATGCAACGTAAGAGTTCACGTTTCCAACGGTGTACTTCCATTTATCCCTTTTTGTCTCACGATGTTATATTGAACACAAGTCATGGTCCATGTCGACTTGTTTATTGTTCAATGCTTTCTCGATTCTTGAGTATAATGATAATTCCAATCATATTGGGGTACGGCCATACACTTTCATCATTATCACTCATCGAGGGCCCAAGCATAACATCTCTCTTCCGAGGGACAAACTCCTTCTTGACTTATCATCCTTCCCATCATGAATCCGATCATGCCAATGATAGCCTTTATAGATATCGTGTTAAGATATCGTTTGACTAAAATCAAACATGGCTTTCATCATATGTAAGGTTATGATAGTCTCGTGTCTAGAAATAAATGAAGTAACCGTATGAGATTTAAGTATGACTTTTGACCATTACATAAATCTCATGCGGGTCATGTCCAAATACTTGTTCTCTAACAAGTACCCATAATTTCAATGTGCATCTCTTATGCATATAATCATCACATGATTATCCATTGACAATTATACTAATTTATTCTCTTAATAATTAGGGACGAGAGATTATTATAAACAAATATACAAAACATATAATAATCAAATAATAAACATCTCATATAATAATAAATAATGTCAACACATAAGTCTATCAATCATAGGCCTAGGGCATAACACCAACAGCCTCCCACTTGCACTAGGCCCAATCTACCATGTATCGAATACCCATGGACCTAACATGACCATCATGTTTAGCTTGTGAGAGAGCCTTAGTTAGTGGGTCCGCCACGTTGTCATCGCTGTCTACTCGCATATCTTAACGTCTTCCCTTTCACATATCTCACGGATAATGTGGAAACGTCGAAGTATGTGTTTGGATCTCTGGTGTGATCTTGGTTCCTTTGCTTGTGCAATGGCACCATTGTTATCACAAGAAAGTTCAATAGGATCTCCGATGCTTGGAACGACTTCCAAATCACTAATGAACTTCTTGATCCAAACCGCTTCCTTACCGCATCGGATGCCGCTATGTACTCGGCTTCGGTTGTAGAATCAGCGACGGTACTTTGCTTGGAACTTTTCCAACTCACAGTGCCTCCATTAAGCATAAACAAAAATCCAGACTGCGATCTAAAATCATCTTTGTCAGTTTGGAAGCTAGCATCTGTGTAGCCTTTGACTACAAGATCTTCTTCCATTCCTCCAAAGACCAAGAATGCATCCTTAGTTCTTCGTAAGTACTTAAGGATATTCTTGACTGCTATCCAATGTGGTTCACCGGGATCAGAATGCTCCGGAGGGAACCGAAAGGGACCGAGATTGCCCCTAAGGGTCTTAGAGGGGATGCCTGAAGGCTGGGAGAGAGGAGAGAAGAGGGAGGGGTGAAGCCCTCTATTTATAGGGTCCAGATTCTGGCTAGTTGTGTCGCACGACACTGTCAGACATTACCAATTTTTTGGTTTTCCTGGATTTAAGGGAATATTATGAACTTTAAGGGGATTTTGTAATTATGATGTTCCTTGGCTAGTTGTGTCGCACGGCACAAGCAGCCATTACCAGTTTTTTGGATTTCCTGGATTTAAGGGAATATCGTGGACTTTGAGGGGATTTTGTAATTATGATGTCTCTTGGCAAGATGTGTTGCACGGCACAAGCAGCCAATTTCATATTTTAAAAAATTACTTAAAAGTCCTTTTGTTCTTTTTAATCCCAGAATACCCCCCCTTGGTTTGGTTGGTGGTTTTGGGGGTTTTTGAGGGCTACGGGTGTTCGAGATTGCGTTTGTGTGAGTCTGCGGTGTTTCCCGTGCGTTTGGAAGAGAGTGATCTAGATTAGGATACTTACAAAAGCCCCTCGACGAGTCACTTACGGAGGAAGTGGGGTCGCCGATAAGATAAGGGTCCTAATCTGGATCGCGTGCTGGGAGAGGATGTGACCGTGTAGGCTGGTTTGTGAGGACGTGGCAATGTCCTTTTGTGTGACCGTTTAGGTCGGTTTTTGACAAGATTCCTACGTATCCCGTATGGGAATCAAGCCTGATCGTAGTTCGTGTGTGGGGTGAGTGTTATCGTGCACGAGGACGTGTGATGTCCTCTAACTGAGACTCTGTGTGTGAACGTGGTGGTATACTGTGGGTGACCATTTAGGTCGGTTGACTGGACCCTTTGATAGGATTCCTACGTATCCCTAGCGGGAATTAAGGCCTGATTGTAGTTCAGAGATCGTGTAATTGTGAGTGTATGCGGGCGTGGTGGTGCCCTGAGGTGATGTGACCGCTAAGGTTGATTGTGAGGATGTGGTGGTGTCCTGAAATGGAAATTTTACAGTTTTCTGAACCGGGTAATTTAAAGCCTTCTGGGCTGTGGATAGTGATTTGAGAGGTTTATACGGTCTTCCGGATCGAGTAATTTAAAGCCTTCCGGGCTGCGGATAGTGATTTGGGAGGTTTATACGGTCTTTCGGACCGAGTAATTTAAAGCCTTCCGAGCTACGGATAGTGATTTAGGAGGTTTATACGGTCTTTCGGACCGAGTAATTTAAAGCCTTCTGGGCTGTGGGTGATGATGAGGACGTGTTATGCCCTCTAACTGAGGTTGTGCCATGCGTGAGGATGTGTTGTGTCCTCTGACTGAGGTTGTGTCGTGCGTGAGGATGTGTTGTTTCCTCTGGCTGAGGTTGTGTCGTGCGTGAGGATGTGTTATGTCCTCTGACTGAGGTTGTGCCGTGTGTGAGGATATGTTATGTCCTCTGACTGAGGTGGTGTCGTGCGTGAGGATGTGTTGTGTCCTCTGACTGAGGTTGTGCGTGCATGAGGATGTGTTGTGTCCTCTGACTGAGGTTGTGCCGTTCGTGAGGATGTGTTATGTCCTCTGACTGAGGTTGTGTCGTGCGTGAGGATGTATTATGTCCTTTGACTGAGGTGGTATCGTGCGTGAGGATGTGTTGTGTCCTCTGACTGAGGTTGTGCCGTGCGTGAGGATGTGTTGTGTCCTCTGACTGAGGTTGTGTCGTGCGTGAGGATGTGTTGTGTCCTCTGACTGAGGTTGTGTCATGCGTGAGGATGTGTTGTGTCCTCTGACTGAGGTGGTGTCGTGCGTGAGGATGTGTTGTGTCCTCTGACTGAGGTGGTGTCGTGCGTGAGGATATGTTGTGTCCTCTGACTGAGGTTGTGTCATGCGTGAGGATGTGTTATGTCCTCTGACTGAGGTTGTGTCGTGCGTGAGGATGTGTTGTGTCCTCTGACTGAGGTTGTGTCCTTCGTGAGGATGTGTTGTGTCCTCTGACTGAGGTTGTGTCGTGCGTGAGGATGTGTTGTGTCCTCTGACTGAGGTTGTGTCGTGTGTGAGGATGTGTTGTGTCCTCTAACTGAGGTGGTGTCGTGCGTGAGAATGTGTTGTGTCCTCTGACTGAGGTTGTGTCGTGCGTGAGGATGTGTTGTGTCCTCTGACTGAGGTGGTGTCGTGCGTGAGGATGTGTTGTGTCCTCTGACTGAGGTGGTGTCGTGCGTGAGGATGTGTTGTGTCCTCTGACTGAGGTTGTGTCGTGCGTGAGGATGTGTTGTGTCCTCTGACTGAGGTTGAAAGTGTTTTCTCTTTGGGAGGCGTGATTGCCTTGTGTTTGACTTTGGGAGGCGTGATTGCCTCGTGTTTTGTTTTGCCGTTAAGTGGGCGAGGTTCGGACTTACGATGACGGCTGGTGTTTGGTTTACCGTTTTGTGGGCAAGGCTCGGGCTTACAATGACGGCCGGTGTTTGTTTCGTGTTTTATGTTTTGGAGGCATTTTGTGCCTTGGGATTTGTGTTTGGAGGCGTTTGCGCCTCTTGTGTTTGTTTTACCATTTAGTGGGCGAGGTTCGGGCTTACGAATGATGGCCGGTGTTAGTTTGGTTGGGTTAAGGACCGTAAGGAAGGTAAGAAATCAATTTTGTTTTTGATTCTTGCTTGAATTGTTTTATGCTAGAACTAGGTTTTAGTTTTCGCATATTTGGGGCTTTTGTTGTTGCCATGCTCTTTTTGTGAAATTTATGAGGAATTGTTGAAATTGAGCATGTAAGAATTGTGGGTATGTGATTTTTGTGCAAAAATGTGGAGATTAGCTCTTATTTGTAAAAATAAAATGCCTCTCTTTGAAATGCATGCTTTGGTGATTCGTACCTTATGCTATTTTCGTATGTACATTGTGGAAAAATTGTCGTGTAGGGACGGACTTTTGTGTGAAAAGTGTGACCTGTGCCGTGTTTTGTGACGGACTCCGTGGGAAATTCATGTGGAATGTGTGCCGTATTTTTGTGACGGATTTTTGAAAATGTGTCGTGTAGGGACGGATCCCTTTTTTGAGAAAATTGTATAGTGTGTGCTGTGTTTTTGTGACGGGCTCTTGAAAATGTGTCGTGTAGTGCATGCCGTGTTTTCGTGACGGACTATGTGGGGAAAATTATGTGCAATGTGTGCCGTGTTTTTGTGACATTTTTTTTTTATGTTTTGCCGTGTTGAGACGGACTTTTTATGTTTTGTCGTGTTGGGACGGACTTTTATGTTTTGTCGTGTTGGGACGGACTTTTTATGCTTTCGTTTCTCTTTGGTATATTTGCATTAAGTACTGTTATTGACGTACCTTTGTTGTGTTTACCTGCAGGATGAGGTGCCTTCGTCTGGAAAGGCGAAGAAGATGAAGTCTCGGGGGTCGCTCGAGGCTGTAGTTGAGCTGTGGCAGCACCTGCTGGAGATCTCCAGGGAGGGTAGACCGAGTCCTAAGAGGCTGGTCTTTGATTCTGATTTGGGCGTGTTCGTGGAGAACCTCGCCGGGATCGCGGGGACGCAGAAGAACAAGGGCGTCTTCTTGGCTTTGTCTGAGTAATTGTGGGACACCACGCATACCTTCCATCTTAGCTGGGGAGAGGTGACGGTGACTCCTATCGATTTTGCGGCGATTACTGGGCTTTCCTTCAAAGGAGGGCCAGTGAGATGGCGGGACAGGATGTCCGATGGGGTGCTGGCGGAGCCGCTGGGCTTTGCGCCCTTCCCTCGTAAGGGCTTGGGTATGTTGTATAGTGATGTAGAGGCACAGATCACGGCCAACATCGGGGCTTATTTCCGGGGCACCGGGGTAGTGACGTCGGAGCAGCTGGCGCGCTCCTTTCTATGGTTTGCTCTCTCCGAGAATTTGTTCTCGAATCACGCCTCTTCCGCTCTTTTCCCTCTGCTGGAGAGTTTGGTGGACTTAGGGAGGGTTGGTGAGATTGCCTGGGGAGAGGCGGGCTTGGCCGAGCTCTATTTTTCCATGGACAGGTTTAGCCGAGGCGTGGCCAGTTCCCTGGGGTGCTTCGATTTTGTACTGGAGGTATGAGTTCATTGATGTTTGTGGTTTAGCAGTTTGTCATTTCTCCGTCTTCTTTTGCTCTGAGCCTTATCTTCTTTTGTTGCAGGTGTGGTGCTATGAGATCTTCCGGTGTAAGCCGTGGGATCGGGAGGCTGAGGCCATGGTGGCCTATCCTGCTATGCTGGGCCCATTCTTTGAGGAGGAGGAGGATGGTCAGGGGGAAGCTCACTGTTGCGTATCGGGATGTGCAGGAGTTCCTGGAGAGAGATAGCCCGGCGGGGTTTGAGCTGTACCCCTGGGTTAGGTATGGCGACGACGAGCTCGAGGGCGGTCCCGCGGTGACACGGTAGAGGAAGATGATGCGGGGCCTGACTTGTGATGTTATGTATCTAGGGGAGAGGGTCTTCTCGCAGCATGGCCCAGGCGAGCCTCCTGTGGCTTCGAGGGATCCACCTTTCTGGATGATGCATCCTCGTGATATGGATGTGCTGGAGTATGATAGGTACTTGGAGGGTGTGAGTGACGAGGAGTTCATCCTGTATGGCGAGGAGTACGGGGCCTTCGCCAGGAGGAAGCTGAGGATGCCACATGTGTTGATGAGGGAGAGGTAGGATGGCCCACCGCGTCTCCCAGATGTTTCGGTGCCTGGGCCGGACTTCACGTATGTCCATGGGGATTCTTCGAGGATGAGGGTATCGGTACCCATCCCGGAGCAGGCTTCTCTGCTTATCGGGTTGACCCGGATGCTCCGGTGAGTATGCTTACTCTTTTCCATCTTGGCATCTTTTCTGTATTTTTCTCTTTTTGTCGAGTATGATTGATTTTCTTTAGCTGAGGTTTCTTTGGTTGTCTGCTTGCGTAGGTCTCGGGGAGATCCTTTGAGATGTTGACCCGCCGGTTCGTGGGGATACGGTCTTTTGCGAAGAAGCTTGCGGGGAAGCTGTCTTACAGGTCTTCGCGGCGAGCGCCGGCATTTGAGCTGAGGCATTCTGTGGATACTCCTTCGTCGAGGGCTGAGCCAGGGCCACAGCAGGAGGGACCAGTTCAAGGGCGGCATAGTCTTGATGCAGGGACGTCTTCGGGGGCCCAGAGGTCACAGACTCTTCACCAGTTCTTTCCTCCGCCGGAGGCACAGGGAGAGGGTTTGTCAGCGCATCCCTTCTATGATCCTTTCACCGGGTTTGATCCTTCGGAGTACTTCGAGTACTCGCCTCAGGAGGGGTCTACTATTCTGATGACGAGGGTGTGGCTGGCGAGTTTGCCGAGATGCCTGACTTCTCGTTTGCTGAGGTTGATGATGATGAGTCGGAGTAGGGCTTGTTTGCTTTCCCTCTTTCCAATTTTTGTTTTTTTTTGTTTAGCAATAGACATTTTGGTACCTGTAATAAAACATTTGTATATGCGCAACAAAGTATTTTATTTGAGATGTAATGTCATATTTTGTGACTCTCGGGGATTATCCTAGGAATTGTTGCTAGTTTATTATTTGTGCATGTCACATGAGCTGGGAATGCGTTTGGGGTTAGTGTATGATTATCGGAAATGGCTTTGGCCAGGATTTTGGGCAGTTTGAGACAAGGTCCTGCCGGGAACAGTAGCTGTTTGGATGTTTGCTGAAAATGTGGGACCAGGCATGCAAAGTGATCCGCACGGATAGACCATGCATGCAAAGTGGTCCGTACGGACAAGCTTTGCTTTTGGTAAGGAAATAAGAGCCACATGATGTCTAGACTTCCCTCACTTCCCCTTTGTAGTCATTTCGAGCTTTCTTCCTCATTTTCTCTAGAAACCTCCATTTTTGCCATGGATTCTTCGTCCGTTCCAAGAGTTTTGCCGAGGCTTTCGAAGGAGCAGCAAGCATACTTCCTTGAGCGGCTGAAAATGTGGATGCGGCACCGTATGAGGCACAATAGGCGGGCTTTCGAGGTGAGGTTTCGACTCTGCTCGGTTTGGTCCCTTAAGGAGCTAGTTCCTGATTGGGAATTATTGCGGGTTGCCGCGATGTTCTGGGATGTTAGGAGGCATGTGTATAGCTTCTCCTACAATGAAGTGACGCCCACCTTTGAGGATTTTTGGGCTTTGATGGGAGGGCCGGAGATGGAGGCCATCTCGCTTCCTTTGATTGGCGGTGCTGCCGTGAGCGTGAAGCTTGCATGCTTTCTTCAGACTTTGTTGAAAGAAGTGCAGGGTATGACTCTTGATTCGGGTCACATTGACATTTCTGCGCTGCCGGAGCGGTTCATGAGTGACGGCGAGAGTGATGCCTCGTGGGATGCATTTGCCTTGTGCGTGATAGCGACGCTTTTCATGGTCAGCTCCCTTGGGGTATGCGACAGCGCTTTGCTGGTTGTGGTAGGGCACTGCAGAGCCGGTGAGGATATTGTTCCGCTGGTGCTGGGGAAGACCCTTCACGGCATTGATCATCTGGCGACTGGGGATAGGTTCATGAGAGGGAGAAGCCCTGCTTTGCTCACTCTATGGTTGCGGGAGAGACTTCAAGCTATGCCCGAGGCTACGGCGTCGTTTAGCCCGTGGACATTTGCTCAGCGTCCTCTTGTATTGGATATGGATCAGTCCGCCTGGGAGAGATGGATGGCACAGCTTGGCACGCATCAGATCCGTTGGTGGGTTTCGCACTGGGGGATTGAGACTAGGAGGGCCTTTCAGGAAGGGTCCTATGTTGTCAAAGTTCCTGGTTTGTCTTGGTCCTCCTTCTATATTCCGTTGCTTGTTTCCCGGTAGTTCGGGATGAGGCAGGAGACTTTGTTGGGCTGGGACGATATCGCTACTGCAGAGGTAGCTTTTCTTTGCATGGCAGCTTCGGATGCTCTTCTATATCTTCTGAGGGTATGGAAGTATTCCGCTTTCCCTCCTGTGGTGCTCCTTCGACGTCGGGAGAGTGTTGTCTTGACCACCGAGTACCTGGATTGGTACGAGCAGCATGTAGGGTGGTCCCAAGTGGTTTTGGGAAGCAGACGTGAAGCGATTCTAGGGCAAGGTTGCCATCTCAGCTATTGCCTTAGGAGTGCCGAAGCCTGGTCTAACCCTCTGAATGTGATGGGAGACGCTTTATTTGACTACGAGACCAGAGTTGACCGAATGACAGAGAGAGGTCCTCTTTTGCAGACTCGCAGGGAGGAGATCCGGGCTGAGGTACGGACGAATGAAGCTCTACAAGCTGCTGGATTGTTTGACTCTACGAGGAGGACCCCAAATATTGGATTGAGAGAGACAGAGTTGGTTTGCGTGGAGCGAAAGAAGACTCGCCGGGGACGAGGGAAGAAAGGGAATAATGGCGAGGGGACAAGCGCAGATGGCGCGGAATGACCTCCTAAGTATCCATTCATTGCATTGCAGACACATTATTTGTTAAATGTATTAAGCTGTCTTTTAGCATGTTGTGAACTTGAGAGTAGACCGTGCTTGAACTCATCAAGAAATGTTGCAATCGTTTAGTGATTTGTGATTTACTTTTAAAGCATTGTCAAGACGCAAGATTTCTTGTTCGCCTTTTGTTTCTTTTGTGAGCCTTGGCGGCGTCCAGCTTTGGACCTTTCTGTTGTATTTGTGGACTGAGGCAGGCTGAGTCTTGACGGCATCCCTTTTTGTTTGGATTTTGTGTTTGGATGGGAAGGTTGGGTGTTTCCTTGACAAGTCATTTTTGACGGTCTTTTCCGTGGCTTCCTTGCTTCTTGTTTGTTGGCGCCGGGTTCTCGACCTCTTTTTTGTAGCTTCTGCTTTATTTTTATATTTTTTTGAAAGTTTATGCTTGAGCTCTTTTTTTTTTTTTTTGAAAGCCTTTGCTTGAGCTCTTTTTTTTTTTGAAGCGCGTGAGGGTGAAGACCAGCCCCTAGCTTGGAGTTGACATGGGTCAGTCTTTTGACGCTGAGTGACCTTCGGATGTCCTTTGATGTTGCCGCCGTCGTTTGACTTGGTCAAGGTGATGGTGGGGGCATGTTTTTGGAAAGTGTATAGTTTGATGGAGGTCTTGGTTGACATTCAAACTTTTGACTTTTTGTGTGTTTTTAGACCGGACCAATTAAGGTTGCCTACGTTCCCCCCGGACTAGAGGGCTCAGGTCTGCGTAGTTCGACACTACAAGGAGTGCCAAGAGATGTACAGTTGATCCTCTTTAGGCGAAGTATCTGCGAAGTTTGCTTCCGTTGACTGGATTCATGAAGGGATTGTCGTCTAGGTCTGTCAGCTTCATGGCGCCTCCGGAGAAGATCTTTTGAACCACGAAAGGGCCGATCCATGTTGGTTCCCACTTTCCCAGTGGGTTGGTTCGAGTGGGCGGCTTTTCCTTGAGTACCAGATCGCCTTCCCTGATGTCTCGGGACTTGACTTTCTTATCGAAGGCTCTATCCATTCCGCTTTGGTAGGCTCGAATGTGCTCCATGGCCTTTAGTCGTCGCTCGTCTAGTAGAGCCACTTCGTCGTGTCGGCTTTGGAGCCATTCGACTTCGTTGATCTCGTTTTCTAGCAGCACTCGGAGCGAGGGAATTTCCAATTCAACGGGCAGTACTGCTTCCATCCCGTATGTCAGGGCGAATGGAGCTTCTCCCGTGGCTGTTATGACTGATGTTCGGTATCCCCAAAATGCCAAGTGTAGCTTCTCGGGCCAATCTCATCCTCAGGTGGTCATTTTTCGGATGATCCTTTCGAGGGTCTTATTTGCTGCCTCTACCGCGCCATTTATTTGTGGCCTGTAGGGAGAAGACTTGTAGCGTGTGATCTTGAATTCGGCCAGCAGTCTGTCGCATTCTCCTTCAAAGTGGGAGCCGTTGTCTGATATGACCTCGTTCGTGATGCCGTATCGGCATATGATGTTTTCCTTGAGGAAATGGGCGAACTTCCTGGAAGTTAGCACCTTGTATGACTTAGCTTCGACCCATTTTGTGAAGTAGTCGATGGCTACTAAGACGAATTCGTGGCCGTTGCTGTCTGGCGGAGCGATCTTCCCAATAACGTCGATTCCCCAAGTGGTGAAGGGCCAGGGTAGAGGTGGCCATACGGTTATAACCGCCGGTTAACGGTTATAACCGACGGTTAAAAATTTCGTTAAGTCCTAACCGTAACCTAACCGTTAACCGTGTACTAACGGTTACGGTTATACGGTTAACGGTTATACGCGGTTACACGGTTATACATGGTTACACGGTTAAAATGTGCCTTTTTTTCAGTTTGGTCCTTTTTTAACGGAATAGTTAACTGTTTTGGTTAACTTTTGTACTGTATACCCTTTTCTTTTTTTTTTTAATAAAGAATACTATTTGAGATGTTACTTATTAATGATTTTTTTTTTTTTGGAAAAAGTTATAAAAAAAAAAGTTAAGAATTTTTAAATAAATGAAATTTTAACGGAAAATGTGTTTAACAGAGATATGTGCCATTATTTAGGGTTTTTAGGGTTTTATGTGTCCCGATCTTGTAAAAATGGTATACGGATAACTCGTTTATTTTTTTTTAATTTTTTTCTACATTCTAAATGACATTTAAAGTGTTTTTCATCTCTATGACTTTCCTTAAAATCCAAATGGAAATTGAGTTACAAATATGTGCCATTATTTAGGGTTTTTAGGGTTTTATGTGTCCCGATCTTGTGAAAATGGTATACGGCTACCTCGTTTATTTTTTTTTAATTTTTTTCTACATTCTAAATGACATTTAAAGTGTTTTTCATCTTTATAACTTTCCTCAAAATCCAAATGGAATTTGAGTTACAAATATGTGCCATTATTTAGGGTTTTAAGGAATGTGTCCCGATCTTGTGAAAATGGAATACGGCTACCTCGTTTATTTTTTTTTTAATTTTTTTCTAGATTCTAAATGACATTTAAAGTGTTTTTCATCTTTATGACTTTCCTCAAAATCCAAATGGAAATTGAGTTACAATTATGTGTCATTATTTAGGGTTTTAAGGAATGTATCCCGATCTTGTGAAAATGGTATACGGCTACCTCGTTTATTTTTTTTTTAATTTTTTTCTACATTCTAAATGACATTTAAAGTGTTTTTCATCTCTATGACTTTCCTCAAAATCCAAATGGAAATTGAGTTACAAATATGTGTCATTATTTAGGGTTTTTAGGGTTTTATGTGTCCCGATCTTGTGAAAATGGTATACGGCTACCTCGTTTTTTTTTTTTAATTTTTTCTACATTCTAAATGACATTTAAAGTGTTTTTCATCTTTATGACTTTCCTCAAAATCCAAATGGAAATTGAGTTACAAATATGTGCCATTATTTAGGGTTTTAAGGAATGTGTCCCGATCTTGTGAAAATGGTATACGGTTACCTCGTTTATTTTTTTTTAATTTTTTTCTACATTCTAAATGACATTTAAAGTGTTTTTCATCTCTATGTCTTTCCTCAAAATCCAAATGAAAATTGAGTTACAAATATGTGTCATTATTATTTAGGATTTTTAGGGTTTTATGTGTCCCGATCTTGTGAAAATGGTATACGGCTACCTCGCTTATTTTTTTTTAATTTTTTTCTACATAATGGCACATATTTGTAACTAGGCTAGCCTAGCCTGGTTTTAAATATGTGCCATTATTTGGGGGGGGGGTTAAATCAAATTTCAAAACAACGGTTAGGCGGTTAGTTAGGCGGTTATAACCGCCGGTTAGTTAAACGGTTATAACCGCCGGTTATAACCGTCGGTTGCCGGTTTTTGAAAACCTTAACCTTAACCTAACCGTGTAACCGCCGGTTACGATTAAGACGGTTACGGTTAAGGCGGTTGACGGTTATAGCCGGTTACGGTTACGGTTATTAACCTCCGGTTAGCCGATTCTGATTAGATTTTGGACACGTCTAGGCCAGGGAGTAGTCATGCAGTAGAGATCGTGAGGAGGTAGATGATTGAGGTTGGAGAACCGTTGACACTTGTCGCAGCTTCGGACAAAGTGGACGCGGTTTGCCTCTATGGAGATCCAGTAGTAGCCCATTCGAAGAATGATCTGCATTAGGGCTCTGGCGTTCATGTGGGGGCCGCAAGCCCCATTGTGGACTTCGTTCATGAGCTCGCTTGCTTTTTCCTGGCTAATGTAGAGTAGGAGCGGTCCCTGGTAGCGCTTTTTGTATAGCATGTCTCCAAGGATGACAAAGTGAGAGGCGAGGCGTTTTAGGGCCATGATGCTCTTGGCTTTGACTCCTTCCTTGCGCTGGCCTTCCTCGTTCATGAAGGCGGTCTCCCCGTTTTTGAGGTATTGGAAGATCTGATTGTAACATGGCTCATTGATGGGCTTGGGCTCTAGTTCAATCTCGCAGCAGTAGGCGAGAATTTCCTTTCGTCCGACTTTGAATGGCTTGATTGCCTTTCCCTCTGGGGATTCCACGAGTGAAGCCAAGGTGGCTAGAGCATCTGCAAACCGGTTTCGGTCTCTTGACAAGTAGTGGAAGGTGACCTCTTTGAATTGCGTGATGAGGTCTTCCATGCAGGCGTGGTATTTTTGCAAGCCTGGGTCTATTGTTTTCCATCTATTGGAAATTTGATTGATGATCAAGGCTGAGTCCCCGTAGACCTCGAGTTTCTGGACTAAGTAAATGATATAAATATAATGCTATAAATGACTATAAAATAGTCACTTATCATTGAACTATAAGACCTAAGAATATTTATTTATTTTCAAACTATATTTCAACCATGAAACCTAAGAATCATTAAAAAAATATGTTTGGTTAAAAACACATTTTATTAATATTGGTTAATATCATTTCACTTAATATTGACTCTTATACTGGAACTATAAAAACCATTTATTTTCTAACTTTAATAAATTTATAGGTCTTATACTTCTCTTAAAAGACAATTTATAAATCTTATAATTATGATATAAGACTTTGAAATATATATATATATATATATATATATATATATATATATATATATATATATATATATATATATATATATATATATATATATAATCTATATTAATATGCAAGGCCATTTATAGGTTTTATATATCTATAGTGATGTATAAGACTTATAAATTACTATCTTATATGAGATATGTAAGATCTATAACTTGTCTTATAAATCAAGTATAAGAACTAATAAGAACATTAATACCATAACTATAATAAATTTATATGCCTTATACATCTCTTAAAAGACAGTTTATAAGTCTTATAATTATTATATAAGACTTTTAAATATGTAAATAATATATATTCATATGAAAGACCATTTATAGGTCTTATATATCTCATATATATGACCTATAAATTACCTTATAAAAATCAAGTATAAGACCTAATAATCACATTGAGACCATAACTATAATAAATTTTTAGGTCTTATACCTTTGTTAAAAGACAATTTATAAGTTTTATAGTTATGATATAAGACTTTTAGATATGTATATAATCTATACGGCCATTTAAGGGTCTTATACCATTTATTGATTTTATATATCCCATATAAATATAAGACATATAAATGTTGTTATATGATATAAGACCTTTAATATAAGACTTATAAATTATCTTATAAATCAAGTATAAGACTTAATAACCACAGTGTCTTATACTTCCATCAAAAGGCAGTTTATAAGTTTTATAAATAAGATACAAGACTTATATTCCTGAAGTATAAGGCCAATTCGTCTCTTATAGTTCAACCACAAATTTTTCAACAAAAAAAAAATCAAAGATTCTAAAATAGTTATGTATCAATCTGATAATCTACACATTACAACTATTATAGCTGAAGTATAAGACCAATTTGCTTCTTATATTTCAGCTATGGGGGATTATGATTTGGGAAAACTTTTTCTGGGATAAAGGAAACAAAGTTTCCTTGACCGAAAATTCATCCTGAAGAAGGGGGCGTTTGGGAAATTTTTAAATTTTCTAAATAATGGAGCCGATTTATCATACTCACAACAACCATCCATTTACTATTCTCTACTCCACTTTCCCTCTTCTAGCCCATTATCCACACTCACAACACCTTAATATTATATACTTCCTCCATCGCAATACTCCCTCCGTCCCATTTAATACTTCACCCTTTTGAGCATGCACGCAAATTAAGAAAAAGGTAAGTGGAGAAAGTGTTGTGAGTATAAAAGTAAAATAGGAGAGAGAATGAGTGAAGGGAATAATAAATTTGAAAGGTGTTGTGAGTATAAAAGTGAAATAGGAAAGAGAATTAGTGGGCAGAATAGTAAAGATTCTTTGCCATTTTAGGAAAGGTGAGCTTTTAACGGGACACCCATTTTGGAAAAATGTGAAGCTTCAATTGGGACGGAGGGAGTATAAAAGATACAATACTAATTTTCTTTAGGGGCGTCTCAATATAAAAGAGACTTACCAAAAATAGACGATGTAACTCACTTGTAATACTCACAACAAAAACTCTCTACCTCACTTTTTCTCTCTTACTTTATTTTTTATACTCTCAACACATACTTTTTCATTGATCCTCGTACATTCACATTTATGACCCGTTTGATTTAGCTTATTGATATGTGTTGATGATTTATGACTGATACTTTATAACTAATGACTTATGACTGATGAGCTGATGAATGATGTTGTTTGATTTAGTTTTTTTGAAGTGCTGATGAGCTGTCATAAATAAGTATGACTGTTTGATTAATAAACTGAAAAAGTGTTGAATGAAATTATAAAGACTAAAATAACATCACCATAGAATCTTTTCCCTCTTTGTTAAAATTAGTTGTGTTAACTAACAAATTTATTTTCAAACATTTTTAACTTAGAGTTACAAATAATATTATTTAGTTTATTATTATTATTAATTATTATTATAATTATTTTATTTTTATAATAATAATAATAATAATAATAATAATAATTATTATAACTATTATTATTATTATTATTATTATTATTATTATTATTATTATTATTATAATAACTATTATTATTATTTTATTATTTTATTATTATTATATTATTATTATTATTATTTTATTATTATTTTATTATTTTAATTAAAATGAGGGTTGTTTTGGAATATGAAAATTTCATTTAATGGCACTGTTCATCCATTTTTTTTATCAGATAAGTTTTTAGCACTAGCCCTAATGCTTATGAGTTATAAGGAAAATTGTGTTTTAGTTGGCTTATACTCTACTTATGGCTTATTACTCCACATTTGAAATCAAACACTCTCTAAATGACTTATGAGAAGTCATAAGCTATAAACACTAACTCATAAGCTACATCAAACAGGCCCTAAGTCTCTTTTATATTGAAATAGAGGGAGTATATCAATCTATGTGTATGACGATTTTTTGATAATTTCAAATGGACGAAGGGAGTATTTCCTTGGTGGTTAAAACCACATTTGCCTACCCTCTTGTAGTTTATAAGAAAACACTCTTACCCTCACAATTTTCTCGCAATTTCACTTGGGCCCTATTTCTTTTGTCTTTTCAGTCGCACGATTCCATCTTTCAATTGATTTCGGGGCAAATTGTAAATTGGTGATCTGAGTTTGTCTCACATTTGCAATTCCCAACCTAAAAGTTGAACATGCCAATCATCCACCTAAGTTTGTCAATTTGTTGCAATGTGGTGTAAAAATTAACTTTTCGTTAAAATTTTGACGAGACACGAGGGATTGTGAAGTAACATGACCTTCTTAAGGGCATCTTGGTCTTATCACATCAAATAACTCATTTAACACATTTTAACCCACCATTTCCCCTAATTTAGTAAACAACCTCCTCTTTTTCTTCACCTTCTTCTCTACCCAAACCCCTAACCCCAACCTACCCACCGTGTCTCCATTCCCACGCAGTCGCTGCTACGGCAGTTGTCTTCTCTGGCATATGTTGGAAAAATGTTCTTGTGTGAAGGAAATTGTGCACGTTTCCTTTATAATATTAACATATAGAAATTATGGTTTATATTTGTCCAAATTGATATTTGGATATTAAGGCTTAATTAAGTGAGTAAAGTTGGAACATTAAGCAAAAATAATTTCTATAAAAGTCATTTATATAGGTAGACTTTCCGTTAAACTTATCCCTCGAGATATAGACTACTTGAGAGAGGCGGGTTTCATAGAAGGAGGTTGACCTATCGGGGGATAGACTTTGTGGAAGTTGATTTTGTTGTAGACAATTTGCTAAAGGCAAAGTTGGTGTCTAGTAAATGTTCAACTAATGAGTATGGATTGTAACATCCATTAGCCTTAATAAAACACATAATGGATGACATTATGATGGTTAAAAATTGTAACTATCTAATATTTACTATCAAGGTTAATAGCCTTATTGAATTGGTGAGTAATGGGATATAAGTTACAATTGTGAGAATATAAACTATCATCCACAATTTACTAAAGAAAATCTTAAAGTCTGAGGTTCCACCTTAAAACCAATTGGTGATAAGGGGAGTGGCCCAGGATCTTTATATATTATAGGCAAGGTTTGTTAATTCCCAATGTGGGATAATATCTCTAACACGCCCCCTCACGTGTAGCGGGCTTTGCCAAAGCTTACAACGCGGACTTATCAATCGGGTGGCGCGGAGTAACATCGTGGGCCGTTGGGCCTGCACGTGTAAAGAACCTGCTCTGATACCATCTTAAAGTCTGAGGTTTCACCTTAAAACCAATTGGTTTTGAGGTGGAACCTCAGACTTTAAGATGGTATCAGAGCCAGGTCCATTACATGTGCAGGCCCAACGGCCCACGATGTTACTTCGCGCCACCCGATTGATAAGTCCACGTTGTATGCTTTGGCAAAGCCCGCTACACGTGAGGGGCGTGTTAGAGATATTATCCCACATCGGGAATTGACAAACCTTGCATATAATATATAAAGATCCTGGGTCACTCCCCTTAACACCAATTGGTTTTAAGCTGGAACCTCAGACTTTATCAGAAAAAGAGAAATGAGAATAAGAAAAATGCATGTTTTCTTCTTCGTCATTTGATGTCGTTCTTTCATGGAAATGATGGTGATTTTGTCCAAGCATAATGAGATTCGCCGGAGATTCTAGTGTGCAAGAATAGTTCGGTCCGTCCGTTTTATCCTGGGAGGCGAACGTCCAAAACAACCTCAAGCACAACTCAGTGAAGGGGCGAATTTGTCTTAATAAGAGTGTGTCACACACGACTCGGACAATATCAAGAAGATCAACATACAATTTTCTCCTACGATTTTTCTCTTTGTTTATATTTATTGTAATTTGTATCATTTAATATATTGTAATTCTTTTCTCTTTTTGTGCTTTTATAAGATTTTTCTAACAATCTTAAGACAAATTCCCTATTTGAGAAAGAATTACAGATTTGAGAATCCGGTGGAGCAGCGGCCATGGGAGAAAACATAGAAACGATGGAAGAGACGGATGGATGGAAAATTGCAGCAGGTTTTTGCAATGACCAGCTGTGGTAAAATTGCAATACCCGATTCGTTAACCGTTGGATCGAGCTCAAATTTGGTGAGAAATTTCTAATCTCATAGAAGAACAATCTGAACGGTGGAGAACAAAATATTTTAAGTGGAGATGAAGATAAAATTTTCGGATCAGAACAATTTATGAAAGAAAAAAAATATTTTTTTTGAACGTATAATGAACTAATGGATGAACATCAAGGATGTTGCGACGATTGTGTAAAATAGTTGTGGGGATGCTACTTCTAGTGTTTATACAATGAGTGATTTATCTCATATGGTTCATAAGAATCATAATGAGAAAAATTGAATAGTTCGTTGGAACTAAGTTGAGAATATAAACGTTAAAAGATGTAGTCTTTTAATGTTGCATTTTATCAATGATGTATTGACAAAGATGATAGGGCTTCTTGAAAGGAGTTGTTAAATCCTATTATTGTCAATAGTGACAAAAGTCACAAATATAAAAACAATAGAGCTTCTTGAAAGAAGTTGTTGAATTCTATTGTTGTGAACATTGACAAATGTTACAAGAACTAAAACCATAGGGCTTCTTGGAAGAAGTTGTTAAAACCTATTGGAGACATATGTGAATAATGTCATAAAGATAAAAACAATAGAACTTCTTGAAAGAAGTTGTTAAATCTTATTGTTGTTGATGATGACAAATGACACAAATATTTAGAAGGAAAACTTCTAAAAGAAATTATGTATTATGTAAAAGAGAATGTGACTTTCTCTAATTTAGAGGTACTTCAAGATGAGCCTTTGAAGTTTTGGAGTAATTAACCTTCAATTATAATTCCATTAAAAAATTTAGAGGTTTATAAATATGAGTGGTTATAAGAAATAAATTGTGTTAATTCTCCTATTGAATAACAATTTATTCTTGGAGTTAATTCTCTAATTAAGTTAGAGAGTTATGTTTATAACAACAAAGTTATAATTGTTGAAATTTAAAGTCAATGTTTGGTTTGTGTGGAGACAAATCTATAATGAAATGTGGTTGTTCCAAGTATTTCGGATCACCATAGTGAGAAGTTAGAAATTTGTGTTGGCCTTGACTTTAAGTGATGGCAATAAAAGATGTTTCACTTGACCACCTTGAACTTAGAGAGGTTTCTTATGGAAGATCCTATAAAGTTGGGTGAAAATGTGATGGATGTTCAAGCCGTGAAGGCCTTGACTTTAAGTGATGGCAACAAAAGATGTTTCACTTGACCACATTGAACTTAGAGAGGTTTCTTATGGAAGATCCTATAAAGTTGGGTGAAAATGTGATGGATGTTCAAGCCGTGAATGCGGTTGAAGCATGCAAATTTTCTTTATCGGAACTATATGCTTAATGAATTGTCGGATTCATTATAAAACGTATATAGTACCAAGAAAATTGCAAAATATTTGTGGGAGTCGTTGGACTATAAATTTAAAATCGAGAATGCGGGTACAATAAAAATCATCGTAAGCCGCTTCCTTGATTTTAAAATAGTGGACTCCATAAATCGGGAAAAAAAATCATATGGAAGAAGTGACAATAGTCTTCCATAAAAATCATGTTGAATGGATGGTGTTGAGTAAAATTCTCAAGTGATGACAATAATTGAGAAATTGTTCCCACTTGAAGATATTTTAAAATCACCTCAAACATAAATGAATAAAAATGAATGTTGAGGTGTGTGCTATTCGTCTTTGTGTTGAAAAAGAGAATAAAACTTTTGGAGAAAAAGTTGTCTAACATTTCTTGTGGACAAAGTAAATGTGATGAAGCATGTCGAAATGCTTAATACAAAGATAAAGTTTGTCAAACTTGTTTAAAATGTTAAACTTGTGTGAAAAGTCAAAATGGTTTGAAAAGTCAAACTTGTTTAAAAAGCTAAACTTGTTTGAAAAAGTTGAACATATACCCTGTGTCTTGAGAGACAATTGAGATGTCATCAAAAATGTTATTCACGATGTTTGAATGAATGAAACGGAAGAGTGTTTAAGTGATCAATATGAGATTGAGTCTCATTATATGGTCAAAATAGATACAAAACAAGACTTATTAAATATGTGCTTGAAGTTATAATCAGGGCATATTGATGATTGAGGTGTGAATATAATTCACACACATGATGGTAAAATGTAAGTTTTTACCTTTACCGTTGTTTTTTTTTTAAAAGCAAAATGTTGAATCTTATCTCTTTAAAGAAAAAGTTGGAAATCAACTTAATAAAGAGATAGTGATAAAACACAACTAAGTGTAGTTTGTGTATAAGTTAGAATAAATACTATTGATTGCATATGTGTTGGATATGCATATAATAGTAGTGCTTATAGAATTCTTGTTTATAAATTCAAGAGTCAATGTATATACAAGAATATTATAATGGAATCATGAAGCGCTTCTTCTTTAAGAATATGTTTCCGTATAAATTAAGAGATGAGGCAAACTTATTTAAACGGATTCACGATTCAATAGAAGAAGAAGAAACATATCATGAGGAATGATAAAGAAGAGGCATGACCTCGACATATCAAATGAGGTAGGATAAGAAAATTCTATGGCCCAGATTTTCTAACCTCCATGCTAAAAAGTGAATCACAAAGTTATAAAGACATTGAGCTCTTTGGAAGGATCTTTGTGGAAAGTGGCCATTAAAAGTGAGATTGATTCCATCTTGAAAAATCACACTTGGAAACTAGTGGATTTACCTTCAAGTAGTAAATCACTAACATATAAGTGAATTTTCAAAAAGAAAATGAAGACCAATGGAATAATCAATGAGTACAAGACTAGACTTGTAATTGAGGATTACAAGAAAAATGAAGTACTTGATTACTTTTATACTTATTCTCTCATCACGAGAATAAAGAGTTATATTTGTAATTGCTGCATAGCAGAATTTGAAATACATCAAATGGATGTAAATAACCTTTCTAAATATCGATTTAAAAGAGAAAATTTATATAGAACAACCCGAGGGGTTTGTTGTACATGAGCAATGAAATAAAGTGTCCACAATGTACACCATGATCAAATGGTGTTATTAATGAAAATTGACATTATTGCTAATTTTGGGACTACTCTGAAAATGTGGGGGGTGAGTATACTTTGGAAAATAATTACCTTTTTAGAGAAGTTTTCCCAATAAAACAATGAAATGTCCATATGAAGTATGAAAACGTAGGCCTAGGTACACTTGTGAATGTGGGGTGTTTCGCAAAGTAGCAGGTCCAATTACCAAAGAAATTGAATTTGGTTACTAAATGGTGGATTATGTTTCAAGAGTTATGTTCATAATAATTGTGCATATTTGTTTGTTATATATGATTCAATAAGTTTGAATATATATAAAAATCAAAAGAAAATAAAATCAATGGAAATCAAGTATTGATGTCAAATTCATGGAAGTGAATAAATGATACTTTGAATGAAATAGATCAAAGTGTTGAAACGGTTCAAGAAATGGAACCTAGAAGAAAATATGCTAGTTTGTAAAGTCATTGTATGACTTGAGACAAGTACAAATATAATGACATCAAAGGTTTGATTGTGTGGATTTAAACAAGAGTGACTACGTCACTTTGTTAATTAAATCAAAAAACGATATGTTAACAAAGGAAAATTCTAGTCAATTTGATCTGTAGATTCAAATTCAAGGAAAGCTAATAGACTTGTTATTAAACAAGTCATTAGGTGGATATTCTTGAAATGTTTGAAATGATCAATATGGAATAAATGAGATTTAAATGAATTTGAGTTAACAATTATCAAATGGATAAAGCTTGTGCTAGCAAGATGATATATTGCTAAAGTCAATTTATGATTAAAAAGACATATAGCAATATGTGTAATGGTAGTCTAGACATATATGTCTAAGACATAATACCATTTGAGAACTACTCTCAATTAATTTGACTATGTGAAGTCAAATGATAAACAGATCCGTTAACCAAAGGGTTAAATCGAGAGTTAGTTGTAAATTCGGAGGGGAATGGGACTTGAGCCTCTTAAAAGTTAAACACAGCGGAAAACCCAATCTAGATGACTGGAGATCCCAAGAACTAGATTCAATGGGACCACCTAACTGTTAAAAGACTTGTAGCGTCACTGTGGGGGAATTAACCCCAAGTCCATTCCTATTAGTGACATCCCGAAAGGACAAGGATAAGCATATGACTTTTAATGATTCTTACGCGTTGAAAATTCAAGCGGGGTAATACGGGTTACCTTTAAGAAATCCCCATCTCCGGCGACCCCCTCATTTCCCTCACCTCCGGCGAACTCCTTCGATTTTCCCTATCAACAAGCAACACACAATCACACACACATACACACACACTTCAAACTTGAAACTCTATAATTAGAAATCGGAGACCCTAATTCAACCTTTGTTTATTGAATTCACTATACCTCGTTTTGTTTCCATGTTGTGCATGTCGTAATTTAGTAATAATTGTTGCTCTTACATCCATTACACAATATAGTTGATGTGATATTGTTCAAATAAAGGTCTACTAGATTGTGAATTGGAAGTGTTTTTCTTAATAGAAAATTTGCTTAAAAGGATGTAAAACGCCGATTAAATAGTGAATTTTATATACATAAGAAATTATAAAACATATTGAGTTAGTAGATTGTTGGTTTTGGGGTTAAGAGTGAATTTTGCAAAAACAATCGTGAACTCTAAAAACAACTGTGAACTTAACAAATATGTCAAACAATCTTATAAAATTGCAAAAATATAGGTCATAAAAGACTAAAACAACTGTGAATTTATCTATAAACAACTCTGAACTTAACAACTATACTAAATAATCTAATAAAATTGCAAAAATAGAGGTAATAAAAGATAAAAACAACTGTGTAATTAACAAAAATAGTTGTGAACTTAAGAAATATGTCAAATAATCTCATAAATTTGCAAAAATAGAGGCTATTATAAAAGACTAAAAATATGTTCCATTTTAGCCTTGTTAATTGCATTCTTGCCACCGTGTGAAAAGACGAAAATACCCCTCAATGGTAAAAAAATTACCAAAACCTTATTATTATATATAGATAGATGAGTGTAATCTATTTAAAAGTCTCCAATAGTATAACTTATATGAATAATCATTTCTAAAACTGACACCTCCCCCATTAATTTCCACTTTTAATTTCTTTAATATTTTTACTGTTGCAAGCATTGTGACTAACAATGTAGCAATTTTTGTTATTTTATTTTTGATGTTCATACTTTATGTCATTTATTTTTGATGTCATAATTTATGTCAGTGTGCAACATTTTTTATGGACGTTAACAAAGTGAATGAAAAAACTAACAACCTATTTCTTTTCAAACTACAACATTTTAAATACAATGTAGGGGGTTCCAACCCTTAACCTTCCCGAGAAAAGTACGTCTTTAAGTTAAATGCTCATTGGCATTACTAACGACCTACTTTGATATATATACTCGTAGCTATTATGATTAACTAATATTATTAATAGTAATAGTTAACATATATTGTAACTATAATACTATTACTTAACCTATATAGTAAATTAATACTATTTATAATAATAGTTAGCATATATAGTAACTATTATAGTTAACTAATACTATTAATAGTAATAGTTAACATATATAGTAACTATTATAGTTAACTAATACTATTAATAGTAATAGTTAACTTATATAGTAACTATTATAGTTAACTAATACAATTAATAGTAATAGTTAACATATATAGTAACTATTATAGTTAACTAATGCAATTAATAGTAATAGTTAACTTATAAAAAAGTAACTATTATAGTTAACTAATACTATTAATAGTAATAATTAACATATATAGTAACTATTATAGTTAACTAATACTATTAATAGTAATAGTTAACTTATATAGTAACTATTATAGTTAACTAATACAATTAATAGTAATAGTTAACATACTCCCTCCGTCCCACCTTAGTGTAGACTTCTTTCCTTTTTCATCCGTCCCATCTTAGTGTAGACTGTCAAAATTAGAAAGTTTTTTATTATTTTTTATTTTCCCTACCCCACCCACTCATTCTCTCTCTTCATTTTCTACCATACAATTTATTCAACCAACCTACTATTCACTCCACTCATTCTCTCTCTTCATTTTCTACCACACATTTTCATTATCTTAATAATATTCCTTAGTTATTGTGCCCACCACCTTAGTCTACACTAAAGTGGGACGGAGGGAGTATATAGTAACTATTATAGTTAACTAATACAATTAATAGTAATAGTTAGCTTATAAAGTAACTATTATAGTTAACTAATACTATTAATAGTAATAGTTAACCTATATAATAACTATTATTATTAACTAATAGTATTAGCTAATAAGGAGAATATCAAAAGTCATATAGATTTTGGGATAGTGATGACGTGGCTTCTCCAAAATCAAGAGTTTGCCTAAACTTGTCCACGTGACGAAGCCATAACCTTCCTCACCAACTTTAATATATATATATAGATTTAACTAAAAACAAATGTAAATTAAGTAAATGGTAGCAATTTTCATGCAGAAATTACGAAATTAGCTAAAACAACGGTGAAGTTAACAAAAACAGTTTTGAACTTAAGAAATTTGTCAAATAATCTTATAAATTTGCAAAAATAGAGGCCATAAAAACTAAAAATAACTGTAAAAATAACTAAAAATAACTGTGAATTAAGTAAATGGTAGCCATTTTCATATAAAAATTGTGAATTTAGCTAAAACAAATGTGAACTTTTCTTAGTTGTTTTTTGTACAATTGTGAAAACAACTGTGACTTGGAACAATCGTAAATTTCTCAAATTTGCTTCAAATAATATGTTGATGCTACTAATTTGATTTTTCTTTTAGATACAAACATAACGGTGTTCTCAATTTTTTTTTGACTTCTAAATATTAAAATATTTTATTTTAAAATTTTGAGAGAAAAAAAAAGAAAGAAAAAGAAAGAGGAGAGATAAGATAAATCACAAGGGGATGGAGGAAAGTGTGCATGCCATGTCATTAAATGAGTGGCGCAGGCGCGGTAATTTCAGCTAATTTGCTCAGCCTACACGCGTTTATTAAAGAATACATGAACTTGTGTTAAATTTTCAAGCTGTGCATCCGCTCCCGAGTCTAGAAAAGGGGAGAAAAGAAAGGAAGTGGAAGGAAGTCTAATCTATTTTCCTCCCATCACTTGCTCCTGAGTTTATTCAGGAAGGAAGTGGAAGGAAAATATTTAATTTTTTTTAAAACTTTCCCTCCTAGGCAATTCTTCCAAATGTGGAAGGAAAGAAAATTTTACTTAACAAATTTTTTGATAAACCTATTTTACCCCTCAAATATATTTCTTTTCTTTTTTCATTAAAGGGTACAAATATAATTTAAAATTTTTTCCTCCCATCACTTGCTCCCGAATTTATTTAAGAAGGAAGTAATCGAATTCCTTTCTCTTCTTTTCTTTTCTTTTCCCTTCTCTTCTCTTCTCTTCTCTCCCCTTCCTTTCCAATCTCTCCTTAACAAACTCGGGAGCGGACCCTTAGGTGGCCGTTTTCATTAGAAGGGAGGATGATTTGGTAATTGACCCCAAAAGTATTTATTTGGCTTACTTGTAAGCAACGTCGAGAAGGAACTTACTTTGGCTACCAGGCTCAGCGCTAATACTTCCTCTCCCCAGTCTCTCCAATTCTCTCTCCTAGGGTTACGTATCCCTCAATTTTCAGTTTCACACTCAGAACTCTGCTGTAAGGCTCTGATACACCGATTGATTCCGCAGTTGGAAGCTCCGTTTTGAACTCAAGATGGTAAATTTATCCTCAATTTCCCAATCTATTCTATTCGGATCTCAAATTTACGCTGAATTCAAACTTACTCTGTTAGCTTTTATAATTTAAATTTGCGTTTGGGAATATTGCTGTGATTACAGGAAGGAGGAGGGAACCTGGATGCTCAAATAGAGTCACTGTTGAATGTGGAGAAGCAAATGAGACTTAACGGAGATGTGGCCGGTACAAGGAAGGCTGCGACTGAGATTTTGCAACTTTGCTTTGAAGCTCGTGCCTGGAAGACGTTGAATGATCAGATTGTTTTGTTATCAAAGCGACGTGGTCAGTTGAAGCAGGTATCCTTAGCTATGGTTTTTTATTAGTTATCTGTAATTGATGGCTTTAAGCTAGTTCCGTTTTGTCAAAATTCATAGTAACCTGTATTTATTGAACTTCTTGAGCGTTGATGGATGATTTTTTCTATTCCTGTTGCTAAGTGAATGTTAATTTTGAGTGTTTACATTGTCTATAAGAATGTTTCTTTCCTAGGTTAAAGAACTCGAATTTCTTCTGTGAACGAGAAAAACTTATACTGATCATGGGGATGTGTTAATGTGGTGGCATCAGTCTAATTGGTGCTTTTGGCTCTAGTGACTATATCCTGTTGGAAGAGATGGACTAGTATTTTTGCGTGTTGGCATCTTAGCATTGACCCAGATTTTTTGGCATTGGCTGCGCTAATTTTCTTGTTTGTCTTTTGCTATTGCTAACCTTACATTCTCTTCGTCATTCACAAGCGTTGACCCCCAAAAATTGTTTCTTCTTTTTATTTCCTTCCTGGGTGTATAAGCGAAGAATAATGTCTAAGAGGAGTTGTGCAGAGGAACTAGGCTCTAGAGGCATAGTAAAAAGATGAATTTGTGAAACCATACAGAGATCGAGTAGTGATCACACAATCGTACTGAATGCTATCAGTTAACACATATAGTTCTCCATCCGTTCCAAAAATGGGTGTCCAGTTTAGTTTCTTAAGAAACTTTAGTGAATTATTTTTGACATTTTTAGCCACACACATGCATAGATACCTTTAGTAATCACATTATAATATAGTTGCAAAGTGCCATGTAACTTAGGTCCTGGTTCTTGATAAAGGTCAATTAAGTAACTTAACTAGAAAAGTACCTGCAGTGTTTTAAAGGAAAATTTCTGTCCTCTCCCTCTTTCCATACTTGTTTCAACCAAATTTAACATTGCTGCCCAAACAAGTTTACGATCCTTGCCTTACAGAAATCTTGTTTATTTACATAGCAAGAGAAAGTTTACTGAAGACACAAACCTTTGACTCGTCTAATCCATTGGATGCAGGCACAAAAATATTAATGCTACTGGAAGATGAAAGAGATGTTAGTAGGATTCACTAATTTGACAGTAGATTGGTCATAGCATTATGATTTTCAGCAGTGACGGGCACAAACAATGAAAATGTCATTTGTATAGGCTGCCTAATTCAACAAATTTTACAAATCTGCAACAGCTGGCAGTCAAATCTGCAAGCAACTTTAACCACTGTCTTCTGAAGAAAGCGAAAACAGCAAAAACTGTTGATAGGACTAGTTCATTGAACTACTTTGTGACCATCTCAATGATAAAGAAACAGATATCTCAGAACCTAATTAAGGCTTCATTACCCAATCCCCTGTTCAAAGTGGCTAATCAAACTTAAAAAAAA